>JAJTUV010000690.1:0-600000 GCA_021653895.1 Mastomys natalensis
TTCTTCTTTCTCCACATCCTCACCAGCATCTGCTGTCACCTGAGTTTTTGATCTTAGCCATTCTGACTATTGTGAGGTGGAATCTCAGGGTTGTTTTGATTTGCATTTCCCTGATGACTAAGGATGTTGAATACTTCTTTAGGTGCTTCTTAACCATTAGAGTTTCCTCAGTTGAGAATTCTTTGTTTCTCTGTACCCCATTTTTTAAATCAGGTTATTTGATTGTCTAAAGTCTAATTTCTTCAGTTCTTTGTATATCTTGGATATTAGCCTTCTATCAGATGTAGGATTGGTAAAGATCTTTTCCCAATCTGTTGGTTGATATTTTATCCTATTGACGGTGTCCATTGCTTTACAGAAGCTTTGCAGTTTTATGAGGTCCCATTTATCAATTCTTTTTTTTTTTTTTTTTTTTTTTTTTTGGTTTTTCGAGGCAGGGTTTCTCTGTATAGCCCTGGCTGTCCTGGAACTCACTTGGTAGACCAGGCTGGCCTCGAACTCAGAAATCCGCCTGCCTCTGCCTCCCAAGTGCTGGGATTAAAGGCGTGCGCCACCACCGCCCGGCCCATTTATCAATTCTTGATCTTAGAGCATAAGCCATTGGTGTTGTGTTCAGGGACTTTTCCCTTGTGCCCATGTGTTCGAGGCTTTTCCCCATTTTCTATTAGTTTCAGTGTATCTGGTTTTATGTGGAGGTCCTTGATCCACTTGGACTTGAGCTTTGTACAAGGATGTAAGTATAAATCAATTTGCATTCTTCTACATGCTGAACTCTAGTTTAACCAGCACCATTTGTTGAAAATGCTGTCCTTTTTCCACTGGACAGTTTTATCTCCTTTGTCAAAGATCAAGTGACCATAGGTATGGGGGTTCATTTCTGGGTCTTCAATTCTATTCCATTGATCTTCTTGCCTGTCTCTGTACCAATACCATGCAGTTTTTATCACTATTGCTCTGTAGTATAGCTTGAGGTCAGGGATGGTGATTCCCCCAGAAGTTCTTTTATTGTTGAGAATAGTTTTCGATATCCTGGGTTTTTTGTTACTCCAAATGAATTTGAGGATTGTTCTTTCTATCTCTGTGAAGAATTGAGTTGGGATTTTGATAGGGATTGCATTAAATCTGTAGGTTGCTCTCAGCAAGATAGCCATTTTTACTATATTAATCCTGCCAATCCATGAGCATGGGAGATCTTTCCATCTTCTGAGATCTGTTTTAATTTCTTTCTGCAGGGACTTGAAGTTCTTGTCATATAGATCTTTACTTGCTTGGTTAGATTCACACCAAGGTATTTTATATTATTTGTGACTATTGTGAAGGGTGTCATTTCTCTAGTTTCTGTCTCAGCCTGTTTATCCTTTTAGTAGAGGAAGGCTACTGATTTGTTGGGGTTAATTTTATATCCAGCCACTTTGCTAACATTGCTTATCAGGTTTAGGAATTTTCTGGTGGAAGTTTTGGGGTCACTTAAGTATACTGTCATATCATCTGCAAATAGTGAAATTTTGACTTCTTTCCAATTTGTATCCCTTTGACCTCCTTTTGTTGCCTAATTGCTCTGGCTAGGATTTCCTGTACTATTGTTGGAGATATTTTAAAAATGGCCACTGGTCAAGCTGACTATCTAAGCTGTAGAGGCTTTGCCTAGCTCAGCTGCCATGATCCATGTCCAGAGGCCATGTGTGCACCGCAGCTAGAAACGGCCAGCCAGAATCACCAGCCCTGCCACCCAGGAGACACCAACATGTGAAATGGCTCTACCAATCTTCCAAGTTGTCTCCATAAGGCTGGGCATTGCCCATACCATCCCACCAACCACACGGGCTCAGTACAAATGAGACTCTAATGCTTAGATTATCCAAAGGCTTTATATATTTGCTAATGATCAATAACAAGATGCCCATACAATCAGAGGTGTAACTCAAAATCCAACCTAGATATACCAACTACCTTTGACTGCCAGAGACACGAGAACATCCACCTCCGTGTTCCCCCTCTCTCATCTCTCTCTCCTAGATCCTCCTTTTCCTTCTCCTCCTCCTCTCCTTACTCCCCCTCTTCCTCTCCTTACTCCTCCTACACAATACTATTTTGAGTAGGTAGGAAGAGAGTGAGCAGCCTTGTCTAGTTCCTGATTTTAGTGGGATTGCTTCAAGTTTTTCTCCATTTAGTTTGATGTTGGCTACTGGTTTGCTGTATATTGCTTTTAATATGTTTAGGTATGGGCCTTGGATTCCTGATCTTTCCAAGACTTTCACCATGAAGGGGTGTTGAATTTTGTCAAATGCTTTCTCAGCATCTAGTGAGATGATCATGTGGGTTTTTTTTTTTTTTTTTTGAGTTTGTTTATATAGTGGATTACATTGATGGATTTCCGTATATTGAACCATCCCTGCATTCCTGGAATAAAGCCTACTTGATCATGATGGATGATTGTTTTGATGTATTCTTGGATTCAGTTTGTGAGAATGTTATTGAATATTTTTGCATTGATATTCATAAGGGAGATTGGTCTGAAGTTCTCTATCTTTGTTGGGTCTTTGTGAGGTTTAGGTATGAGTGTAATTGTAGCTTCATAGAATGAATTGGGTAGGGTTCCTTCTGTTCCTATTTTGTGGGACAGTTTATAGAGAATTGGTATTAGATCTTCTTTGAAGGTCTGATAGAACTCTGCACTAAAACTGTGTGGTCCCCGGCTTTTTAAGGAGGGGAGACTTTTAATGACTGCTTCTATTTCTTTTGGGGTTATAGGACTGTTTAGATGGTTTTTCTGGGCCTGATTTAACTTTGGTAACTGGTATTTGTCTAGAAAATTGTCCATTTCATCCGGATTTTCCAATTTTTTTGAGTATAGGCTTTTGTAGTAGGATCTGATGATTTTTAAACTTTTCTCAGTTTCTGTTGTTATGTCACCCTTTTCAGTTCTGATTTTATTAATTTGGATACTGTCTCTCTGCCCTCTGATTAGTCTGGCTCAGGATTTATCTATCTTGCTGATTTTCTCAAAGAATCAGCTCCTGATTTTATCGATTCTTTGCATAGTTATTTTTGTTTCTACTTAGTTGATTTCAGCCCTGAGTTTGATTATTTCCTGCTGTTTACTCCTCTTGGGTGTATTTGCTTCTTTTTGTTCTAGAGTTTTCAGGTGTGTTGTCAAGCTGCTAGTGTATGCTCTGTCCAGTTTCTTTTTGTAGGCACTTAGAGCTATGAGTTTTCCTCTTAGCACTGCTCAGTGCTCTAGAACAGATAGGAAGCTTTACGGCATCTCTTAAAGACTGGCCTGCTCCTGAGCTTGAGAACTTGGTAAGCTCTGGCACGTTTCTTTATCAGAATGGATGTAGTTGAGATTGCCAGGCAAGCAGGTCTATTCCAGTCAGCCACTTAGCAGTTGCCTAGACTTTGGCAAGGCTTGTTAGTTTTGGAGGCTTAGTTTCTTTGAAGTTATTGATTAGATAAAACCGTGTCCCAGTTGTTCAGTTGTATTTAAATCATATACCTAGAAAAAGAAGCCATGAAAATATAAGAGAAACTCTCTTTCTGCTCCTTCAGGGTCTGTACATCAGAATCATGGAATGTAGGAAAGAGAAATACCTAAATTCCTTTTTTACCACCTTCACTTCTGACCCTACAAATGATTGTCAGATCACATGTCTGGTGGGGAATTTTTATACCAGTTAGAAGTGATCTGGAAATAAATGAGGTTTTGAAAGCCTTGGCATCCTGTCCAATCTTTCCTAAGAGATAAGACTTTAAAATTTAGGTATTTGACAAATGTTATGGGAGTAATTAACCACTTTCTGATTAGAAATGAAGTCCACTACATGAGATGTAACCCATACCTCGTATTGTTAAAGCTTCCTATGGCTAGATAGATCATAGGCCTTAGGAGAGAACCCAATGATATTATTTAGCTAAATGGACAGGGTATTAAAATGACTCCTAATGACTTACTACTATACATACAAACAAGAGCATCTCTCAATATCAGTTAGAGAAGCTTTTCCTTGCAGTTGATTACAATTAACACAGAAGTCCTAAACAGGGTAATATACACAGAATAAGAGCCTATGGAATTTTCAGTCCTATGTAAGACATCTATACCACATATCCTCACTGATGTTCAGAGGACAGAAATATTGTAAGATTTTGGGGGTATTGGATAACATCAAGGAAACAGTGTTTTCCAGTCACAACAGGGCAGTTGCAAATATGACCTCATCACATTTGTGACAGCATGCATATGACCTGTGTAATTCTAGCTGGACAAAATGCCAGCAGAGAAAGGGGAATATGGGAATAAATTGCCATCACTAGCTGAGGCACTATTGATATTTAATAGCTTCTTGAAGAGGGAGAGTCAGATTTCTTTTTTTTAAATCATGTGACAACTGGTAGATTGTCCACATACCAGGGCAAACCCAACTCCCAAGACTAGTAGGGAAACACAAACTGGGTTCAGTGGGGGAAACAAAGTAAAAGAGGAAATTTCAGAGTTTAGTGGGAAGGAGAATGAGAAGGTTGAGAGAGAAGATTTTGGAGGAGTTGGGGTATGAATATGTTCAAAATATATTGTATAAATATCTTAGGATTTCTTTTGCTGTGATAAACACTATTACTAGAAGCAAGTTGAGGAGGAAAGGGTTTATTTGGATTACACTTCCACATCACAGTCCATCATTGAAGAAACTTAGGACAAGAGCTCAAGCAGGACTGGAACATGGATGGAGGAACAGATGCAGAATCCATGAATGGGTGCTGCTTACTGGCTTGTTCTTTAGGGCTTGATTAACATGCTTTCTTATAGAACACAAGACCACCACCCACAGAGAATTCCCTACAGTCCCATCTTATTGAGGCATTTTCCTAATTGAGATTCCTTCCTCTCAAATACTTTAGCTTGTGTCAAGTTGACATAAAACTACCTAATACAATAAAATTCTTAAAGAAATAATAAAAATTATGTTAACAATTAAGTGTCTTTATGTATCATTGATATACAATAGTCTTTTTTTTTTTTTCTAGACAGATAACAGTGTCTATCTTAGTTAGGGTTTTACTGCTATGAACAAACACCATGACCAAGGTAACTCTTATAAGGACAACATTTAATTGGGGCTGGCTCACAGGTTCAGAGGTCGAGTCCATTATCATCAAAGTGGGACCATGGCAGCATCCAGGCAGGCATGGTACAGGAAGAGATGAGAGTTCTACATCTTCATTCGAAACTGCTAGCAGAATGCTGACTTCCAGGCAGTTAGGATGAGGGTCTTAAAGCCCACACCCACAGTGACACACCTACTCCAACAAGGCCACACCCTCTAATAGTGCCACTCCCTGGGCCTACCATATACAAACCATCACAGCTTCCAAATCTTTTTGAACAAATTTGCTAGTTTTTTGAGACTTTCTTACAACCTGTTTTGGCCATATTCACCCTCCCTTCCCTACCTCTACCCAGATCCATTTCCTTCCATTTACAAACAACTTTGTGTTATCACACTCTTTAAAAAAATATATCAAGACTGAGTTTTGCTGCTCAGATATTCGTGGATGTGTGACCTTCCACTAGAACAGGCCAGGAGCTACAGCAGAGAAAACTGACTTTCTCTTCCAGCAGCTAACAGTTACCAATAGCTGCATGGCTAGAGGTGGGATCTTGGGGCTATCTTTCTTCTGGGATCTAGTTTGGTTTGCATAAGTCTTATAATGCTATTATAACCTTTGTGAGTTCATATTTGTAGCTGCCCTACTGTGTCCCAATGAAACTGTTTCTGTGTGGTCATCTGTCCACTCTGACTCTTACAGTCTTTCACCCCTCTTCTGCAATGATCCTTGAGCCTTGTGAGCAGGGTATGTGTTGTATGTGCTAGATTTAGGGATGAGTATTCTGGTCTCTTATTTTCTGCTACTTGCTAAGTTGCAGGTCTCTGTGCTAATTACCATCTACTGCAAGTAGAAGCTTCTTTGATGGGGGCTGAGAGAGTCACTGACAATATTCCTATAGGTATATTGATGTCATTAGGAGACAGTCTAATACCATGTCCAATTAGGAAAATAATAGTAGTATTCTTCCTTAAGGTCTACGACCTGCCTACCTATAGGTTATTGGTCTGATAATAGTACCTAGTATGGTTTCATCTTGTGAAATGTGCCTTAGATCCAATTAGAAAGACTGAAGGAGCTGAAGGGGTTTGCAACCCCATAGGAAGAACAATAGTAACAACCAACCAGAACCCCAGAGCTCCCAGGGACTAAACCACCAACAAGGAGTACACATGGAGAGACCCTTGGCTCTAGCCAAGTATGTAGCAGAGGACAGCCTTGATGGGCATCAGTGGGAGGAGAGGACCTTGGTCCTGTGAAGGCTCGATGCCCCAGTGTAGGGGAATTTGAGGGTGGGGAAGCGGGAGTGGGTAGGTGGGTGAGGGAACACCCTCACAGAAGCAGGGAATGGGGTATTGGGAAGGGGGTTTGGGGTGGGGGAGCTGGGAAAGGAATTACATTTGAAATGTAAATAAAGAAAATATCCAATAAAATTAAAAAAAAAAAAAAGAAAGTAGTTGGCTGCTCCCATTATGTCTGTGCCAGTCCTGAATCAGTGGACATTCTTGCCAGGCTGGTCATTGATGTAGCTCATAGGGTTCATAGCTGGACAAAAGTAACAATTTATTTCTCCTCTGATACCATGTATAACATCTTCCAGTACCACAAAAACTAGTTAGGAGGGAGGAAGCTTCCAGGTCAGCACCATCATGATTTCTCCATGTTCTATGACTCAAGTATATATATACTCTATTAAGTACTAAGGTCTCAGAAAATTAAATATAAGTTACAATTGAAAATTACCATAATACATGCATAAGATTAAGCCAATCAACATTTCTTCCAACATGAAGTAATGAGGGGCTCATGAGTCTCCACTTGTAGCTGAAGATCTATTGCCAGTTGGTGGCTTCTCCAAGAAATGGTTCTGGACCTTAATATCAACCATGCTCCAAATGGATAACTCCTTATCCAAGAGTGTAAGGTCAACACAAATTGAAATAATTGAGCTATACAATCAAAACAAAACAAAACAAAACAATGCAAAACCCCAAACCAAAAGACAATGGAGTTGAGAAGGGTAGGTAGATGTGGGAGGAGTTACTGGGAGGAGTAGTGGGATCAAAATACATTGTATGCATGTCTGACATTCTCAAAAAATAATACAAATATATTAAAATTGTTAACATTTTGGGTAGGGATGTGGGGGAGGAAATTAATATTATTGAAATATATGAAATTCTCAGAGGGAGAATAGTTAACTGTTTTCTATTTAATTTTGAAAATGGGGAGGTCCTAGGTAGTAAAAAAACAAATAAAGAAAACAAAAGGAACAGCAAAACTCCCCAAAAAACCTCCTCTGAACCCACAAAAATCTTGCAAGCCTAGTCAACTGACCAGTAGTAAATGACTCCTAAGCCACAAATATTCAGCACTGCCTACCTCCAATTACAGTAGTGCAGAAAGGTGTTTGACCATCACCTGACCTTTCAAATGACAGGACTGTTTTCAAAGATTGTGGGGAATGAGAAAGTGATGCAGCTTCCCACGTTGATCTATGATGCTTATTCACAGCTATTCATCCTATTGTAAGGTCTCAACACTTGCTGAACATGCTGTGTTGAATCAACAGCTTTGAATTCTTATTTAGAGTAGAAGAAGGGTGAAGTGGGAATGTTAAACAAGTCTTATGTCTTTTTAATATATTATGTGCACATCATAAATAGCTAAGTCACAGGTGTAAATAATTGAACCAAGGGTGATGGCAAACTGCATAAGCAGCTGAAACTATAAACAAGGCAGAAAAACATATTTCTAAGACCTTGCCTTGAAAATATCACATCAGCCATTATATGTCACGTTTGCATGTGCGTGCTTTCCTATTTTCTTTTGTTTATATGTGTGTGTTTTACATAAATTGCACTTCTAGCTCTTTTAGGAATCTAACACACATAATTACACATATTATCTATCACGGGACTAAAATGCATGCTCATTCAATTTTAAAAACACATTTTCTTGAAAAACTAGGTTCCAAGTGATATGAACAGGAAATAGATGTAGAAACAGGCCAAATAGATGTAGAAATTGGTCTTGGGAGCCAAATCTGATTTGAATAGCAAGTTGTCTACAGCAATTCCTGCCAAAAAATCCTTGTTGTAGATCAGAATTTCTTCTTGTGTGAACTAACAGAAAAGCTCCTCTATCAGGTATATAGTGTGCTACATGACTAACACCACATTACAGTGGTTCAGCAGACCATTTGACTTGTAATATGCACATACTTAAGATTTTAAAGCTTAATTAAAAGCAGGTAAGCTAGAAGTACAGCGTATCTGACATTTTGTTCCTACATAAATCATCCGTTCATTGCTTCCATTTGTGTGTTGAAGTCTTAGATTCTAAGGTGATGATATTCAAAGAAGGGATTTGGGAGAAGGCTTTAGGTCAAGAGGATAAATGTAAATGTCTCTTTTATTTCCCCAGATGAAGAGAGGAGATGAAAGCCATATTCAACCTTTATGAACGAATGGCTTGAGCCAAGCCCAGAGTGTTTCCTTCTCTTTACTGACTGTCCTTTGGCTTAGGCTTTGAAATTTCAAGCTTCTGCACAATCTAGTATTCCATAAGCCTGAACTTTGAAGGCTTCAGCTTCCAGCCTCTGTTAACCTAAGTCTACAGTGTTTCAGTCTCCTGAGAGTTACTGCTGAATAAACTCACTCTTTCTAGCTCTTTCTGAACTCTAGCTGGTTCAACTCAGCTGTTCTGGCTCAAACTCCTGTCCAACCTGACTGATTCAAATTGGCTTCTCTCATCTTCTGACTGAATTGCTCTGTTTGAAGACTGCCTCTGAACTCCAGGAACTGAATTGCTCCAAACTACACTGAACTCTCCAACTGAACTGGACTCGACTGGACTGGACTGTATTGAACTCAATTCTCTCTCCCTTATAGATCTTTAAGTAGCCTCCCTTTTCTATCTTTCCTCATCAGAGTTGGGTGTACTTGATTCACTCTGTCAGATCTTTCTCTGATTCATTACTTTGTCCCTCAATTAGATGTCTTTGCTTGGGATTAAAGGTGCATACTAAAGGCATATCTATATTCCAGCCAGATCATATCTTTGGATGTGATCCCTTGACAGAGCCATGTTGCTGGATTAAAATTCCTCTACACAAGAGGATGGAGTTCAAATTGAAAGGGGTGAGTACTCTTATAAAGGAGGTCTCAGGGAGAACCCTTTCTCTCATTGCTTTGAGAGGACACAGCAAAAAGGATAGTTATCATGAACCAGAAAAAGTGTCCTCAGTAGAAAGCAAATCTACCAATGCTTTGAATTTTTAAGATGTCCTAGCCTTTATAATTGTGAAAACAAATGAAAGACATAGTACTGTCTTAATTAGAGTTTCTGTTGCTGCAATGAAACACCATGGTCAAAAAGCAAGTTGGGGAGGAAAGGGTTTATTTGGTTTACACTTTCATATTGCTGTTTATTATTGAAAAAAGTCCGGACTAGAACTCAAACTGAGAAGGCACCTGGAGGCAGGAGCTGATGCAGAGGCCATGGAGGGGTACTACTTACTGGCTTGCTCCCCCTGGTTTGCTCAGCCTACTTTCTTATAGAACTCAAGACTACCAGCTTAGGATGACATCACCCACAATGGGCTGAGTCCTTCCCTTTGATCACTAGTTGCGAAAATGCCTTAAAGCTGGATCACATGGAGGCATTTCCTTAACTGAACGTCCTTCCTCTCTGACGACTCTAGCTTGTATCAAATTGACACAAACCCAGCCACTACAAGTACTTTTGTAATAGGATCCCAAATGAGTAAGAACATCTATGGAGAGTTGTTTATTGTTCACTCCGCTAAATTTCATGGAGCATGATAAGAATGAATAAAAATTACCATGTAATATGAAGAGTGCTCTCCCTATTGTAAGCACAGTGCCAAGGATTTCTCTGGATGAGGAACAGAACAAAGTTCTCGGAAGGATAAAAATCACATCGTTTAGCATGGCAGTACATGATCAGACTCAAACACGAGTTACCTTCCGAAATGGAGCATCATTAGTGATGTTGCTAGAAGTAGCTAATCTGAATTGTCGGTTAAGGTCTCTAAGGGTTAAAGTGCTTAGGCTAGCATCCGAAGAAATGTTTTACCTTTCATTGAGAAATACTAGTTAGCAAAACCAACCAATGAAAACAGAACCATATGAACTGCAACAAGAAAACAAAGGGCAAAACCAAAAGCAATCAAGCCACCCGTGTCGTTGCTGATGAATAATTAAGGAAAGGATGACCACTGAGAAAAGTTGGCTGAACGAAAGTGGTGTGTTCAGTGAAGCAAGTGATATGGCTACCACTGGTGAAAGCTTGTTCTCTGTTGAACTGGAAAAAAAGCAGTTGTCAGGGAGCTGGAGAGATGGCTCAGCGGTTAAGAGCACTGACTACTCTTCCAGAGGTTCTGAGTTCAATTCCCAGCAACCACATGGTGGCTCCCAACCATCTGTAATGGGATCTGATGCCCTCTTCTAGTGTGTTTGAAGACAGTGGCAGTGTAATCATATACATAAAATAAATAAATAATTATAAAAAACCAGACAGTTTTCAGGCTCTCTTCAAACTAGAGAGTAATCAGATAGGCCAGAGAACTTGAAGGTCATGAACAAAACAATTAAATTAGGAACATTGTACTAGTAGTGAATCAGAAAAAGAAAGCAACTCTCTGGATAATTAGGAGAGAGACTAACTAGGACTTGGAGAACAATTAGATCTGAGAAAGAATAAGCAAGCTAGCGGTTGGGCAGCCCAGAATTTCTGGTTTAGGCAACAGGTTTCATCTTGTGGCAAGACGAGGGGCTCAATTCTGAACATATTGTGTGTGAGGTCAATAAAGTTGGGAGGCCCATAGATATTGAGGAATATGAATCATAATGTCAGCCAAGCAGTCTTGAGAAAGTCAGTGTTATGTAGAGTGGGTGATGTGTTGATTGAATATTACTCAGGGTGAGTAGAGTAAATAAAATACAAGGGTTATAGCAACAAGGGTTGTATTTAGGGAGTGTCTTAGTCAGGGTTTCTATTCCTGCACAAAGCATCATGACCAAGAAGCAAGTTGTGGAGGAAAGGATTTATGCAGCTTGCACTTCCACATTGTTGTTGATCACCAAAGGAAGTCAGGACTGGAACTCAAGCAGGTCAGGAAGCAGGAACTGATGCAGAGGCCATGGAGGGATGTTACTTACTGGCTTGCTTGCTCTGGCTTGTTCAGCTTGCTTTCTTATAGAACCCGGGACTACCAGCCCAGGTATGCTACCACCCACATGAGCCCTCTCACCTTTGATTACTAATTGAGAAAATGCCTTACAGCTGGATCTCATGGAGACATTTCCTCAAGGGAGGCTCCTTTCTCTGTGATAACTCCAGCCTGTGTCAAGTTGACACACAAAACAAGCCAGTACAGGGGGGAAACATTGAAAAGTGCTTTGAAGAAATCATAATCCTTAGATGTACTGGGTTCCAATTCACCATTTAATCAACTGAAAAACCTAGCCAACTCTCCAAGTCTTAAGTTTCCTTACAGCATGAAATAGAGATCAAGTCAGATGATGGACTGAAATTATTTTGTATATACATGAACTAGTGCAAATGTTGATAGTTTTGATAGTGTTTTTTTTTTTTTTTTTGGAAGTAGCTGTGGCATGTTAGACTGAGGTGTTAGCTATATTTTTGGTTCTGTCACCAATGGTGTAACTTTGAGTGTCATTAACTTCATCTTGATGGGATAGAAATAATAGTGCTTACCTCACAAGTATGTACAACATTGGAATATACTTAGCAATGAACCAAGCATGGGTCAGCTCATCAGAGTTCAATGTTAAGCCTTTCTGGTTCAGCAGTAATCACCTGTAACTAGTTTTTTAAATTCAAAGAATAGTAATGGTATAGTATAGCAGGTCTTCCATGCCCAAGCAGGTGGCAGATCTTTGTTAAATGCCTGTTTGTCCTTCCTGTTTTGTTCTTGGTTGTTTCACTAATTGATCCCTGGCTCCAGCTATAATCAACTAGCTTTATCCCCATGCTTCTGCATATGCTATGAGTTTCACTGTGTAGAGTGACTCTTTCACATCATTGCCTGGAATAATTTCAGTTCCTTGTTTAAGATATTTCAGTCACTTCTCACAAGTAGCTTATGTGTCTCCTCTGAACACTCCCATTTTGTATCCCAATTACTTCTTCCATCATCTTTAGAGTTTAAGAACATTTCTCCTTTAGTAGGGTTCGAGCCAAGGAGTGAAGAAGCCATACAGCTCTCAGTATGAAAGGTCTTGCCTCATACTTTTCTGTACCTTCAGAATCTAGCACATAATACACATGCCGTGAAGGAATGTGAGTGTAAAATTTGCTTCTGAATTAAATATTTAGAAATGTGGAAAAATTATTGCCCATAGAGATCACTGCCCATAAACACATAGGCATTGAGAATTGAATTATAATGGCTATTATCTCCTCTGCACAGGCAGTTACAAATGCCTATTGCATTTAAAGATCATCTCTTACAATTTCAAATGACTTCCTTGGTAAGGTATAAAACACTAGTGGCTTTGGTTTTTCTGCTGAACTCCCATGATTATAAAATGACATCCATTTATTTTATATAAGTAGCTTACCAGTCTTGACTTTCTGACCTTTGGAAAATTCAGCACTTTCTATTTATTTAAGAGGACAAAGGCCCTACCCCTTAGGGATAAGCAATTATTCCTTAATGGGGGAAAGACCATTCATATTGAGAGCTGTACGGCTTGTTGACTACTTGGCTAGGCTCCTATGAAAGAACAAATCATTAAGTGTTGGTTAATCCTTGTGGCTCTCTGTTAGTGTTCTCATCATGTTTTCTGCCAAATACAAAGATTAAGTTTGTGAAGAAACCCAGTGATAAGGAGCTATTGACCAGATAACATCTGGAAATGAATAAGAGAGTGGGGGCTGGGATTTAGCAGCTTCAACACCTGTGCTCTGGAAGATGCTACTACCACGTGTGTGTATAAACATACTTAGAAAAGGCAGCGTGTGATGGGTGTGTTTATTTGGATTTAATTTGGGTTGAATTAGAAAGACCATCTTTTGCTCCCAATGCCTCAGGTTTCAAATGGGTATGCGTAGGAAATCTCAGGTTTGACAAAATTCAGGGAATGGGTAAAAGAAATGTATCCAAAATGAATTGAGTCAAGAAGTTTTGTGTGTTGCTTTTTTTACCCTTTGGTTTTTGTGTTTAAACTATTTGTGTGTGTGTGTGTGTGTGTCCATGTAAGTGCAGTGTCCATTGAAGGCAGAAGAGGGATACTCTGCAACTGGAGTTCCAAATGGCTGTGAACCGCCTAAAGTAGATGCTAGGAGCTGAGCTCTGACCCTCTAATGGGAAAAGAACACAGTCTTAGCTGCTGAGCCATCTTTCTAGGACTTCCGCTTGAATTTTAACTTACCTGACACAGATATGTCAGGTAAAAGGAATTTGTGGCCATTTCTTCTTTTATCACCTAGGAATATTCCCAAGTTGAGGTTGAATATGGGGTGTTAAGCAAGGTAGTAATTGTTTTCCTTTTTTTTTTTAAAAGTTTGGGCCACTGTGGTGACTCATTAGACCAATTATGAGGAGCCAGTTTTTTCTCTTGTTTTTCTGCTTAGTGTTGCTTTTGCTTGCTTAGAATGTTGTTTGCATTTCTGTTCAATGAGTAGGAGAAAGAAAAAGATGGATGAAAGAAGTAGAGAAAGATGGCTTGCCTCTTCTCTTCAAAATTGTACTTTCCACTTTGCTGGATCTCCCATTCATCCACACTTGCTCATTTGCTTCTCTTAGGATGCAAGGGAAATTGGGCAACACAGATTATTTTTGTTTACGGAGTGCCTGTTTTAGAATAGCTACAACAACAAAATACGATAGGCTTAATGATTTCCGAGGTAGAAATTCATTTCTCAAAGTTTCAGAGACCACAATGTCTAAGATACAAGTACTGGGTATATGCAGGTGGTATGGTTACAAGGGAGCTATCTTCAGGTTTTCAGATGGCTGTCCTCGAATACCTTCACAAGGGTTTGTGAGTGTGGGATAAGTCACTGTGGTCTCTTTTCCTTGTCTTTTAAAGACACTGATCACATCATGTCCCCCTACTCCAAACACATTAAATCACATTAAAGATTCAGTTTTACGGGTGAGATATGAACAGCTAGCCAACAGAAGAGTCTATTGTCGGTTAAAATATGGAGCTTTTATTTCAGTAAATATAGAGAGAGGCATTCACAGTGATTCCAGCCAGCCTGGGCTTCAGAGTTAGATTTTATTTCAACAACAAACAAACAGAAATATATGGTGAGATACTGAAAATTTCTACTGCAAAATAATTTTTGAGGTAGGGTAATATCCTAGGGTATTTAGTCATTCACACAGTATGATAAGTGGTGTGATAAATATGGCGACACACTGAGGAATCTTACATATGTCACCTACTCTCATGAAACTTACATCATTAGCGTGAGTGAGAGAAATTTATGGTTTGAATAGATAAGTAAGTGGTAGTAATTATTATAAAAGAAAACCACATTGAGTCCCAAGGGATCATATAACAGGTTCATCTGCCTTTGCCTAGCAGTAAGGAAAGGCTTACACAGGTGAAATTTGAGCTGATATGTAAAGAAAGATAAAGAGAAACACTTATTGAGCAATAGAAAGCTCGAAGAGTTGGCGGAGGCAAAGTAGGAACTTGTAATGTTGAGGGGAGCAAAGGAAGAGAAGTCAATCTGGTGAAAAATCCCGCGAGACAAGAGCTGAAAATGCTCTGTGTCCTTTGAACTCAGCAGGAAATAATTGTTAGCGATGTCAGAGAGACAGTTTGGATGCCGGCAAGCTGTTGGACTGAGAAGTGCAACCATAGGAATAAGAAGCCCAGGGGTTGATGCCTATGTGCAACCTGGGTTGATCTTTTTTAGGCAAGTGCTCTACCATTGAGCTGTTTCATCAGCCTTAGATCTGTTACTTCTATTTCATGTTTACCTTTATCCTTGGACCTATAACTTCTGCTGTTTTCTTCACTGGCCTCAGTTTCATACATTTTATTTATGTGCATAGTTCATTTAAACTTTAAAAAGTACTAAATATACTTGTGAAAATCTATAATTATTTTATGCTCTCTAAAAAAAAAAAAAAAGACATATTATCTGGCTGTGGGGCTATACATGTTCTGTTTATTGGACTTTTATCAGAGTTACTCCACAATGATTTTTGTTTGATCCATGTGTCCTTAGAGTTGTTTTTTTTTCTTGCCATGGTAAAAATTTATTCTGTACCTGCCTGTACAGTGCTTATGCTGGGTTTTCTATGGTGAAAGTTTAGAGGTTGTTATCAAACCTCTAATGTCAATGATTATGTAATAAGCAACATTCTATATCTCTTGTAGTAAGCAAGGAAATGTCTGTGGAGCATGTATTTGGGAAATAGTTGATTGAACTATGGATCATGCTTAGACTCAGATGCGGAGTATTGGCTAGTTACCCTACAGAATGGCTGGCCAGCTCACATCTCACCAGCTATGAAACATGGGCGTTTCCTTTTCCTTATGTGCTTGCTAGTATTTGATCCAGACATATTGAATTGAGGCCCTTTGTACTTTTTACTTGTGGCAATATGAAAATGATGATGGTCACATGATTACATCTGTACATTTAAGGGGAAAATAAATATATTTGCATTAACTTTAAGTTATTTCACAGTAAAATTATTAGGTTCAAGACAACTTTCTAGGGATAAATGTATGGCTTCTAGCTCAGATTTTTGTTCCTTCTCATTTACCCCAAGTGCTTAAAGAATCCAAGGACTAAATAAAATATTTATAGAGTAATTCTATAAAAAAATTCTCTGAAACCTGAGGGGAGCAATTAGAAGTTAACAATAGAGCAGTTGTCAATTATCAGAGTTATTTTAAACTACTAGGAGAAAGATGCTCTATTTCCCAACGGCCTCTCTCAAGGCTTTGAGGCAGCCGAAAAAACCTACCCTGAACTAACAGTGCAGTTTTGAATCACTAGTTTTATAAAAGTTACAGAATTATGATGACGGAGTAGTTTTTCTACTTCTTGTTTCTTATTTGATGACTTTTGCTTATATTTATATTGGCATTCATTATAATGTCAGCATCCCATCTTTGTCTCTTCCCTTTATAAAGGAAATATTTCTAAAACTCTTTAATTTTTTTTTTTATAATTTGACAGTTTTATACATGGATATATGGAAGTGGATTTTCCTCATTTTATCTCCATTACTCTGCCTTATTCTTCTCCTCTTCCACTGAAGTTTTTCTTTCCAACAATTCCTCTCAAACCTTGATGTCCTATCTTTCTATCTATCTATCTATCTATCTATCTATCTATCTATCTATCTATCTATCTATCTGAACCATCCATTGGATTTAATTCTGGTTTCTTGCATGGATTGGGCTTATTTACTGTAATATAGGCAACATATCAGTGTCTTCACCACTGCAGAAAATGCTGCCCCTTCTCCCTGCAACCATTGACTATCCATTGACCCTCAGTGAGGCATGAGCCTCTCTTCCATTCATGATGAGATGGCGACAGGTCTAATTTTATCAAAATCTGGAGCAAGAAACTACAGCTGTAGTGAGTTAGGAAGCAAAATAGCTAATGTTATGTGCAAGAGGCTCTGTTTCAAAACACTCCATCTCATCCTCTGTCTCCTACATCCTTTCTCTCCTCTTCCATGATGTCCCCTGAGCCTCAGAGAGGGTGATGAAAGCTTTCCTACTTAGGACCCAGCACCCAAGTTTCTCCCACTTAGGACTGAGCACCCCACTTTTTCTCATCCCTCTGACCAGCTGTGAGTCTCTGAGTGAACCATCACCTGCTGCCAAAAGAAGTTTCTCAAACAAAGGCTGAGGACAGCACTGACATCTAGGCATAAGAATAGAGTATTAAAGCGGGTTGATACCATGTCCATTTAGCAAAACAAGTGTAAGTAGGTTCTCCTTTAGGGCCTAGAACATGTGGCCTTTTGATCAAATTTACAGTACTAGGCATGATTTTTCCCCCATGGAGTAGGCTGTAAATCCAATCAGGAAGCACTTTGTTATATCCATGGTAGTCATGGCTGTGCTGTGGTAATTTGGGTATTTTTCCAAGCAGATCATCATGGCAGCTTGTGAGATTCATAGCTTCGAGATACGTTGATGATTTTTCTTTTTTAGCACACTACATAGCACCTTCCAGCGTTCTGAAAGCTAGCCAGCAGGGAAGAAGTTTTCAAGGCAGGTACAGCTCAAACTCTCTATACTCTGACTCCCATATGTGCAAATTCCTTCATTCCTGGTTCTATTTTATCACTGCAGGAAGTGTATGTATGCAATAAGTGGGCTTTGAAAGAACTCTTTAGAATACAGTCTCTTCTTGGTGAGCACGAGAGGGCTGTCACAAGAATGTCATGTGAAAGGATGGATGGTTGAGAGATTAGGAGAAAGAAAAGGAGGCGGGGCAAAAGTAGATAAAAGATTAGGGAGGGGATTAAGGGGAAGAAAAAGCCAAAGATGCAAATTCACTCCATCCCATCTCACCTTGATTCTATTTTCCTGAAACAGCCAAATTAATATGTTTGTTGTTTTGGAAATTTTCTATATGTTCACAACTACAGTGTAAAAAAAGTTTTCCTCCAGGACTATTACTTCTCTCACCATCAATCCTTAAATCCATTTCCATGATAAGTAGGATGACATCTTTGCTGTTGTGTCTGTTTCCTGTTGAGTGGAGACAGAGCAGGGTTGTTTTTTTTTTGTTTTTGTTTTTGGCTTTGGGGTTGTTGGCATGATGAAATGTGCAGACCCATGTAGGGACATCATAATGAATTTTGATCTTCTGTGAATAGTTAACTGCAATCTAAAGAAGGCTTTTTTCTTCAGCAAAAAGGACTAGGGAGAGAAAGAATAGAAAGATGCAAGGGGAAACTGATAGAGTCTTTAGGTACAGGAAGGAGACTGGGTGGTGGGGAGACAACTGAGACACAGACAGACAAACTCTTGTTCTCATGGATTATATTTTATGGGGGGAGATGAGGGAAAGGTGCTAATCAATGAGCAAGTGTCCTGAAGAGAATAAAACTGGGCAGTGAGGTAGTGAGTTGGCAAGAGACTGAGAATTCTGGGAAATTTGATTTGAGGGTGGGGGGCAACGTTTTGGCTAAGATTTTTATGGAGAGAAGGAGGCAGTTACCCATGGTTATGGGAATGGAAAAAAGGCAATGTCACTGGCAAGAATAATAAATGATATATAGACAAGGCCAGAGAAATAGTCAAAAGTCCAGAGTACACAGAGTCTTAGCGGTTGTGGCTCAAGATGTAAACTGTGGGTTTTATACTAAGGGTGATGGGGAAACTTTCAAACAGATGAAAGAACTGACTCATTTCAATAAATAGTTCCCTCCCTGTGTAAGATCACCAAAGACGGAAGTAATATCAAATAAGACATTATACTGGAGGGCTTAGGAACCTGATGGTATTATTCAAGATCTTGGAGAGTTTAGGAATACTTTATAAGCAAAGAAATTACTTCGTAGACACCATGCTAAATTTAAATGTAAGCTTCACAAAATTGTTGACTAATAATTTTACATGATGCTGCTATTTAGTATTTGAAGGGGAACATTTAAAGGTTCTCTGATAAGTTGCTGAAGATATGTGATTCTATTAATCCCCCTGAGCAATTAGTGCAGAAAACAAAACAAGCAAGCAAACAAACAAAAAATCGTGAGAACGTAAGACCATGTGAGAAGAAAAATCTAATCTTAAAATATTGAATATTGGACCTTGGTTTTGGGACAGTTGTAGTGACAGAACATCTTGAGTTCTGTCAACAAATAATCACAGTCCACTTAGTAACAAACAGTGGGGTTCCCACGGATTAAGTAGGAAAAGCCCTTGCAGTACCTGATTCTTGAACTTTCAAGTTGAGGTTCCTGGAAAGAAAAACAATCATATTTCCACTTGGACACTAAACACAAAGGACTAGATAATACTTTTTAAAAGCTGGATGATTTTAAATGAGCTTTGAGTGAAAATGAGCAGACTATAAAACTTAAGGGAATGTCGTAGATAAAATAATGACTCTAGATAGGTTCAATTCACTTTTATTCTTGTGGCAGCCTATCCTAATGTGAATAATAACCTATCTAGCAAGAAAAGTCATCAGTGATTAACCATGTTTCATTTTATGTCCCCATGAATCGGAAGGAACCAGAAGCTGAGCTCAGAATTTAAAAGATTGACAAGTGAGCAGAGGGGAAGAGGAAGGTGGTAAAGAAAGAAGAAGAAGGTAGGTAAAGAGCAAAGGAACAAGAATACCAGAGTATAAGGACAGGTCTTGGGTAGTTTTTAAGTGTCATAGGCAGAGGCAGGAGGGAACAAGTGTTGGACCAGCATATGAGGGATAGTAGAGATGTTGGTAAGCACAGGGGATTAGCTCCAGAACTTCCATACTCATCCAAACCAAAGAATCTCAAGTTCCTTATTGAAAGCAAAGTGTACATTGTCTTATGTGCTTTAAGTCATCTCTAGATTACTTCTGCCAATTAATTCAATATAAATTCTATGCAAACAGTTGTCTAACTGTATTTTAAAAAAAGATTATATATATAATATATATAAAATTCTGCATACATGCATGCCTGCATGCCAGAAGAGGGCACCAGATCTCATCATAGATTGTTATGTGCCACCATATGTTTGCTGGGAATAGACCTCAGGACCTCTGGAAGAGGAGTCAGTGCTCTTAACCTCTGAGCCATCTCTCCAGCCTGTATCTTACTGTACTTTTTCTTGTTTTTTTAAATTTTATTTATTTATATTTAGTATGACTACACTGTTGCTATCTTAGACACACCAGAAAAGGGCATCAGATTCCATTACAGATGGTTGTGAGCCACCATGTGGTTGCTGGGCATTGAACTCAGAACTTCTGGAAGAGCAGTCAGTAAGTAGTCTTAACCACTGAGCCATCTCTCCAGTTCCCTTACTGTATTCTTTAGGAAGCAAAACTGAAGAAAATAGACTGTGCATGACTTATGCATGCTTTGAATTTTCTGATTTTATTTCCAAGTACTGTTTCTTCCAGCAGTGTTACATTTCCCACCAGCAAGCCTTCCCATGAGAAGTGGGACAATATTGCTGGGTGTTAAATATAGTGTCAAAAAATGAAATTAGACAAAGATTCATCATGCAGTTTGTGGTGGATATGTTCATGTTTGTTTTTGATAAAACATCTCGTGAAATCAATTCTATAATAACCAGAAGGAAACTAACCTCAAGCACAGACATGTGACTGTGTCATAGCTCCATGGACTTATGTCTTCTGGCTGAGTTCATTTTCAATAACATGGTGTCCACCCTAGTGCTATGCTGATGGAAACTCTGAAGGATCAAAGCTCTCAAGTGGATCACAGATGTTAGCCAATATCTAGAAAATAGTTACAGGCAGCTCAGATATTTTCTCTTTAGAAAGAAACAGAGGGTTTAAAATTCCCAGAAACTAGTAACTTGCATGTTAATGAATGCAGAGAAGGTTACAATATTGGGAAGGCCGTGGTTTGGCAGAGGGAGTGGGTCATTGTTAATATTCATGATTGGCTTCTATGTATTGGTAGCGACTTGACTTGTGATCTGTAGTAACAGGTAAATTATAGCTGAATAACAATGGCCAGCCCTATTAATTATTAAACCCTACGATTAACAAACAATGTTTCAAAATTAACAGCATGAGGGCTAAATCACAGTAAGGTTTTATTAGAAAAGACACTCAGTTTTTCTTCCCATATTTGACTGTGCAATATCTCTGTGGTCATTGTAAAACCTTTTCAGGTCAGCAAGGTGGCTCAGTTGGCAAGGGCACTTTCTGCCAAGCCTGATGACCGTGGGTTTGATCCCTGGAACTCATATTGACTCCCATAAATTGCCTTCCAATCTCCACATGTGGACTGTGGCACTTGCACATGTACACTGCAAGTACTGCACACACATACAAATAAAATAAATGTCCTCTACTCCATTCTTGATCATTGCTAAACACACCATAGATTCACAAGCCAAATTCATTTTCTGAACACCCTTAATGGTCCCACTTAATGGTCCCAAGCAGGATGGTAGGCACACTGGGACAGAAGTATTTGACTTCTGGTTGACCTTTCTGGAGGTTTTCCCAATGATCAGGCTGCCATAGAGAAGGTGTTGGCTTGATCTTGTGCAAGACTTGGGCATGAGCCATAGCTGCCATGACTTCCTGAGTGCACTGACCACTCACATTCAAAAGACAGCAGCATTTCACAGCATCCTTCACCACACTCCGGCTCTCACACCTTTCCATCCCTTTTTCTGCAATGTGCCCTGAGCCTTTGGAGGGGAGGCTTTGTATATAGATGTCTCATCAGGGGCTGAGCACTCAGAGATCATTTTTTTTTCAGCACTTTGACAAGCTGCCTATTAACTACCGCCCACTGTCAAAGAGAAGCTTTTCTGACCAAGGTTGAGAGCAGTACTAATCCATGGCTATAGATAGAAGTTTGAGAAGGCAGTTTAACTGGAGTGTATCTTGAACTGTGAGTTAAAATAAACCCTTTCTTAAGTTGCTTTTGCCCAGGATGTAGCTTCTCTCTCTCTCCTCCTCTCTCTCTCCTCCCTCCTCCTCCCTTTCTCCCTCCCTCTCCCCTCTCCCTCTCACCTCTCCCCTCCCTCCTCCCTCTCCTCCTCCTCCTTCTCCCCCCCCCCCTCTCTCTCCTGCTGCTGTGTGTTAGGTTAAAGCAGAGAAGAACATAGCAAGAAATGGGAAGGGTAAATGCAGAAGAGTTTTTGACTTTCATTCTATTTCTTAATTAGTAAAATGAGGGGAATGGGTCTGCCGGACGGTGGTCACAAGGTTGTCTTCAGACTCATATGATGATGTGAATGTGATCCCATGTGTAGTGACGTTTTGTTTTAGGTTGGGCTCATATGACAGGTTCTCTTACCTTGTAGGCTAGGACAGGCCTGAGGCTCACCGGAAGCCAGTTTAGCCTCAGTTGTCCTGACCTTGTGATGAATACTGGGACTTTAGCCACTGCTTCCACACTGGGCTTCAGGTGTCTCTTCTGAAGAGATAACCTTATGTAGCTGGCACACTAGTAAATAGTTATTTAAATCCACACATATTAGAATTGGAATTCATTTGCCCCAACATTCAAGCACAATGCTGATATTAATCAAGTTTGTCTGAAGAATAGGACATCTCCTATCAGTAAACAGGATTCTCTTCTCAAATGATCATGCTACTTGTGTGGACTTGGGCAAAGTTGGAAGAACTGAATCCTGTAAGCCCATGAAAGATGGAGGGCTTAAAGGAAACAGGATTTGAAACTGTAAGGTTTCTTGAAAGGTAGTGTTTCTTAAAAGAAACGTAGAAGAAAACAGGAGAAAGGGGAAGAAAGAAAAAATGATAGAGAGAAAGGAAGGAAAAAAGGAAAGAAGAAGGAATGGAAGGAGATGAAGAAGAAGGAAGGAAAAAAGAAGAGAAGGAAGGAAGAAGGAAGGAAGGAAGAAGGAAGGGCTTAAAGGATCATATCCCATGGATATTCTCTTTTTTTAAAACCGTTGTAAGGTTTTATTCATATGTGAAGATGGGTATTTATGTCTGGCCCATTCTTAAAATGTTTCTGAAGATCTGAAGTCTGACCACCGTTTTATTTCTTGAAGGTAAAATCACAATGAAATGGGACCCGAGTCTAAAGTTATTATACATGTAAATAGGGATTTTTTTCCTTAGAACTTGATCTAAGAAAGTACATATGATTTTCTGATATAATTTTATGGCATTGTAATTTAAACAGTCATATTGGTTGAGTGTTGGCGACTAATGTAATTTAAAAGTATCTATGAGCAGATAAAATGAGGTCAACCTTTCCTCATTTTTTTATATCCACCCTTAATGTCATGTCAATTACCTATTGTCTGAATGATGCTACCTTTATTTTGAATTTGACAGTCGAGAGGGAAATGTTTCTTATATCTCCTGCTGCACTATGCATTAAGGAGGCCCATTTTCAAGCAACAAAGAACAGCTTCTTCCAAAAACTTGCCCCCATAACCCTAACCTGATACCTGTTTGCCTTTAAACCTTCCACAGTAGATCATTCCTCAGGCACATGGAGCCATCTCCTCTTCCAGCTCCACATTTATCAGTAGGAAAAAAAAGCAAACAGCACCATATCACAGGTATACAATGTCTCCACACCTATTATAGCACAGGGCAATGGTGACCTCACGGTGGCCCAAACCACCCAGGAGTAGCCTTTGATGTTTCCAGAGCCTGACATTTTAAGCAGTTTGAACATCCCATGTTTGAACTCTGAGTAGTCCCATTTCCAGCCATGTTAGAAGGGCTATCAAAGAAGGCCACATTTTAATGGTCCTTTACTCTCCTTACGTTAGAAGGGCAGGTAACAAGGAACATAAGCTGTTTTCCAGTTTTTATTCTCCTGCTGATCGGCATTCTGTACTCTCACCATCCTTATCCACACGCCTCATGTCTGTCACCAGCAGCTAGACTGGGTCTGGGAAAAGAAAGAACCCTCAGGGAGAACGAACCCATTTCTTTTTACAAGTTAAAAAACATGCTTCACTGGAGATCTTTCTCCATTGACTTTTCCCAGAAGAGTGGGTGACACAAATAGTTGAGGTTAGCCATTTGGTGGATTTATAGCACTGTGAGGGTTGTCACAAGAGGGTGACAATTAACAAGTGGGGCAAATGAGCCAGGGTTTCCAAATGTTTTTGCCCAAGCTTCAAGTTGGTGAGTACTGGAACAAGAAGAGGCTGGCACAATCATATTGTACAGAAGAGTTGATTTTACAGACAAAAGCGTTCTTGATAAATGAGTCAGGTCTTTAGAAGAAGAAGATCTAGGGAACAAAGTGTGTCATTGTAAGAGAACGTTGAAGAGTTTCGGGGATCTGTCATACACTATAACACACGAACATGCACAGAAAGTTAAATCTTAGGTTGTGACACTGATGTGTGATTTCTGCCTATGTCCCCATGCACATAAGCATCTCTCTCTGCTGTCCTGACACTTGATTTATTTCATTGACTTTGCATCATCGTCAGAGAAGGTAGTCACTGTCATTCTGCTTTTCAGACGGGATGGTGAAGTAGACATATCAAAGTGATGAATTCAAGTCCAGCTATCTAGGAAGTAGCTCTGTCAAAGCCAGGCAGTGTTGCTTTTCTAAGTATCAACAATATTAAATTGTTTCTCTAATGGTTGCCCAATTGAAAAAGTCTGACACACAAGTTTTGCATCTTCCATAGTTTTAAAGATGTAATTGTTAGCCTTTTCCCCCTTCAGAAAATATGCTTTTATATGTGTATTGCTGTCCTCATGCTAGCTCAGGCAGATAAAAAGTTCATGGGTCAGCATCTTCTATGTTTTCCTACCAAGCAACAATGTTTACAATGAAGAAAACTAACAAAACTTCCTCTAAATAGTTCCATTTACACAGTTCTCAGGGAAAAGCCTCAATGGGCCGTCTCTTGACATTACTTTCTTTGAAATTGTTAAAGCCTTTTATTTATCAGACACTACACACTGTTAAAAGTAAAAACTTCCTCTGGACTCTAAATTTTGGCCAGTTAGTTAATCTTTCTGGAGTGTTGAAAACAGGGCTTTAATTAGCAATTTTATCAGTTAACCCAGTCACTCAGCTGGGGCTCTTATCTGAATCCTTGGTAGTGAAGGCACTTAGGGACATCAGAAAAAGGCCGACTCATCACTGTGACAGTTGAGAGGACTTCTGTGGAGGGAAAAAATGATCTCAGTAATAGACAGTATTAAATGGAATCTGATACCAATCCAATAGAAATTATCCCACCAAAGGACCCCAGCATAGGACTAGGTTTCTCTTGTATTTCTCTGTAATCCTCTACGAATGTTACCTTTGTGAGTGAAGACAGAGCCAGGAGTTTTGAGCAGTGTGAAAACATGAGGCATTTCTCAACCCTTTATTCGCCGGGTTGATCATGAGCCTAAAATGGTTCTTCACCATCTAAAGCCAAAGGAGACCCTGGAATGTAACACAGGCAGAGTGGAACACAGTATTTCAATGGAGTCAGCAGGAAAAAAATCCTCTATAATGTCAAGCAGAAATTAAAGTCAATTCCTGAATCCAACTTACTCCCACCTTTCCAGCGACATCCTTCGTTGATTTGGTTTATCTTCCATTTGGATGCTATTAAAATCTTTTTTCTTCTACCTTTGCTTCTTCAGATATATAAAAAAAATACTTAAACTATAAAAAGAAGACCCCTGACTTCATTATCTGAGCAAGGGTCTGCTATCATTGCAACAGCAGAGCCAGTAACAGAGGTGGGGGTAGGGGTGGGAGGTGGTGGGGACGTGACAGGGGCAGGACAGGGGTCGGGACGCGGGTGTCTGTGGAGCGAGGAGAGTTCCGTAAGGGATATTTATGCTTGCCTAAGCAGTTCTGATGATTTGATAGTTGAAATGTTTATGTTTTTGTTCACTTAGATAATGGACTTAGGACATCTATTTTAAACAATAGATAATAGCTGTGGTGTGCTGAGGGGGCCGACATAGCGTAAATGTATCTGGGATTATTAAAACAAACTTGTATCGACTGCTTCATAGGGTGACTATTTTTGGCAAGGCAATACATAGCATTTCATGTTAAAATGATAATGTTTTAGATTTATTATAAAATGACAAAAACCCTATGTTTTCCTGCAGAAGCTGAAGGGTTAGAACATTACTCAGGTGTAAGGAAATGTGCTTTGCATAATGCTTGTTTTCAGCTATGTTTGAAAAATAAAATTAGTTTATGAATTTGTTTTATCTCTTGTTACGTTTTAAAAAAACTCTAGTTGTTTGACCTACTTTTAAAGTAGCTGAAAGTGCTAAAATCAAAGACCAGTTTAAATTTTCTTTGAAGGATATTGGATATCATGCCCATTGTTCTGCTAATAAGAGGTTTGTGTAGCTGCTTTCATTTCCACAAGCTGATAGCCTCTCTTTTGAAGAAGGTAAAGAGAGGGAGGAGAGAGAGAGAGAGAGAGAGAGAGAGAAGAGAGGAGAGAGAGACCTTGTCAAAAGTTTTTTTTACAAGTAATAATCTAAATACAATGCTCACCTTGAGCTCACTCACTGCAAGTCCGAATCTCTGACAGACTTATTTATTTATTAAGAGAAGCAGTGACCAGTGACCAAATCAAATACAGAATTCAGCTTAATGGCATCTGTGAGGCTTGTGTTTTCTATGGAAACTCTGTAGGAGATCTGAGTCATAGCTTTGCTTGTTATAATGGGACACTGGCAACACAATTCCTGGCTTTCATAGAGCTGATGTTGTCTCGGAATTTAAGGTAATAATCATACATGATGACTATATGATAGCTGTCAGTTGTAACTGAGTTCCACGGTTTCCTTTGACCATTGCCTAATAATTCTCAGCTCTCCCCACTCTGGAATCTAAACTTCTACTTCTATATGGAAGTGGAAATTTATCCATTCACTCTCTCCACATCCGAGGAGACTGTTCCTTTTCAATGTTTTAGTATTTTATGTGTATGGTTGCTTTGCCTCATATAACATGTATCCATGTGTACTATGTGTGTGGATCCTATGGAGGCCAGAAAGGATAGCATTAGATCTCTGGTACTGGAGTAACAGACAGTTGTGAGCTGTCATGTAGGTGCTGGAAATCAATTTCACGTCCCCTGTAAGAATGGCCAGTGTTCTTAACTGCTCACCCATTTCCCCAGCCTAGCTCTTAATGGGGGTGGTACAGCTTTCTAGACAACATTCAACATGCTGACAAACATTCTATGTGCATATAGCTCCCATACCAAAGAATCATCCTGTCTAAAGTGTCTTTCCCTAGGAGACATTCTTATTGTACCACTCTCTCCTGACTCTCGCTTTTTGGTTAAATCCACTAAACAGGTTGTTATTTGAGGAGGAAGTCATGAAAACTGCAAACTTCCATTTAAATGATCATTGTGTAACTACCAATACCAACCTGTGCAACTCTAAATATCAGTGATCAGAGAGGTTTCTGGTTATACCGGTTGAAGTTCAATGGAGCATGGCAGACACACCAGTGTGCTATGCATAGATTGTAGCACACTCACGTCTCTCTTGATGGAAAGTAATGAGGTGGAGTCAGGGAAACCTGAGCTCTGATGAGATGGAAACAGCAGCTTGATGGAGTCCATCTTAGCTCTCCGGGAGAGGCTCTATCCCGAGAGGATGGCTGCTTACAGCTCATAGGTGGAAGGAAGTGTGTTTTATGACATCCACAGACTAAATTGAATTTAGGTGTAAGTACCATTTACCTAATTCTAGGTTGGGGTGGCCAGCATTTTGGGCTGTGAAACATGTATGTAGATTACGTAGAGCCCATTGGTGCATGATAGCAGTGATAAATATGTTAGATTAAGCAACACAGCCCATAAAACGGAAAAGGGATGTAGGCGTGGTTTAGACTGTATTGTCAGAAAAATGTGTGTGTGTGTGTGTGTGTTTTAGAATAGTAAAGGAGTCAGTAAAAAAAGCAGTTTAGAATGAATGCTCTTCGAAGAAGGCAAAGAGTAGGAATTAGCTTGGAAGGCTATTGAGACTTACAGAACTTGGTGAGGTTAACACAATAGATAATGCTGGATATGGCTACAACCTAGTGTTGGAAAAAGTCTTATACCTGATCCGAAAGGTCTCTTGAGTATTTTAAAACAGATGAAAGTGGCTACCTCAGTTATTTAGTAAAGTCTGTTGAGAAGGCAAAGCAAACACCTCTGTAATCATTTGTTTGTCTTATTATGAAATTGTCTATAGGGTATACCAAGACAGCACAATGATGAGTGCGGTAAGCTCATCTTACATAAACAGTCATCATGATAATACTGATATTTGTGGTCAATTGTATTGAGAGTAACTAAACTTACTGATAGGTTATCACACTCATGTGAACTGACTAGCCTAAGAATAAGCAGATCTAGCCATGGCAGAGGTGATTTCTACAGTACATGGTTATGTACAGACTTATCAAAAGTTATAATTAGTAGTAGTTGGGGATGGGGTAGAATATCAGGATAGCACAATGCTGCTTCAACCATGGTTTAAAATAGCAAGTCCAGGAATAGGAGAAAATATAATAGTTGTATAGACAAATCATCTTGTGAAATCAATTCCTGCCGCACACTGGCTTTCTTCAAATGTTAATTTCATTTCTGTTGATATACTCATTCTATAAATGCTCACCCATATATGAATATCCTGAGCTGTATGATCATTTTGCTATGGTGAATTTGGTTCAAAGACCAAAGGCATGATCCTGATGTAATAGAGAAAACATTCAGTCTCTGTTTCTGGTTCCATTCAGAGCTTCTGACATCCTGAGAATATGGAGTGATCCGGCTGATAGATGAATCCTTAAATCTGGAAAGTTACATTTTCTCATTCATTCGTGCATGCGTGCGTGAGGTGTGTGCTGTGCGTGTGTGCTATGCACATACCAAGGCACATGTGTGAGGGTCAGAGTTGTGTTTACTTTTATCTTTGGGATCTAACTTGGGTCTTAAGGCTTGGTGGCAAGCACCTTTATTCACTGAGACATCTAAATCACCTACATATTCAGCCAATGAGGTGACTTTGGTGTGTACCTAGAGAGTTTCAGGATTGTGGCTGGCTGCCAGAAAGACCACGGCCTGATTAACAGTTTGAATTTTTGGTTCCCCAACCTCAACCTCTGTGGAGAAAAATATGAGAGATAGAGTCTATCATCATAGACAAAAATCACGCAGACTGAACTAAGCCTTCATAAATGATGAAGTTTGGATTTATGAATGTGTCAATACACCCAATTTCCAGAAGACAAACACACACTAACTTTAAAAGGATAGAAGTTCCTGCACTTGGAATCCTTCTGGGCTTCACCCAGAACATCTTTTCATCTGATTATTCATCTTCATCTTTCACAATAAACTGCAACAACATAATCCTATGAATGAAGGTAAAACATTTTCTGAAAGGTGGGGAAAGGTCTTGCAGGAACTTCTGATATTCTAAGAGTACTTGTAACTGGCACCTGATAGGTTGGTAAATTTTAGAATGAGCCCTTAAATCTGTGGATCCTAACACCAGCTTAGGTTAGCTAATGTTAAAACTGAATTGGAGTTTAGGTCTAGTTCTTTTTGGGATAAACAAAGAATTGATTAGCATGAAAAGAAATAAAAAAAACCAGAACAAACCCAAATGTAAGCCTACTTACTGTGTTTGCTCAATGTATAATACTGAGAACAGTAGGCCTTAGCTCTGGATTTCCTATGTTCGCCATGTAGACTGACACCTGAGTGGGGCAACATTTTGTCTCTGAGCATTAACTATCACACATCTGTTCTAGACTCTTAAGTTTTAGATTCCTAATTTGAATTTTATCTTCAGCTTTTGATTCTTTTATTCATGTGCCTTCCCTGCAAGCTGCTGAATACAGTTGGCACGTCTAACAGGTTTACAAAACCAAATTTGTAGTATTGTTTTTTCGAGATATTGTTTTTCTGTGTAGCCCTGGCTTTCCCGGAACTCACTCTGTAGACCAGGCTGGCCTTGAACTCAGAAATCTGCCTGCCTCTGCCTCCCAAGTGCTGGGATTAAAGGCACTGGCCACCACTGCCCGGCTGTAGTATTTTCTCAATAAATAGTGAGTCCATTTTTTTTTCCAGCTGCAATAGCTCCAGCCTTGGCCTCATCCCTCTTCCTTTTGGGATCTTGCATCCCATTTCCAGTCTACCAGCAAACCCAGTGAACTCTGCTTTCAAAGGCCGAACATGGCGACATCTCACCATCCCTACTACAACCATTCTGATGAAGTTACCATCATCCTTTGCCTGGGAAAGATGTACACAACAGGTCACTTTTCCACCACACAACTCAGTTACATCAAAAGTCCTCAAGATGTCCTCTTAAGCCATGGGATCTAGGATTTCCTCTTTAACACTGTGATCTAGCCTTATTTTGACCTACCTACCATCTCTCTTGTCATTTCATCACCAACCTTCTTACCACTTTTCTCTACTTCTGTGTAGGGTCTTCTCATTGTTTTCCTTCTGACTAGTTATTTCCACAAACTTTTTTCGATCGCTCTTCTCTTACTTTAACTTAATATTTATACAGAGATAGCATACTTTTCAGGTTCAATCAAACTAGCAGCTGTAACTGATCACATCATTTTAATTTTGCTTGCCTCCGAAGCATAGATTGGTGTTGAACCACACTTTTACTTTAAAAAGTCTATAGTTCTCTGTGATCAATAAACTTTATAGGTGTCATATTTTTTGGGGATTTTTCTTTGCCATTAAGTCTATGGCAGTGATAACAGTTCCCAACACAGAGCAGATTTAAGACAAATGTATGTCAAAAGAAAAAAATGAAAAATAGAATTGAAGTAGGGTGTCCTGAAAATTACTTAGAGATACAAAGTCTGTATGTTTTAAAAAACATCCCTAAGAAGCAGTAATAGGCAGATAACATTTTAGCAAAAATCATGGGCAATGGAAATAAAGGACCAAAATCTGTGGGATATTTATTACATTCTATGCTCTATGGTAGTTTCATTATATACACAATGAAATTAAATACTTATGATATTTCTTGTGATGTGGGTGTTCAATTCTTTTATCCATCTAGCAACTGGAACTTGAGAATAAAGCAAATAGCTGATGTTTACATGGTTGGTTAGTAAGAGAGACTGCATCGCTATTCCAAGTGTCCTACAAAGGTTCTGCTACACAGCATTTGGACACGTTGAGAGATGCTGAGATGGGCAACTTGTGCTGTGCATTTTGATGAAGAACACTGTTACTCTTTTCTATGATGGTCTCACTAGTTTGCATTATGCCCAGAAATGGCCAGGCTCCTTTTCCTTCCCTGCCTCGCCTCAGCACTTGCTACCCTTCTGGTAAGTCTCTCCGTGGAGTTCAACACTGTCTCTTGTGTTTTTTGACTTGCATCTCTCTGATGATTGTGAATCTGAGAACTTTTTCACATGATTTTTTAAAAAAAGACTTGTTAGATCTTTTGTCTTCCTTTAAAAAAGTTTTAAAAACAGAGTTTCTTAAATAATAGGTATATTAACTCTTTGCTAGAGGTAATTTGAGAGTCTTTTCTCCCACACTGTATGCATATTTTTTCTGTAGCATCATAATTTTTTTTGGAAAATTAAAATTATTTTGTATGTTAATATAGAACACAGAATGGCAAATGGTTTGGTTCTAACATGTGTTGGATCAGAGCAGTCCATTTATTTTGTAATTTTGAAGCACTTTAAGTGAAAGTTATTAACTTTCATAAGACATATATTGATAGATCTGAGAAAGGTTATCATTTGGAACAAACTCAAAGAAACAATTAATTTCTTTGAGGTTGAAGAGCACAGAATCAGTAGTCCATTATTCTGAACAGCAGGGACAAGTCAGTGAAAAATCTATAATGAGGACGTGGTCTTTACCATAAAAATAAGAACACATAGTTCTTTGGATAATGGACTATTTAATGTTCTAAAAATGAAATAAAATGGTGAAAACACAAAACTATAACCACAACTTGGGTTGCTCACAGGCTTTTTTAAAATTATAATGTTTAAGGATTCCATGAGCATGAGGAATTATCCGAAATCTAAAAAGACTGAACAGCATTGTACAATAGAATATAATTTTGGGACTATTATTACATGTGAATACGTTAAATACACTTATCCTTGAGGAGTGGCTTATTCACTAACGTTGCTGTAGTAACCCCAGTTAATTAACTGAATAATTACTGTTTGGGTTAGTTACTGCTTGCTTACTTGAGGACTTAGTCTGACATATATGCTCAGCCATCTCTTGTTCAGAGTTCCTGCTGTTCTTTGAGCAGGACCATCTGGAAGAGTAGAAAGTAAGGAGAGTAGAAGCTCTCTGCAGGGCCAGGCTTGGCCATGTTAGCCATTACTCGGTGCTATCCACCATGTAATTAATTGTTTTGTTTTTGAGACAGAGTTTCTCTGTGTAGCCACTCTGTCTGTCCTGAAACTCACTCTGTAGACCAGGCTGGCCTTAAACTCACAGAGATATGCCTGCCCCTGCTGGCATGAAAGGTGTGCACCCTCTGCACCCTCACACCTGTAATTAGTTGTAAGGAGGATAAAACGTGTGGTCTAGCGGTTTGTCTAGGCAAAAGAAGAAAACACACTAGTGTCTGCTATAATAGAGAGCACAGGAAATATGCTTAATCATTCTCAGGTGTCACTGTTTTGTTCCCTTAGATTTCTGCAGGTTGCTTCAGCCAGTAAACAATGGATCATCATGATTTTAATCCAGTTATTGCTAGAATTGTTGTTACTACCACCAACAGTATGCCATTTGCAGGACCTATGATGGTCAACTCATAGGATTAGCTTTTTAATATGGCTATGGCCCATTCACACTCTATTTTTCTTCACCATTATTATCATTGCTTTCGTGAGTCAGAGTTCTGTCATCAATCCCCTGAGTTGTATCACACATAATAACTTAGGGACATAAAGTAAATTTAAGTTCATAAAAATAAAATTATCTTATTGCATGTATATACATTTTTATATTGTATATACATTTAATGTATATTAATTGTATATACATTTAATGTAATTGGTATTCACTATGTCGTTGGTATTCTTAGACTATTTTTTTGTTAATTGGTTGATAACATTTCTAAATTTTTCTGGTCATTAATCTTTCCATTGCAATCCTCTGGAAATTGTACAGTGCTTCCTTTTATAAATCTTTAGTGGGATACGCTTGACTGATTTTTAGTCTCCTGTTACATGATGGGAATTCCATAGTCAAAATTAGTAACAAGACTATGTTGTCATGGGCAAGTGGAGAGACCTTGTCTTAGAAATAGAAGGCTGGGATTTCTAGTTAATGTTGAGAAGTGACTTAGCTATAAAGCCAGGTTCACAGACAAGGTGACATTTATTGGACCCTTTGGAGGATTGATATAACAGAAATCTTCTCTTTACCATCAATTTCTTCATCTAGAAAATCCAAGACAATAGCACTCATATCACCTGCTCTGTGTCTGTGTATTCCTGGGGCCATCAATTTGATCTTAATTTTCACTTATGACTATAAAAGAGATGTAGAACATATCTAGACTGTAGAAAGAAGAGTCTTATTGCATTTAAGTAAGTCCAACTGTACATTCTTGGTTTATTTCTCCAGATCTATTCTTTAGCCTTGCATATTGTACTGGGTCATGCTGGAGGCTGAGGTTCATGGATTATTTATTGTTAGCTATACACTGGGGCAACTGAAAGTACCAACATAGATCCAACATTTGTAGGCTTGGGGAATGACAGTGGTAATGGCTGTGGTCCCTACTAAAGGCCGAAGTACCTACTTGGTTTCCATTACAGTAATGGCTTCCTCCAAGGTCTTCTACTAAAGCTTTCCCCTTTAGAGATGAAGATGGTGATACTCTCTAGGTTAGCCCTGAACTATGTGTTTTTAAATCCATGCTTGGTTGTTCCCTATTAAAACCTGCTGTTTTAGTTAGGGTTTCTGTTACTGTGAGGAAACACCATGACCAAAAGCAACTTGGGAGGAAAGGGTTTATTTGTCTTAGACTTCCATATTGCTGTTCATCATTGAAGGAAGTCAGGACAAGAACTCAGCGGGGCAGGATCCTGGAGGCAGGAGCTGATTCAGAGACATGGAGGGGTGCTGCTTACTGACTTTCTTCTCCTAGATTGGTCAGTTTGCTTTCTTATAGGATCCAGGCCCAGCAGTCCAGGGATGGCACCATCCAAAATTGAGTGCCCTCCCCCATTGATCACTAATGGAGAAAACATCTTACAACAGGATCTTATGAGGGCATCTTCTAAGCTGAGGTTTCCTTCTTCAGATAATTTTAGTTTGTGTCTCAAGTTGATGTAAGAGCAGCCAACACACCCACCCATGTTAATAAATGGTTCTTTAATTTAAATACAGCCAGTCCCTTCTGACAATGGCAAAGGGACACCTTGTTGGTAGTGTTGATATTATATCAGTCAAGGGCAGAGCAGATGGCAGTCCTTTGTTCATCTTAGCTTGATGCCTGACTTGATAGCCAAAGCTGTTTTATACTAGGTCTCATAAAAATCAAACCAAACCAAATCAAATTCAGGCAATGCAACACAGTACAGCGGGAGGAAGACAGAGGTCACGGACTGCCTTGACACCACAGACCTGCCTTACAGCACATGGCACACATACATACCCGCTTGTCACCACAGCACATAGCAGGGATGGAGGATCTCACCCAGGTATCTACCAGCCAGTTGGTCAGCCTGCAGCTGGAGCTACCACAGTGTGCAAATATGTGGTAGTCAGATGGGAGAGAAGAGAAGTGGAGCATCTTGAGCATTAAGAAGCACGATGGAACTGAAGACATAGGGGTGAAAGTAGCCTTGAATGTAGCATTGTCACTGGGGCCATGATAAGCTGAGATGCACCGAATACGTGCTGAACTATGGCTGTGCCAACAATGTGATGTCAGTCTATGAATACATTTCCCCAGAAAGAGATCCTGTCATAGTGGTCAAGCAGTCAGGACCATTGATTCAGGAGTGTAAAAGCCTTGTCCCATTGACTGCTGGCTATGTTGCTGCCATCTTCACCTGCTGCAAGTACTAGAACAGACCTACTCTTCTAGGCTCAAAGGAACTGGTCTGTGCTGGGTGTGGTAGCACATGATGGACATGAATATAGGCAAACTAGCCGCAACTTTCCTGCATGGTAGCAAGTGCAGAGAATAACCTCCCTTGCCTCGATGACTCTGCATCTTTATACTCTTTTATATAAATTATGTAGTGAAAACATATTCTAAGATTATGTAAGAAATAAAAGGAAGTTATTTATTTTAAGCCATTAGTGTTTCAGACTTTTTAAATATGGTTTAAGCAATATAACAATATTTAAGCAACATAGCTTAACTGGCATTTGAGTGATAAACCTGACAACCTGTGTTGACTGCTTGGAACCCATATAAAAGTAGAAACACCAGTTTATCAAAGTTACCCTCTGCCCTCCACACATGCTCCACAAAAACATACATGCAGTGAGAATAATAAAATTATAATAATGAATAAATCAAAATTTCAGGCATCAACTTAGAAAAAGCAATGAAAAAGTATACAAACGTTAAGTTACAAGTTATTTACAGCTTGTAAATCCTGAGGGGACCAGTCATGTTACATGTTATGCATCATAATGTGTGTACCTGTGTACGTGACTAAATGGAAACTTCTCCGTTTTCTCCTGCTTGAGTAACTTGTGGTTGGAAGATCTGTTATTTCTTTAAATGCTTCCTTCTATGCTATGTCTTCCTAATGTTCCTGGTATAATACACAGATTTAGTTATGGCTACGTGGATTCTACACCCTGGTTTGTCTGAGTGCGTTTACCTTAATTACTAGTAGCACTCTTTTAACTTTTAATCTTTCCTCATGTTGGGTGACATTTTACTTAGTTTGTGTCACAAGTGACACAATAACACAGACTACATAAATTATTAAAAAAAAAAAAAAAAAGGACTTATTTTGGCTCCTTGCACTGTCCCATGTTTGAAGGTCCACAGTTGGGATGACCTTTTTTGCTGGGAAGTCCTGAGGCAGCACACGGTGGAGACCCGCTTCATGGAAGTGGCTTTTATAGTACAACCACAGCAGAAAGAACTCATTAATTATGCAATGAATCAGTCCAATCAAGCAGGCAGAGCCCTGATCTCCTCTTAGTGGTCCCACCTCATCTCCTTTAATATCTTATGGAGCTTAAATTTTATCAAGTATTTCAGCAGGATTCAATCATATTCAGCCCACAGCAAGTGACAAGTTACAGCGTCCTCTCTGTATAATACAATAGTCTTTAACTTCTCCGTGATGAGGCTCTTGTAATATAAGCTGGATATAACCTGGATAAGTTATATAAACTATATGCATGGCAGGCTTAATTTGGCAATGTAGTTTACTGTTTAGCTCTAGGATGATATGGTTTGCATTGTAGGCAGTTCATGTTTTGTTTATTTATTAGGTTTATTATTATTAGTTTAACTTACATGTGTGTGTTTATGTGGATGTATAATACTTGTGTGTGGATGCCCATGAAGGTCAGATGAGGGCATTGGATCTCAGGTATGTGGAGTTGCAGTTAATTGTGAGTGGTTGGATTTGAGACCTGAACATGAGTCCTCTGGAAGAGCAGAAAGTGCCATCTCCCTATCCCTGGTGTTCGTTTTACTCTTATGGAAGGCACAGAAAGTTTGCATTCTGCCTTAAAGTAGAAGAATTCTTTTTTTCTTACCTATGATCTGTTGACAGAAGGTGTGAGTAGCAATGTGATTTTTTTTTTGTCTAAGAGTCATTCGTTTTTCTTTTCACTGTCTTTTCCTTAGAGGTATCACAATACTTTTAGTTTTCTCTGTTTACTATAAAGAATTTTAGTTTCATATTGTCTAAATTATTCATATTTTAAACTATTTTTTAATTGATTGTTTTGAATCAGGATCTCATGTAGTCCAGTCTGGGTTTGAGCTCCTGATCCTTCTGTCTCTACCCAGGAGTTCTGGGTTTGCAGCTTTAAAACTTTCTTTTTAGAAATGCTGCATTTAATTTTACTATATACCCGACTTTGAGATCATAAGCATAGTTCTCTTATACTTTGTTCAATGTATATGCTCATAAATTCATATCCTTTTTAACATTATCATTATGTCAGCTCTGGGAGATGGTAGAATTTGAATTCTTTCGGCAGTTTGACAAGTGGAGTTATCCACAAAATGCATCATGAATTTCATCTTCTGCTTGTATGGCAGAGGAAGAAAGCTGTGCTCAGAGAATAGAAGTCAAAGAATCTGACAAGTGAATGGAACTTTGTTGTGGATAGCCTCAGCCTTGTATTTTGATCCTAGTTCCACCCTCCTGGGGGGGCTGCAGAGGATGATTAAATCTGTACACAGGTGATGTCTTGTAAACCTTCTGTCCAATTAAAACCTGTAAAATAAAGGCTAGAGCCAGAGATTGGGCAGTAGAAGGGGAGGGGAGAAAAAGGCTTAGGGGAGGAGAGAGTGAGAGGAATTTGATATAAAAGGCAGAGCAGAAGCAGAAGCAGAAGCGGAGGAGTTGATGGGAGAAGAAGAGAGGAAGTAGGAGCAGGAGGAAGCAGGCATAAGGAAGTCGAAGTCAGAGGTGGAAGGACAACCACGAGGCCTGGATGAACAGCAAGTTATAAGGGATCTCATAGCCGGGGATTAGAGTAGTGTAGCGGTAAACCTGCCCAAAGTAGGCGTGCTATTTATACCATAATTATTGAGTTGTGTCTTCCTTTACTGGTCTCCTTTGGGTAGGAAATCTATTTGGGGTTTAAATAATTCTACTACAGAACTTGCTAGTAAATAGTAACTCTACCCAACAAAAATCATTTAAAAAATGAGTCATCTTTTGAAAACATTGGTTACATATAACTGACCATAGTTTCAGTTTGTATGTATTTTTAATAATAGTTTGATTAGTTAAATGATGATTTTATTTATCATTTGTTTCTCCATTTACTCATTCAGTCAAGAAGCAGTACTAATTTAGTCTTTACTGTGAGTAAAGTCAAGTTCCTACTGTGCTAAACCATAGGGATACAACTGTGAATGAGGAAGACACAATGTATATGTTTTTTTTCTTTTTCTTGAGCCTTGGCAGAGGGTGAAGTTCAATAAATACATCTCACTTAGGAGTGAGCAGTCATCATTTTGACTTCAACACTTTGATAATTATGCCCTCTCTGTACTAACTATTGGCTACTGCAAAAAGAATTTTCTCTGATCAAAGTTGAGAGGGAGTTTTAGGCTTTTTTAAAGTCAATTATCTTATTAGAAACAATAAAAAAATAAGATAAAAGAAAAAGTTAATACATAGTATTAGTTCTATAGCCTAACTTCTTCTCTTCCCTCCTTTTGTCTCTTTTAAATCACATTTTAATTGATAGCCTGTGTACATCATATAATACCAGCTGTTTGAGTATTGATGATTAGTGTATGAGGATCAGCAGCTGAACTGATATGGACAATTTTGGGTAACATTAGAGTTAGATTATTGACTTAACTTTTGGAAATAAATTAAAAGATTTCAGCTTAAAATGAAAAAGTTTCTCATTACAGTGTAAAACACTTTAGTGAACATAAATTAAATGCTGCAGAATTGCATTAGATAATTTCATCAGAAGATAAGCTTATTTATTAGGAAGTAATGTGTGGTGATCTGGAAAGCCCATACAGTCTGAGAAACATCCCCAAGAGAGAATGACCTGGTTCATTTCAGGAAGTTAAATGATGTCTGCCTATCTTTTTCTGTTACAGTTAATGCTTTTAAATGGGTCAGCTTGACAGAAAAAAAAATCCAAATTTGTGGTTTTGTTGTTCTTTTTAGAAGAATCCACTTTGTTCAGCAGAACTATGGAAAGTTAGCTTGTTAAGTCTTAATATTATTAATTGATGCTCCAATCAGTGTTAATTCTCTTCTTTGAGGCAAGGAGTTGGAAACAATTTGTGTTGGGTAAAAGCATATTGAGAAAGCAAAATTAAAACGAGCTTTTCTTTTTCATCATCGAGTGTTTTTAAGGAAACTGTAAACCACAGGAAAACTATTGATTCTGGACTCTCTGAAAGAAAAAAAAAATCACATGGGAGGCATGGAAGGGATTAATTGTTGGAAGAAAATGAGGCAAATTTTTCTACAATGCACAGAGATCATTAAATGCTGTCCTTAGATGATAAAATTTCTTGGTGTCTGCAGACTTATAGGCATTTCATTGATAGGTAACATTTGTCATTTTCAACAGTGCATGAGGTGTGGGCCTTGAGAACTAAAATCTAAATTAAACCATTTCAAACCACTTGAGATGACTTTCAAGAATGCCAAAGAGATTCAGGATTAGATGTCCACTAAGAGCTTCCAGAGAGTAATTTCAAAGTTGCCTTTGAGATGCAATTTTGCAAAGGATAAGGAAGATATTTTAGATAAAACAGTTCACATTTTTTGAGTAGTTGACATCTGGAATGTGAATAATTTGTGTGTATGGAATGTAATATGTAGAATTGAGGTCCTATACCATGTAGGATAATCTATCATACCAATGCTTTCAACTTTAGACACTTTTATTATTATGTATCACAACCTCCTTGGGATTTTTAAACATAAAATGTTTGAGAGATAATTTAATTAGTTTTGATAACCTGAGTCACACACATAAATGGTCACTTGGTAGTTTAGTGTAAAAATAGTAATGCCTCCAGAAACTGCTAACGGATATAGTTTTGTCTTTTAACTCTTTCTTTCAGCATTAGTGTGTTGTCCCCTTTCTAGCCTGTCCTTGTTATCAATATATGATCTTTGGTAGCCATAGTATAATAGTTATATCAGATGGCAAATTTTATGAATTTATTTTTTGGCTTTTCAGATGACCTAAGAATAAATTTTCTTTCTCAAATAATGAAATATATGGGTTTTAGTGGTTTTTTTTCTTTGTCTTAAAATATTTGCTTGATGCTCTTAAAGCTCCTGAGTATGTTCTGGATAAGTTAAGATTTGTAACTATGACATAAAATGAACAAATGTTTATCTTTTTTTGAAGGGTTAGACAGTCATAAAAACATTCACTACCTACCATTAATCTGTTAAGTTTTTTGTAATTATTTGTTTAGTCCACAGAGTAATGATGCTATTTGATTTAATAAATAAAAGTTTATGTCCGTTTGTTGACATTGGCAACTAGTTAGATAGATTGCTTGGAATGTTGTTGAATTAGAGATATAAACAAACACAACAAAATGGTCTTACATTTTAACTTTACATTTAATCTGTAAACTATTGTACCCTTTGTCATGGCTCAGTGCTACATATCATAGTGTGTGCTTTATCCATGGTAGTTGCATGTTCTTAGGGGTAGCACATCATGACCATCTGCTATTTCTCTTGGATACTTGGCAGAAAATTGGGAGGGCTTGAATGCTGAGGGTTGCTCTTGGTTCGCTTTTCATTCAGTACGAATCTACACTGATGACTTGATGCTGGGTCCTATGCAGCTAGCTGGTGATGTGTAGAGGCAGGCATTTGCTGGTTCTACTGCAAGTCTATTCTGTTGACGCTCACCCAAAGTTCCTTCTTTAAGTTAAATCATCTTTATAGTTCATTTTCATGTCTCCGCATTGGACACATGGTGTCTTTGTGGGTTAACCATTCACAGTTCTGAAGAACAAATCTCTGAGGATTTGAATGGGAGGGGATCCATACTATGACAGAGATTTAGGACAGAAGAACTTGAACTTAGGTGGCTGCCAGGAATAGCTGCTCAAAAGGGCATTTTGCACTCATCTATGACCTGTTTGTGTCCCTTTATGACCTAAATACCTTTCTTCTCTGTCTCCTCTCAAGATAAGGTTATCCTAAAATTTGCATTTCTCATTTCCATAAGAATTATATTGACTGTGTTTAACTTTGCATGCCTTTGGCTTGCAGAAAAGGAATTAGACTTTGTAACTTGGTTTTGTCTCTCCACATTGTGCCTCTGAGATTCATTCATGTTATATGTAACTGTATTTCATTAATTTTTCATGTTGTACTTTAGTATATCATAGTGTCCTTTACCATATGAATATATGGAGATCTATCTATAAATACAGGATTGAGTTGTAGTCTGTTTCTTGCTCTTATCAACAGTGAGGACATGACTGAATTTTCCTGTACATTTTCTTCTGATGTGCATGAAATAATGTTTTACTTGGGCAATATTTATCACATTAGTTTGTGGTCCAATTTATGAAGATAATTTAGAAGCTTGTGACCAACATTTAAATACATTCTTATAGGGCCCGTGAAATGGCTCAGTACCTACTGAGTACATTTACCTAAATGTGTTTGGCACAGAGACTGATAACCAGAGTTTGATTTCTGAGATATACATGGTAGAAGGAACTGACTCCTGCAAGTTGGCCTTTGGCCTCTACCTATGTACTGTGGCGTGCATGCTCCTCCTAAAACAATTATATATATATATATATATATATATATAAAATCTTAAAAACACTGTAATGCAGTGCTTCTCAACCCGTGGGTCGTGACCCATTGGGGGGGTGGTGAACGACCCTTTCACAGGAATCACATAAAAACATCAGCAAACACAGATATTTACATTACAGTTCAAAATAGTAGCAAAATTACAGTTATGAAGTAGCAACGAAAACAGTTTTACAGTTGGGGGTCACCACAACAAAGAAGATCTGTATTAAAGGGTGGCAGCATCTGAAAGGTTGAGAACCATTGGTGTCAAGGAATAGACAATGCCAAAGTTCCATCTACAGATAATGATCTTTATAAGTGTATTCTATAAGAGTGAAAATTCTTTGCTCCAGTTTGTGAGTCTACATAGGTTTAGCTTGCATATATTGTGCTGTAATTCAAACTACATAGTTTTATTTTGAGTGTTGGCTTAAAAAAATTGCCGAGAGCTACTGCCCTGGTATAAATGTTAGTGTAGGATTGTTGAAGCATAGTCTAGTTTTTCCAATCAATCAATTAATTAATTAATCTGAAAATTTCATATAGGTGTACAATGTTTCTTCCAATTGTTACTCCTCTCCAAAGATCTCTCTTCAAATTTCATAGCCTTAAAAAAAAATAATTGATTCTTTGTGAGTTTCACATCATGCACCCCAGTTCTGCTTACCTTCCCATCCCCTCATCTGCACTTCCACTTTGTAAACTCCCCCTAAAATAAAAATAAAACCACACAACACACACTACACACACACACACACCACAAATCTCATCTTGGAAGCTGTAGTGTGTCACAGTGTGTCCACAGTATTTCTGTCCACACATCTTCACTTGGAAATGTTCATTGCAGTGAGTCATTGGTCTGGTTTGAGATTTCTGGCTTCTGTGACACCATCAATATTGAATCCTCACCTGGACTCCTCCCAGTTCTCCTGTTGTTACGCTGTGTCAAGGAGATCATGCAGTTTTGGAACATCAGGACTGGCCGTTTCACTTGTGCCAACCATTTGCAGATGGTATAGATTTTGGGGTGGGCCAACTCAAGAGCCCTGGATCTCCTGGGTAGTAGCTGAGCTGGTTAGCCCACTGGCTTTCCCTTATCCACGCTCTCCACCACTGCTCTGGCTAGGCCACCCAATGCTGACACACACACACACACACACACACACACACACACACACACACACACACACCTCTAGAGCCAGCACCACTGTTCTGCCCAGTCAAGAATTAGGGCTCATTCTCCCAAGTGCTGTAGCCAGTCAGGGTTTAGGACCAGTTCTCCCACTGTTCTTCTTAGCCACCCCTCGCCCTGCACAGTCACAGACTCTGACACAGTTCTAGGTGGCATCTCAGGCTGGGATTTCACTGTGGCCCCAGGTAGTAGCGCTGGCCATTCACAACAGGCCACTTCTCTCCACCCTCAAGTCTCTAGTTCCATCTCTTCATGATGCTCAACCTGCTCCACTTCTCTTTCTCTCCCATCTGATCACCACTTATTCACTCACTGTGGTGGTTCCGCTGCAGGCCCTAGGAGTGACATCCTCAATTAAGCAAGTATCTATGGCCTGTCTGTACCATTAACGGAAGGCAGGTCTAAGAGTAGCATGGGGTTCCACAGGTCTCTGTCTATTTTGGTGGTAAGAGGGGCTCTGTGTGTCTACTATGGCCCACCGCTAGTGCAGTGGGGTGGAAGGCAGGTCCGCAGGTGGCTTTCCCTGATTGCATCACGTGGCATTCAGATCCCTATCTGTCTTCCTCCTTCATTTTTGTGCTGCATGGATTTGATGTTTATGTACCCTAGGTATAAATCAGCTTTGGCACCAAGCCAGGCATCAAGCTAGGATGAATAAAGGACTGCCATCTGCTTTGCCTCTGACTGATACAAGAACACTGTCACCAACAAGGTGTCTGTCTTTGCCCAGTGCCAGGGTTTTGGTTGCTGTTTTTTGTTTGTTTGTTTTGTTCTTTGATTAAGACACTGAGTCCAATTTGTAAGGACATGAGTGTGGGGTCATCCACTGGGGGATGGGCAACTTAGTAGTTACCACTCCAGAAAGTAAAGGGACTCTCCCTTACCCAGCAACCATCGGCTTCCATTAGCTTCCCTACTAAGTTATGGGCCGCCTTGTCAAGAAACAGAGACTATTTGAGTTTAATGAAGAACATCCAATAGGTTTTCCAAGTGGTGTCCCAGCTTCCACTCCCATTAGAGTTGTGCAATGAGCCAATCCCTGGTGTTTCAGATGGTTTGATGGATGAAAAGTATCGCATGGCTGTTTAACTATTTACTTCTCTGGTAATACAGTTGTACTTCTTCCCATGTCCTGTGTCTGATTGCAATTCCCCCCATGTCTTTCATAAAGAACAATTTTGCTTTCTTTGGAAAAAAAAATAGTTCTTCAAACCAAGACTGCTTCTGAGGGCTTCTCAATTTTTTTTATAAATTTATTCTTTTCACAAAGAATTTTCTTTAAGAAGTTTGATGGAAGCTTGAGGGTACTGTCATTGTGGTGAAGGTTTTTTTTTTTTTTTTTAATCAGTTTTCTCAGTGACCTGGACACTGAAATTAATTTTAATTTCTAATGAAATATGACTATAAATTGAAAAGAAAAAATAAGCTGTAAGTTTTCTTATGAGGTTTTATTTAAAGATTTATTTATTTATTTTATTTATATGAGTACACTGTAGCTGTCATCAGACACACCAGAAGAGGGTATTGGATCCCATTTCAGATGGCTGTGAGCCACCATGTGGTTGCTGGGAATTGAACTCAGGACCTCTGAAAGAGCAGTCAGTGCTCTAACTCTCCAACCCACTCTCCAGCCCACTTCTTATGAGTTTCTTATGGTAGAATACATTTACTTTGTGAGATCTGTTTTGATGTATGAAGTGGGCTTTTGTGTTTGTGCACACTTGCACATGTGTGTGTGTGTGTGTGTGCTGTCCATGTTTGTGGATGCACACATGTGTACCATGTATATATGAGTATTCGAGTGCATTTGGAGGCTAGAGATTGGTTTCAGATGATTTTCTTGATCCATTTCTATGTTATTTATGGAGACAGGATCTCTCACTTGAGCTCTGGGCTCCCTGACTCAAATAGTCCACACCAGTTAGATTGTCCAGTGGGTCTTCTGTTTTGGCCTCTGATATGTTGCAGTTATAATCTGGTCACCACACTCGCCTGGCTTTACATGATAGAGAACCAGAAATGGAGCGATCTTCCGAGTCCAGAAAGTTATTATTGTTTTTGGTGGTGGTGGTGGTGTGTGTTAATTAAATCAGTAACTGTGATAGACACTTTCTTCTCCACACAATGCACAGAGAAGTAACTGCTGTTTCAGTGTTTTGTCAACATGGTATTTAGGGTTAGTCACTGCTTTCCCCATTCTTAAATGTGTCAGATTGAAGAGTGTGATGGTTTGTATATGTTCGGCCCAGGGAGTGGCAGGATTAGAAGGCGTGGCCCTGTTGGAGTAGGCTTGTCACTGTGGCTCTAAGACCCTTGTCCTAGCTGCCTGGAAGTCATTCTTCTCCTAGCGGCCTTCACATGAAGATGGGTGTGGGTTATAAGTTTCTCATTCTAGCTGCCTGGAAGTCAGTATTCTGCCAGCAGCCTTCAGATGAAGATGTAGAACTCTCAGCTCCTTCCTCCTGCACCATGGCTGCCTGGATGATGCCATGTCTCTGCCTTGATGATAATGGACTGAACCTCTGAACCTGTAAGCCAGCCCTAATTAAATGTTGATTTTATTAGAGTTGGCTTGGTCACGGTGTCCCTTCATAACAGTAAAACCCTAACTAAGACAAAGAGGGACTGTGCATGGAGAGCTGAGGGATGGCTTCAGGATCCCAACTCAGCTTTGCTGCTTACGTCATTCACCTGTTAGAGTGACGGCCCTCTTATGATACATTCTAGTGCACCTTGTTTTAATCCATCCCAGAGCAACTCATCAGGACTACATTAACAGATACTTCACTTTAAATGATGCCCAAATCAAAGTCATTTAGACACCATCTTCCTAGATTGGAATTATGAATTAGTCCTGAACTGCTTGACCTCTTTCAGCTATACTGTGTCTCTTGGGAGAGCAAAGAGAAAAAGAATGGGTAAGCTTCTTGTATAAAATTGACTTATATAAGTCTGATATGCTTTGTCAACCAATTCACATACATGTACAATTGATACAACACACACACACACACACATATATTTGAAGTGTATTCATACCCTTTATATGTGCCTTAAATATCCATGACACTTCATTACTGCCTTTGTTTTATTATCACTTAAAAACTACCTTTCTATGAATTTTTTCAGTACATTTTACAAAATATCACACTTCAGTGTAAATTCCTCATGTAGAATGAGGGTGTGTAATTTAAAATGACCTCAGAATCCCTGACCTCATGTTAACTATACAGAATTATTAAGGAGAGGACTTATATCTTGTATGTGGCATCTGGATGACCTGAATCATGGAATTATTTTAGATTCATAGAAGTTTTAGTTGGATCAAATTAATCTTTTGCTTTAGAATTGCAAATGTGAGTAGATTTTAAAAATAAGAAAGCATCTACCATAAACATAGAAATAACGGAATGAGAATACCTCAGGCATGTCTGTGGCCCCTCACCTGACCCCTCTTGGGAAATACAGGAAAAGAAAAGAACAGAGCCTGCATAGAGCCCTAGGCTAGGATTTGCTAGTCAGTAAACAACTTCTGACCTGAACTTGAAATGCTAGCATCAGAGTCTCCACAAACCAGTTGGAGTCTAGTACTTTCTGCAGTTAGGTGGGATGTTTCCCACTTCGGCTGACAGAGGGGTGGGTCTTACCTACTCTTCATTGATACTCAGTCCCAATCCTGTCTCCTGATGAGGAAGTCTTTAATTACTGAAATCTTAGGCACCCTTGTGCATGGTTTATATACATCAAATGATCAAAGCTAGTGGACTTGCAGAACTCCATTTCCTGGAGTATCCTACAAAACAAAAGAACAAAGGAATAACCATGCAGCCAACCAGTAAACCTGTTTTGCAGTCAATAATTTTGGATAGTTTTGACTTTTCTTACACACATTTATTACACATATTTGGCTATTTAAAGTCTTTAGAAGTAACGCAGGGAAAAAAATGTCTCTTGTTTTTACCCAATGTTTCCAGGATTAATTGACTGTGAAACATCTCCTTTGAGTAACATCTGCCTGCAGAATTCCCTGAAATGAAGTTGGGAAATGCCATCTTATTGTGTTCTGATTTGTTTGCTTTACACAGCTTCTCTGTTAGACTTATAATTATCTGTGTCACCAGTTCTTGGTACGGTGCCTGGCACATAGTAGGCCCATAATGAAATTATTTGTTGAGTGAAAACATGGGAGAGAGAGGTAATGTTCCTATGTTTGAAGCTTGGGAAGTTAATATGTTTATTTACCGTTGTCTAGCCTGCCCCCGTCTCATCTTAATGGTATTTAACAACTTAAAAAATCCTCAGGGCTGTTGTCAGATAACTAAGGAGCAGCACATAAAAGGCATCTTTCTATTGCTTGATGATATCTGGGGTCTTTGTTGGGATGCTATCAATGTCAGGGGTACCCAACACGGTTGTCATACTCTCTGGTGTAACGTGATGTCTTCACTTACATGAGTGGCCAAAACATCATCTGATCTCTCCAGCACGAGAGCCTGAGGGTTGGTGGATATTTTGCATTATGAGTCAACGTGTACACCAAGGGAATCTGCCCTATTACCAGGACAAAACTAAAGAATCTGTGATGATTTTTTTTTTTTTTTTTAATGACTGAACACCAAGAAGATCAGGTATATAGATCAGATTTAGAGTCGTGACTCAAGCCGACACAGACAGTATGAAGAGTGTGCTGCTACTAGCTCACAGAAGGGTTTCGGGAGAACGGAACACTTGCTGAGGTAGGAGGGAGTGGAGGGATGATTACTCCAGGATAGCAATCAGGAGGATGCGAGGGAAGGAGGGGGGAGAGCAAGGGGTGGTGAGGGTTGATGTCATGCAGCCAAGTGAGATCTTCAAAAGGAAAGCTCCCAGACAACCAGAGGAAAGAGGCTTGAATACAGATTCAGGTTATACCAATGTTTACAGGATACCAGGAGGAAAACAAGCCGGAAACTACAGCCAGGGTAGGGGAGGAGAGGACGGTTAAGTGGTCTGGAGAACCCCAGAAAAGAGTTTCAAGGGCAGGAAGATCGACTACGTTGCATGCCTTGGAGAGATTGAGAAAGGAGGCAAGGCGAAGGTGGCATTTGACAATTGCAGTATCTTTAAGCGAGCATTATTTGAGTGAGGAGGAAATGGGTCTTGGAGGAAGCATAGGGGGAGTTGTTAAGATGAGATTTCGCGGTTGGAAGTTGCGTGTGGTGCCCAGGGAAGCAACTGATGAGCAGGGAAGGGCTCTGGAGAAGGAGTTCCGTTTCTCTACCCACACAGATCTACAGTGTGTTGGCACTGGCGAGTCATAAGGCACCTCATTCACAACTGCTCGGGATGTGTAAAAAGTCATCGAATGGAAAAAGCTTTTAGGAGCACAAGGCAGCCAGGATGGATCACACAACAGCCCAAACATGTGACACATCACTAGATAAGTCTGAAACCACAGCCAGGAACAACTCTGGAATCTGCCGGGGAGCAGGGAGGAGCTGCTGTGAGGGACAGATCTTCTTCCACTGTTTGGCATCTGCCGGCTGCTGCTGTGGAGGGAAGTTAGCTAAGTCAGGGCTCCGGAGGATTGAAGAGTCATGATTGGTTGTGGATGCTGGTGAGATACGGCACAAGGCCCAGGAAGGAATAGAAACTGGCGTGTTGCGATGTCCTCTCCTACATGTTAGTAGTGGTCCTTGACTGTTGGTTCAGACAAAGGCAAACGCAGTTGTACAGGAGAAACCCTTCTTTAGTCCACGGAATTTGAAAATAACCTTTGGAGAACACTCGCGGGAACTGATAAACTGTTACAACTTGATATGAAATAATTTAGTAGTCACACAGTCCTTTCGCTGAGGACAAAACCCGGAAACATGTGAAGCATTATTCCTGTAATTTTATTATTAGGTACTAGCTTTAAATACGAGATTAGTGCTCTCTTGGCAGGGAATTATTATTTTTTCTTTCTTGCTGCATTTTATATAGAAGATAAGTTTCATATTTTGGATGCTTTCTGAAGCAATTTTTAAGGCAAAATTTATTTAGCCCCAAGTAAGAGCTATCAGAATGCAGAGGTGCATGAATCCATGTATACTCATGAAAGAAGGAGTTTGACAGCCAGCTGGATACCAGTGGATGTCTTTGGTGGCTGAAGGACTTTATTTTTCTCCTCTGAATGTTTACCTTGAGAAGGTATTTCTGCAAGAGAGAGAGAAAGAGAGAAAGAGAGAGGGAGAGAGAGAGAGAGAGAGAGAGGAGAGAGAGGAGAGAGAGAGAGAGAGAGAGAGAATATGAATGTGCTACCAAGTTAAGGTCAGAGCTGTTTACTGACTAGCAAATCCTAGCCCAAGGCTGTGTCCATCTGTCCTGATCTCTCATTTTCCCTTTCCTGTGTTCTCTAAGAGCAGCCAGGTGAGGAACCTCGGCCGATGCCCAAGGAGGTTGAGAGTAGGAGCCAAGGAGATTAGTTTATGACATAGTCCAGCTCTGACAACAACGTCCCGTCTACCAACATCTCTTTCTGAGATTACACTTTGAAAGTAGGATCCTTTGTTTCATGCAGTGCTTGAAAAAGTTCTCTGCATACCCACATCACATGGTGGATTAGAGAGTAAGAAAAAAGCATACATATTATTATTTTTTTTATCTTAGGAAATTCACAATATAATTCATATGTAAGTGAAAACCATTTGGGTATATATGAAATGTGCTTTTTAATACGGAAGATTTATTTTGAAAACAAAGTTTTCTGATGAGAAAAGTTGTAGGAAGGACATTTTGAAAGATGAATGAACTGTGGTTTGCCAGATGTGGTAGAAAATTACATTGAAAGCAATAGAGATAAATAGAGATAATAAAGAAAAGACTAATGCAAAGAAATGTCCCATTAGACAGTAATAGAATTTTAAAGTATTTTAGCAGGAGTAATTTGGACAAACTATAGAGGAGATTAGGTGTACTTAGGTTCCTGAATAAGATCATTGGGGCCTTTCTCAACTGTTCTGTGTTGTAGCTCAAGTTGCAAAAGATCATCTACTGTACTGGGAAGGAATATTTTAGCCTGGGTCAGTCACGGACTTACATAGCAAATAGGGCGGACTCCTAAAAGAGAATTTCATTTAATCTCAAGGTTTTAAGTTGATCTTAGGTTTTACCCACAGTAGGTGTGCAGCAAGCGGTCTTGTTCCTATAACACATCTGAATTTGTGAGAGCTTCATAAGAAGATAAGATTCATAAGATTCATCTTATGATCCTAAGTTCATAAGATGCTTTTCTCTCTTGCTGTTCATGAGTTTTGGCTGGGTCTTCCATCTTTTTCAGATTACACACGCACGCTCGAAAACCTGCATTGGCTGATAGGAGGCCCCCAACACATATACAACAGAGGACTACCAGGTCTAGGCTCAGTCAGAGAAGATGCACCTAACACTCAAGAGACTGGAGGCCCCAGGGAGTTTAGAGATCTGGTGGGGTGGTGGTGTGGTGGTGGGGACATCCTCATGGAGACAGGGGTTCAGGGAAGAGGTATGGGATGTGGGACAGACAGTTGGAGGGTGGACTGGGAGGGAAATAAAATCTGGAGTGTAAATAAATAAATAAATAAATAAATAAATAAATAAATAAATATTAAAAAGAAAACCTGCATTGGGAGAAAGACACAGTACCCCAGTTTTCTTTAGCTGTACCATGATGTATCTTTTATCCTTGGTAATCAATCAAGCTTGTATGTTTATGAATTTGTTCCTTAGTAATTTTGTAGACTAGACCTTTTACTTTCCATGGCTACAAATGAAGTTAACTGTACCTAAACCCAATTCTGTGGCTCTTAGAGTTAGGTGCTGCAGAATCTTTATGTTTCTGAAATTCGTATTTCTTTTGGGCTAGATAGCAGAATTTGAATTCTTTAGAATAGGGGTGTGGTTTGGTGGAGGACAGTTATCATTACTGTTAAAGTCAACTGCTGAGATAAAATGTCATTCACTTACGTATATGACAAGATTGAAACCAGCTTCTGTTTATTTAACATTTTAATTATGTGTGGAAAACATAGTACCTACTTGAAGGTGTGTTATATATGTAAAACATGTCAGTTGTAGAAGACTATCCAAACTGAAAAAAGATTTTTTTTTTCATTAATAGCAATGCTTTTACATTGATTACACTTTGAAATAACACTTTGGCTGGAATGAGTTAAATTTATTAGTGCCAATTAATATTTTTTATTTTAAAGTTTTGTAGTATAAGCAATGGTAAAATAAAATGCTGAGAATGAGAGGAGAGCTCAGTTAGTAATGTACTTGTCACCCATGCATAAGGACCCAAGTTAAAGCTCTAGAAACTGGACAAAAACCCCAAGCAGAGTGGCATCTGCTTATAACCCCAGGGCTGAGAAGGCAAAGACAGGTCTACATGGGGCTTGATTGCCAGACAGTCTAGCTTAATTGGTGTCTGCCAAGGAGAGTGAGAGCCCTGTGTCAAAGGAGGTGAACAGGGTGAAGATGGCACTTGAGAATTTATTTTAGTTTCTACATGCATGCCCATATGTGTACATGCATCCCTCAAACATGCTCTTACACACTCTCTATGTCTCTGTCTGATTGTCCCTCTGTCTGCCTGTCTGCCTACATGCTTGTCTGTCTGCCTGCCTGTCTCTCTTACACACACACACACACAACACACACACACACACACACACACACACACGACATTATGCAACTTGTGTTTCATTTCTGTTAAACAAATTGGATTCAAGAGGAAAAGATTGATAAAAGCTCAGGGAAATTTTGAAAGTAAGTGGACCTTTTGTATATCAACAGAGGAAGAAATCTTTCCAGCAGAAAATAATCCATGCAAAATTGTCTAGGTAAAAATGTGATGTAGGTACAGCAGCAGTACACATGTTTTAGAATTAACTAACCACTTTTTGATTGGATGGATATGGAATTCATACTGGAAACAGCTAAAGGATCCAACAACCTGAGACGACAAGGTCATGTGCATTGGGTAAAACCCAATACTATTGTGCTAAAGGAATTGTAGTGGTTGAGTAAGAACTACGATAGAGACTCTATCTATCTATCTATCTATCTATCTATCTATCTATCTATCTATCTATCTATCCATCCATCCATCAAACATCTATTTTTCATTCCATTCATTTACATTTCAAATGGTATCCCACTTCCCTGTTACTCCTCCACAGACTCCCCATCCCACATCTGCCCTCTCCTCCCTCCCCTTTGCTTCTATGGAGGTGGACCCTCACCCACTCACCCTTTCCTGCCCCACTGCTCCACCATCTCCTTACTCTGAGGCATCAAACCTCCCTGGGACCAAGGGTCTCTCTTTCCATTGATGTTGGACAAGGCCATCCTCTGCTACACATGTATATGGAGCCATGGATCCCTCCCTGTACACTCCTTGGTTGGTTGGCTAGTCCCTGGGAGCACTGGGTGGTCTGGCCAGCTGATGTTCTTCCTATGGAGTTGCAATCCCCCTCCTAGGTCCCTGAGATCAGTCTGATGGTTGGCTTCAAGCATTCACATCTGCACTGGTCAGCTGCTGGCTGAACCTCCAAGGTACAGCCCCACCAGGTTCCTGCCAGCAAAGGCCACTTGGCAACAGCAACAGTGTCTGAATTTGGTGTCTGCAGACAGGATGGATCCCCAGGTGGGGTAGTCCCTGGATGGCCCTTCCTTCAGTCTCTGCTCTATTTTTTGTTCCAGTTCTTCCTTTGGACAGGAATGTTTCTGGGTTAAAAACTTTGAGATGGGTGTGTGGCTCCATCCCTAGACCAGTGGCTGTGCCTACTACTGGAGGTGGTCTCTACAGGTTCTATCTCCCCTTCTCTGCACGCGCTTTCTGCTAAAGTCATCCCTGTTGGTTCCTGGGAGCCTCTCGCTTCCCTGGTGTCTGGGACCCTCTAGTGACTATCCCCAGTTCCTCATCCCTCACTGTTACATATTTTTATTTGATGTCCTGACCCTCTGTACCTCTCTCACATCTCCTCCAGTTCCTGATACTGCTCCTCTTATTTCCTCCCCCTTCTCTCTCCCTCCCAGTTCCTCTTTTCCTTCCATCTTCCATCATCCTATTCCCCCCTCAATGTAGGACTGATTGAAGCATCCACACCCTGGTCTTCCTTTCTCCCTAAGCTTCATATGGTCTGTGGGTTGTATCATGAGCATTGTGAGCTTTTTGACTAATATCCACTTATCAGTGACTACATACCATGTGTGTTCTTTTGTGTCTGGGTTACCTCCCTCATATATTTAAATGCTTAGTCACCAGGGAGTGGAACTCTGATGGGATTAGAAGATTAAGAGGTATACCCTTGTTGGAGGAAGTGTGTCACTGGGGGTGGACTTTGGGTTTTAGAAGTCCACGCCAGTCTCCCCTCTCCCCAACACTTTCTCTCTGTCTATGGATCAGGATGTAGATCTGAGTTACTAGTCTAGTACCTGACTGCATGCTGCCATGCTCCCTGAACATAATGGACTAAACCTCTGAAACTATAAGCCAGCCCCCAGTTAAATGCTTTCTCTGTATTAGTTGTCTGGGTCGTGGTGTCTTTTCACAGTAATAAAACAGTGATTAAGACAGGAACATAGCAATAAATAGACTCCTAATGACATACTGCTATACCCATGGATCAGTGCCTGGCTCAACCTACATGAGAGAAGTTTCTTCTTACAGTAGATGGGAACAAACACAGATACCTCAACTGAATGACATGCAGAGAATGAGAGACTTGGAGCTTTCAGTACTAAATGGGATGTCTTTATCAAAGCCCTCTTCTCCAGGTCCAGAATGATGTGGAAGAGGAGATGGAACAATTGTAAGCAAGAGGTGATATATGACTCCAAAGAAATAGTGTCTTTCAGATACAACAGGACTGATTAACACAAGAATTCACAGGGACTGTGGAGGCATGCACGTGACCTGCACAGGTTCAAGACAGGTGGGTCCCAGCGCTGAGAGGGAGAAGTGGACAAGGGTTCCATCCCTAACCAAGAAGCTATCTTCAACTGATCCATGCTGACAAAGGGAACAGGAATTTCTTAGATGATGCTGTGCCACTGGGAGATCAATCACACTCCAGGGCAGGCTCCATGCCCAGAAGGAGTAGATGGCCAACACAAAACAAACTCAAACTCAATGGTATTTTTGTGGACTTTTTTGTTTGTTCATTTGTCTTTCCTTCCTTCCTTCCTTCCTTCCTTCCTTCCTTCCTTCCTTCCTTCCTTCCTTCCTTCCTTCCTTCCTTCCTTCCTTTCCTATTGCTGGTTTTGGCTGTTTGTTTTTGTGGAGTTATTTGTTAACTTGTTTTTCTTTCTTTTTGAGACAGAGGGAAATGTAAAGTTGGGTGAATAGGGAGTTGGGGAGGATCTATGAGGAGTTAGGGGAGGGAAATCATGATTGAAATGTATTGTAAAGAAAAATACTCACTTCTCTTACGCTGAGAGAAAATGAGAATAATATTATGAAGAATGTATATGTTTAATTTAAAAACACAAATGAAAATTTGGTAAATGAGTTGCTAATGACCCAATAGCGTAACTTCTTCAACCTGGAATTTTCTTGTTACCGGAGTTGCTCTTACCTATGACCCACTCCTTTCCTTATACACAAGACTCCACCTTCTCTCCTATGGTCACATTGCTGTGGTGATCCCCTCTCATACCTCATAGTGCATCATCACCATCTATTTTACTATAACCTTAAGAGCACACTCCATCCCCTCTTAACAATGCAGCTAAGCCTAACATTATGTTCACCTTCTAGACTTCATTTCTATTTCTCTACTTTTCTTACTGAAAAACTATGCAGAGAATTGTCTGCATTTATGATCACACTGTTCTTTCTCAAATTTCCCTTACAAACTGTGCTTTCGGTCTTTGTTCCTTATCATCCCAGACAGATACCTCTTCTCAATGTTTATGGTGACTTAATCTTGTTGCTGAAGCTAATAGTTTGTGTCAAGGTCACAAGAACCAACAGGTAAGATATTTATTCCAAATTATCTATTTCATCACTGTTTGTAATAGGGAGAAAACTAGGTATAGTATCAGGTGTACACGTGGCCCCACTTGGGAGAAAAAATATAAAAGTCAATTACATATACATATGTAGTCTTATATATGCCTAAATATATATTTGTACACATATGCAAAATGTGTTAAATGTATGACATACATGGTAACTTGTTAGCTTATTTTTCATACAATGACTTTGTTTCAGTGATAAGGACTACTGTACTTAAAAAAGGAAAATATGTAAGGACTGAATAAACAGAGGTTTGTGATTTCATCACTATCCAAGTAGTAGTGGATAATGCATGCTTTTGATTTGTGTGTGGGTGTGTGTTTGTATTTGTGTGTGTATCTTTGTTTGTGTGCACGCATATCTGAAGAGGTGAGCATAAGCTTGGTTGGATTTAAGTTATGGTATTTTACTTTGCTGGAGGCAAGATCTCCTTTTTGCTGTTTGCTGCTGTGTAGCCGGGCTAGCTGGCCTCTAGGCTTCTGAAAATTCTTCTCTCTTCACTTCCCATCTTCCCACAGGAGCAAAACTGGGATCATAGATGAACATTAGCCACTTAGTCATTTCACTAGCTTTGAGTATTTTAATTGTAGATAATTACAGTTTTAAACCTAAAATTCAGTTAAAACATTTTGGATTCAAATGAATATTTTAAAAATGATAATTGATATGTTTATTTAAACAAATTATTGTAATACTATAACTTTTTATAATATGTAAGCTATGCTTTAATTATTATGAATTATACATTAATGTAAATATTGGACTCAAAATAATTTTTGGAAATCAAATATTAATCAAATATATAATTCTAACTGTATATAAATAACTATTATATGCATTGGAAATATACCATAGTTCAACATTTTGATTCTCAAGATTTTTCTTGGATTTTCTTTGTCTTTTATCAATTTATATTTTTTCATTCAATTTCATTTCTTTTAGATTCTGGGCAATTGTGTCTCAGCTTGTTCTTCATGTTTGACCTTCACCAACCTGTGAAGTCATGGCTATTTTGTTTGCCTTAAATTAAGAAATTTGCCCACGATTTTGCCATTTTTCTTTTTTTCTGAGAAACAGAGACTGTATAATGACTGCATCATAACAGATGCATTTTTGAAATCAAACTGAGAATTACCTTTTTAGATACCTTAAAATAAAATCAAACTGTCCCATGCTAATTAGTTACATATTTTGGAATGTCATTTACCTTACATTCTAAAACATTGCTTGTCAAACATATTTCTAGGAGTGGGCAAATGGTGGTAATTTCACAATTTCTAACATACAGACTTGAAATACTATCGTGGTATCTTTTGTTTGTTTGTTTGTTTGTTTGTTTGTTTTTCAGAACAAAGTACTAGTTGACAATTCAAAGACATACCATTTTCTGAGTGGTTGATTGTCAGGATGAAATACATATGAACAAAAGGTGGAAGTTGTTGCAGATATCTGTCCTCTATGCTATTAAACTCAATCCTGGGGTTTTTCCAAGTGCAGCTCTAGGCTGCCTTGGAGATGCAGCTTAATTACGTGGATGCTAAAAGCCCCTGCTGTGCAATGAAGCAGGCAATGTCCTGCTGCTCAGAGAGTACAAAGCAAGGCTTCATGCCTCCCTGATCAAAAAAATTATAGAGAATAACATAAATTAAGATGTCAATGCTCCCTCAAGTAACTGGTTCCTTCAATGTAGTCTCCACAGGAAAACTGGAACTGATTGGCCTAGCAGATGACACATACTGATGGCTTAGAGAATATGTCTATACAGTAAATAAAAGGAATTTAAATGAAGTTAAATATAGAGAAGGATATTAAATTAAATTATATAAAGAGAAAGGGTATATAAACATGTGTATCCACAGAGGCATTAATCTCCAAAGAAGGGAGAAAGAAATGAAACTGATATAAATGTTTTTAAAGATACATAGATAAATAAATAAATCCAGGCCTTTGGTCTCAATACTTGGGAGACAAAGGCAAGCACAGGTAGGTTTCTTGTGAGCTTGTGGCCATACTAATTTACAGAGCAAATCCAAGCCAACCCAGGCTACACAGAAAAACCCTTTTTTAATAAATAATAATAATTGGTTTTTTTCTTTACTGTATTTTTTAAAAATTTATTTAATTATTTAAATCAAATTGTAATTTACTTATTCACACAGGGGTTATAAACACAAAAAGGCAGGATGTGGGGAAAGGAATGGCACGGGCATAGGTGTTCAGGGGGAGTACAGATCTTTCAGAATTGGTTTTTTATTATCAAAATGAAGGTGGTTATAAGTTTGGTAGTTTTAATAGTTTTACAAATCCCCTATGAGAGAGGTCAAAATAGAGCAGGCCTAAATAAAAAAGAGGCTGATAAATCGAATCAATCTATATTTTTGATAACTTTGGGTTGCTGGACCAAGGACATGCTATTTTAGGAGAGAGGCTCTGTATTTGTATTAACAGGAAAAAAGAAAAGGCTTTGGATTTCTTCCAAAGTAATAAGGAATACATTGATAGAGGAAGACCCCTGATGATCTCGTCTATAGATAGGAAGGAATTGAAAGGTCTCAATACACTAGGAATGTATATTGCAAAACCTTCAATTAAAACAACTCTCGAACTGACAGGGACATATATATGTCTCCAGCCAGAACTTCAACTTACATGGCCAACAAATCTTGTTGACTGCAGAGTTCTCATGTCTTCTTATTACTTATCATCTTTTCATATGGCATAAATGGAGATTTTTTTGCTTTTTATAGAAATTTTAATATTTGAATATGAGTTTCATTGTGATGTTAAACATTTGTATATTTAATTTTTTTTTAATTTTTATTTTCAGCAAATCAAAAAAATTTAAAAAGCATTCAAACAGAATAAAATGAAAAGAAACAAACAAGCAAATATACCAAGGTCAGATATACTTATACAAAATTTCTATAGAGCTCTTCAAACAAGCAATATTTTGAGTTATGTTTAAAAAAATTCAGAACCACAATAAGCTCCTTCACAAAGCAAATAATATTGAAATAGTGAAATCAAGTGTAAACCAACAAAATATATATTATAGTCCAGTCCTCATGAATATACATACAAAAATTCTCAATGAAGTATTTGCAAACTGAATACAAAGATATAAAAAAAAATATTCCATGAATAACTGAACAACTGTTTTTTTTTTTTTTTTAGAAGACCGTACTCCATATACAGGCTGCATGTTTTGGGATAGCCCCACTCCAGATGTTTGAGACTTACATGAAAACCAAGCTGCACATTACAACATATGTGCAGGGAGGCCCTAGTTCAGCCCATGGAGGTAGATCTGTGTAGACTAGGTATGCTCCACGTTGGTGATTCAGTCTCTGAGAGCTCTAAGGGTTCAGGTTCGTTTACTCTGTTGATCTTCCTGTGCAGTTCCTATCTCCTTAGGGCCACAATCCTTCCACCTATCTTCTTTAAAGTCCTCAAGCTCCATCCACTGTTTGGCTCTGGATGTCTGTATCTGACTGAGTCAGCTGCTGTTAGAGCCTCTCAGAGGACAGCTTGCCGGTCTGTTGAGAGAAAGTGTGTGCATGTGTCTGTGTCTATGTGGTGTGTATGCATCATATGGATGTGTGTATGCACATGTGTGTGTGTGTGTTTCTGTCATGTGTATATTGTGAATCTTAAAGGTGAATATCAAATGTCTATCTCTATCACTCTACCATTTATTTATATTTATTTATTTAAAACTCCAGATTTTATTCCCCTCCTGGTCCACCCTCCACATCCCCTACCTCCTCCCCACCCTCTATCTCCACGAGGATGTCCTCACCCCCCATTCCCCACCCCACCAAATCTCTAAACTCCCTGGGGCCTCCAGTCTCTTGATGGTTAGGTGCATCCTTTTGAATGAACCTACAACCAGCAGTCCTCTGCTGTGTATGTGTTGGGGGCCTCATATCAGCTGTGTATGCTGCCTGGTTGGTAGCCCAGTGTTTGACAGATCTCAGGGGTCCAGGTTAATCGAGACTGCTGGTCCTCCTACAGGGCCGCCTTCCTCCTTAGCTTCTTCCAGTTTTCCCTAATTCAACCATAGGGGTCAGCCTCTTCCGTTCATTGATTGGGTGCAAATATCTCCATCTGACTCATCTGCTTGTTGGGTCTTTTGGAGGACAGTCATGATAGGTCCCTTTTTGTGAGCACTCCATAGCCTCAGTAATAGTGTCAGGCTTTGGGGCCTTCCTTTGATCTGGTCCCCACTTTGGGCCTGTCGCTGAACCATCTTTTCCTCAGGCTCTTCTCCATTTCCGTCCCTGCAGTTATTTCAGACAGGAACAATTATGGGTCAGAGTTTTGACTGTGGACTGACAACCCATCCCTCACTTGATGCCCTGACTTTCTGCTGGAGGTGGACTCTACACATTCCCTCTCCCCACTGTAGGGCATCTTGTCTAAGGTCCCTCCTTTTGAGTCCTGAGAGTTTCTCACCTCCCAGGCCTCTGGTACATTCTGGAGGGCCCCCCCAACCTCATACCTCCCGATGTTGCCTGTTTCCATTCTTTCTGCTGGCCTTCAAGGCTTCAGTCCTTTTTCCCTATCCAATATCACATCATGTTCCCCTCTCCCTGTCCCCTGTCCACTTTTCCTCCCTCCCTCCCTCCTTCCCTCCCTCCCTCCCTCCCTCCCTCCCTCCCTCCCTCCCTCCCTCCCCTCTCTCTCCCTTCTGCCTTGTGATTGCTTTCTTCCATCCAAGTGGGACTGAGGTGTCCTTACTTGGATCCTTCCACTTGTTGACCTTTTTGAGTTCTGTGGACTGTATCTTGGGCATCCTATACGTTTTTTTTTTTCTTTATTAGCCAATATCCACTTATTAGTGAGTACATACATGCATGTCCTTTTGGGTCTGAGTTAACTCACTCAGGATGATATTTTCTAGTTCCATCCATTTGCCTGAAAACTCAGGATGTCCTCGTTCCTAATAGCTGAGTAGTATTCCATTGTGTAAATGAACCACATTTTCTGTATCCATTCTTCTGTCGTGGGACTTCTGGTTGTTTCCAGCTTCTGGCTATCATAAACAAGGCTGCTATAAACATAGTGGAACACGTGCCCCTGTGGAATGGTGGGGCATCTTTTGGATATATTGCCAAGAGTGGTATTGCTGGTCTTCAGATAGATCTATTTCCAATTTTCTGAGGAACGTCCAGAGTGATTTCCAGAGTGGTTGTACCAGTTTGCAATCCCACCAGCAATGGAGAAGTGTTCCTCTTTCTCCACATCCTCACCAGCATCTGCTGTCACTTGAGTTTTTGATCTTAGCCATACTGATTGGTGTAAGGTGGAATCTCAGGTTGTTTTGATTTGCATTTCTTTGATCGCTAAGGCTTTGAACATTTCTTTAGGTGCTTCTCAACCATTTGAGATTCCTCTGTTGTGAATTCTCGGTTTAGTTCTATACCCCATTTTTTGATTGGGTTGTTTTGAGTTTTTGGTGGTTAGCTTCATGAGTTCTTTATAGATTTTGGATATTAGTCCTCTATCAGATGTGGGGTTAGAGAAGTTTTTTTCCCCCAATCTGTAGGTTGCCAATTTGTCTTATTGGCTTTGTCCTTTGCCTTACAGAAACTTTCCAGTTTCATGAGGTCCCATTTATCAATTCTTGATCTTAGAGTGTGTGTCATTGGAGTTCTGTTTAGAAAATTTCCTTCTGTGAGAATGATTTCAAGGCTCTTTCCCACTTTTTTTTTCTATTAGATTCAGTGTATCTGGTTTTATGTTGAGATCCTTGATCCACTTGGACTTGAGCTTGTGTAAGGTGACAAATATGGGTCTATTGTCATTTTTCTATATACTGACAGCCAGTTAGATCAGCACCATTTGTTGAAGATGCTTTCTTTTTTCTATTGTATATGTTTAGCTTCTTTGTCAAAGATCAAGTGCCCATGAGTATGTGCTTTTTTTTTTAATCACTATTGCTCTTTTCATTTGGCATAAATGGAGATTTATATTGCAATTTGATTATATGATGGAACTAATTTTTAAAGAAAGACAAATTGTCTTTCACTTACTCAAAAAAGGAGCAAAATTCACCTTTAACTGATCTGAGCACATTCCATATATTATGTTAATATAGAAACATATATTACCTCTAAAAGGTTTATGTTCATGGATAGACCAAAATACAGCGAATGACAAGATTAGCCCTTGGGCATTCTGGGATGATGAGACCTGCTTTTCTAGCTTCCGGAATGATTCTGCCTCAGACTGATGTTATCAGAGACTTGCTTCCAGTATACCTTCAGGAAAGACTGCTGATCCCAGATGACCTTGATTCATCCAGCCTTTTGGACTGCTAACTTCAGTTAAGCCCTGAACTCTCTCAACACACAAAGACTGGATAACAAATGATGTCAGCTAGCTTTATTTTGAATTAACCATTTTTCCAATTTCCATTTGGACCGCCAAACAGGAATCCTTTGCCCTAATTCAACTTTATCAACTTTGTTGAAGCAATTATAAAGAGATCATTGTCCCAATCCCTTATCCTTCTTTCTTTCTTAGAAAAAGAGATGATATAGTAATATTATAAGAAATTAGATAATAGGGATGGATTAATAAACCTACTCTTAAATAAAAGTATTTTTATAGCCATAATCTTACATTGGTAGAGATCTTCATATTTTGGGGGGGGCTCTTCATATTTTGATGCAAAATTGATGTTGTATTTTCTTACATTTGTATATTGATACAGGTTTATGGTTTTCATTGGCATAAATCTTTGTACATTTATACAAAATTTAAGATTAATTTTGTTACAGCATGATATATGTATGTTTCAACTTTTGTATAGATATTATGCGTATGCAACTCATTTAAGAATACAAGGCCTAGTTCCAGTCATTTTAATAGCTGCAATTACAAACTGTTTAGAAAAACTTAATTGAATAATACATGTTAATAGTCAGTCAAACTCATGGTTATATTAGATACTAATTTATTTAATTACAATAAATGTTTTCAAAGTTATTCAAATAGTAAATAGCTAAAGATAAGCAATGTTTAAAAAATCCAGATATGCTATATATATACAGAAGGTCTTCAAAAGTGTCAGAGATCCACACAATATTTAAAATCATTTTATTATTAAAAGATCTTTTGACTATGAGAATGATTTGTTTATGAAAGTACCCATATTCCACTTTAAAGAAGATAATGTGCATCATAACCTCCATATGGATGTGTTTCAATTATGGCAAGCTAGCCACTTGGAAAAAAGTCCTAACTTTATCTGCAGATGAAATGCTGTCCAAAAGGACAAATGGACACAGGATAGTCAACTGCTAAACTCTGCCAAGACAAGGTAAGCTAGCCCTTCATAATTCCTGCTTCACTTAAGGTTTGTCAGATGTTCTGGGCTAGAAGGCTGAGGATAGATGCTCCAGTGTTTTAAGGAATATTTGAAACTGTCCACGCAGTAAACTATCTCTGTCATCTCTATCATTTTCGGAAGCTGCATCCCTGTGCTTCCTGCACAATCAAATAATACTTATTTCTTCTTAGATGCCTAATGGGGTTGAAGACTACACAATTATAATCTCACAATTAAACTTAAGTTGTTTAGGATTTAAGAAGATGTTCTAGGTCTAAAAAAGATGTTTTTAGGATAGTAACACAAGTTAAGATAAAAAGTAATTTAGATACAAAGTCTAACTCATGAAGATAGGACAAATGATAAAATACTTTAAATTGCCAGCTATAGTGAACTGGACATTATAAATATATATTATACCTTATGATTTTCTTTCTTTTTTTTTTTAATTTTTATTTTCAGCAAATCAAAAAAATTTAAAAAGCATTCAAACAGAATAAAATGAAAAGAAACAAACAAGCAAAATACCAAGGGTCAGATATACTTATACAAGAATTCTATAGAGCCTTCAAACAAGCAATACTTTTTGAGTTTGTTTAAAAAAATTCAGAACCACAATAAGCTCCTTCACAAAGCAAATAATACTGAAATAGTGAAATCAAGTGTAAACCCAACAAAAATATATAAATTATAGTCCAGTATCCCTCATGAATATACATACAAAAATTCTCAATGAAGTAGTTGCAATGATTTTCATAATTGTTATAATTGTATTCAATTTATATCTGAGAGAAAAGGAGTCTTTTACCGGACTAAAAGGTGGAAATGTGAGATTTGGTCTATTGTTACATATTGTAGTGCTAAGTGCAGGCTCCCAAGGCCTGATTGCCCAGAGATGAGAGAGTCTGCAGTAGACCCAAGTGATATTATGTGGCCTTGCCCCCAAGTTACTTCTGATTGGTAAGTAAAAATGACTATAGCCTATAGCTGGACAGAATTTAGATAGGTGGGTCTTGGTGTTCCTGGCCTTAGGGTCAGAGAAGACCATGGAGAGAGAGAAGAAGGCAGAGAGGGGAGTCAAGAAAGCATGGCCAATTAAAGTTAAGAGCAGCCCAAATGCAACATAGTAATATCTCAGGGTTATTGATAAGAAATAGATTTTAATAGCATAGGTGGTAGATATCAGCCCAGACTTAGTGCTAACAAAGCCTTATTATAAATACAGGTCTTGTATATCATTTATCCAAGAACTGAATGATCAAACGTGGGGTAGAAGCCCTGGATTGAGATTAAATATTTTCTACAAGAGAAAATAACCAAACTCGGAATCAATTATCTTGGGCTGAGGACACAAATAGAAATAGAAATAGAAATACGGGAGAAGTCCAAAGCTCAAATGACAGTTCAAAGATAAGATGAGATTTCATCTATTTTCAAAACATTGCTGTTGGGCTTTCCTTTGAAGCACCTGGCTATCTCTCTTTTTTAACCAAAAATTAGCAAATATTCAGTGCTTGGGAATATGTATGAGCTTCAGTTTACTTGACAGCAATAGAAGTTTTTACATTTTACCAGACTTTAAATTCATGTTTTGAGTTATATTTTATAGATTAATTATATGTATATGATAAATGATAACTTCAATTTTCTCCACAATTATACAAAGATTGTAAATAAAGAGGAAACATTTAGCCGTACCTGACACAATCAAATTATTAATATACTATGAATAAGTAACAAAAATTTTCAATACCCATTAAAGCAAATAATAATAATTCTAGATAATTAATTAGAAAATACCCATAAGAAATATTTTATGTTATTCGTTTATAAGAGCACTCTTTTAAGAAACTCAATTGTGGTCATCCATAAAACCTTGACAACATCAATATCAGAAAAGCATTACTGGATGATATTATTTTGAGGAATATTTTTTTAAATTAGCAATATATTTCACAATACCAATAATCAAATATCCAGAGAAATAAAAAGTAAGATATCTCAAGATACAAAGAAATTTAAGACACAGTGTATATATTAGCATGTGTGTGTACATGTGCATGTATATGTGTATATTACTGCAAGAGTGTCAGCCAATCTAATACACTGTTAAGGTTAAGTGAAATGAAATTTTGTGGATTTAGATGGAGGCCAAGAAAGATTTAAAGCTCCAGGTCATTGTTATAATAGGACTTTAGTGATGCAATAATCATAATTCAATCTATTTAGATTATGACACATTTTAAATTAAATTTATTATTTAAATCAAAACTGTTTGATTAGTTAGATATATTTTGAAGGGGAGTAATTGATTGAGTAGCTTTGACATTTCAACAGACTATAAACAAAACTGACATTGTGTACCACAATATTTTTTCTGTAATCATTTGATTTCACTTGTAAATAAAACATAGTAAGCAGTAGAGTTGGTTCAATGAGACCAACAGTTGCCTGGCACCCACACTACACACTTAAGTGAAATATGGTACAGTGAGACCGCCCTTTCATGTCCATTCCAAGGCAATGGAAACATTAGTGACACCAGAGGCTCACACTTGGCACTATCAATTATGACTGGCCATTACAGCCAATTTCCCGTTTCTCCAGTTTGAACTTTGTGATTAGATCAATCCATTTGTAGTTGCCACTGGCTCAGAATCTCATTGCAATCCTCATAGACCTTGGTGTCACTGGATCTGGGCATACTCCAGAAATGGTTTAATCTTAAGAAAGAGGACTACCAGGTTCTGCTTTACCACCTGTGCTTCTGTAGGCTCCTGGGAAGTGATGTCAGGTTTTGTGAGCTCAGCATTACTACCCTTATGGAAGCCCTCAGTGATGGTGAGACCCATTATGTGTCCCACAGCCATAAGGACTGCAGTGGTTGTTATGTGGGCTACCAGATAGTGGAAGCAGCTGTCATTTGAGAGGCAGTGTTGGACTAAGGGGGAGTCCAATGCTCAGAAAGATCAGGTTTAGTTTCCACATGGCATCTTAAATCTTTGCATGCTTTGTGTCTAGACAATACAATATGAACTCTGTCAAGTGCTTTGCAGCTTCTGCAAGGAAGAGGTGTACCACATAATTTTACAGTTACAAATAGAAAATTATAAGAATCATTAGTGTAACCTACAAAATAATACGAACAACTCTTAGACCCTTTTAAATGTTAGCCTGGTCTTTATCACTGTGACAATGTACCTAAGATTTTATCCAGAGCAAATGCTTGATTTGGATGAATGGTTTCAAAGTTTTAATCCGTGGTTGGTTGACTTGATTGCTTTTCACCCTAAACTGAGACAGTACAACCTGAGAGAAGCATGTGGTAGGGGTGGTGCTGCTGGAAACTACTGCTTTCCATGGTGAGTGGGAGTCATAGAATGGAATCCAATGGTATTCCTTAATAACTTAATTCCAGTATCCCTCACTTACTAAGGTCCACTACTTCTCTACAATGCTTTCAGCTTAGTACTATGTCTTCAACATAGCAGATATTTGTGAGGAAATTTGGATTCTAAATCACAGTGAGTTCAGCTCAGTACTATGTCTTCAAACAAGCAGATATTTGTGAGAAAATTCGGGTTCTAAATCAGTGATTTTTTTAAAAGGTAGATAAAGATGAAGGCAATAAAAACAAAACATTTGTGATGAATTGAAAAGTTGTAGCCATTACTTTACAGGATGCATTTCCATCTCAGTGTCTGGACATCTTTGAATAGAACTATAGTGTAACCTCCATATGGCATTTATTTGGAATGAGAGAATCATATTCAACTTATAGGCTTACTAAGTAAGGCTGTTAATATGTGGGATTGTAGAAGATATGACTTTTGATGTATGTACTTACAAATTTTAAAGTAGGAGTGGTAACTCTTGAGATCTTAGAGTCATTGTCTATGAGAAATAATTCTGTAGAATATCTACTGTGCCCAATTTTGATAAGAGAAATTAATGAGGTCCAGAGGGATTGATTAATGAGGTCCAGAGGGATTGATTAATTCAGTTAAATTCAAGTATCTATCTAATTCAGTGCTTGGTGCTAACATAGGCCTCTGAAGTGGATCATTCAGAGCACACAGCTCAGCTCTTCTCTCTCCACCCTTCAGTTTATGTGATCATCCCTGGGTCCATGCCTCTATTACCTACAGTATTTTATGTCATATTATTGCCCTTCCTTGGGTGGGATGAGATGATGCCGCATATCAGACATGAGGACTCTGCCTTGCTGTCTTCTTGGCATACTCAAGAAGCTGACATTGCACAGAGTGACTCTAGTTGAAATACATCCTAGGATCTATCTCCTCTAAGTTTGCCATATTGATTATTTCCATGTGTGTTAACACCGTATTTTCAAAATATTTTCAAATATTGTCAGGATAATCTCAAAGCATAGCTTTCCTTGATATTATCCTCATCTTTAAAAATATGAGATTACTCTCAATGAAATAATTCTAGTTAGATCTTTAAGATTTTCCTATGTTCTTTCAACTGACTATTTTCTCTCTTTCTAGGATTAAGAAGTTTCTGCATATCCCTGTTGGCCAGCTTTGAACTTGCAATCCTCCTTCCTCAGCCTCCCAAGCGCTAGAATTACTGGTGTGTGCCACTACTCCTGGCTCTCCCATATTTGTGTCTGTAACTACTCATCTCAATAAATATTTTTTTCTTCTCCCAAACTAGTGGTGTAGTTTTCTTTTTCTTTTTCTTTTTTTTACTTTAAAAAAAAAAACTTTATTAAGAATTTTTTTCCTTCACAAAGCAAATAATATTGAAATAGTGAAATCAAGTGTAAACCCAACAAAAATATATAAATTATAGTCCAGTATCCCTCATGAGTATACATACAAAAATTCTCAATGAAGTAGTTGCAAACTGAATACAAGAGATATAAAAAAATAATATTCCATGAATAACTGAATAGCTGTTTTTTTTTTTTTTTTTAGAAGACCATGCTCCATATACAGGCTGCATGTTTTGGGATAGCCCCCACTCCAGATGTTTGAGACCTACATGAAAACCAAGCTGCACATTTACAACATATGTGCAGGGAGGCTTAGGTTCAGCCCATGGAGGTAGATCTGTGTAGACTAGGTATGCTCCACCGTTGGTGATTCAGTCTCTGAGAGCTCCAAGGGTTCAGGTTCGTTTACTCTGTTGATCTTCCTGTGCAGTTCCTATCTCTTTAGGGCCCACAATCCTTCCACCTATTCTTCTATAAGAGTCCTCAAGCTCCATCCACTGTTTGGCTCTGGATGTCTGTATCTGTCTGAGTCAGCTGCTGGTTAGAGCCTCTCAGAGGACAGCTTGCCCCTGTCTGTTCTCAGGCTGGAGGTTTAGATTCTGGGAGCTCTGGTTGAATCTTTTGATACTCATTCTAAAAAGGACAAAAGCACCCTCACTTTGGTCTTCCTCCTTCTTCTTGAGTTTCAGGAGGTTTATGCGTTGCATCTTAGGTATTGTGTGTTTTGGGGCTAATATCCGCTTATCAGTGAGTGCATACCATGTGTGTTCTTTTGTGATTGGGTCATCTCACTCAGGATGATATTTTCTAGCTCCATCCATTTGTCTAAGAATTTCATGAGCTCATTATTTTTAATAGCTGAGTAGTACTCCATTGTGTAAATGTACCACATTTTCTGTATCCATTCTTCTGTTGAAGGACATCTGGGTTCTTTCCAGCTTCTGGCTATTATAAATAAGGCCGCTATAAACATAGTGGAGCATGTGGCCCTGTTGCATGTTGAAATATCTTCTGGGTATATACCCAGGAGGGGTATAGCTGGGTCCTCAGGCAACACCATGTTCATTTTTCTGAGGTATCGCCAGACTGCTTTCCATAGTGGTTGTACCAGTTTGCAATCCCACCAACAATGTTCCTCTTTCTCCACATCCTCGCCAACATCTGCTGTCACCTGTGTTTTGGATCTTAGCCATTCTGACTGGTGTGAGGTGGAATCTCAGTGTTGTTTGCATTTGCATTTCCCTGATGACTAGGGATGCTGAGCACTTCTTTAGATGTTTCTCAATCATTCGAGTTTCCTCAGTTGAGAGTTCTTTGTTCAACTCTCTACCCCATTTTTTAATAGGGTTATTTGATGGTCTGGAATCTAGTTTCTTCAGTTCTTTGTATACCTTGGATATTAGCCCTCTATCAGATGTAAGGTTGGTGAAGATCTTTTCCCAGTCTGTTGGTTCCCGCTTTGTCCTGTTGACCGTATCCTTTGCTTTACAGAAGCTTTGCAGTTTTATGAGATCCCATTTGTCAATTCTTGATCTTAGAGCATACGCCATTGGTGTTCTGTTCAGGAACTTTTCCCCTGTGCCCATATGATCAAGGCTTTTCCCTATTTTCTCTTCTATTAGTTTCAGTGTGGCTGGTTTTATGTGGAGGTCCTTGATCCACTTGGAATTGAGCTTTGTACAAGGAGATAAGTATGGATCAATTTGCATTCTTCTACAAGTTGACCTCCAGTTGAACCAGCACCATTTGTTGAAAATGCTGTCTTTTTTCCACTGGATAGTTTGAGCTCCTTTGTCGAAGATCAAGTGACCATAGGTATGGGGGTTCATTTCTGGGTTTTCTATTCTATTCCATTGATCCTCCTGACTGTCTCTGTTCCAATACCATGCCGTTTTTATCACTATTGCTTTGTAGTACAGCTTGAAATCGGGGATGGAGATTCCCCCAGAAGTTCTTTTATTGTTGAGTGTAGTTTTTGCAGAGTCTCAGTCTTTAATCTCAGCAGGTCCTCACACACATGAAACCACACTCTCCACTTTCAGATTTTGTTGAAAGCTGCGATGTCGACACTCTGCACATGCTCCTCAAACTTGGTGATCTCCTCTTCGAGCAAGTCGGTGCCCACTTTGTCATCCTCCACCACACACTGGATCTGCAGCTTCCGGATACCATAGCCAACAGGCACGAGCTTGGAGGCCCCCCAAACCAGCCCGTCCAATTGGATGGAACGCACACAAGTCTCTAGCTGGGCCATGCCAGTCTCATCATCCCAAGGTTTAACATCCAAGAGGATGGAGGATTTGGCCACCAGCGTGGGCTTCTTGGCCTTCTTCTCTGCGTACTGGCGTAGCCTCTCCTCCCGTAGTCGGGCGGCCTCCTTATCTTCTACTTCCTCGTCACTGCCGAACAAGTCAATGTCATTGTCCTCATCGTCCTCTGCTGGTGTGGCTCCTTTCTTGGCTGGGGGCTCCACTTGACGCATAGGAGAGACATGTTGGGTCTGTGGGGCTGTGGCTCGGTGAGTAGGTGAACTCTTCTCCAGAGTGCTCAGCCGGGCCTCCAACTTGGAAATGGCCTGCTGCAAATCTTGGACAACGCCTCGAAGGTTCTGGTTCTCCACTTCCAGACTGGCAATCCGCACAAAGAGCTCACTGTGGTCTCCACCAGGCCCACTGGAGGCTCCAGGGCCTGAGCTTCCAGCCAAGGATTTCTGGATGTTCTCTCTGGCTCTTGCAATGTCTCGGAGGATCACGCTGGCACCATTCTCCTGGCGGGAGCCAGAGGTCACAGGCCCATTCATCTGCTCGTAGAACCTCCTTTCTGCATTGTCATATTTAAACTTGTCAAACCAGATCTTCTCGTGCACTAGGAAGTTTGTAGCCATTTTTCTGCTCGAGGGCCGCGCTTCACTCAAGTTGTCGCCGCTAGTAGTCGAGAGCCGGATCTCCCAACGTGCCGCACCCCTCCACAGCACGAAGAGTGGAGCCGCCCGTAGTTTTCTTTTTGTTATTCAACCAACCATTTTATGCCTTTTGATTTTGGCAAATGGTACCATATATTGAGTAGTTATGACAGAGGTAAATATTACATAATGTTATAAGCAACTAAGAGTCAATCTTCTAAAGTTTCTAGGAAATACATATTATTGCCTAGACTCTCGTCTTTTTTTTTTTTTTTCCAGTTGAAACAATATGCTTTGTCCTTGGTGGCTCATAATGCCCTAACTATATAAAAAGCCGCAAGACCCAGAACTCAATATTCAACGTTAAAGAATAACAATAGAAACAGCAGCATTAACACCCCCTGCCCAAGTCAATAAAGCTCTCCACCAATAAAACAAAATGGCCACCTAACCAAATAAACAACCAGACAACCAACCAACCAGAAGCCAGCTCTGAGGACCATGTGACAGCCTGTGCTCCGGTTAGGTTGAAAATTTAATTATTGAGGGGAGATAGTCTATCTCAGCCATGTATCTTCCTCAAACTCCAATTCTCAGTTGCATTTATTAGCATTCAATAAATAATTCAATTCAAGGACCAGGCACTTTATATTGGTATTGAAATGCTTACTGAGGGTTCAATATTTTCATACATTTGCAGTTTGATTTAGAATCAATATGCATCAACTGACTTTTCTAGTAGTACAATTCCATGAGTTTTCAGGCATATATAAAGTTATGCTTTCAGGCTTCAGATAGCTTCTTAGTATTCATAAATATATTGTCTTGAGTCTGCGTTGCTATAGTTACTATCTTTCATTTCCCACCCTTTGGCAAACACTGGCCATTGCAATTTTGTGTTTTTGAGAATAGCTACTGTATAGGCAGAAGTAAAAACATAGGTAACCCATTTTAGGATTGCTCAAAAACTTTGCTTAAACTTTCTGTAAAGTTATCAAATAAATGTCCCTTTCTATATTTTCTAGTTTTCTAAGTATAGTGCTATTTTTAATTTAAGAAAATCAGTTAGTAATGCAGACGTCTACCTCTTTGGAAAGAAAGTCATGGAAGTGTTAAGTACTGGATGATGGGGTCAGATGGTTACCCAATGTAGTTTAATTCACTTGAGAAACCACTATGTCCCCTTTATGTTTCATGATACTATATATAGAGAGACCTGTACAATTTAAGCCATTTAAACGTTTTTAGAAATAGAATTTATTGCTTTATAATGGCTTCTGTTATCATCAATAGTAGAAAACTAAGGTGGATCTCTAACTAGAGCCGGAGGGGCTTAGTAGGTTAATGTGATCTATATTAAAGCACTCACTTTATAATAAACCGCTTATGTGGTTTCCCAAATTGCTCGTTGGTTAAAACAATTTGTTTGCAATAAAAAGTCACTATAGACATTGCCACCAATTACTGATGATGGCCTAAAAAAATATGACATAGGATAGATAAACTTTGAGGAGAAAGGAAGGCAGCTTGAGGACCTTGTGTCAGAAGAAATATCAGTTTTGTTTTTTATTTCAACGAGATGAACACACAGTAGGTGAATTCATATGAAATAAAAGACTGAATTCAAAGGAAAAGAAAAATCTGATTTACTGAGTGTTTATATAGGGAATTTTCTGTACTAGACTTTTCATTTTCAATAGATTATTCAATTGTCAAGAGAGGTTGAATAATAAGAAACTGTATAATGTATTATTCTCTGTCTCTTATAGCTCTTTGCTCATTTAATGAGAATTTATTCGTTACTTTCTGCAGTATATCACTTTTCCTAATGACTTTAATTTTTCTTATTACTGTGTACTTAACGTTCTCTGACAGGACTTCATTCATTGACCATAACCCTAGCTATAGGCCTATAGGCTTACTTTGACCACAAACAATAATGCATACGACACAAGCAAAATCTCCTAAAGCACTCATGGAATTTTATTTGCCATTTATGATATTGTACTTGGTTTATATCTTTGTCTGGTCATGGGTCAATGCTGGAAACAGTCTCCTGAAGGGATGTGGGATGTGTATGAAGGAGGGCTGTGACCCCTAAACTTGAAACTATGCTGGGACAATCAAGACCAGCAATGCCTGATCAGACTTCTGCTCTCTGGGATGTTTAAAAGAAACCAGCTGAGACCCAGAAAACTGCTCAGTTGACCTGTAAACTTTTGAGTAATAATAAATGGTGGTGACTTAATACACTTCATTTTGTAGGGATTTATAGCACAGTTTTGTTTCGGTAGTAGACAAGCTGCCCCACCAAATACTGTGATATATATTGAGATTTAAAATATAACAAGTAAATGGTCCTGTTTTCATGCCCATTTTCTTGTGAGCTATCTAGAAGCATTGGCTAGATATTTACAAATTACAAAGCAACAATCATGATTTGGGAAGCAAGAGAATGGTAAATGCAACCCCTCAGAGACTGTGGGAGAAGGAAGGGGCATTTTTAACAGGTTCTTGAAGAATGAAGAATTCCTTCATGGCAAGAGGAAAACCTTCATGATAGAAGGAAGAGTATGTTTAAAGAGAGGAGATTATAGCAATGTAAGAAAAAAAGCCAAGAAAAATTGCAGGTTGGTTGGTTGGTTGGTGGTAAAGTATAGACATTTTGCAATTGGTCTGCTTTTGGAATAGTCAGTGGGCATTTGTTTTAACTATTCTTGATGAAGTCACTATGGGTGTCCTTGCATAAACTATGTCTTACTAGCCCTTTTATGGATCCATCAGTATTGAGTCTGACATCTCTATATATTAGGAGTACAGACTTATAAATGAAGAAGAGACAGTCTTATATGATTATAACTTTCTGGATGATACTATTCCCGGACACCTCAGATAGGTAACTGATAACAGACCAAAGTCTACATGTTACCAAAGTCCAACTTAGGAAACCAGTGAGTTTATTGCTGTTTCTTACAGAAATGTGCCTGAGGCAATTACATACAGAAGAAATGACTCAAAGAGCATGCTTTGAGTAGGAAGGGGTTTTTCTCTCCAGTCTCCAGCCTCAGTTGGCCTAAACCATTTCTAGACAACTGTGCTAGTCTGAGAATACTTCTTCACAGTCCTTGGAGAATGTGCTTGAGAATGAGGAAACAATTGACTCTTTTCAGCTTTAGGGAAACTTTTGAGATGTTTACCTTCTGATCTTAATGAGCTTCCTTGAGGGATGCAACGATTCACCTCTCTTTGAGCATCCTTGGTCTGAAGGAGTTTCCATCTTGGGTAGAAAATTTTATCTTGAAGGAAATTCCTGCACAATATTAATATAGTAAATTATATACTATATAATAAATAGCATTAAAATAAATAAGTAAAAATAGCAATAAAATAAAAATAAAATATAGAAAATATATTTTTTAGAAACATATTTTGTAATTCTATGTAGAACAATGATTGACATGTTATGTTTTTGCCTTCTCTGGAGAAGTGATTTTATCTTAGTCATTCCCTTTTTGGCACCCACTAAGTCATTCTGTCTTGCTTACTATACCCAGTAACCTTGATTTGAGTTGACTTAGACTTTATTTTAAATTGATGCAAACTATAGTCTATGGGAAGAGGGACATCCATTGAGATAATTCTTTTATAACCGGCTTGTGGGCAAGCCTGTACTACATTTTCTTGATTGATGATCAATGTGGAAGGGCCCAGCCCACTATGAGCAGCGCCACTCCTGGGCCTGTGGACATGAGTTATATAAGAAAGCAGGCTGAGCGAGGCATGAGGAAGGAGCAAGCCAGTAAACTGTACTCCTTCATGGTCTCTGTATTAGTTTTTACTTCTAGGTCCATGCCTTGAGTTCACGCCTTATTCCCCTGGATGATAGATTACAAGCTGATGATGAAATAAACTGTTCTAATCAAGGAAGCTTCTCTTTGGAACAGATAAGAAAAATATAGGAAATTATAATCAATCAAAATGCAGGGTTGTGGAGGCCAGTCCCAATGGAAACATCTACCCCCCACACCTCCTCACCCAGGGCTCAGGGATTATTGCAGAAAGAGGGAGGAAAGATTGTAAGAATTAGAGAATCAGAATTAGAGGATTGTGTGGACCATGTACACCCTGGATGGGGTGGCACTAGCTATGCAATAACCTGTAGCCTTGGTGTGTTTATTATGTACAACACAAGGAGAAAGTGTTAACTAGTCTTGATAGGAGACTGTAACAGTCTCAGGCTGTAAAACATCAGGGAGGGCTAGATGCTCAAAAATCAATCATACTTCCATACACTGCAAACATTCAGCTCAGACCAGTGGATCATGTTGCCATACCTAGGGGAAATCCTGCCCTTCCCATGGCTCTGAGGCTTGAGGGCTTGGCATGGCTATGCCAATATCAAATAATACACATGTGTGCTCAGAACTTAATCTGCTCCTCACACAGAAGATCAGAGAATCAGTTTGCTGTGAGGTTGTGTGTTCTAGGAATGTTACACATATAAAATCTTACCAATGTGTCTGCCTTAGCATGAGCTGAATAAAGACAACAATAGTCATACTAACATGAACGGGGAAGGGGAACACCCAAGGCCCTAACTCTACACAAAGAACTATAGGTGACTAAAGAATGATGAGAGCGGGGAAAATAGTCTTCCTCAAGGAAGAGCATACCAAGTGATTACCTAAGTAGTAAATAGTCAGCCCTGAAAACATAGCACATAATATTATATAGACTAATACTATATATTATATAGACTAAATAGGATAACTAATCTTTATGTATTTAAGGATATAAGCACATGCATATACATATATGTACACAGCAAAATGAGAGGAAAAAAAGAGACCATGAATTTGAATGTGACCAAGAAGAGGTATATAGGAGAGTTTGGGGGTGGGGGAAAATGGGGCAAAGGTAAATGGTATAGTTATATTATAATATCAAAAAGTAAAATAATATAAAAATGAGTCCTATCCATGCCACAGTTCTACTGCCTTGGGGGAAAAAAAAGATAAAACCTTTTCTCTTAAGTTGATTTATCATAGTACTTTATCACAGCAATAGATTGTACCTAAAATGAAATTTTTAGTACCAGAGAATGGATTATTGCTGTGGCAGATCTGGCCATTTTTTTAGGGAAGGATTATGGAAATGTTTGGAACTCTAGGCTAGAGAAACCATTGAGTACTCAGGGCAGAATGGACTGTTGCCTGGAAACTTGGAAGGAAAGAATGTTGAGAGTGGTACAGCCGATAGAGGTCTGGGTTGTGAAGTTCTGGGGGATGTTTTGTGAATCCTTTAAAGTGTCCATCAGGGCCATCCAATATTTTGGATTAGAAATCTTTCTTTCTGGTCAGCTGAGGGTGAAAAAATTGGCTGCGATTAAAAAAGTCTAGTGTGGGAATCTGAAGAAGCTTGGGTGACTATGTGAAGAGCTTATTAAGTCCTGAGCACACGTGGATTATTTGATGTTGGCATGGCCATGCCAAGTCCTCAGGCCTCAGAGCCATGGGAAAGGCGGAGATTTCCCCTATGTATGGAAAAAGGATCCACTTGTCTGAGTGTGAATGTTTTCCAGTGTATAAGTATGATTGTTTTTGAGAAGCTCCCTGATGTTTTACAGCCTGAGACTGTTACAGTCTCCTACCAAGACTAGTTAACTCTTTCTCCCTGTGTTGCATGCACATAATAAATACACCAAGGCTACAGGTTATTGCATAGCTAGTGCCACCCCATCCAGAGTGCACATGGTCTACACAATCCTACTTTTAAGGATTGTCTGTGTCTGTCCTTTTCTCATTCCGTTGCTGTTCTTAATCAGGGTTCTGGCACCCAGGATGCACAGATGTGGCAGATAAGATCCACTAAAACAAACTTTGCTTTGCTGGGACAACTTATACTGGTTATCTGATGCTGAAAAATCAGTTGTAGGAAGAGACCATTATTGTTGAAGCAATGTCATCTGGGGAGTGTTTCCCTAGGGTCAGCACACAGAAGCTGCAGTCCAGAGAGGACTGAGGCTGTATCTCATGCTGACAGCTGAAAATAGGCCCAAAGGGTCATAGAGAGCAGCTGACGCTTGCACTGAGAGAAGCCAGGGTGGGCTATTGGTACAGGACAGCTTCAGTTGCAGTAAAGTCCTAAGACTGAAGAACTCATGAAGATAAGCTGAGGTTTGCGGTAATGTGGCTGAACTAGAGTTCCTGAAGAAAGCTCTGGAGAGCCTATTGGTGAACTACAGCCTAGGTGCAGTAACTCCAGTATACTGGAAAAATTAATACTGTGAGCTAACCATTGAGGACAGCATCACATGCAGAATAGAGCTAGGTTGAGCCTATGTGGCAAGCTGTGTATGATTTAGATGGCAGAGTTGGAGAAACCAAGCCTTTTAGAGCCCAGAAGATTGTGAATGAGTCTCAGCTTTAAGAATTAAACTTTTTTACACACTGTCAATTTTGGTTTTGCTTTCATTTGATTGTGAACATGCCCTCACTCTCCCATCCTAGAGTAAGATAGTATTTAACTTTCTTATTTCTTTTGATTTTGTAAGAACCTTTGAATTCTTTCTAGAAATTTAAAATATTTAAAAGAGACTGAACTTATGAAATATTTGTGTTTTAAAGACTTTAAAAAGTTAGAATGTTTTCGTTGTGATTTTCATAGTAATATGAGATTTTAGCTATCAGCAGGAATGAAAAAGGTATAGGTGGATAATGATATGCTTGTGTGTCATATTGAAAAGGAGTCAATTGTGCTGTTTAGCTTTTATTTCACCTTGACAAAGCTTAAGGTCATCGGGGAAGAGGGAGTCTCAACTGACATTATGAATCCATAAGATTGATCTGTGGGCAAGCTTGTGGTGTATTTTCTTGAATGGCTATTGTGGTGGTTTGAATAGGTTAGAACTCCATAAATTTATGTGCTTCAATATTTGGCCATAGGAAATGGCACTATTAGGAGGTGTGGCCTTATTGGAATGGGTATGGCCTTGTTGAGGAAGTGTGTCACTGTGTAGGGCGACTTTGACATCTCTTATGGTCAAGTTCTGCCCAATGTATAATCAGAGCCTCCTTCTGGCTGACTGCAGAGTATAGTCTCCTCATGGTTTCCTTTTTTTTTTTTTTTTTTTAGAATTTATTTATTTATTCATGTATTTATTTATTATGTATGTAAGCAAACTGTCACTGTCTTCAGACACACTAGAAGAGGGCATCAGATCCCATTATACATGGTTGTAAGCCACCATGTGGTTGCTGGGAATTGAACTCAGGACCTCTAGAAGAACTCTTAACTGCTGAGCTATCTCTCCAGCCCCCTGGCTGGCTTTTGATCAAGATGTAGAACTCTCAGTTCCTCTAACGTCGTGTCTGCCTGCATGCTGTCATGCTTCCCACCAGATGATAATGGACTAAACCTCTGAAAGTATAAATGTTAGCCTTTATAAGAGTTGCTTTGGTCATGGTGTCTCTTCACAGCAGTGGAAATCCCAGACAGTTATTGAAGTGAAGGGCCCAGTTCAGACTGGGAAGCGCTGGACCTGGGTAGATAGTCCTGACTTATAAAAGAAAATAGTCTGAGCAGGCACGAGGGACAAGCCAGTAAGCAGTACTCACCTATAGCCTCTGCATCAGTTCCTGCCTTGAGTGCCTGACCTGACTATTCTGAATAACAGACCATAAACTGTAAGCTAAAACAGATCCTTTCTTTCCCAAGATTCTTTTGGTCATGAGTTGTCTTTGGTTCCTGAAACTGAATACCACAGAAATAATTTATAAGTAGCAGAAGCTTACTGTTTGAAGTTCTGGGGTCCAGTGTCGAGATGCTGACATCTGCTAAAGGATTCCTCACTGTGTGGCAGCGAGCATCAATCCCACGGTGAGACTGAACAAACATGTTAGCTGACACATTTATTTCTCATGTATAAAACCATTAGAGTGGCATCATGGGTCTTCGTCTTCATGGCCTTATATAATCTCCCTTCCCAAAGGCCTCATCTACAAATGCCATTAAATTTGACTTAGAGGATTAATTTTACAATACACAAATTCCAAATGACAAATTAACAAAGGTAATGGATTTTAATACCTTTATTTCTCATTAGAGAATTAAGGTGAGTACTAACTGACATGTTAATAAGACAGGAGTTAACAGTAACAAGGAGAATGTGGGTGCTTTAAAGTTAACTGGTTTTGTTAACTTTGTCTTTGTTTTTCTCTTCAGTTTATCGAAATGGTGATTCTGGGAACTCAGCACCCATAAGTTCATAGAAACTTCTAGTTTGGTATTTATTCAGAAGCATGATATAAGACATCAAAGAGATACGTGGAAACCATATGGTTATACAGCAGAAGCAGACAAGTGCTTTTGGGTGTAGATGGATGGCTTCTGTTCACTCCTCCTCTGTTAGTTTGAGTTGAAATGTCCCTCTAAAGGCAAGAAAGTTAGGACAGTGCTTCATAGATTGCTGATATTTTTCTGTGGTAGAATGCCATAAGGTCCTTCAGGGGAATTGGCTTCTACAGCAGATGTCAGAATAATAATTTATGCATTGTCTCAATAGTAGAGCATCTTTTATCAATTCTCCCTAGAAAGCTACAACAAAACAATTCCAGGACATCTTGATGGATGGAAAGAAGCAAAATATAAGGGTTTTAGGCCACTCACCTCTCAACTAAGTGACTTTTTTTTTCTTCTTGGTCTTTAGCACAGACAAAATTAAATGAATCAATTTTAAAGAAGAGTTGAAAATTCAAAGTGGCTTTAAAGTAAACATCATCTTGTCGTTCATGGATTACAAACACACGTTTTTTTCAATGCAGTAGTTGATTTTTAGAATCTCAGATAAATTTTATTCCTTTTTAATTTAAATTTAACCTGTATAAATTCCTAAAATTATCTTTCTACTGCTGTGTACTTCTTTCTTCCTTCCTTCCTTTCTTTCTTCCTTTTTTTTTTTTCTTAAAAATTTCTTGTCCCCTTCTTAAACTCTGCATAAGAGCTTTCCTTCCTTTACTTTATTTTGCATGGGGCTCATATTTTGAAAGACAGACTTGTTTGTTAGTTGCCTTGGTGCTGTGGCAGTGTTTTAAGTGCATGAGTTTTATTTATTAGTTTTATCTCTCTCTCTATTTTTTTTTCAATGAACTCAAGACACAAAGAATTTAAACACACAGCACTCTTTTGACACAACAAACAGTAGCGATATAAGCAGGACCCAGAAAATGAAAGAGAAAGAACATTTTTTTTTTCTTTTTTCACGGCTTTCATTATATGTAACATGGCAGCTGTTTAGTTTTGTAGAGTTGAAAAATAGGATACACCTGAAAAACACACTGCTCAATTTGTGTGGTATGATTTGACTATTTAAAAAGCAGGGTGGCTACTCTGGACTACGGAATCAAATGCTGACGAAGCTGTGTGGAGTACATTTGGTAAACTCATTGTTTTGCTTCCGTTAACCTCCTCTCATTTTTTAAGGAAACCTTTGATACAGCATATCAATGATAGGACCTAATAAAATCTTACCTTCAGGCAAGCTTCTTGTATATAAACCTAGAGCCTGTAATGCCAGGCCTTTCTATTGTAGCACCCGTTTTGTTAGTGTTTTTTTCCAATTTATCTTGTGTTACTAACTCTCAGTGTACTATGCCTATTGTAAATATTTAAGCATTACTGTTGACATAAAGATAATACTGACAAATTGAGTTAACATTTCTGCTGAGGATTACCGACCATGTGTAGCCCGAACAACTTTGACACCCACAGCAAGCCCTATACTCAGGCCAAATTGTGTTTAGTCTACAATACAACACTGTTTCTCAAATTAATTTCTAGCTTTGATTTACACAGAACATGAGACAACCTTTCTTGCATCAATTAATTGTTTGACTTTCCTAATACATTTCCATTTTAACTAGATTATGTCTATATCAAAGGAGGAGGAAAGCGTACAAAAGGTTGGTGTCTTGGGTGCATCCAGCCACCCACTCTTGGGCCTCAAAACTATACTTCTCTGAAGTCTCATCCGAGACTGCTCTCATGTCACTATAGCTCAAGCTGTGTACATGATTCATGCTATGATTGGTGTTAGCATTATTTAAGTACACAGAAGAAAATAACTTGAGTTTTATTTCATGGGACAGTCACATATTGGACAAAGAAAATTAGCAAGAGAAGTGAAAAAAGATTATGAAAAGGTGTCATTTTCACATTTATGTTAATAGATTTCTGGTTACTAGTAGAGGATTTATCTCTTAGATTAATTGAAACCAGATAATGGGCAGTTTGCCTTTGAAATCAACCCTTTGTATTAATCTTTCTTCTGGGTTTATCACGCAGCTGCCACTGAAATGTATTAGGGAAGTTTTTATCATAACTGTCAAGAGACCCTATACCTCTTAACTATGGAAGAATTTAAAAAGCTCAGTGCTTTCAGACTCTAGTGTGTTAATGAGTTAGCATGGACAATTCTCCTTGCTGTTTTGATTAAATTCGGCTTCCATAGAAAAGCTTAATACTACCAGACTGATAGACTTCAAAACACACATTAATTTGAGTTGCTTCCTTTTTCTTTGCCCGTGGACTCGTTTGAGAAAGCAGTAACAAAAGCCTGGGTTACATCAGGAAGACAAAATTGTGTTTCAGTGAAATTGAAATTGCATCTTCCTTAATTAATTTGCAATTTAATTTCCCTCATTGCTTCAGTTCAGAGCCCCAAGACTCTCTTTAAAATTGTAGCTCACTCCAAGAAGAAGAAAGCTGTCTTATTTTACTTATTCTAGTGAATGATTTCTGTATCTCCTAGTTTGTTTCCTGGAACTCCCTGAACCCCCCACCCCGGCCTCCAATTTCTAAAATGGTTATCCAAGAAAAGGAAACCTTGCGTTATTGCTACCCTTGCATTATTGCATTATAGTTTGATATATGTTTCTTTATGTGAGATTACTGCTTTTCCTTTGAATGTTGTGGAAATTAAGGGACTAAAATAGTAAAATTTAATTAGCGAAAGAGTTCCATTTCCTAAAGCAGTGTTACTCATTTGCATCCGAGTGATACTATGTAAGGGGTGTTGAGGTGAGGAAGGCAAGCTCAGTGCTACATTGTAAAGTATGTGGCTCCTAATGCTGTAAGGGAGTGACTGACAGGGATATGTTAGTCATCAACTGGACAGGACCTGGGTCAGCTGGGAGGCCAGCCTCAGGGGTGTCAGTGAGGAATTATATTAATTAAATTAAGGTAGGAAGAACCACTCTGTGTGGGTGGGGATCTTCTAAGGACAGGGATCAGAGACTGTATGAAATGGGCAGAGTTAGCTAGGTGCCAGCATTATTTCTTTCTTCTGCCTCTGGACATACACATACAGTGGCAACTACTTCCAGCTTTAGTTGTCTTATATTTATTTATTTATTTATTTATTTATTTATTTATTGCCATTTTGGACTGTGCTCTGAACTGTGAGCCAAATTAAGCCTTATTTTTTTCTCTCCTGAGTTGCTTTTGTGAGGATGTTGTACTGGTTTTGTGTGTCAACTTGACACAGGCTGGAGTTATCACAGAGAAAGGAGCTTCAGTTGAGGATATGCTTCCATGAGATCCAGCTCTAAGGCATTTTCTCAATTAGTGATTAAGGTGAGAGGGCCCATGGTGGGTGGTACCATCCCTGGGCTGCTAGTCCTGGGTTCTATAAGAAAGCAGACTGAACGAGTGAGGGGAAGCAAACCAGTAAGTAACATCCCTCCATGGCTCTGCATCAGCTCCTGCTTCCTGACCTGCTTGACTTCCAGTCCTGACTTCCTTTGGTGATGAACAGTAATGTGGAAAGTGTAAGCTGAATAAACCCTTTCCTCCTCAACTTGCTTCTTGATCATGATGTTTGTGCAGGAATAGAAACCCTGACTAACACAGATGTTTTGTTACAGAAACAAGAAAATAGACTAACATAGAGAACATCTTTTAATTAGGTATTTTTAAAAAACTGAACAGACATCATTATGGAGAGCCCCAAAAATCCCTTAGAAAAAGAACATGTATACAGTTCAACTAACCTGCTTATTATAATTTATAGGTATATACCACAAAGAACCATGAGCTTACTTATTGTAGATTTACCTACACACCCATGTTTATCAAAGCAGTCACAAAAGCCTAAACTATGTATCTGTTTAGGTTCCTGTCCCATGTAGAGGGTTGAAAAAGTGGTAGACATGCAAAATATAGTTTTGTTTATTTTATTTTTGATTTATTTTGAAATTTTATATATGTGAATGGGTCTGTGTGCGGTTATTGGCACATGAGTGCAGGTGTCTGTGGAGGCTCAAGACATTGGTTCCCCCATGGCTGGAGTTAAACGTGGTAGCAGCCTGCCTGATATGGGTACTGATGAGAGTCCTCTTCAAAAGTCCTACGTGCTTTCAAGCACTGAAGCATCTCTTCAGACGCCACAAATAGAGTGTTCATCTTAACGTATAGTGAAATTATATTGGTTGCAGGAAATTGATAGATTGAACTAAAGATCATCCTGTTAAGTAAGATAAACTGGGCTCAGGGAGATGCTGTCACATTTTATCTCATGTACACAATTAAGAGAGAAAAATAGAAATAAAGGGGGATTACCTGAAATATGTCAGGGGAAACGAGAGCCAGAGGGCAAGAAAAGATAATTAAGGGGAGACTATAACCAAACCATATTATGTGCATGCATAGGAATGCCTATAAACTTATTGTACATAAAGAGAAACAAAGACATTCAAGTTGGTAGTCATTTGTGAGGTATAATAGCCTTGAGGTCTCAGATGCCTGAGGTTCCAGCTTCATTTCTCTGGTGCTAAATCTGTGAGGTCTCAGATGCCTGAGGTTCCAGCTTCCTTAATTCCTTGGGGACATCTATAGCCTTCTATGGGGACTCAAGTGGCTTTGTTGAGCTCTGGGACATCAAATAACTCTTACAAAACAGCAATGTTTTTTGAAGACTCAGAAACAGATGGATTGAATTTCCCTTGAAACACAATAGGGTTTAAAAATGATTGGGAGAAGGAATACTGCCAAATCCACAACTTTTGTTAAAGGATTTGAGATTTTTTTTCCTTTGGCCTAGGATTGCTGCTGGGCCGACTGACCACAGTGCATTGGCAGAGGACGATGTAGAATGTCACCTGTCCTGGAACATTCTGTAATCGAATCAGTTATGCAGATTCTATGATTAATGACTGATGAGGTCACAAGACATCATATTCCAAAAGATATTCCGTTCTCACCTGATACAGAACTCCGCGTTTTCACAGGAAAATGTGAACAAGATGAGTAGTGTTTCCAAGCCCTACCATTAGAACATAGTATGTTAATAGTTGCTGTTACATATTTTTGGGTTTGGGGTTAGAAGAAGGACCAAAATAGGACAATTTCCAGGGCTCTGGGTAATGGATGTTATTAGTGCCAAAGTAAAGAGGCATCTTATATGGTGTTTTTAATGCTATGACCAGCAAGTATTGTTTTCTAAGCAAACAGTATAAGTTCCAGGAAAAGAAAAAGAAAGAATAATAAATTCCGATCACTTACATGGCTGATGAATGGAACTGGAACAAGACAATCCCATGATCTAAGTTCCGTTAACTAGGTTATACTATATGAACTGGGTGATGTTATGATAATAGCTAATTTCACTGAATTATCATTCCTGGGTACAGTACATGCCCACTTGTGTGTATCATATCATCGCATCCTCTTGGCAACCCTATGGAACCATGATAAGAGATTGAATTTCCCTTATCTGAAAGGCTTAGAACCAGATGTTTTTCAGAATTTGAAATAGTCCCATAGATAATATAGCATCTGGGGGATAGTACACAATTCTAAATATGAAACTCATTTCATGTGTAAATTATATACATAATCTGAAGGTATTTTAAAAATTATTTTATATACCTATGCTTTAACAGGAAGTTTGTCTTTCACTTGTGTCATGCTGGGGTTCAAAACATTTTAAATTTTTGGAGTAGGAATGCTCACTCTTTATTATTGTCCCTATTTTATTTATTTATTTATTATTTATTTATTTATTTATTTATTTTTACAGAAGAAGATAGGACCATGTTTATATAAACCTACATATTTTGTAGCCTTATATTTTAAGGCAGTATTGTTTCTCTCTATAGAGATGCATGTAGATACACAATTCTAAAGTATGAACACTATTAATCTAAAAGCAAAAGAATAACACATATGTGGAAGGCAACATTTATATAAATGAGTAATATGCAAAGGTAGGAGAAGATGTCAAGATTCCAGGATTTGGAGATTGGTGGAAAACTATGGTTTTTGAATGTAGTTTTGGTGAGAGGATGAACTAACTCAGGGAGGGAGGAAGGAGGTGATGGGGTCTGTCTTAGAGATACTGAGTGTGGAATATGGACAAGATATCTATATGGAAATGTCCACTAGATAGAAAAGAGAAAGAAGTTGCAGTTTATGGTCAATGGATAGGTAGAAGAACGAGATGATACTATGGGAACATATGAGTTCATAGAGGGAGCAAATATGAAGACTGGTGTTCTAGGAATAAAGAGGAAATGGGTCTTAAAAAGATGCTAAAGGTATAACTGCATTTATTTTTGTCTCAGCACAGAGAAATAAGTTAGAGAAGAAAAATGTCAAGACCCGCTTCACTGCATGTGGGTAATCTGTTTGAGCAGAACAATGTTTGCTGTTGGAAGAACTTAGTATCTTTGCTTTGAACAACAAGGTGCCCCATCCTAATGACCTTCTGCCATGTGATACTGACTCAGCTCACACTTGATTGTTACTTTGTGTTCTCTTCTTGTAACAGCAGAAAGAACATTTCCTGCTTTGACTCATTCATTTCCAAAGAAGGTTTATGTAGAAAGTGAAACGTGATGGAATCATGTTTGAGACATAATTATAGCTTCTGCTCCTCCTTACAAAGCCTCCAAAGTTTCCTTATTGTCTGATGTAATACAGAAAAACCACACCACATTCTTACTAACAGAATGGTGACCACCATGCAATTTTTTTGAAAACAGATGTAGTTCAGAAACTTTCCTAAAATGTGGGCAAATAGCTCTTTTGGTTGATTATATTTAAGTAGGAATATGTTTTAGGAGAAAAATCAATACGTCTTGATCTGAAAACAGAGCCACAGGAGTTTGTAATTGTATAACACAATAGTTTATCTAACATCTCTTCTTCACTATTACTGCTAGGACTAATGTGATCTCCCTTTTGTTTTTCAGATTCTGTAGCCTTTTGGATTTATATCTCCCTCTTTGTGCCACTATTTCAGCCTCAGTAAATGGAGCTATTTCATTTACTGTGTACCGAGGCTTCTCCCATGTCACCATTCTTTAATTCCTTGATAAAATTTGATGTGTTCACTCCATATTTTGTGTACGTGTACTATTTCTTATCACAATTTACTCAAATAAATTAATTGTCATGGTATTCAATGTTCTTGATTATCTGGCTTCAACCAAATCTATGTCGGTTTTTTTTCCTTTGTCATGTGTATCTAAATTTCTCCTGCATGCTCCCCCAATACCAACATTTGCCATCTCTGTAATTATGGCAGGATCTGGGTTCTGTAATTTCCTTCTTAGCTGGTTTTATGCAGGACAAACAACCATGAAAATTATTCATGGAATTACATAGCTTTGAGAAGGTATAGTTGCCTAATAGAATGATATTCCTATGGAACAGTAATGTCTTCTACAGTTCACGGCAGAGCTCCTGACACATATAGGTTTTGTAGGACCTTAGGATATATGTCCGTGATGGAAATTTGGTTTGCATGTATGAGACCCTGGGTTCAAGTTTTGGTATGGCAAGGAAACATTACACTGCTTGATATGAACTATGCCCCCACTACTTTTGGATTTGTAGACTTAACATACACAATGTAACAGCAGCGGGTATGAGGAATAACAAATAAATGTTCCACAAATAGACTAAGAGGCTTGACTTTATCAGCATTTCAAACTTGGTGATGTGAGGTCAATTATAATATCAGCTAGGATCTCAGCACATCACAGTTGGCGTAAGTCAGCCACTCTGGCACCTACCTGTAACCATAAACACTCAGGAACAGAGGTAGGTGGCTTATGACTTCAAGGCTGGCATGGACTACATAGTAAGATCCTGTTCTAAAACAGCAGATCATCCAAACCAACACCAATACTGAAAAGCAAATATGAAACAAAACTCACAAAACCAAATACATGCTAGAGTAAAATAGATTAAGATGAGATGTCCATGGATAGGATGTCTTTAGGTTAAGGAAGCCAACAGCATATGGTAATGTACACGGAAAGCTGTGGTTGCCCCTTCAGTGTATCAGGAGGCAGAATTGTCTTCAGTGACAGTTGTCATCAAGGTCACTTCAACAACACAAGGACTCGTTCTTTAAGACTTTCTTGCCCTTAACAATTTTAGGAAAACATTCAGTTATTTCTTCAAAAACATTTTTGTACACTTACTGCATCAATATGTCTTTTGGGTGATGAGTGAGTCAATTTGTTGGGAAAAAGTGTTATTAAAAGGCTATGTTCAACAAAGTCCTGCTGAGAGAGTAAGGGAAAACATTCACTGTCCTGCAAATGTTTCTATGATCTTTTAGGTTCTCACTAAATCTACCAACCCACTTTAACATCCCTTATGACAAGCCAAGTGCTCCAAGCTCTTCTTGAGATTACCAGGTTTAAGGAGATGTAGCTGTTCAGGAGCTTCTATCAGAGTTGAACAGAAGATAATGGAGAGCCAGAGGTTAATGGGTTGGCTTTCAAGAGTGCCTTCTTTTAAGCTTCAGATCTTTGGACTGAAAAAGTGCATGATGGTGTTTATTTGACTTGTCTGTACTGTGAGGTCAGCAAAGCACCCTGAATACCATCTTATTTTTATTTATGAGTTCTGTTTCCTAAAAGCAGTAAGACACTCATTCCCTACACTGCATTGTTAGGAAATGACTGGATTGCCTCAAGTGACTAAAGCAACTCGGAGCCTAGTGACTCATAGCACTAATGCCATTCATCAATTAGGACAAGACTGCCTGTCTGCTTGTAATTCACCAAGCAGCATTTTGTCTTCCAGAAGCACTCAGAGGAATTTTTCCATCCAAAGAGAAGGATGAGGAAAGGTGTTCAGTGAAATTGGCAAGACGAGATGCTTGTTTAATTAGACAGCAGTCACAAAGTTGCTAGTTAGATGTACGGTTCTACAGTGATGGTCATTATTACATGTCAATAATAGAAAGCAAATGAATTGTACTATGCCTCAGTCCCTAACTATAAAATGAATAATGGCATTTTATGTTGGGAAAATAAACAGATGATTTTTTTTTTCCAAAGAAAATCTATGAGAGAAAGCTACTCCAGAAATCCAAGCCACGGATTTCATTTATAGTAATTTCTATTTTGGTGCTCAAGAGATACTTAACATTAATTATGTTAATAATATTTTTCAGACAGATTTTCCTTGGTAATGTAAATCAGACCGTGTCCTTCAGCTGCTTATATACTTGTGTTCCATATCACCTCTCATTATAGGTCATCATGAGGTCAAACAAGCACGGAGTCAGCTCTTCTGGGTCTCTGCCATCCTATAGCTTCTCCTTGCCCTCTCCTTACAACATGAATCACACTGGGCTTCTTTTTCTCAAACTGGCTAGATCATCCCATCTTGGAGCTTTCCCAAGTGTCAATCCTCACACCTAGGGTCTCTTTCCCCATTCTTTCATATGTCTTTCTTTTTCTTTTTATTCATCTGTTAGTTCTGAGGCCAGTTTTTTTTCCTGATTATCCAATGTAAAGTCATATTTGAGATGTACTTAACATAACAATTAACATTTAAATTGTTGTTTGATCTGGATATTTGCTTATTTACTGGGAAGGGAAGTATCATGAGATCAGGGGTATTTATTTTTATTATTATTATTATTATTATGATCCACTACTATGTAAACTGTGATTTCTTGAAAAGTGGCTACCTTGTGTCTGGCATTCAGTAAACAGTTGAGTTATTGAATGGGTGGGGAAATGGACTGATATCTCTTAAGTATATAGCAAGCACATAAAATATATTATTCTAACGAACTTGACAGACATGATAAGATAGATCAAGAGTTAGTCAAAACTTTAATGGATGCAGAAGGAAGTCATTTCATTTTTCCTTTATGTCTTTTTAAATTAATGATATAGGTAATTATCAGAGTAACTTTCATTTGGAATGTAGTTTGTGTGCCTAGACCCTCTTGCTCTGGACATTCACTCTCAGCAAGTCACTTCTTTCCTCATAGCCCCTGCCTTAATAGGCTCAGAGCTTCACCTGATACTTGTTTTAACAAAGGGCCCTGAAACTCAGTATAAAATGCAGACGTTCTTTGAAACTTACAATCCTCCTACCTCAGTCTCCCAAAGGCTGGGATTTCAGGTGTGTTCAGTGACACCTGGCTCAGACTCATTCTTTTCACACACATCCCCGTCTGAGAGATTTAATAGTTAATCTGTTAATTAATCTTCAGAAATATCCATTTTTAAGAAGGAACTGTGCTTAGTGTCTGTCTCTACTTTATCAGGTACATTGACTTTCTCACATAGTTGTCTTTGCTTCATGTAATGATTGGTTACATGACCATCTGTTCGTAGATGTACCTGTCGTTTTGCACCATTTGTTCAATGTGTCGAGGTGATTAGTGCATCTCCAAAAATTACCTAGTTAGGGAAGAACCTTTTTATGTGTTCTTTCTTAACCCAAACCTCAGATTTGAATTTTTATTATACTTAGATTTCTGAATCTGAAGCAATCTATGTTTAGTTCATAGAGAACTAAGAACTGGGAGTGACACAAAATTGTAACTTTCCATGTGGTTTTGCTCACTGAGAAAGAATCTCTTGGCTAATCTGGGAGACAAGAATGTTTAAATAAGGAAGTTAGAAATGAATCAGAAACACTTGAACATCAGAAGTTAGAAATGCCCACTTCTTTTAATTATGAAATGACTTCTGTTGCCTGTAAAGAATTAGAAACAAGCATCATCCCGGGCAGCATTGTGTAGTCTGTGTTGATGGTTCATCAGCGTCTTACCCTCTCTGGTGGTATAAGTGGTCTGCAAAGGTGAGGGAGGCATGGGCATCATTTTCCATTATCCTTCCATGCCTTTCCCTTCTCCTCCAGCATCTACTAAATAGGATGGGGAATGCTATTAATACTATTCTAAACAAACCTTTTGTATGAAAGTGATATCGGAATTGAGAAAAATTATTATTTTCTTCTAGTGATGAGTTTTGTATAGGTTGCATTTGAGGAATCTGCATTTATTCTGAATTTAAAAAACACTGGTCTATCATAACCTAACATTGTCATAACTGATGCTATGCAGTTTTCTAGAAAGGGGTTTAGAAAAATTTGGTGGATCTCAGTGTTTTACTGCAAACATCCTCTATGTTATTATTGCATTATCATGTATAGTGTCAATTTCAGATATGTTTTGTGAATGCTTTGGCCTCTATAATCTTTAAACACAAGTTGAGATTTTTCCTTCATCATGATACTCTACCCAATAGCACCAGTCCATATTATACTCTTTATTATTTAAGCATTTAGTAAACCAATTTCGTTTTCCAGTGAGCATGTGGCCTAGACAGTCTATAAAGCTTCCTTTTCATGTTATAGGTCTTATGATATTCATGTCCCTTGAGTGTGGTGGCAACCATGCTTGCTACTAAAATAGATAAAGCAAAGGTAATGTCCTGACACTACCTTCATTGTACCATAGCAAACCCCAGTTGCAGACTCATATTATTATAGCCAGATGGAAATACATTTTGCCAACAGTCCTAGTGAGCTTAGGAACAAAGTCTTCCTCAGCTTAGAGTCCATGAGAAAGCAACCGTTTGCAGATTGTGTGACTAGAAGTAAAGTAGCCAGTTAAGCCTTGATCAAACTCCATGCCTGCAGGGACAGTGAGAGATTTAAAGAGTATCATTTTATGATGTTTAGTTTGTAGCAGTTTGTTACTCAGTAAGAGTAACAAGTAACAAGAAGAACAAACAAATAACAATAAGAGCACAGATTTCCACATATCAACTTGAGAAGGTCTACATCATGAGAGTGATTAGTAGGTGATAACATGCTATGAACATTCCTTAAATTTTTATTACAGAGACTATTGACTGTCTACTGTTAGCAGAACATCTGAAACATTCATCTTTGTACTTCCTTCTCTTTATAGGAGTCTGATGCAGAGTTGGCATTGAGTATGGCCTACAACCATAGATCAGAACATGGTGATCCATTAATTGAACCAATGGCTTGCTTTGTTGAGTATTTTTTATTCTCTCTTGTGGTGCTGAACCACTGAGTTTGATCCTCAGTCTGCCAAGCTTATGTCTAAAAGACGTTTTTACTTGTTTAAAACTAGTAACCTATTGGACAGGTGAGTTCTTGGAAGAATCAAAGACATTAGGATTCCTGGGAGAATCAAGGACATTATTATGGTGGGTAATCTTTTAGATGAGTTACTGAATTTGGTTTGTAAATATTTTATTGTAAAATTTTGTATTTATGATCATAAAGAGTATTACCTATAACTTTCTTTTCTGTTGTTAGTGAGTTGTTTGAGGTTTGGGTATCAGGGTAATAGTGACTTTGTAAAAAGAATTTGGAAATGTTCCTTTAGTTTCTATTTTGCAGAATAATTTGAAAAGTATTAGTATTAGTTCTTCTTTGAAGGTTGTGGTGGTTTGAATATGCTTGGCCCAGGGAGTGTAACTATTAGGAGGTGTAGCCTTCTTGGGTAGGTGTGGCCTCCTTGGGTAGGTGTGGCCTTCTTGAAGGAAGTGTGTCACTGTGGGGTTAGGCTTTGAGACTCTCCTTCTAGCTTCCTGGAAAAAAAATCTCCTCCTGGTTACCTTCGGATCAAGATGAAGAATTCTCAGCTCCTCCAGCACCATGTCTGCCTGCATACTGCCATGCTTCCTGCCATGATGATAATGGGCTAAACCTCTGAAAGTATAATCCATCCCTAATTAAATGTTGTCATTTATAAGAGTTGCTTTGATCATGGTGTCTCTTCACAGCAATGAAAACTCTAAGACAAAGGTCTACTAGAATTTTGTTATACAATCATCTCTATAGATGCAAAAATTTCTTTTGACAAAATCCAATATCTGTTCCTGATAAAAGTTCTGGGAGACTAGGGATGGGATGGATTGTTGGAAGCACAGCATGACAGTCCTTACACCCACAGATCTTTAGAGAAACCAGGAATATTAAGCACTCAGGATTGTCTTTCTAATGGAAAAGGTGTAAAAATCCTGTTCTTTTATCCAGAAAGCTGGGAATTGGAAGTGATTAACAGTTTGGTGATCTGTGTTATCTGTTTGATCAGCCCATATCAGGCTCCCATAACCAGGACCCGAGAGACCTAACACTCTAAATGACCTCAACTTTATCTGTATAGACAGAGGCTTCCCCAAGCTCTCACAACAAGGACCAGATGTGCCTAATAGCCCAAATGACCTCTATGTTATCCGTATGACCAAGACAAGGGCACACCCTTCCTTAAGCCCGTAAGCTAGTATAGGTAGCCTATCTCTAGAACCCATCTTCTTGGAAGAAATGACACATACTCTGAGAGGAATTTAATTCTACTTCCTTGTGCACAAGGGATTGTATTATACCAGGAAACCTTTTTCTCAAATTATTATACTGTGTTTAAATTTGTTGGGAATTAACTTCTTGGCATCAGGAATCCAGGTTGACAAAGTCGACCTGAACTGAATTTTCATTCTCGACCCTTCATGGTTTATTTCCCTGCCTTACACCTGCAGACACCCCCTCAATGGACAAACTGCAACATGTTAATGGCAAATGACAGTAATCCCATAGCCAACATCATTCTGTATGAAGAGGTCATAGTCTTTCTACTAAAATCAAACAAGACAGTGATGCGTAGGCACAGACATTGTAATAGAATACACAAGAACTGTGCAAGCTCAAAGCAGATGAAATCCTGGTGTAAAGAGTGGAGCTGGGAACAAAATCCTACTCATAGCTGTGGAGTATTTTGCAACTGTTAGTAGCTACAGGGAGGAGAGTCAGTTTTCTCTGAGAGTGTAGCCTCTAGTAAGTTGACTTTGTGCCAAAGGAAGTCCACAAACCCAGTATCTAAGAATACTTGGGTAGCACAATTTGGTCTTGATGAAAACATAAAAGACACAATATTTGGTGGTTAGGAAAGGATGGGTAGATACGGGAAGAATTGGTGGAATGAAGGTGAATGTGACCAAAATAGAAAACACATTGTACTAAATTCTCAGAGAACAAATACAAAATTCTTAAAAGATAAATTTGCTAATCATAGCAATCTTGGTTGGCAGTTGGCAGGACCTTAAATATTATCCTCCTATACTTGATTGGCTTTTACAATTTCTGATGAGAGAATGTTATTTTTTTTAAAAAATAAAGTTTGCTTTTAAGTGAGTAGTTCTTCCTTTACAGATTTTTAATATTGTTCATTTTATTTGAATTTTTGATTGTTGTATAAAATGTGCTGTAAAGTCATTCTTCTCTGGTGATGTCTACTTAGTATTCTAAACACTTGTGTTTGGCTTCCATTTCTTTGTAATAATTTCATTGAATAGATGCCCAATACCATGTTCCATTTGATTTCCTGTTATATTATTAACTATACCTCTTGGTTCTATTAATTAAGTGATTCTCTCAATGTTTTTAGAAATGTAATTAAAATAGCAGTATAATACTTCTTAGGCATAGTTTCACCAGTATTTAATTTATCTGTATAGCATTTTTAACCATTTACCATTATTTGACAAAGGTCATAATGACTGTGTTCAGCTATGTTTTGAGTGTATCACTTAATCTTTAATGCCTTTCTTTTCTTTCATTACTTGTCTTTGTGAATATGTTCTATAGACACATTCATGTCTTCTTTTAGATCTCTTTATTTTCTAGAATGAGTGGCCATAATTCCATTTGGGCTTTATTTAATCTCATCATGAAATTACGCAGATGTTAACCATCGTTTTTTAAGGCAGTTTTAATTGGAAGACCAGGGTCCAAGATTATAAAGCCATATTATTACTTAGAGGAATCTCCAACTAATCTGAGTTTACTGGTTTTCAGAGAGGACAAGAGACAGAGAGACAGAGAGACAGAGAGACAGAGAGACAGAGGGAAAGAGACAGAGAGATATCAGTTACTCATTTTTATTTTGCTTTCTTCATCTATTCATTTGATTATCAGTAAGATTACTATTCATTTTAGTAAAAAGGAGCAGACCCTGTGGAGCGGGTTGTTTTTTGAACAGGCCCCTGAGCAACCTTGTTGAGGTGTTTTAAACAACTGTCATGTTGGCTAATATCTGTAATATATTTCTTTTTTATATTTTAAGAATCATATTATGCTTTAGAAAGCCTCTTAGGTGATATGATCTTCAAAACAAATTGCTATCCTTGGCTTCCACTCCATTAACACAGTTGGGTGCTCTTTGATGTAATTTGTTGTTATCTCAATTGTGATAATTAAGATAAAGATGGTTCTTTGTTATAACATTTTTAGGAGTAGTTTTTCTTATGGACACAAGCATTGAAGTTTTGTGTTTTACACATTTATATTCTTTTTTTTTTTTTTTTTCGAGACAGGGTTTCTCTCTGTAGCCCTGGCTGTCCTGGAAGTCACTCTGTAGACCAGGCTGGCCTCGAACTCAGAAATCCGCCTGCCTCTGCCTCCCAAGTGCTGGGATTAAAGGCGTGCGCCACCACCGCCCGGCACATATTTATATTCTTATATGATAAATAAATTAGACTACTTTGTTTTCTTGGATTTGAATTTTAGCGTGTTAGCTAAGTAACCTTGTAATATAATTTAAATGATTTATATTGTAATTGTTTTATTTCTACAACATAATGATGGCAGTACTTTACCCATCAGGTTGCTTTAATGATTTTAATGTTTTAATTATTACATGTCATGTGCTTAGAAGAGTGCTTGATTGTTAGTTAACAGTCACTCTGCTTTGATGAGCTGTGATCCTCCTGCTTGATCCATCACACCCAGTGATGTTCAACATGGATACCTCTTGTACTACCTTATAATAATTATTAGCAAGTGTGACAAAATAAATAGATAAAACAAAATAAAATAAAGTGAAATAAAACAAAATAGTTAATCAACCTGGCTAAGGATATAAAAAGGACCAATAAAGGAATTTGGTGGTGCATTTACCAGAAAGGACAGGAAATACAATTGCTAGATTTTCTTGCATAACAGTAAAGTCATTGTTTTTTCAATAATGACAATGACAACATCTGCAGCAGCAACAGTAGCAGCAAGTAGAGTAACACAGCAGCAGCAGCAGCAGCAGCAGCAGCAGCAGCAGCAGCAGCAACCTAAAACCAAACTGTCCCTTAGGGACACTCAAGTTATTAATAGTTGAAAGTCAATTTGGAGTTTCTTTTGAGTCTGCCTCTTTCCAAATATTTGATGTCCACTTATTTTCATTACAATTACACAACATGAAATCCATTTACTTTTTACAAACAATAGGAAAATAAAGGCTATTCAGTTTATTCTTATCTGTGTGCCCCATCAGTTCTTTCCCAGTTTCCTTTCTTTGGAGTTTATAGTAAACTCATCAAATAACATCTTTATTGGGTTGCCACCACTTGTGTATTGTTACATTTGTTTTTATTTTTCATACAATGAGAGTTGTGGGTTGGGCATTCATTTGTTATAGTAAATTTCCTCTTCTCTGGAGGATGTCTTTGTAGATTTAATAAAGTTAATTTTTCATGTTGAAGATGATGTAAACTTTCCTCTCTTCTTTACCAAGTAAGAAATAGGCTGAACTTGAGACAGTCCACTGTAATGACCAGGTTGCTAGTAGTCTCTGGGTTTGATATTTGCATTTTAAAATTTTTATTTATTTTTATTGAATATTTTCTTTATTTACATTTCAAATGTTATCCCCTTTCCTGGATTTTCCTCCCAAAATCTGCTATCCCTTCCTCCCTCCTCCTGCTTCTATGAGGATGCTACCCCACCGACCCACCCACTCCCACCTCCCAGCCCTGGCATTTCCCTACACTGGGGCATCAAGCATTCACAGAACCAAAGGCCTCTCCTCCCATTGATGCCTGACAAGGCCATCCTCTGCTACATATGCGACTGGAGCCATGGGTCGCTCCATGTGTACTCTTTGGTTGGTGGTTTAGTCCCTGGGAACTCTGAGGGGGTCTGGTTTAATATTTACATTTAATGCATTATGGATATTTGCTTCATTGTGTGATTGATAGATTTGTGTTTAAGGATGAATAACAGCTGGGTGGTGGTGGTACACACCTTTAATCCCAGCATTATATAACATGGAGGCAGAGTTAATCCCAGCATTATATAACATGGAGGCAGAGGCAGGTGGATCTCTGTGAATTTGAGGCCAGCCTCAAATACATAGTAAATTCCAGGACAGCCAGGGCTACACTGAAAGACCAAAAAAAAAAAAAAAAGAGAGAGAGAGAGAGAGAGAGAGAGATTAAAAATGTCATATGAATATAAAACATATCCTGAAAGCTAAATAAAATCCTTAGGTATGTATTAGTCATATAATTTGGAAACTAGATTTAATCATCAATCCATTCTCACTGAGTAGTGACTTATTTCTTTTTATACTTTGTCTAATGTCACAGAACTTCTAGCTGCTTAAATACAAATCTGAAACATTCATTCATAAAAGGTTAATGAACAAAATAAATATCGAAATGGGCAATTAGAGATTCTTAAAAAGAAACCTCTTTGTTTAAGAATAATTATTGTGTTGAAATGCTGTAGTCAACTTTGAGCTTTATAATAAACGAAGCGTAAAGGTATGTTGGAGAGGCAAACATTTTTCTTATGACATGTTCTGAGAAGAATTTACTATATGGACACATTCAGAGGTATTTATAGCTACAGAAAATTTGCAGAAGGCAGAGAGATAGTCATTATATAGCGGTTTCTACCTCCTGTTTATTAAGGAAATTTTTGCTGAGATGTTAAGTACACACAGGAAAAGATATACCTGCCCATATGATAGATATGAAACTCAGTGCACTGTCCTAAAATGAAGACCCTTATGTTACTGTCTTCCAGACTGTCAGATTGCAGAAAGCAAGTAGACCAGAGAAGTCTCTGTTTTCCCCACTTGTCATCATGCCTTTCCTTTCCAAAGCAGCCATTATCCTTAATCTGAAAGGTATATATTCGTTTTGCATATGTTTGAACTTTATATAAAATAGGATTGAGTAATAGTCCAGCAAGAGAAAGTAATTTGAGACTAACTCTATGTGAGGGAATTCATTCCTACTACTATAAACCCATCAAAAAACATGGTTGGGAGGTCAAAGGCTCTAGGAAGAAACTTAATATTGCTGTTAGGTACATATTTCCATAGCCTCAAACTATTTAAGTATTTCTGTTTATATCCATAGACAAAAGCAACTTTCAGCCTTAATCAGATAATCCACTTATTAGTGAATGCTGAGATTTATGCTTGTTGAAGGTACTAAGAATAAGGAATTGCTGATAGTTTAGCCTAAATAGGATGCATACTACAGTCTCTAAGGATCTATACTCTCTGAGGACATTGTAGTAAAATAGGAGGTCAAAAGGTAGGAAGTAGGGCTATAAAATACCATCTGGTCATAGCACCCATCTATCAAAATCATGAACTTACAGCTGCTGAAGTTGCCTGCACCCGGTCTGCTTAAGAATGGGCTTGTCAACAGACATGAGTAGAGAGGTAGGACTCAAAGGTCCTACCCCTTATTATTGAACTATTGGTTGCTGATAAATTCTGGGATAGAAGGAGTCTTCCCTTCAGTTTTGTATCCAGTTGTGAATCCTCCAAGTCCTAAAGTTATGGTCACACAGAAGGCCATGATTAAATTCAATGGATCACAAAATAGAGCAAAAAGGCATGAGTCGTGGAAAGGACTTATAAGTAGGAGAAGAAGTTGATAGGTTTGAGAGGGATATGGGAGAGAGGAAGGGATGTGAATAATCAGAGTGTATTATACATTTGTGTGAACTTATTTAATTAATAATTAAATTTAATTATTTTAAAATTTAATTAATACAAATAGAATTCAGGTAGCATGTATTCAACATTTAGCTTCTTTTTCTCAATATTATATTTAAATATTCATTCATTTTCTTGAGTCAATTTTAGAAGGCAGTTTTATATATGTAACTATAACATAATGTATTTAGGCATTCCAGTGATAAATGTTTGTGCCATTTTTAGATTGGTGCTATTGTTGTAAACGGTACCAACACTATTTTTTAGGTCTCTTTCCTCGGTTAAATATACAGTTCTGTGGGGTATATTTCTAAGAGTGAAATTGTTGCACCAAAAAATAAACACATATTCAATTTTCAAATTAGTTTTTAATTTCAAGTATTTAATTAAAATATAATTATATTACTTCCCCTCTCTTTCCCCGTCTCTTCTTCCTAAGTCTTTCTCTTCCAACTCCTTGTCCCCCTTACCATCCTCTTATTTGTTATTATTGTCACAGATGTATTTTATATATAATATATATATATATATAATTAAACACACACACAAATATGTATATACAAATGTATAAACACAACCTGCTGAGTCCTTTTTTGCTACTTGTGTATATAGGGCTTTAGGGCTGGACACTTTGTGTTGGATAACTGCTGAAACAAGGTCTAGGAATGGAGTTACGTGAGGAGAATTCTAAGTGCTTGTGAAAATACTCAAAGAAAACCAGACAAGAGTCTTATGACTTCAGTTTTTTCAAAACAAGGTATTGTTCCTGGATGTTTTTGTATGCTTCCCAGGTGTAGCAGATAGGAGTGAGTTTACTTCTCATTTCACAGTATTGTAAAGTAAATGTTTAAACTGTACTTTATATGCCTCTATAGAAAAACATGTTTTAGCTATGTGCCGTTTGTTTTTGCGACTGTATATAGCTCACTTAACCATCACACAAGACTGCAGTCTAACTCATTTACCAGCTCCATTCTCCCAGGTTCCTCTGCCTTAGAGTGGTGAGGGATAACCAGCTGAAGGACTCATCTGAGGGAGGGAGATGCCAGTTTGCCCTATCCAGCAATTGAATAGGCCGTGGTTCTATGTCTAGGGTAGGACCTCCAAGATTTCTCCGCTGCCACCATCGCATTGTTTAGATAGGCATTGATATAAGAGTTTGTTCAGAACACTCCCTGGTATTCTGTCTCTTTACCATCTTTCCATCTCATCTTCTGTGATGTTTCCTGAGCCACAGATACAGGAGCTGTGATGTATCTACTGGGGCTGTGCTCTTCATGATCCATTGATCTCTGAATCGTGTCTAGTTGTGTGGGTTTTTTTTCCATTTCTGTATAGAGAAACTTCTTTGGTGAGGGGTAATAGCAACCCTTATCTGAGGGTATGAGGATAAGATTTAGGATATAGTTAGGAATTACGCTGGTCTACCAAAGTGCCAGTAGTAGATTCTTCTAAGATCTCTGACCTCAATAGACCCAGGAAGTTGAGTAGGTTTCCAGTACCAGGTATAATTTCCCTCCTGTTGGGTAGGCTTTAAACTCAATTAGACAGCTGTTGGTTATCAACATGTGAGTGCCCCCTATTAGATCAGCCATTCTCAACCTGTAAGTTGTGACCACTTTGGGGATCAAAGGACCCATTCACAGGGGTTGTCTAAGATCATCAAAAATATTAGATATTTACATTATGATTTTCAAGAGTAACAAATTATAGTTATGAAGTAGCTATAAAACAAAACAAAACAAAACAAAACGATTTTATGGTTGGAAGTCACCACAATATGAGGAACTATATTGATGTGTCACAGCATTAGGGAGGTGTAGTAGTAATTCTGCTTCAACTTCCTCCTGCTCTCCTCTGCCTCTGTCTCGCTTCTGCTCTCCCGGCGACGACTTCCTTCTCTTCTGCCCCTCCTCTGCCTTTTATATCGAATTCCTCTCACTCTCTCCTCCCCTAAGCCTTTTTCTCCGCCTCCCCTTCTACTGCCCAATCTCTGGCTCTAGTCTTTATTTTACAGGTTTTAATTGGACAGAAGGTTTACAAGATGTCGTCTGTGTACAGATTCAATCATCCTCTGCAGCCCCTCCCAGAAGGGTGGAACTAGGATCAAAATACAAGCCTGGGGCTATTCACTGGGAACTAGGATCAAAATAACAAGGCTGAGGTTATCCACACCAGGGAGGTTGGGAAACACTGTTTTAGACCTTCACTGATGTCTTGGCATGCTTGTTGAAACCACTGATGTGGTTCACAGGTGTTATAGCATGGTAGTGTTATTAATTGTTTTCCTCCCTTGATAGCATATATAGTATTTTCTGATACTGTGAAAGCTATTAGACTGTAGGAAGGAGGATTTCATGTTAGATCCAGTCGGAATAATCTGAGCCCCATGTTCTAAGTGTGTGGTATCTTCAGTAACATGTGAGAGGCAGCCAAATAGAAATTGCCAAGCATAATTTTTAATTTTTTTCAATTACCACCTGTCAGCCCAGTGTAGGAATTTTATATGGTTCATATTGTTGACAGTAGTTATTGTTTTAAAAATTATTTTGGGTATTTTGGATGTGTGCAAAGTTGTATCTTACTATGCTTTTAGTTTTCATTTCCTTAGTGATTAGAAAAGTCAAACATTTTTCCTGGGTTCACAGGCCCTTTAGATACTACCTTTTGTTAAGTAATTATTCAAATTTTGAGTGTAGGGCCACCAATGAATCCTAAAAAGCAGGGGTTCTCTGCTTTTGGTTGAAAAAAAAAAGGCAAATAGTTTAGATATATGATAGTCATGAAAAAGGAGATAAACGCTTAATTTTGAATATTACAGAAACCAATTTAAATTGCTGTGTACCAAATGGTCCTTGGCACCCTAGCATGGCTTTGGTAAATTGCCTAACTGACTAAAGTTCTAACATACATTGAACAGCAGCAGCAGCAGCAGCAAAAGAGTGAGATTTGAAAAAGGCAGCCTCTAAACTGGCCAACAGGACAAGATGGCTAAAATATACTCTACTGATAATAAGAACCCTTTGAGTTACTTTTGTTATTTTTACTGTTTGTCTTAATATTGAAAATACTCTTCCAAAACAACAACTATGGCATAGGTGATGTGAAATATTGAAACAGACCAAACTGAGGCTTGTAGTTTATTAAGGTTAAAAAAAGCATTGAGATTTGAAGAGACATTATCTGATATTATGTACCTTTCTGTTCTGAACCTGTAGGTGGCTCTTGTGCTTCTTATATGAACTATGTTAACACAGGTATAGAACAGACTGCTTCGAATGTGGAAAGCACCCATCAAAGTTGGGTTTTGTCTTCACTGCTATTGAAGTTTATTATCCTCTTGTGCCCTTTATTGTTAGGCCTTGATATTAGGTTAGTTTTAAACTTAGCTTCTAGTGGTCTGTTCCAGAAAAACAAGTGTCTATTATGTGAGACAATTCTGAATCCTTCTGGTCTCCCCACTCAGCCCTGATATGCTTCTCCAGTAGGACTGGCATCTGTCTCCTCACTCTTGTCTTTGTAGGGCAGTGGCCAATCCTAATAGGACCAAGAGAAGGGCTTACTGAAGCTTTCTAAGAACACTGAGCATTCTCTTACAGTGCCTTAAGTTTGTATGAACTCCATAAGGTTAAAATTCACTTGGAGCAAGTCCAGGCTGAATAACGTAAAGTGATTCTGATTTGAATTCCTGGTAATATACTTGCCATGGCTGTGAAATATTGGATAAAGCACTTAATTTTTTTTTGGAGTGTTGTTTTCCTCAGTACTTGAGTTGAATAAAGAATTGTCCATTTGATGAAGATAGCTTCTGGCAAAGACTCAGCATCCAGAAACGCATGCTCTTCAGGACATGATGCTTATTATCTAGTACCTTCAGGTTTGAGTTACTCAGCTAATCTCCGCCTTTGTCTGCTCAGATTTATTTTGATTTTACACTTTCAAATCTTCTTTCTGTTTCATGTTTTCATGAAGATGTTGAAGCTTAAATATATTGTGACATGATTATGCCTCTAGTTTACTCTCTGTTTCACAAATATCCCGTAGGAAAGGGACACTAATTATTGACATGGCCCGTCCTATTCTGCACATGGTAGGATCTCCAAGAAAGGATATTCTAGTGTCTTGCTTAACCACATCCTGAATCATTTTTATGCAGTATAGCTGCAATTACTAGCGAGAAATGGGAAGATGGAAACAAATAAAAATGTTGACCTTGAACGCTATTTATGATCTTTACAGATTAAAAACTTTGCTCTGTTTTCAAATGTTACAAATTGTGTTCCCTATGAAATCTGTCACATATACATGAATTCCGTGAATGTATTTATTCATTTTTAAAATTCATACTCTTAACCTGGAGTGGCAGTGGATTTGTAGTAAGCATTAAAAAGTCATTGTCAGCTTTAGACATAAAAAAAAATGCTGAAGATATTCCTGTTAGTAGACTAACAAAACTGCTGATTCTTGTAAGAAGAATAGTTCCTGTCTTGCAGCACTCACTGGAAACCACATTCAAAATGTCAAAAAGATTCTTGTTTATTGTTAAAGATTCCAGAAACTGGATCTAAGCAAGAGAGAATGACTGTCCACGCTTTCTACTTTCACTACACCCTCTTACCCCTCCTCTTTTCCTTTCTTTTAAACACAAACCTCTAAACATGGGGAAATGTGTTTTCAACTAGCAAAATAGTAGAAAAAATTTGTAATATGTATTTTTAGATGTTTTGGTCATAGAAACCTTAATGAGATGGAAACATCATTTGCCTGGGATCAATGTTTTTCAAGACTTTTTTTTTTTCCATCTTGTATGAGTAAAACTGGAAGTTTTCTATTTTAAGTTGGACTAAACAGTCATTTTGAACTAATGCCAAAAAACCAATGCTCACCTAATGGCTACACAAAAGGGAGTTAAACAAGTTTGGAGTCTGGTCCTGCCTAAAGCCTTGGCTGAGTTGTGTTCTGTGACAGCCATGTGAGGGACTGGACCTCCAGCTTTCTGCAGAAGTATGCTAGTCAGCCAGCACTGAAGGGAAGAATGAAGTGACATCCCAGGGGAGGGGAAATGGTTAACACCTAAATTCTACTGCGAACCATGTGCTCATGCAACTCAGGGTCAAGATACTTTTACAGAACCTGGGAGAAATCCAGGTGACCCTCCAGTGATAGCAGTGATGGATGGTCTCCATGTGATGGTCCCCAGTTTGTCCTTATAGAGTGTCTGATCAGAGTACACCCCAGTTGTGTAGCTAGAAAACTTTGTGGAGAGCAAATTGTTGGCATTGTGGCCCCAAGGAAGTATTTCCTTGAACTCAGAGTATGAGACATGCTAATTCATTAATAATGATTGAAATGCTGACATTTGTGATTCACTTATAAAGTGAAACATCTAGGGAATTTTAGATCATTATTTATTTTACAATTCTTGGAGTTCACACTAGAGCGAGGTTTGTTTAATCCTTATTGCACCCCTCTTAGATAAAATATTTTAAGTAAAAGGACGAGGAAAGGTACGTGCCCACCACATATTCTTTCATCATCCAACAAAAATTTTAGGTGATTACTCCATGTTACCAAAAGACAGTATTGCTCAGAAAGTAAGCCTTTACATTCCACATACTGTATCAGTTCAATGCAACTGTGGTTGGATTAAAGATGAAGGAAAAAAATCGTTTAGTTAGTTGTGTGTATTAAACGAAACATTGAAAATTTATTTGAAATTATTTTAAAGTTGCTCAGAGACTTCTATGTTTATGTAAAATTACTTTAAATGTATTTTAAATTACTCAGACTTCTAAGGTTACTTATAAAGCAACTGCTATTAGAAGAGAGTAGACTGGCTGGATTCCTAGCCTGGGGGAGGAATTGACTGGTTTATAATATTGCAGAAACAAGGAGAATGAAAAAAAAAAACGTTAAACTAGGCTTCTTGTGCTTATTTTAGGGACCTACCCACCTCCCCAATCCCCATGGGATATCATAAAGCTATGTACTAGAGATAGCCAAGACATTTAAGAGGGAGTGATAGTTACACTTTAAAATGAATTCCAAAATGAGATAGCACTACATTGAAAATCTATTGATTCAAATGGCATCACTCTGTGGATATAAGAGTATTTTATCTATTTTATCTTTGCTTGCAGTAGTGCTTCAGTACATCTGATCCTTCACAAGAACTTCAGAAATAGCAGCTTGTGTTCTTAATAGAAGAATGTGTTTTATTATGAACCACTCATTTCCTTGGAATTTCAGCCATGTTTACTCCATAGATCTTTAATCTTTTGATATGTAGCATATTGGAGGGCTAATAAAAGCACAGCCATCTAGTGGTGAACGATCTGACTTAGTCACATGATTTGAAGATGGGAGCTATGGTCAAGGGGCTGAACTCATTCCTTAGTGACATGATCATCACAAGAAAGAGCTACTTCATAAGGTGTTTGGAACATTCACTGAGAACAACGATGCAAAAGCAATAGAAACAAATTCTATGGTGGTTATACAAGGGCTCTTATAGACTGCCAGGAACTCCTTGTTTAGTATTGCTTATTTTGGAAATACTCATTTCAGTTAAAGGTTATGTACTTAATCACTGTTGTGTTCGAATTTTTTTCCTCTTGATGTAATAAGCCATTAGTCTTAATGAAGTTTATTCTTAATTTAAGCAGACAGAAACTTCAAAGAAAAGAGGGTGGGGTTGCAAGTAAGTGAGACGTGATGGCCAAGCTGATATAAAAACCAGCAAAACAGGGCAGAGAAATATCAACATATGTTGTGCAATCAGTCATTGTAACGCACCCATAAGAGTGAGTCCATCTTGAATATACCCAAATATAGCTGAAATAAATATGAAATGTTGTAAAACCCTAAGCATAAGTTGTATCTGAAAGGAAAGCCAATGGTAAGATGTCTAGTGATTGAAGATTTGTGCAAATCACAATCCGACAAAAACTATTTTGTGTTGTGGGATATTTTCAGTCCTAAAATTTAGGCATCTGGAATTATTTTTAAAGGACCATACTATTAAATCTTTGGAAATAGAGAATTTTCCTTTTAATGGGAAATCTGTATTTGATTGTAAAGATGGAACATTATGTCCTTGGCCTGGCTGTTTTTGAATTGTAGGCTTAACATATAGTAGATGCTAGGTTTCCTGTAAATTTATTTCAGGCGTGAAAGCCTGGAGGGATAAATGCATACACAAAGATAGAAGAGCATAATAATGTTATATCTACTATCATAATGAATTCCATATAAGAGACCCCATCAGACTCCTTGTTTTTTTTGGTTGGATACAGGGAACACAACACAAGACAATGGTGGCTTAGGTAATTAGCCACTGGCAGAACAAGCTGCATAAAGAGATGCAAAATAGCTCAGTGGCAAGCTTATGTTTCAAAACAGCCTGGCCTGCCATAGTATTTTGCCATTTCAAGAAAAGAAAATCATGTAGCACTCAGAAAAATTGAATGTGTGATCCATGTAGCAACTTAAAAAGAGATACATTTCCAATTTTTTTTTCTTAAAAAACAGGGAACTCTATTCTGTTAATTTTAGAAACTTATTTGAGAGAGTAATAAGGGATGCTTAGTGATGGTCAGTCTTTAATAATGATGGATAAAGACACAACAGAAGAGCCAGTACTAAAAACATGAGAATGGAGAATAAGACAGTTCTGTCTCTGGTCAATGAGTGTGTGAACTCTTCTAACTGTTCACAAAAGCAGTGTCTTTAATAGATTGTGTCATAGTTCTAATGAAGATGCAGGATTGGAATGGGGAGAGACATTTTTGAGAATTAATGTAGGCATATTTTTGTTTTGTTTTCTGTTAGAAATTTTCAGTCTTGCTTCATTGAGTGAGTCTTAAATTCAATTAGAGAGATGTTGGTTACCACCATGATATGAGTGTTAGTATTGTACTCTCAGGGTTACTATGCTATGCTGCTCAGTGTGGTGGTTCATAGGTTCATAGGTTCATAGGTTCATAGGTTCATAGGTTCATAGGTTCATAGGTTCATAGGTTCATAGGTTCTATCATAGGTTCATAGGTTCATAGGTTCAAGAATTGCTGGCTGCTTTTCTCCTCCATGAACTTGCTTGGCACCTCAGAAGGTATCATGAAAGCTGGTTCTCAAGGAGGAGATTTTCAGGTATGATCTAGTTTGGATCCTTTGGATTCTGTGCCTGAAGTTCATGGCTTTTCAGCAATAAGGACTTATCCTCAACTCCTGAGAGACTACCAAGAGCAGCAGCAATAGCCTATAATGTTTTGGGAGTCTCTTGGACTCCCCGTACCAACAACTCACACTGGGTCTTCTTACATCTACTATTGGGGTTTTTGTTAGATTATCTATGGCTCTCGGGAGAAGCATCAACAGTCTAGATAGGAAAATTTCATTTAAAGTATAAATGTGTATGGATACCCATATACCATAGACTTATATTTATCATATGTAAATTTAGGTTACTAGATAATATGATTGCTTATGACTTTTTCAGACATCCTTATGGTTATTTTGCCTGTCTTCTCTCTCGTGTGTATTGACCTCTCTCTTTTTTCCTCTCTCCTATTTTCCAATTTCCCCTTTCAAATTACTTTCACTCTGCTATTCTTCTTTCTATTGCTCCACGCTCCCCAATTATCACTTTTACTTTCCTGATATCTGCAGTTCCTTGAGATTATATACTCACATCTGAAGTTGTGGAGTTAGGAACCATAGATGAGATGGGAATGCCATTCTGGGTTTGAGTTACCTCTCTAAATATGACCTTTTCCATTCCATCTACTTGCCTGCAAATTTCATGATACTATTTTTCTTAATATCTGAATAGTATTTTGCCAGTTGAAGGTATCATATTCTTTTACTTTACCAGCTCTTCTGGATAGAATAGCTACAAATATGACTGAGCAAGTGCTTATGGAGTAGGATGCTGGGTCCTTTGGGCATATGCCAAGAAGTAGTATAGTCGAGTGATATGGTGGGTTTATTTTTAGCCTTTTGAGGTTTCTCCACATTGATTTACATAGTGGCTAGACAAGTTTTCAACTGACAGTGAATGAGGGCTCTCTCTCCCCAACATCCTCTCCAGTGTTTTTTTTAAATCAGATCTTTTGGTTGATCTTTTCTGTTCTGATGGAATTGTTAAAATTGTTTCAATTTTCATGTTGAAATATTTATTAGCCATTCTTTCATTTTTCCTTCCTTACCTCCCTCTCCTTCTCGTCTTCTTCCTTCTTCTCCTTGTCCTCTTTGTTCTTCTCCTCCTCTCCTTCCTCCTCTTCTTTCTGTTTGTCTTTATTTTATTTCTCTTCATTGTTCAGTTCTACAGTCTGTTTCTGTTTTGTGTTTTGAACAGGTTATTTGTTTTCTGACTCTTCTTTTAGCTCTTTATATGTTCTAGATATTAATCCTCTGTCATATGTATAGCACACAAGATTCTCTCCTATTCTGTGGGTTTCCTCCTCACTTAGTCAAATAATCAATCATTATTTCTTCAGCTGGATAGAAAGCTTTTAGTTTTATTAGATCCCACTTGCTAACTGCTGGCATTAATTCTTGGGCAAATGAGGCCCTAATCAGAAAGAACTTTCCTAGACACATATCCTGAGTATAGTCTATGTTTTCCTCCAGCAGTTTTAGTGTTTCAGGTTTATATTTGAGGTCTTTTGTCCATTTCAAGATAGTTATTTGTACAAGGTGATAGATATCATCCTAACTTCATTCTTTTATGAGTGGATAACTAGCTTTCCAAGTACCATTTGTTAAGTGTCTTCATTTTTCAAGTGTATCTTTCAACATCCTTGAGAAATATTAAATGGCTATAATTATGCACAGTCATGTTTGAGTCTTCTATTTTGTTCTATTGGTCCACGTGTCTGTTTTTTGTCCCAGTACTATACTGTTTGTATTACAATGGCTTTGTAATATAGCTTGAAATCTGACCTGATAATCCTTTGAGCATTTTTCTTTTTGCTTAGGATTGCTTTGGTTATTTGGGGTCTTTTGTGGTTTTGTATGAATTTCAGGATACAGTGGTCTACTTCTAAAAAAGAACAATATAAGAAATTTTTATTGGTATTATATCAAATGTGTAAATGGCTTCTGATAGAATCATCATTTTTCACAATTTAATTCTATTAATTCACGAGCATGGTATTCCATTTTCTAGAGTCTTTACCTCTCTAGTCATAGACTTAAAGTTTCCATAGTAGAGGTCTTTCACTTCATTGGCTAGGTTTATTCCTAGATATTTTATTAATTCTTGAGGCTTTTTTAGATGGTAGTATGCCCTTGATCTCTTTGACAGTGTGTTTGTTGCAGGTGTCTGGAAAGGCTATTTTGATTTTGTATCCTGAAATATTGACTAAATTGTTGACCACAAAAACATTTAGAAATGTTTTCTGTTGGAATTTTTGGAATCTTTTATGTATAATATAATATCACATCTTCTTCAAATAGGGATGGTTTAACCTCTTTTCCAATTTTTATACCTTTAATTTCCCTTTTTTGTCTCATTACTCTAGCTAGTGCCTTAAGTATATATTGAAAAGGGGAATATTCGGGATATTCGGGAGTCCTGTTTTGTTTCTGATTTCAGAGGGTTTGCTTCAAGTATTTTTCCATTGAGAAAGATGTTGGTTGTGAGTTTCTCATATATCATGTTTGTTATGTTAAAATATGCTTACCCAAGTCCTACTTTTAGTAGGACTTCCGTCATAAAGGCACATTGGATTTGTCAAAAGTCTTTTCTAAATCTATTGAGATGACCATGAGATTTATGTCTCTTAAGTCCATTTAAGTGATTTATGACATGCATTGACTTCTATATGTTGAACTAGCCTTGCATCTCTGAAATGAAGCCAACTTGGTCATGATGGATAATCCTCTTCCTGTAAGTTTGTATTTGATATGAAAATTGAATCTATGTTCATCATGGATACTGGCCTGTGGTGTTGTTTATTTATTTTTTTTGTTGTTATGTCTTTACCTGGTTTGGGTATTTGAATATTACTGGCCTTATACAAGGACTTTGTGATGAGTTCTTTTCATTTTTTCAACATAATATTTTATTGATTCCTTGGGAGTTTCACCTTATGCATTTCTATTTTATTATCTCTATATACTGTTTTTGTCATGTTGTGTGTTTGTTTTGTCTAAGATTTTTGAATTGCATCATTATTTATTTGTTCTCTTCCTGATTTTTTTAGTGTAGGCACTTAAGCTCTAAATTTTTCTCACAGGACTTCTTCTAATGTGTCTCAGAGTTTTTGCAGTGTTACGTTTTTGTTTTCATTTAGTTCCAGGACTTTTTGTTATTTCTTCCTTGACTAATTCATTGTTAAGTGATGAGTTGTTTCACATCCATGAGTTTGTGTAGTTACTAGGGACTTGTTTGCTGGCAATTTTACGTTGAATTGTGTTAAAGTCAGATAGTACAAACATTGTTTTCAAATCTTTCTGAATTTGTTTTGATTTTCTTTGTGTCTAAGAATGTAATCTATTTCTGAGAAGCTTCTGTGGAATGTTGACCTGACTGTATATATTTTGGTGTTTTGATGGAACATTCTATAGCTATCTAATCTATTTGGTGTATGATGTCACTTAGTTCTGATAGCTCTCTTATTTTTTTGTACAGATGATCTGTCTACTAAAGAAAATGAAGCATTGAAATGTTCAGGTATTAATGTTCTGATGTTAATCTTTGTCTTTAATTCTGGTAGTAGACTATTTACAAAATTGGATGCACCAGAGTTTAGGACATTTATGTTTAGGATAATAACGCCATCTTGGTTGACTGTTACCTTGATTAGGATGAAGTATCCTTTATCTCTTCTGATTAGGTTTGCTTGAAGACTGGTCAGATATTAGGATGGTGATGTTTGTTTTCTTACCAATCACATTTTATTTGAATCATTTTTATCCTTTCACTCTAAGGTGATACCTATCTTTAAAGATAAGCTTCTTGTATACAATAGATAGATGGGTCTTGTTTCCTCATCTGCTCAGATAATCTGTGCTTATTGATTTAAGAATTGGAGCTGTTACAATATATAAAAACTATTGAAAGTTGTGTGCTAATGTATTTTTGTATGTTGTATTTTTTGTTGTTGATTGTGTGTTCTCAGTGGTACTTTGTGTTCTAGTAATTGCAGCTTCACTTGCTTCCACTGTCTCTTGGTTATCCTATTCCTCTCTTCACTATGAAGTATTGCTTTCTGTATTTTGTTTATGCTTGGTTTGTTATAAAAATTTTAAGGCTGTTTGTGTTACAGAAAGGAGTCTTTACCTTTCAGTTGTGGCAGACAATTTTGCAAGGCCTAGGTTGGTAGCCATGGTCTTTAGAATTCTGAATGCAATTCTAAAGACTCTCTGGCTTTCAAAGTTTCCATTAAGAAACCAACTGTTATTTATTTTTTTATGGAACTTCCTTTATATGTGACTTTAAAATTTTTTTTCTTATAGTCTTCAACACTTTTGTTTAAAGTTGTTGTTGCTATGTATATTTAATATTTGTACTACAGAATGTCCTGGACAGCTTCTTTTCTGGTCTTGCTTTATTGGGGTTCTATGTATTTTGTTTCTTAGTTTGTGGAGGTTTTCTTCTATGATCTTGTTGATGATCTGGTCTACACCATTGATCTAAGATTCTCCTCCCTCATTTATTCCTATAATTTAATACTTTGATGTTTTCATCATATCTCACATTTCCTACATGTATCTTACCTATGTTAGCTTTTTTCACAATTTTTGCTTTTTTGGTCTAGCATCTCTACCTTCTCATTAGTCCTGATAGCTTATATTCTGTTTGATTTATTCTAGTTACAAGTCTTGCCCTTGAGTTTTCTAGTTGGGTTGTTTGGTTTTTCATTCCCATCTTTATTTTAGCTTGTGTCTTCTTCAGTGTTTTTATATCTAGTGAATCCACTTTTAAATACCAGACTTTCTTCATTTAAGTCAGCCTCATGTTTATGTGTTTTTAGGAAGGAGCCCCATTTAGGTTTTTACTCTCTTTAAGTTTATTGTTTCTTTGTATCTTCTTTCATCTCTTTGCAATCTTTGAACAAGTTTATAATTGTTCTTTTAAACTCTGTATGCATCTAGGGGATCCTCTAGGCCATTCTCAATGGTGAACATTTCAATGGGACTGGTGGATTTTTGTCTGTGCATGCAGACTTCTTTTGTAGGTTCTGCATCTCAAATAGACACAGCAGGCTGAAACACCACATGATGTATGGGCTGTGTTGTATCTGATGGTTGGATATGGCTTAGATGGAATGAAGTCCGGTAGATACAAATGGCTGAGATGATGCATTCTGGTCCTAGCCCAGACTTTGGGCCACAAATATGGGGGTTAAGGAGGGCATATGTAAGGTAGGATTAGGTGGACTCAGCTGGCTAGATCCTTGCTCAAGATGTTCAAGATCTCATTGGGCTGAGAGGTTGGATGAAGCACATATGGGGCCTATAGGTTATAAATAGCAGAAGCAAAACTGTTCTGACTACCTCAAGGTGCCAGATGTGGTTCCTGGTAGGGGAGTTAATTTTTGAAAGTTGTCATTTTAAGCTTAAAAATTTAGATCTGTTCATGATCAAGAAATGTTTGTCTTTCTGACATCAATGTACATTTTAGAGTCAAATATCATGGAATCTTAAGAAATCTTATCTGACAAAGTGAAAGACAGAGTTAAGTAACATGTCAACAAACATACAGATGGAAAACAGAAGTATTTGCAAATGGAAGAAAAGTAGAAAAATAGGTTTAAAGTTCAAAAATCATTTAAAATTTAGATAGCTTCATTGGATACTTTTCTTAACCAGGTTTCAAACTTTTTAGTCATCTATCTCCTGATAATACAAACTTCATTTTAATAGCTTTGTTGCATGGAACTTATTCTGAAATTTCAGGTGCTCAAATATCTTGTTCGGAATTTAAAAGAGTCTCATTCAAAAGAATAAGACACAGAATTAGAAAGGAGCCTTGGAGACCATTCTAAATACTTGAATATAATGTCAATCTTGTAATAATTATTCAAAAAATGTAATGTGTGTGAAAACATTTCCTTATATGATGACATTATTTAGACAACATCATTCTAGGGACTATATAAAATGCTTTTCATTCTAAAGCTTTTATAATTTTCTGTTTTAAGCAACAATGACCTTAAAACTCAGGAACGATCTTGCCAAGGGTGATCTCTCCACTTCAAAGTCAGCCAAAGAATAGACTTATTTCCCTTTGCCATATAAGGTAATGTATTTAGAGGTTCCAGGACTCCAGATATCCCCCTCCAAGATGGCATTATTATGGCTACCATAATCGCTAGTTTAATTTCTTTGATTTATGAGATACCTTTAGTTTTTACCACAAATGGAGATGGACCCTAAAAAAAGGATGAAAATATATGTATAACTGAGTAATTATGAGATTAGAAAAATGCTAAAATAAGAAACTTTAATAAAGTGGATGAGATGAATTGGGCTGAAGTTGAACTGCAGATTTAAGAATTTAAATCTACATATTAAAAGGTTTATACTAGAGAAAATAGCAACAATAGGTGCCATAGCTGAAATATAACTCCAATTTAACTGCTCTTAGCGTTGTAAACAAAATTTAGATCAACTGGGTTTCTTTCCAAACAATTATGATTATTAACACAGTCAATACAATTTTATGTTATTGTCCACATAATTCATTGGAATTACAGCCAACCTCTATAGACAATCAGCCTAAATATCTGTACCCCCCTCCCAAAACATAAAGCTTAGAAATATCTTTCCTTCATGAGTTTTCTGTACATTCTATGAATGAGCAAAGTTTATTATCCTCTGTCTTTCTGGTTCTCAAAGTGACTTAACATGGAGAATATAAGTTAAAAATTGTCTGACTTGAACACTTCTTTTTTTTCAATACACGTTTTAAAGTGAGAGTATGAAGCTATAGCATTCATTTGTCTATTTGTGTTATTTACCTTGCTGATAAAGAAATTAAAAGAGCACAAATACGTTCTTCTTTAGTTCTAAAATCAAAAACTTTACTATGCATGTGTGTGTGTGTGTGTGTGTGTGTGTGTGTGTGTATATATATATATAATATATATTATATACATACATATACATATATACATATATATTCATATTTATTCCTAAATATAATCTCATTTATGCAATATTACATTTCCTTGTTTTATGGACAGATTATTATTAATTTTGATTCTATATTCAATGCTAAGTCTCCATTGCCACTTAAGGCATTTTGTTTACATGTCTCAGGGTTCTTTGGGGGAGGTGTTGTCATCACTTTGCTAGCACAATTATTATCAATTTAACTTTCTTTATTTACAAAACCTATTAATTTTACTAAAGTATCTGAAATGATCCCAATATGGTGACAGTCTTTGTATAATTGAGTCAAGAGTGTCTAATAGTGTAGAAAGGATGAAGTGGACCTCTTCTAAGAAGAAAATTGGTCTGTTCGGTTCATTAAGTTGTAACTGGCGCTGCCTAATATATTGCAGACTTGAATGCCACATCAATGAAAATCCATTTTTCTGAATCAATAGCTATAAAATGTCACCTAAAATCGTATAACATTTAAAACAATGGAGGTAAATTTTCCTTTATACCAACAAATTCTGTATCCCAATCTGTGTCAACACTATTTTCCCCTTGTGAGTACAGAAAATATGCAATGAAGGTATGAAGTGGGAAAACCATGACTTGTCATGTTTGTAAACCAGTGTACGACTTCAGAGCCTAGACCTAGATGCTGCCTCTTCTGCAAAGCTCACACAATCATTTAATAAACCGATGCAGAAGCAGATGTTTGATCTCATTATGGAAGAGCAGTAGGATTATAATTATATTTAATCTGTCAGAAGGCCTGGTATTTTTGCCAAGGAAGGAAAGAACGTGGTGACTGAGGGCATGATATGAACGAAAACTAAAACAAAAATAAAGAGAATTAGGAAAAGAAAGAGTATTTTTTTTTTAAAGTGAGTGAAAAATGTAAAGATGTGGTATGGTGATATTTATCAAAGTAAACAATGGAGCAGCAGAAAAAAGTCATAAGAGGAAAAGGATAGTTATACAGAAAGTACAGAAATTTAAGAGAGTTTGAAGAAAACCAGATGTAGGGGAATAAAAGTACAAACACTCAACATTGAGCAATGCAGGAGAAACCTCTAGTAAAATGGTGGAGTGAACATGAGCCAGAAATACAACGAAGGTTAAAATAATGTTTGCTTTGATTAGCCCTAATAACAGAAAAGGGCCTTAAGGCTTTCTTATAGTTTTCCATCCAAAAAAATATATATATATGGCCAGTTCTACAGTGCCTAGGACAGTCACTCCTAGAGCTTTCTTCTTTTCCATTTGGAATTGGAAGATAACTTTGAGAACTTATTACTTACTATATGTTTTCCTGAGTGAGCAGAGACCAGATATTTTCAGACATATAAAATTTGCAAGCAATGTAGTCTTGGCCCTAAGAAAGGGACAAATACAGGTTGGCATAACATTTGGCTTATCCACGGATGGAGATGGACTGAAAACATTGAGGCGGCCTGCTCGTAATAGTAGATATGTGTCCTGCCTGCAGGCAGAGAGATTGAATGACATTTTGGGGTCCTTTCTAGTCTTAAAATGACCATTAAGATCATAATCTGGAAATGCTTCATTTCCCAGCTGGTGGACCAACTGGCTATTCTCTGCTTTGAAAAAAGATAGTTTTCAATTATTTGCATTGATCAGGGAACTAGTGGCCTGGGATGTATGAAGCAGCATGCTGGGAAAGACCAAATAGAACTTCATTTTTTTTGAAGGGCCTTTGAAGCTATAGTTAAGTGGTACTTAAAAGAAGTTCTGAACAGAGATGCCTTTTCCGATTAAACAAGTTCTTTGGTATCGCTGACCTTATCTAAGTCTATCTTTATTTATAGGCCAGTGTAGAGACTTGAATATCTTTAAGAAACATTTGTTGAAGTGAGATTCATAAAGCACTGCCAAGCCCAAACATCACCCTTCCCAACCTTCATTTCATGTTCGTTTACTTTCCTGTTTCTCATTCCAAGAAATTACCTGACTCACGGACAGAGCCAGGGTACCTGAAGACAGCGTGCTCACCACAAATGTGAACATACAAGTGTTCACGAAAAGGAATTGGTAAAAAGCTTGTTTCGGTAGCACTGTTCTTACAGCTTCTACAAAGCAGTAAGAACAGATTTTTCAATAAAGTCAAAGAAGTAATGTTATCCTTGAAAACTTTAAAGGAAAGAATTTCACAGTGATGGTTACTTCAGATATATTTAAATGCACATACACTTATGTTTCAAAAAACTTGCTAATTAAATAAAAATGTTACCAGGAATTGACATAGTATGTTACAGTACAAGTAATAGGCTATTTTGGGAAGTAAAATCTTTTGTAAGAGATATGTTAGCATACTAAAAGTCTTGGTGGCCACTGGTTAAGAGTCCAGTGATAGATGAGTCCTGCAGTAGCCTAGTGATGCAATTGTTCCATTGATAACTATACTTCTTCATATTTCTCTATTCCAAGGCTACAACCACCTTGTCTGTGTTCAGAATCTTATGATGACTTTCCATCTAATCCAAAGCAAACGCCAGTGTTCTTCCAATGATAGAAAATTATTATTAACCTTGTCTGTTGCTATTCTCTTTTTTTTCACATTATGTTCTAGTTGTACCAGGTATTTTACTATTTCTCAAACATCCCAAACATTCCTTTTCTGGATAGATATGTACATGTTCTTTTCTCATAATTTTTTTGAGGATACATTTAAATGGTCACGCTACTTAATTTTCCTATGTAAAAGAATTAGGTGCTCCTCATACAAGATTCCTGTCATTATGTTTGAAGTCTCTCTAAGACAGTTGCTGATTCTCTAACTGCAGAGTTTTACTTGACTACTCATATATCTACAATGCCTACAATAATGTATGTTTATGTATATAGTAAATGTTCTATAACTAGTGATTGAACAAATGAACTTCAGACCTTTATATATAAAGCCCAAGTGAAAATTTACCATTTATTAAATATGTCTGGTCCCACTTAAGACACATAGAAGATGCTGCACACTATTTCCATGTTACAAAGACACTCCAAGTCACAATTCTATGGTTCCTAGGTATTATATCCTATGTATCCTATGACATAATATTTTGGTTAAGGATGTGGAGGGTATGAAAGTTGTATTAAGGGGTCTGAGTAGTTGATATGGATAGCGCATATTGGTCTTAGGGTGACTAAAGATAGTGTTGTGAGAAATAGAATCTTAGTGGAACAAGGAAGCAAAAGTAATAACCCAAGACAAAAGAGTGTGTACACTTCAGCAGGACAAAGACGGAGCCAAGGCCTACAAGTCTTACTGTGTAGTATAAAGCCGGAAGTAATTAGGTAGCATCAAGGTGTCAGAGGCAAAAGTAGGACTGGAAAAGGTTATAGACAATGCCGAGATACTGGGACTAGCTTTGCTATGTTGATGTGTGACTTGTGGGTGAATCTGAAGCTTTATGATCGTTATGAGAGTCAGACATGCGATTGTTAAGATGTATCTATGGAATACTGTCTTTGTTTAGATTCCATGAGTAATACCTATCCTTATGGAAGCATGTGTTTTTTCTTTCATATTGCTCACCCTGCCAGTGAAAGACCATCCTATCTGTTTCCTAACTGTCAGGGTGCTTTTATAATCGTTTAAAAACACCTTGTTTCTTCTTTGTGGTTATTGTACATATTTGGCTCTTTTATGATTATGAATATTGCTTCCTAGGCCCTTCCCCCATACTGTATTAAAATTATGTTTTATGACATTGCTGGTCTAACAGAAAATGTGTTAAAATATACGTATATATGAAACTATTTTCTTTCATTTAACAATTTCTTGCTTAATTTTGAAACAAAAATATTCTCATAGGCTTAAAATGTTCTGCACTGCAGATACTACATTTGCTGTGACTGATCTATGTTATCCCTGGTTTATCATCTACTTCATTCCTTTAAAAGTTATAATCACCCATAGCAATCAGCATCTCTCAGGCTGTGGATTCTCTTGGCAAGACTGAAGCCTACATATAGAATATGATGGTCTTTATCCACAGTCTCTGTCCATATAGTGTATCTACAATTCTCTAGAGAGAGAGAGAATTGTATAGATTTCTTGACCAAAACATCAAATGTCCATGCTTAGTCCTGAAACTTGTCAGACTGTGAAACTCTCAGCTTCTATATTTATAGACCCTTTGTGACAGCATCTTAGTTAATAATTTCTCCCAGGATAGTAAACAGAAGCTAAATGAGACTTTCATTCCTGGACAATGCATGAACTAGCGAAATGAAGGTTACTTAAGAAAAATGTCCAATTTCCTAGAATTGCTGAAAAAAACTTGTAGCCATGCCACAACAATGATGATAATCAGTCGTTAGCATCATGCAGCTACCATATCCTAAACTCCTACAGTGGTTCAACCACTAAGCTGTTTAGCTCCATGTTTTCATTAATTGACCCTAATAGATGACTGCTATTGTTGATCACAATTAATGAATGAGGAAAGGAAATTTATAACAATGAACTTTTGCATAATCATAAGACAAGAGTAGGACCTGGATGATTTTGTACAATGCCACAATATATGTTCTGTAACCTCATTTATTTGCCTTTTATTTTCTTCAGATTTCTTTAGAGCTATGGGAAAATTTCATAGAAATTTGATGAATTTTGGTCACAGCTGTGATGACATAGCTGTGTGACATAGGGGAGAAAACGCCCCTGAGAAGTGCTATGTGTGTTAGACTTTTGAGAGTGCTGAGGGGACCTGTCAGAATGTGATGATTTAATTTTATTTTTCTTGACTAGTTGTAGATTTGCTGAACAAAAGGAGAAAAATAAAATCCATTCTTTCATTGCCTGGTCTTGCTTTTCTCCAAAGTCATCTTTTTTTCCCCTCTAAATATGAACTTGTTTTAATTTGGGGGAATTATTGTTAGAAATAGTTTCCCTAATATGTGACAGTTTTATTTAGTCAGCATGTATCTAATGAGAGTGTACGATGTATCTGATGCCCTTCTGAATCCCAGAAGGGATGGCTGGACCCGGCTAACGTCACTGTGCTCTGGATCCACTTCATTCAACAGACACATAACATGACCTTAATGTTGCTCAAGCATTTCTAGTAGTCACTTAAGCAAATGAAAAGAAGCAAATGACTTTTAAAATTTTACTTGTAGAGGAATTTTATTCCAGCAACATGGCTGCTCTGGCAAGGGATCACATCCAAAGATATGATCTGACCGGAATACATACATGTCCTTAGTACACACTTTTAATCCCAGACAGTAAGGGTAAGGTTAGTTTGTAGAAGAAAGCAGCCATGTTTGAAAGTTAGGGGCAGACAAAGGGAAATCATAGAAAGATTTGACAGAATGAGACGGAGATAGGACACACCCAATTCATAGGAGAACAGACAGGAGGGAGAGGCTACTTAAGAGCAGCAAAGAGTGAATCAGGGGTAGAGGGCAACTCAGTGAGCACAGTTCAGTTCTTGGAATGCAGAGGCATGTGTGCACCATGTTTGAAAATTAGGGGCAGACAAAGTGAAATCTTAGAAAATCATGTTAGCCCCCCGGCTTCTGCTGTACTGCATACATAGACTAATGAACCTATAAGCTTCTGAGAGATTCTCTTGTTGCTGTCTCCCATCTTGCCATAGAAGGCCCGGGATTGGAGATGTGCACCACTATATCTGCTTTGTTTGTTTGACTGTTTTGATAAGGATTCTGTAGATCAAATTCCAGTCATCAGGCTTGCATGCAGCAATAAGCTCAGACATCTCTCCAGCCCTAAAAAAAATGAGATTTAGTAATTCATTCCAGGTTAGGATACCACTTTAACATATAGCTAGCATAAATTTCTTAATGAGGTAACTTACAATTTCTTTGGTTTCTGTACAAAGTTTTCAAATACTAGCACATATTTTATGCTTATAGCATATTGTATGAGGGATGTCAAGGTCTCACTAAATATAACTTACGATGTCACAAAAATGCTTGTTGAAAGAGTAGATTCAAAGACAGAACCTGTTTCATTCCGACTTTGGAAAAGTTTCTAATTAAATGCCAGTTTAAAAATTAAATTTAGCCGGGCAGTGGTGGCACACACCTTTAATCCCAGCACTCGGAAGGCAGAGGCAGGTGGATTTCTGAGTTCGAGGCCAGCCTGGTCTACAGAGTGAGTTCCAGGACAGCCGGCTATACAGAGAAACCCTGTCTTTAAAAAAACCAAAAAAAAAAAAAAAAAAAATTAAATTTAACTTTTATTTCATGTACTAAAACCTTTAAAAATTACATTTATTTATCTTGCTCCTGTGTGCCTGTGTGTATGTGTGCCTGTGTGTATGTACACGCCATACATATGTCAGAGGATTCATGTGTGGGTTAAAGAATAATTTGTGGGAATTCATTCTCTCCCTTTTTAATATGGGCTTGAGGATCGACCTCAGGTCATCAAGCTTGGTATTTACATTCTCTGTCATCTCACCAGCTCCTTAAATTCAATTTGTAGTAATTAAAATGATAAAAACTTTAAAAGTTGCTTCCTTAGATGTTCTCATTACATTTCAAGTGCTCAGTAGTCAATGGCTAATGAGCCATATTGTACAGTAGTCACCTTAAACTTCTGCACGGTTCATGTCTCTTTATCGAATCTCAGCGGAGAAGACATATCCCATGTCATGATTTGCGTTTTGTACGCAGGGAACATCTTCTGGATTTTGGATGATGATATTTCACCTAATTGGTTTAAGTCAGATAGGCAGTTTTGTTCTTTTGTGTGTACGCTGTGATAGCAAAAGGTAGTTCAAAAGGAAACTATTTATGCTTTTAAAACATTAAGTTTATGTTAACATTGTTGAAGTGTTCTAGGTTCTTTCTTTTATTTTTACCCTCATTCTTTCCACTTTCTTCATTTAGAAATAAGGAAAAACAATTATAAGGAGCTATAAATCAAAATAAATTTAGAATGTTTCCCCCGTTGCTCTCAAAATCTTTTAAATGCCATTGGTAATCTTGAGCCATTAGTAATATAAATATTATCCATTACTAGAAAATGACAGATGTGAAAAATATTTTTGTAGCTGTTAGTCTTTGGGGTTTTGCCAAATGCTACTTTGGGTTTTTTTGGGGGGTGATGTTATGAATATATCCGCTCTGTGATTTATGCTTTTGGTGATAAATCTCTCTGGATGATCTTCAAGATGGGAGTCAGGGTTATAGAAGACTTGACACAGGATGCCATATATGATGTAGAATCCAGACACTGGAATGAAAGCAAGTGAATGGTCCATGTTAGGATGTTTCAGGAACCGTTGTATGTTTTATAATTCCATATGTACACTGAACATCATTTCCATCTATCTTATGTATATAAAGAGCCTAGAGTAAGCTTTGGTGTGATTTTTCTCTATTTTCATCTAATGATAGGACTTACCTTAGTATCTGAATTAGCTTATCATTTATTGGGAAAATCAGTTTTCTATTTGAGCTATCTAGGTAGGACAAAGCACCACGAACTCATTGTATTTTATTAGGGAACTCTCAGGGTAACTACAACATTACTTCTACTTTCAAAGGCTGCTTAAGACCAAGATAAATTAGGTCCAGGCCTGGTAACTTTGACCTTTTTGGTCTGAAATTTGGGCCTTTCTGGTCTGAAACTTTATAAATTCAATTGTAAGGTTTTGGAAAAAAAAAAAAAACATCGATTTACCATTTTCCCTTTTAATCTCTGATGTTTTTAAGAATATTAACTTTTAAGTGGTAAGATCTAGAGGTAGTAGAGAACTCCTGCAAAACAATGTATTCTAGAAACAACAGGGATCCATTGCACATATCAACTCAAAGCTCCTGCCACTCCACGTGTGAGATCTGCATAAGATCAAGCCAACTCAAATCTCAGAATGGATAGGCTAGGAGAGCTGCTTACAAAGTCCCACCATTAGCTGAAGATCTACTGGCTCTTGATAGCCGCTAGGGAGTTAGAATATTGGTTTGCTTCAAGTATGCAATGCCGGATAAGCTGCCCCAAACCCATAGTAGGCCCATGTATGTACAGGCAGCACTGAATGGACTTGGTGCGTTTAAAAAGAATATTTGAGGTTCGGAGAAGAAAGTGATGTGAGTATATGTGGGGAGTTGAAGCAGAGGGAACTTGCGATGGATTTGACCAAAACGCATTATGTTCATGTTTGAAATTCCTAAAATTTAAATATCTTAAAGGGACAAACTTAAAAGGGAATGTTAACATCCAGATTGTATAGGTGGAAGATTTTTTTTTTTCCAATTTGGAATTACTGGGTACAGTTGCACTGATTTGAGTCCTCATTGTTCTCGAATTATAGATGTCTCTGGGATGTCACAGTGAAATGTCTGACATTCTTTTCTGGAATCTCTACCTATTTTCAGTGAAAGTCTGGCCAGAATTTTCTGGGTTTCTTGGGTGAAGATATTTGTTGTCTAAGACAAACCTGGTGGCTTTTGTTTGTTTGTTTGTGTTTTTTGTTTTTTCCCTCCAAGTGCTTCCTGGATAACTTCCTTGAAGGACTTTGATGACTGGACAGGTCGGTGCTCCTGTCCTCATCACTGACATCTCTTTTGAGAACTTTTATCTGTTTCAATTGTTTCTTACTCTGTGATTTCAATGGAATCCATGTGCTAACTCATTCCTTATGAAAATAGGTGAAAATATGACCCTGCTTTTTGTTTTAATGGAACTGAGCAAATAAAACAAGAAAGCTTGGTCTTGAGAGAGTTTCACTGCCTTTGGAATGTCTTACATTTCAATATCTAGAAATTCCTAAATCATTTTCTTTCTCCCTTTTTTTTAATTAAATTATTTTATTTATTTATATTCCAAATGTTTCCCCTTTCTCAGTCTCCCTTCCCTGAGTTCCTCATCCCATTCCCCTCCACTTTGCTTCTGAGAGGGTGCTCCCCACCCACCTACCCACCTCCACCTCACCATCCCCCTTCCCTGGAACATTAAGTTTCTACAGATTAGGTGCATCCTTTTCCACTGAGGCTAGACAAGACAGTCCTCTTTTATATATGTGCCGTGCGGGGAGCGGGGGTTGGCAAGGTCATGAGCTAGCCCATGTATGCTCTTTGGTTGTTGGCTTGTCTCTGGGAGTTCCGAGGGGTTCCAGTTAGTTGATACTGTTATTTTGCCTATGGGGTTGCCATCCCCTTCAGCTCCTTTAATCCTTCCCCTAACTCTTCCATAGGAGTCCCTGACTTCAGTCCAATGGTTGGCTGTAAGTATTTGCATCTGTCTCGGTCAGCCGCTGGTAGAGCCTCTCAGAGGATAGCCAAGCTAAGCTCCTGTCTGCAAGCACAGCATGACATCAGTAATCATGTCTGCATTTGGAGCCTGTGCATGGGATGGATCCCAAGTTGGGCCAGACACTGGATGGCCTTTTCTTCAGTCTCTGCTCCATTTTTGTCCCTCCTTTTTTTTTAGACTGGAATAATTCTTAGTCAAAAAAATTGAAAACGGGTGAGTAACCCATGCCTCCACCATGAGTATCTACTGGAGGTGGTTCCTTCAGTTTCATCTCCCCACATTTCAGCTAAGGTCATTTCCATTGAGTCCTGGGAGCCCCTCACTTCCCAGGTCTTGGGACTTTCTAGAGGTTCCTCCGCTGCCCCACCCCAGCATATTTCCATTCATTCTCCTGGCCCTCTGGGCTTCTCTCTTGTCTTCCCCATACCTGACCCCTTTCCCCACCTCCCTTCTCTCTCCCAGGTCCTTCCCTCTCTCTGCCTTCCAGGATTATTTTGTTCCCGCTTCTAAGTGGGACTGAAGTATCCACACTTGGGCCTGTCTTCTTGTTAAGCTTCATAAGGTTTGTGAGTTGTATCATGATGAGTGTTCTGTATTTTTTGGTTAGTAACCACTTATCAGTGAGTACATCCTACTATACATGTCCTTTTGGGACTGGGTTACTTCACTCAGGATGATATTTTCTAGTTCCATTCATTTGCCTGCAAATTTTATGACGTCATTGTTTTTAATAGCTGAATAGTATTCCACTGTGCAAATGAATCACATTTTCTGTATCTATTCTTAAGTTGAGGGACATCTGGGTTATTTCCTGCTTATGACTATTACAAATAAGGCCACTATGAACAAATTAACCCTACATCCTACAATAGCTTTCAAGAGTCACATTTCAATTTTTATTATATTTTGATAGAGACAATGCTTCTCAACATCACATTATTGTACGCCTTAACTTTGTCCCTAAATTTAAGAAAATATGCAAGAGTAATAGGCCCCAGTGCATAAAGAGAGCAAAGAGATGATAAGCAAATGACTAACTCATAGAAAGAGATTGACTTTCAAAGTGATTCTCTGACACATCTCATGAAGAAGAACACAGCTACAAAGATGTTCAGATGAATTGTTCATAGGAATGACTGCCTGAGAGTTAAATCAATGAGCTCTTTGAAAATATGTCAGATACACATAAGAAAGGATGGTTAAGGTAGTTTGCACAGTTATTTAAAAATTAAGAAGAATACCAAGAGGAGGAGAAAACAAAAACTTAAAGCTTGACAAGGATAAATGATATTAGAGGATGAAGATTAATTCAATTCTCCTATGTTAAGGGGAAAGAAGCATTTACAAATGAGTGTTCACTGAGTCAACTTTATTACTAAGAAAATTTGAAGAATAACTTTTGACATACAGAGTACTAAAGTCAAAAATATTTTAATGATGAAGTGGAAAACATTGTTGTTTGCTTTTTAAAATTACTACAATAAAAACACAAGAATGTAGTTCAATAATATAATGCACATTCTAGTATTGGTAATTATAAGCCCAGTGTTGAGTGATAACTCTCTAGTTAAGAGCCATCTGTGTGAGTAAAACTCCATAGCCATTCCCATCCCTTTGTTCTTCCAGCCCATGACAGTTACTCTAATTCCAGATCCGGTGAGCTTGTCTACTTCGGTATTTGACAAAAGTGAACCCATGCAGCATTTATTCCTTAGTACCTGATATATTTCTCTCACAAGGCCATTAAGCTTTATCCTGTTGTAGCGGATGGTAGGATTTTCTTCTGTATGGCTGTGATGGTTTGTACATGCTTGGCCCAGGCCATGGCACCATTGGGAGGTGTAGCCTTGTTGGAGTAGCTGTGTCACTGTGGGTGTGGGCTTTAAGACTCTTGTCCTAGCTGGGAGCCAATTTTCTCCTAGTGGACTTCAGGTGAAGATGTAGAACTCTCAGTTCCTCCGGCATCAGGGCTGCCTGGACATTACCATGCTCTCACCTTGATGATAATGGGTCTTTTTGTGCTACTCCATGCCCTTGGGTGTGCAGTCTTCCACTGAAGAATGGTCAACTTATTGAGAGTGATACTCTTAGAGAAAACCATTTTTCCTCTTCCAGTAGCTAACAATTGCCAACAGCTCTGTGGATAGGGGTAGAACTTTGTTCCCAACTTCCCTCTCAATGCTGGAGCTTGGTCATCTAGCTGTAGCTTGCACAAGTATTGTGCATGCTGTCACAAATCCTGTAAATTCACCTGTTCATATTCCCTGTTGTGTTTAGAAGAAACTGTTGACTTGTTAGTCATCTACCACTATGAATCTTACATTCTTTCTGTTCCCACTTCCAAAATGACCTTTGAGCTTTGGGAAGAGGTGTGCTGTTTATATGTTCCATGTAGGGGGAAACATTCTTTAGCTTCTTATTCTTTGCACCTTGATCAGTTGTGAGACCTGTATTGATCATTTATCCATTACAAGCAGAGGATTGTGTTATGAGTATTAAGAAATACCTTAATCTGTGGATGTATTGATAAGTTATTAGGAGTTGGTTTATAGTGAGATCAATTTAATAGAATAATATTAGTAAATTATTTCTTAAGGCCTATGACCTGTTTAGCCATATGTTCTCAGTTCAACAATGGTGTCAGGTATGGATTTCATCTTGTTGAATGGGACTTAAATTCAGTTATTCAATTAGAAAGTAGTTGGTTACTTCCAGAATGTTCGTGATACTGTTGCATGAATGGATATGACTTATCCACACACCAAGTTGTAATTGTATTTCTCAGAGCTTACAACTGAATATGATTAGAGATTACTTTTCTCCTCTGGTAGATTGTATCATACCTTCTAGCACCATGAAAGCTAGCCAGTAGGAATGAATTTTCCATGTTCTATATGACTCAAGTGTGAACTATCTTCAGAAACAGGATGACACAAAACTTCAATTCTGTCTAGATTCAGGGTTTTTTTTGCTAAAACTAATTAATAACAGGATGTTAAACTAAGAGAAGCCCTGCCTTAGTTAGTTTTGGCTACTATAAGAAAATACCTTAGGCTAGGTAGACAAAAATTTATTGCTTATGATTTTGGAGGTTAGAAATGGCTAAGAGATTCTGTGCTGGGATGTTGTGGATAGCCCCGGCCTTGTATTTTGATACTAATTCTCCTTTTCTGTGAAGGGCTGCAGAGGAGGTGTGAGTCATTACACAGGTGATTTCTAGTGAACCTTCTGCCCATCTTAATTTGTAAAATAAAGGCTGGAGCCAGTGATTGGTCAGAGGAAGGGGAGGTGGAGATATAAAGTTTGGAGGGAAGAGAGCAGGGAGGAGGACGACTGAAGGAAGACAATGGAGGAGGAAGATGATGAAGGAGAGGGCAACTGGGAAGCAGGAGGTAGAAGGACAGACGCAGGGTCTGGAAAATCTTCAAATTATAAGGGTCTCATGGCTGGGGAACAGAGTAGTGTAGGAGTATCTGCCCAATCTAGGTTTACAGAATATATTCATAATTACTGAGTTGTGTTTTCATTGACCGGTCATATTTGGGTTGGAGATTTAAATATCTCCCACTACACTGGGAGAGGTCTTGCTGCTTACAAATGACACCAATTGTTTGTAACTTTACAGACATGAAGAGACAAATGAGTTTCCTCAAACCTCTTTATCATCCACCTGTTGTGGATTAGACTTCAACATATGAATTCTGATGACATAAACAATGATTCTGTTGAACTGGAAACTAGGGCTTCTGTCTGGCTGCTTTGGACTACTGGCATCTCTGAATCAACACTGAAACCCATTACAGTGTGGGCTAGATTGATTCATCCTGGATATCATGAAGGAAACTGGGCTATTGCTCCACAACAGAAGTAAGAACAAGTGTGTTTGGAATGCAAGAGACTGACTTCATGTGTGCCGTGGTCAGAGATCTCAGGAGTCCAAAGAGGCCAGATAGAAGAAGCCTTAGCTTCCCGTTCAACAGGATAATTTCTTTTGCTTTTTTCTTTTCTAGTGGAAACATTTTTCCACTGACACTAAGTCCTTTCATTCATTACAGCATAAAGCTATGAGATTAGGAAAGAGAATTTTATAAGTAGTTCATGAGTGGTGAACAGAGACCTACAACAATGCTAGTTTATTTCCATGTTAGATTTCCTGGACCCTGGAATCTTAATTCGGGAATGATAGCATTATATCCTGGAGACTGATTTAAAACATGTACAACTGTCTGGAGAATCTTGCCACATTTGGGTGACATTGTCTTAAAAGGCGATTCCACCAGTCTATTAATTCTGCAGCTCTTGCTTGGAGAAAACATTGTAAAACCACAGATTTAATAACCCCACTGTTCCATTTTTTTGTTGTTGTTGTTGTAAATTGAGTTCCTTGATCACAAACAATGCTAGTGTGATACTTAGTGGTAACCAAGAACTATTTTCAAGTCTAGGTAGGTAGCTTAGTCAGAAGTATTCCATACAGGGAAATGAAAGTCTTTACCAAGAAAAGGTTTTAAAAAAAATCATAGATGGTATAGCTGCTACAATAAGAGTAAAGTGATTTCTCTTCCATAAGGAAGTGGTGGCCTATCAGCAGCTGTGGACTAGTGGCTGAGAAATGGCTTCACACCACGGTCTTAGTGATATTCTTGTGGGTCTTTTATGTCAGGTTGGGAATCAATAGTAGCTATAGTTGGGTTAGTATTGGTGAGTGGAAGCCCATATTGCCTTTGGTCACCATAGTGTCTTTTTCTATGAACTTTCTATGACTTTCACAGGATGGGATGCCAATCCATTTTACTGATGTAATTCTTTCCAACTACAATGGGCCTTTGGTGAGCATTTGCATCAAACAAATATTCTTACATGTTTTTCAGTCAGAGAATTCCAGCAATGTGACAGGGAACATTAATTTATTGAAGTAACTTAGAGGATCAAGAGATACTAATTATGGCTACTGAAAGTCCAAGTTTACACGTTTCCCTACAGTTCTAGAGTTGATCCCCAGAATACCACAGTGACCACCCTGAACAAATTTTATGGCAGCTATTGGAAATAAACAGTTCAGGCATTGGTTGAATGCATTTATCTTCTCCCTCCTCTTCCTCTTTTATTGCCTCTTTTTGTCCTTCTCCTCCTCTTCCTTCTCCTTCCCTTCCTCCACTTCTTTCATTATCATCTTCCTTCTCTTCCCTCCCTTTATCTTTTTCTTCCTTCTTATTGAAGGACTGTATCTTAGGTCAAAAGGTTGTTTTAGTAGTTGAAAAAACTTGACTATTGACATTTGCACACTAGAAATCTCCATAAAATATATGTGCTTGATTTTTTTTCCATTTTAATTTTCTGATAGTCTCTAGTTATTTATATGGATCCTAAAATTATATCTTTTGACCCATAAAGAAACTACTTCCTGGAATATTCTCTTACAACAGTTTGGAAGTATGTCCAGATGCCTCAGGTTGCTCTGGTTGTGTGCCTTGGTGCATTTTCATGAATCCGAATTTATTCAGAATGCCAAAACAATGAAAATTTTGGCTGTAATATTTTAAGATCTTGTAAAAATATTATAACCTCTGAGAACACTTAAATATACCATAAAAAGCTTAAGGGATTTAAGAAAGTCTAATCAAAACATGTAGGTAGTATGAAATTGAGAAGATAAAAATAAGATGCAATAAAGCTTCCTTTGCGTTCGCTTTATACCAAACAATTCAATGATAGTTTTTCCTTTTAATATTTATTTGTTTTCTTGTTTTTACAATTTAGTTTAAAATTATAAACAAGGCAAGACGACAGACTAGAAGAGGGCTGCTTGAGGACTGGTAAGAGAAGAATAAGAATAAAAAAAAAAAAAACGACAGAAAGAGGAACAGCTCTGGAAGTGCACAGAGATGTTTATGGAGTATGAGAAGTGAAAAGAATTGACCAGGTGATGTTACACTGAAAAGAAGCAAAAAAAAAAAAAAAAAAAAGAGTCAAATTCAACACAGACTTCGGCTGCGGAGCTTCTGGGCAGGAAGAGAGAGAATGGAAGTCCGAGCTCGGAGGCAACCATGTGGTCCTTTTCTCCAGTAGGCTAGTCAAAAAAGAAGAGGAAACCCATTTCACTACTCTACATGACTCGGGGAGCAAGTTCCAGTACCAACTTGAGAACGTGATATTAATACTGAGCTACTCACCGAGCCATGAGGGGACAAGCCCATTGTGGGACTCTGAACAGTCCGAGGGTATGAGATAACCCCAAGAAGCAGTGTGGAGAGTCGGAGGGTTGGCCACTGTCAAGATGAAATGTTCTAGAGTCAAGAGGCAGAGTGCAGTTAGTGAAGTACATAGAGACAAATCTCATCAACGAGGAACAGTCCTGGAGTTTGGTAGCTCTGAGCTCAAGGTCCTCTGTCAGAACCACCTGTCTATCATAGACTGCAGGAGAGCCCGGAAATGGAACATCTGCAGCTGTATCCCTCCAGCTGGTAATGGATGCTAGGAGATCATGGAGCACAGACATGTCCTCTGCCTGTCTAGACTTCAGAGCTGTGGTTACAATCCATCCTCCAGCAATTCTGGAAAACAGCCTTCAACCAGAATATTCAGCCTAGGGACTCCGCTTCCGGTCTGGCCCAGGCAGCAGATCCCTGGAGGCAGCTCTGCAATGAACCTCCCAAAACCCGGCAGAAGTGGGGCACCCAGCAGCTCTGACCCAGGCAGTATCTCTGGTAAGGAGACAGCAACACCCACCCCAAACAGGAGTAACTGGGACCCACCGGGACCCACTGAGACCCAGGGATTACTCCTGACCTGGAGCACCGGCTCCTTCGGTCTGGGTCGGAGCTCCCAGCAGATCCCAGCGGGAGCCTACACCAATCCCACAGAACCCAGGGAAGCAGGGCTCCTAGGAGCTCTAACCCAAGCAGCTTCCTACGCAAGGAGGCAGCAACAATTGCCCCAAACCGGGAGTAACTGGACCCACCGGACCCGGGTACTCACTCCTGGCCCAGCACTGGTTCCTTCCGGTTTGGGCCTGGCGGCTCGGCTAGATCTCGGGTGGCAACTCTGCACCCAAACTCACAGAACCAGAGGAAGCGTGGCTCCCAGATACTCAGAGAAGGAAAGATAAGTCTGGTGGACATTAGACACTTGTCCAAAATACTCTTCACTATAGGAAACCAGAAATTGTAGGCTAGATAAGAGCCCTAAATTCATCTGATTCCCGCTACATCATGTATGATGGCAGTTTCTGGTTTTTGAGGACCCAGAAAGAAACTTCCAACACTTAAGTTTTTCTTTCTTTTTTCATTGTGCCCTTTGTGTCTCTTCTTTTAGCAGTAGTTTTTATTCTAATGTACTGAAAATTTATATTAAACAAATTTTACTCCATATATTCCTCTACTTTAATTAATGCATTTAAAAATATCAGAAATAAAAATGTTTTTCTTAATGAATGTTAAAATAACGTGAAAATAATAAATGTTTTTCTTTTTTTTTTCATTATTTTTTCTTTCTGTGTTCATCTTTTTTCCCTCTGTACATTTATTTTTGTATCTTGTACAGTTTGATGTGTGTTTGCTGTTACTGCAGATTTTTTCCAGCTTTCTAAGTGGTCCCAAGGATTGAGTACACAGAGTTGAATACTCAGTGAGAAGATTCTCATATAAAACTAGAAGGTATGTCCCAAAATAAGGATGTTCAACTTACAAAACAGAAACACAAGAATTACAAAATAAACAAGTCAACATGACTCCTCCAAAATAGTATAAGTACTGAATTAGAAGATTCTGAAGTAGGTAACACATCAGATGAGGACGTTAAGAATCTACTATTGAAAAGTGATTAATAATCTCAAAGAAGACATGAACAAGCATATGGATTCAATTCAGAATCTGGACAGGAAGAACAGGTGAAAGAGTCAGCAAAATAAAATTCTAACCAAGAATGTATCTTGCAATGTGCAGTTACTGGCTTGGTTATGTATACCTGATGGTGTAATATTGGCACTAATATCTTGGGAGTAACCAACACCAGTCTGACTGCATTTAAGCTTTGTTTAATATGAGGGAACTTATACCTAGTACTGCACATCTAGTCAAGAACTTGTGACTGAATAGGACATCTGCTGTACAAGATAAATATGAGAATATATATATAAAAACTTAAGGATAAAAAAAAATCACTCATATTCCTTTAGTACTGAGAGATAGCCCATTACCCTAGCTATTTTCCATGCTGTTGCTTAGAACTGGGAATGAGATTAGTCTTAAATGAGGAAGATTGTTTGTATAAAATGCTCATCAAACACCATAGACTTAATATGAAAAAAGAAAAGAGTATAAAATAGTCTACCTCTATTTTATAAATTGATTGAAGAATGAAATAACTTGTCTCTTAACTTGTTGGATTAAATATATTAACCTCATTCACTAAAATAAATTTTACTTGTCCCTCAATTTTTAATTAGAGACATTAGAAAATGTAAAAATTAGATGTTACAAAGTTACATCTAAAAAAAAGATGTAGCTTATATCAAGTTTCTCCTGGTCTGGACACTGTTGGCTTATAATGTATTAATGTATTTAGATTTTTAAGTAACACATTGTATATAATGCATCTTTTCCTATGCATTAGAAGATTGCCTGTAATTACAGGTTTATTAAACCATCAATTCCGCCTGCCTCTGCCTCCCAAACCATCAATTCCTAACTGCACCCTAAATACTTACCCTTATACCTACAGGTAAGACTATCTTTCACTCTGCAACAAAGAAACTTGTCTTTCCAGCAAGGAGAGACTGTCAAGGAAAACCACAACTGGTCAAAATGAAGAGACAACTGTTGGTGGTGTGCCCAGTCCCAAAGGATATGTCAACAATACACGGCAATTCTTGCATCTGAAGCTCAAATAATGTTGTGAGAGAGGAGGTGGAAAGACAAGATGGGAGAAGCAGAGAACTAGGCCACCTGTGGTGAGACTGTGAGTCCTAGAAAAGACAAGAATGGTTCATTCCTGACACTGAAACAATATGGCTGGCTAAAAAAAGACATGAACAAAGACAGAACCAATCGTCATGCTAACGTGGAAGGAGGAAATCTCAAGATTAAGAGTTGGGTTAGAGGGCACCCTTAGACAAAGAGTGAAAACTAACTAAGGAATGCTGAGACTTGAGGGTTACTCTCTCCAGGGGTGAGCCCCACAATTCCTTATCCAATATCAAGTTGTCAGCCCTGACATCATATAGTACCACTAACACTAAATAGACTCAGAAACTTGTATCTACACACACATACATACATACATATACATGCATACATACACATACGTGACTATTAATGAAAAAGAGACCATGAATTTGAGAGGGATTGAAGAGAGGGAGATGGGAGGGATTTGAAAGAGGAAGAGAAAGGTGGGGGAGGTGTAGTTAATTGAAAAGTAATTAAAACCTTAAAAACGGTATAGGCTGGGAAGACGACTCAGTGGGTAAAAGAACTCAGTGTGTAGTCATGAAGGGCTGAGTTTAGATCCTTCCAGAACCTACATAAAAAGCTGACTTTGGGGTCAAGGATATCACAAGAAGACCTCAGAGTAAACTACTCTGGGCCGATGGAGGCTCACAGAGACTGAACCACCAACCAAAGAGCATGCAGGGGCTGGACTTAGCCCCCCTACACATATGTAGCAGATGTGCAGCTCAGTCTTCATGAGGGTGCCCTAAGAACTGGAGTGGGGGCTGTCTCTGACTCTGTTGCCTGCCTTTGGATCTCTTTCCCCTAGCTGGACTACCTTGTCTGGCTTCAGTGGGAGAGGATGCACTTAATCTTGCTGCAACTTGATGTGCAGGTTGGTACCCAAGAGGGGGCTTCTTCTCCTTTTTCTGAGAAAAAAGGGAATGAGCATAGGGGAGGCAGGTGTGAGAGAGAATAGGAGAAGAGGAGGGAGGTGGGGCTGTGATCAGGATGTAAAGTGAATGAATGAATTAATAAAAAAGATAAGAAACATATAACATATGTTAAAAATAGGAACTTGACAGCAGAGGCAGGGTTGGGAAAGAGGGGAGTAAATAAACCCAGTTTGATAAGATAAAGAAGACAGAAAAAAACAAAGAAAGAAAGAAAAAAGGAAGGAAGGAAGGAAGGAAGGAAGGAAGGAAAAATGCTGACTATGACAGTATGTGCCTGTAACCTCAACACTGAAGGCAGAGACAGGTGGATATAAAGGGCTTTCTACCTAGCCAGCCTTCTCAAGACAAAAGGATAGGAATAGTTAGGTAAAGACACTTGTCTCAAGGCAAAGACTGTCAAGGATGAGGAAGACATCAAGTGTCCTGCTCTGATCTCCACTTGTATTTGCTGCTTCTTCACCAACACATTGATGTACATTCGCCCCCTCCCATGTGTGTGTGTGTGTGTGTGTGTGTGTGTGGTGTGTGTGGAGAGAGAGAGAGAGAGAGAGAGCTTTCTACTCATTTGTAGTTATACTGTGTTTTACAAGCTTTTTTAAGCAATGAGGTTACCAAAAACATTTCCTAATGCAGCTAAGTGATTTTCTTAGATATCATTCATTTTAAAGCAGTAAATAGCAGTCTGTTTATCCCACTGACAGTAGTCAACAAACTCCTTATTTGGGATATTAAGGTTGTTTTCAGTGTTATCTCCATGATGGATATTATTGTATGCAACTCTTTCTCTCTATCAGTTTATTTATTAGGCAATCATTTCCAGAAGTGGAATTGTGAATGTTTTGAACATTTTAAAGTCTTTTATTAATTAGGGCCAAATTTCCCCAGAAAGCTTTCTCTTTGTTACACCCTAATATAAATGATGAAAGGTATTCCTTCTCTTGGTGACTCCTTTTCCTGTCTTCTTCAATTTTTTTTTTTTTTTTTTACAGGGTATAGTTTGGTTTTGGAGAATCAGAATCTCACATAGTTTCACCTGAAATACTTCAGCTTTTATTGCTTCAATGATTTATGTTTTCTGAAAAACCTACCACCAACACCCGGCTGATAGTTCGGATTTTTTTTTCTGTCTGTCCATCATTCTTTGTGTTTAGTTTTTTTTTTTTTTATTGGATATTATATTTACATTTCAGATGTTATCCCCTTACCCCATTCCCTCCCTGCCCAGGAACCCCCTATTCCATCCCCCTTCCTCCTGCTTCTATGAGGATGTGCCCCCACCTACTCCCTACTCTCACCTTCCCACCCTCGATTTCCCCCACACTTTGTGTCCAGCCTTCATGGAACCAAGGATCTCCTATCCCACCTATGCTCAACAAGGCCATCCTCCCCTACATATACAGCTGGAGTCATGGGTCCCTCCCTATGTGCTCCCAGGCTGGTGGTTTAGACCCTGGGAGCTGTGGTTGGTTGGAATTGTTGCTCTCCTCAGGGGCCACAAATCCTTTTCAGCCCCTTCAGTCTTCTCTCTTAACTCCTCCATTGGGAACCCCCCTTGGGTAGTTCAAATTTTAAGCAACTTCCTTCACTTTTTCTTGCGTATCCATTCAGCAAAGTCCCCACCACCATCCCTGCCTCTCTGTACTCTCAAGTAAAAATGTCTTTAAAAAGCCTCTTCTTTCTATTTCGTGCAAAATGAACAGCGATCCAGTGGAGTTCATGGGCTGCTGGAGTGGTATTTACACCAGCGGGTTCACTGAATAGCAGAACATGCTGTTTCTGTCACGTCACATGCAGGCCAATCTGATAAATGTACCTAACTCCTCTGCTGTTTCAGTGACTCTGAGTTATTCTGGTAGACATTTTTCATAGCTGCGAGCGGAAACAGCGTCACAGTTGAGTTTGGCTGTGCTGCTTCCTATTGGTTTGCCTAGGGTCAGATCTTCTCCTCGAGCACTATGTGCTACAGCTGGCACGTAGCAGGTTTTGGCTGTGGTCCAGGCTGAACCTTGTTTAGAGCCCAGGAGATGCAGGCATATATTGTGTTATTTCTTCGCCAGCTTTGATTTCTCTTTGTCTGCCTCCAAGAATGTTCCTACTTATTTGGACAACTTGAATTTGAAAATTGTCGTTTTAAGGTAGGGATGTGGGAAGAGGAACAATCATTCCAAGACAGAAGTAGTGGTCCAGAAGAATTCCCAATAGTAGCACTGTTGCCTGTTTGTTTATATATAATTTTAACTGACTTGAAATAAACTCAACTGGTTATGGGGATTCCTAATGATTTTATTGTAAGTACATGAGATGAGCAGGTATCTTAAAGATGCATTTTGGATACAATAAAGTTTGCAATAGCGAGTTTTAACTGGGAATGGAAAGATACACCCAAAGGCTACATTCATTTTCAAATGGAAAACCCTGTCAAAATATCTAGCACACACAACAGCGTTGCTGTGCCATATTCTTGCATTTCTTAACTGTTGTGTGACACTCTTTTCTAATTATCAATTATTAATTAATTATGTACAGCTAGCTTTGATTTTTTTATTATGTATTTCCAGCTCACGTAAAACTGATAACAAAAACTGGAGAGAAAAAAAAAATGTGTCTTGTGTTCTCTGATATCAGCCTAGGAAAAAAGATTATATTTAAATAGATTATATTTAATTTGAAGTTGGTGTCGTAAAGTGTTGAGAACGGTGAAATCTAGTGACGAAGGAATGAAACTCTCTGTGTATCAGTAGACGAGTGCTGCGCGGCTGTTCTGGTGCACAACTCTTAAAAATGCCAGAGTCATTGATTTTCTCCTTCTGTCCATACTTGTTGGCTAATCATTTTTTTCAGTTGGCCAAGTAATTTTTTGTTTGTTTCTAGAGTGATAAACACTGAACATGGGTGGCTACAAGAGCCAGTAATACTAGCAAAAAAAAAAAAAATGAATGTGTCAATTTTTACATTTAATGTCACTGAGGATTTTCTGTAATATACATCTGATAGGAACTGAGTGAAACTAGTAGAAACCTCTTTTGAAGAAAGATTTATTTATTTTTATGTATACGAGTGTTTTTGCCTAAACCCTACCCCCCCCAACAGGTCATGTGTATGCCATGCCTGAAAGAACATCAAAGGTTGTCAGATACCCCTGTGGGTGTTGGGATTGGAATCCAGATCCTTTGGAAGAACAGCTAGTGCTCTTAAGTATTGAGCCATCTCTTCAGTTCCCATATATAACAAAAAGAGTTATATTAACTGTGATGAATTTGTAATATGGACAATGAAAGCATGATCATTCAAATCACTGCAAGTGATGTGACATGTCCTAATTAAACATTTCCATTAGCGATAGTGCAAAGGTGATGGGAACGTTAGAAATTACACAAAGAAGGACTAAAAAGATGAAGATCCTCTTTCTGTTGTTATGAAAATAGTTACTCTGGAATCTATTGGTATCCATCTTTAATTGCTCATTCAGTGATACCTCTTGAGAGCCAGTGTGGAAATCTTACAGAGTAGAGCAGTTATCTACGTATCTTTGAAAAAAAATCCAACCAACAAACCAAAAAAAAAAAAAAAAAAAAAAACAAGGAAAGGAAGGAAGACCAGTTTCCCTCTGTCAGGCAACAACATATACAAAGTAGTGACAAAGAAGAACACCTTCCAAGCCAGCGAGATCACCAGATCACCAAATAAAACCCTGGCAATTAATTGGGTAGAAGATGTTTCAGCCAGATTGTCCTCAAAAGCTCAACAGTAACTCTTTTAAAGTATCAGATGAGATACAGAAACTTAGTAATTTTGTTGAGAAGTAGGGGTTTTGAGCTGGGATGTGAGCATTTATGAAGAGACACTGTGATTAAGACAACTTATTGCTCAAAACTGCTCTACTGTTTATCGAGAGAAGGCATTTCTCTCTCTCTCTCTCCCTCCTGCCCCTTCCCTCTCTTTCCCCTCCTCTCTCCCATATCCTGCTATGGATCAAATGTAACTCTATTAGAACATTTGTGTGGCATTTTTCTGTACTATGAAAGTGCTTTCGGAGGGTATAGAAAGATTTGGTAATTTAGAATAGAGATATGTAAAAGACAATATATTGTGTTTGAACCCTCCTCCTACCAGCTCTATCCCCACCCCTCAGCTCTCTCCTTGGTCTCCCATGGTTCCTGGTATCACTTAGTTTTTTTTTTCTTCTCCTTAAATAATTCTTTTTTCAGCAGCTTTCGTACTTGCCTGTGTTTTCTTGACAAAGACTCCTAGGAAAGCAGCCTTTGAAAACTTCAGTATGGCTTCCAATCTCCTGCCTTATCTTTGATAGTTTGCACACTGAGTTAAAATATTGCTACATTTGTGGCCTGGGATCGTCCCTGCTAATTCCATATGAAGTCAGATTGCCAAAGAACTCTTCGAACTCCCCTAGTGAATTTGCTTGGTGAGCGGTTCTGAACTTGGCGTTTTAATCTATCTCTCCATCAGGATCAATGTGATCCTGCGTTAAAGCCAAGGTCAAACGGCAATAAGCGGTTGAACTTTCTCCCTGGTTTTGCGTGGCTCGTTGAGACATGTAACCTTTTCTAGGCTTGGTTTCTGCTTTGGAGAGGAATCTGAAGTCCAAGCAGATGTTTCTTTCCTTTTTGTTTTATTTATTTATTTATTTTTGAAAACCTCTTTTTCATTTCACTAGGCAGAGTGTCAAAGAAGCAATTGGGGGGTAGATGAGGCAGGAGGGAGAAGGTCACTGTTTTCTTCGCTAACGTTGCAGAAACGAGAGCTGTTGTGTTTGTTTTATTCATATTTTCTGCCAATTGGGCCACAGAGAACAAGCTGTTGATTCTAAAGACTGCTTCCTTCATATGTCAGCACTGGCTATAGAGTGAAGGCCTTTGAAGAGACGCCAGCACAGCAGCTATCTGACCCCTTTAGACTGGGGAGGAATAAAACCTTTAAGCAACCAGCTGCCACATTTTAGGGCTTTTCTATCTGATGCTGTCAATGTAAACGAGCCCCTTCTTCCAAAAATTCGCAATTTGGTTTTTGTTACCATAACTTATGAGTCAAACAGTAGCCAAGAGGCTGTTCTTCTAATGTTGTCTTGTACTTTCTTAAATGAAGCATCATGCTCACATTATCTTTAACTATAGGTGACATTTATAGAAAACTATATGGTTCTGTCATTTCACATGGCCCACTAACAAGCCCCTTAAAACACTTGTCCTTTAGTAACCTCAAGCTTTTGGCTTTCTGCTTCAGAACAGCATGTGGACAACCTATCAGAGTGGCTGTGATGTTTGAGGGAAGAATACTCTGCATTTGTTTGGATATGCCTTTCTCTGCCTGAAGACAATAGCTTAAAAGATCAACTGCTAATTCATGTAATTTTTTATATGTCTATGGATAATGGTAAATAATTCTCTCTCAAATTACACAAGCATAAGCATAACGGTGAATGCAAAATATCAAGGAGGCAGTCCTACATACTTCACGGTTGGAAGGGGATCCTTGGTAGGAAACTGCCAAGACTTGTTGGTTATTATGACCAAGAGTTACCACCAAATTTTAGGGAAAAGAAGGCTTAAATTCACTAACTATTCTTGTTTAGTCCTTTTCTAGCATTAGCTTTTCATCCTTTAGCTATCAGGTGGGGGACATTTCTAAATCCTTGATTTATCAGATGCCATGATGGGTACTGGACATAACAGTGTTTTTACCTCTCTTTCCACATGAACACCATATAGTAAGTATTTAAAATGTCCTATTAGCAAGGCCCCCAACTCCCAGGCTCCTGATAGAATTGTTCTGAAAGACAGCCTCAGGGAGTGACACTATTCTGTAAAAGAGCCTCTGGCGATTTTGAGGGAACAAGGTTGAGAACCAGGGCAGCTGGAATCTTTAGAGTTTGTTACCTACCTATGTTAGACATTTTGATGAAGTTAGAGAAAGCCCTCAGTTGTCAAAGGCACAGCAAAACACTTAGCCATTTTCCATTCAGTTTGCATTAAATTGTATAGTTTATAAGATGGTGATTTTTAAGTGAAAAGAAGATTTAAAAAAAAACCCTGTGCTTTACTCTCTCTCTCTCTCTCTCTCTCTCTCTCTCTCTCTATATATATATATATATATATATATATATATATATATAATGAAAGCTTTTCTATATATGATCTGCTGATTTTCTCACTTCCATTGAGCTAATTTGAGTTTCTTTTGTCATTTGTGCTGAACAGATTTCTGTTTAAATGTAAAATGAGTAACATGGTTTTTTTTAGAAGTGAGGGATTGAGGTCAATGATCAGAAATATCTAAAGAGTTAATCCCAAGGCTGGCCTGAGTGGAGTAATTTAGATGGAAGAAAAATGGAAGAGACTTTTGGTACAGGGAGTAATTCATTGATTTATCTAGATACTTTCATAGATAATGAAGCAAAAATCTTTAATTTTGAAATTCCACAGATTCCTTATCTAAGAACTGTGGCAGGTAGAAATATAATAACTAATAACTTTCCCAATGTTATTGCTCCTTAACTAGGATCTTCAACATTCCTGATATGGAATCTGCCTCTGTTTTGTGATCATTTTTTTTATACTTTTGAAGTATTATTTTTACCTTGACAATATTAGTATTTTTGGGTGATGGTTTGAAATGATGTATTACTGACTTGAGGTATGAATGCATCGAAGGTGGCTTCATGTGTTTGTTCTTACTTTGCAGCATTCTGGGCCGCAGGATATTATTAGTAAAGTCTTCTCAAATGATTTTACATGGGAGGAGAGAATAAAACATCGGCTTCATGAGAGTTAGAAAACTAGCTCAGTCGATAATAGCTGAACACAGTCTTCACAAGGCTGGAGGTGAAATGCAGACTTGATGTCTTCTCACTTCAAGTTCAGAAAGTCAAGATCTAGAACAAGATCATGAGTGGAACAAGGAAGAGGCTTTGGTAGTCACTGGGCTAGCTTTAAGTTCAAACTTTACACTCATCTGGATGTGTGTTACAGAGTGTAGTCTGGTACCCAAAACTTGAGGTCTAGACTCAGACAAATACAGTTTAAATCCTACCTCAATTGTTCACTAGTAAGATGATCTTAAACATGTTACTATTTTCTTACAGAATCCATTTTATTTGTGTAAATGATGGATTTTATCAAACCAACCTAGATGTATCAAGAGGTTTTGAAGAGATATGTATAGTACATATATATTAGAAAACTAATATTTTTACTGAAGCCATTAGCATAGATTCCTGAAAAAAAAAAAAAAAACAAACAACTGTTCTGGACACACTCAGTCTATTTCTCCTTGCTCCACCATAAGTTATCAGATAATTAAAACAAGATGTAAAGTAGGGCCGGGCGGTGGTGGCGCACGCCTTTAATCCCAGCACTTGGAGTCAGAGGCAGGTGGATTTCTGAGTTGGAGGCCAGCCTGGTCTACAGAGTAGTTCCAGAACAGCCAGGGCTATACAGAGAAACCCTGTCTCGAAAAACCAAAAAAAAAAAAGATGTAAAGTAGAGATTATTTGAAACTTCTTGCTTTTGTGAGGATGATATGATGTGGTGGAATGAGTAAAGGATTAGCATCCCATGTTGGAGGTTTCAATTCTAGCCCAGATGCTGATGGCCACTGTTGTCTTATCTGCCATATGTGGGCCCTAATTCTCTATTAACTCACCTTTCCCATCCTTGCTGAAAAGCAACAGTGGTAGAAACAACGAAGAAAGCTCCATCTACATTGTATTACAATTCTTCATTATAATAATGAAAGACAAAGGGTTGGGAGAATTGTCTTGGTCACCTGCTAGAAAACTTGGAAGTAGAGTGGTAAGGGCCTAATTATTCAGATCCAGGCCAAGAATAGTAAATGTATATTGTAACACAAAGGGGTAGGTACCTTTCAATTAGCTGCATCTTTTTATTTTGAAAGCTGTAGCAATAAACAGTCATCCTAGAGAAAAACACGAAGCTCAAGAACATTTGTTGGATGCACAAAATGAAGAATCCTAAAAAGAATGTCCTAAATTTATAAATGGCATCAGAATTCTCATTTGGGAACAAGGAATCAAGCAAATTATTGCTTTAGTTAAAGACCATCGCCTACCTTGGGCTAGCGTGTTTATAAAGCGAGTCCAGAGCCTTTCGTTTCTGTTTGCTTTTGTTTAGGTTTGTTTTTTCCGTTGTCTCGCCCTGGGTCTAAAGAGAGTCTGCACATAATAGAAATGGCATGGAGCTATTTAAAAAAAATGCGACCAGAGGAGGAGTTAGCGTTGAAGAGCAGTCAGCACAGAAATAAACAGTATCTACTTTCATGACTTAAGTTTAGTAACAGTCAGATGCACAGAAAGCTTCCCATCCAACACAGACAAGGAATTGCTGCCCCCTGTTCACCCCGTCTCTATCCATGTGCACCTATTGACACATATATGTCTAGAGCCGGTAACGTTCACTTTTCTCTCAGCATACAGGTTTGGATCCACTTTCTTTCTGGAAATATATCAAAGTCAGTCTCCAGCCTGTGGTCTAAAGTGCAGGAGAGTTTAGTCATAGCTTGATCCAACTTCTGAGCAACAATATTAAGCTTATGAATTCTGAAATGTTTACGTTAGCCCTGGCCACGCTGTTTACTGCGATTGTTGACACTAACACTCTTCCATCCAGATGAGAGAACACGAGCAGCAACTGAGATTGTTTTGTGTTGTAAGTTCTCCTTGCAGATGTCCTTAAGTTAATGAAAGCCAGAGTGTATTTCTTTCTCTAATCACATGATTGGGGAGTCAAGGTTGTTAGGGACTTGAGCAACGCTTTATTTCCCAAGGTTAACAAGTTATGGAGAGAAAAATAATGCGAGACATCCTTAGACATTGTCTTAGTGGATTAAATGGTAGCTTTCTTTCTTGAGCCTATCCCGAAGAGGCTCCTCAAAACCTTGTATGTAGAAAAACACTGGATTTTAGCAGTGTGTGCTTTGGTATTTCTTTGTAAACTCCAAGGATAGTAATTGCTTCTGGTATGTGAGAAGCACTGAATTCAAGTAGTTTTCAATCAGAAAGGGGGGAAAAAGCAGCTTATTTTCATACTTTTGGCTCGGCAGACATGGTTTGGAGTATGTACTGCAGATCTTAGAAACACACATAGAGAGAACCTTGCTTCATTTCCCCTTTTGGCTTTCATTTGTTTAATATTATACTAATGGACAACTTGGGCCAACTAAAGAGACAGAAAAAAAGGGCAAGTTAAGACAAGGGTGATTTTAATTAACTTTTTAAAGCTGCTGAATTTGGCCCCTTGCATTGGCTACACTTTATCGTTAGAACCAGACAGAGCCCCAAAACTCAGGGACTTCCTTTCCTTCAAGGATTTCCGAAAGTGAGTTTTTGAAAGATGAAATGATGTGTTTACAAGACTACTTTTACTTCCTTTGAGAGATAGGTAAAGTGTTTCATCTTTACCAGAAACATCACACAGGGTATTGGAGGACCGCAAGGCCTTATTCCACAATGGAATAAGGCATGGCCTTATTTTAATAATGGGACTTGAAGTGCACTAAGTCGGGGTTTTGTTTTAACCTTAGCTTGAATCACAAAATATCTTCTGTGTAGCACACAACTGTTTGATTCTCCTTTGCTAATTATTGTAAAAAAAAAAAAAATAGGTAAGAAGTCTTTTATGGTGAACATACTTGATATATCTAGTCAGCTACTTTTTCTCTAAAACCTTTTATTTTAGTTATTAACATGTATGATTTTTCTCTGTGGCATATAATATGATAAATACTTGGAAAAACTCTATTTACTGATCCTGCCAATGAGGTCATTGTTCTCCAGGGTACATGTCTTTGTTGATGACAACCTTTTCAGGTGCCTGCCTGTTACATCTACTTGTTATAGGATAGTAAGGGCAATACATTTTTTCACAGCTGTATTCTTTCTCCTATCCTATTCCCTATTCCTTCTAACAGTCCAAAAGGCTATCTCCTCCCTCCTTCTCCCTCCTCCTCCCTCCCTCCCCTTCCCTCCCTCCCTTCTCCCTCCCTTCCTTCTTCTCTCTCTCCCTCCCTCCCTCCTTTTTTCTTTCCTTTCTTCCACCCTCTCTTTTTCCCCATATTGGAGATTAAATCTAGGGGGCTTCATGCATGCTAGTCAAGTGTTTTATCACTGAGCTATATCCCCAGTCTTTCTCTGTGGTAGGAATACCATTGCACTACATTTTTAGATGCAGAAACTGGCTAATAGGTTTGTGGTTTTCTCATGTAAAGTGGAACTTAATTGCTAAATAACAGAACTGGGTCTTAATCCAAGTTCTATTTGTGGACGCTTCTTTCCCTTGTTCTAATTATAAAGTAGAGATAAGACAGTTCTCCTGTAAGCTCCAAATGTTGTAGGTTGAGCTGTGTAGGTCAGCTTTTCTCTTTTCTTTTTTGGATTGAAAAAGTGTTTCCATTCTAGACACCCTGTAAATTCCCATATTTGCAAACTTTTGCTTTCAATGCAATGTTTTTCAGTCAGCAAAACTACTTATGTAGATAATTTGGAAACGTTTTCAAAGAAAAAAAATGAGAGTTAAGCCATAACCTCAAGTGTATTCAATAAATGTATACACGTGGTTAATGAGATTTATCGCTTGATATACGTATTTGATATGAATATGTAACATGTATAAATTTTCACAATCAATATTATCATATATGCTGTTTTTTTAGTTATATGTATTTAAAACTCATTAATAGTGGCCATCTCTGTTACTGTTCCATATTTTATTTAAAATTATTTTCCCTGAAATATTTTATAGTTTTAATCATGGAAAATCTTCACAGTCATTTTGAATCTGACGAGTTCGGTATTTTTAGATCACAGTGTTTCATTGTCATTTGAGAGGCTGTGGCTTCTTGCATCTATCAAGGGATAGCATTGTAACTGCATCAGGATGTTTGCATCATTGGAAGAGGTTTGAACTGTTGCCATAATATATTCACAATCAAGTTAATAGGCACAGGTCCTGCATCACAGGACAATATTGCTTGAAACAGCGAGTATTTGCATCCTTTTTTGCTTTTGTTTCCCTCTCACAAAAAAAGAAAAAAAGAAGGAAAGAAAGAAAAGAGAAGAAAAGGAAAAGAAAAAAGAAAAGGAGAATTACTATCTGAACTCTTGGAAGTTAAGCAAGCACGTGCCCAAAAGTGGGAAAACTTATTGGTTCCTGGAGAAACTTGACCATCAGTTAGATTAAAAAACATAACAAAACAACAATCCCCGCCCCCAACAAAAAATTCTCAATATCCAAACAAGTAGCAAAAGTGCAGTAAGGAACCAAGGAAGCCCCAACTCTGTATAACAAAATGCTTCAGATTCCAGAGGAAATCCACTTTGGTTATTGCATTATAAAATCACATATTTATCCACTGTTAATAACTATGTCTAACATTCCATGCTAAGGACTAAAGCCCTTCATTTTCTTGTTGAAATGTTGGAATGATTTTTTTTTTCTACTAAAAATGAAAACAAAAAGTGCTTCTCAATAACAGAATGAACTGCCCCTCCATTCCCTTCAGGCTCTGGTTAGTTCTCAGTGTTACCTGTTACTTTGGACCTCATCATTCTGGGACAAGAGTCTAGCTCATGGGCCAAACTTCCTAGAGGAACACTAGGTCCTACTCTTTGCAAGTAGAATACCATTTAGTTCTGGCAGCACAAAGCTTTCTGGTTCAAAGAGAAGACGCTTCTAAGGCTTCTTGGACACCGAGTAACTCTTACAAAACAACATTTTGATGAATTAAGTGTAAATGAATCAGAAACATATGGATTAAATTTCCTTTGAAATATGCATGCCTTTTCTGAATTAGGGGTAAAATGTTTGGCAAAATGTATTTTGTTAAACTCAAAATAATATAAGAATGCTCAATATTTTTCTGAGCCCCCGCCCCCAAATTATGCTGGAATCTTATTTTCTTTAACAATTAATTTGTGTTTAGGTTTAATACCATTTAAAAAATAAAAGAAAATAACATCAGTCTGATCTCTAGTTACTTCCCTGAATATGTGCTTTCTTAAGTAGCTGATAAAACGCTTCAGAAGTATGTGTCCAATTTTCTATTCACATTTCCTTTCAGTAGAAGAAACACATTCTGTGTCTCTGCCACTAATTCTGTAATCTTAATTTCACATCTTATTCAAACTTAAAAGTACTTTGTAAACTGTCTAGAAGTTTCCTCCATGCTGTGGTCATGTAGAAATGCATAGATGAGAAAGACCCTTGGATACATGGAGGAAGGAGACATCAGGTCCCAATTTTGTAGAAACGACTTTTCGAAGCCCTGTGAGCAAGTGAATTGTGTAGCTCTCTACTATTCTAGTGCAATCAAGTTCAATCAAGATGTCCACTCTTGTTTGCGCTCTTCACTGTCACACATGGAAGTTAGCCCAGTTGATTTTACTAAGTTTTAGGATCCACTTTTCACCTTTGTTTGACTCAATCTTTCTTCTTAATCTATGCTGGGAAGGGACAGAGCATAGGTATTCATTGCATTAGCTCTGTTGTATACAGCATTTAGACCTAGATTTAAAGTATGGAGTTCTAGATAAAGGGCCCAAGACTGTGTAGGTTTTTGTTTTTGCTTTTTGTTTTTGGATAGGCTTTTAGCCTTTCTTCTCTAAACCATGATCAAACAAGTCTTCTTCATTTTCTCCTTTGAACCAACCCTCCTTCTCCAGGGCCTCTGTACATGTTGTTCTCTTAGCTTGGAACAGTTGGCATCTTCCACCTCCCAGCCATCCCTGGCTAATCAGACTTTGCTTGCATGTCCCAGTGTAAATGTTACAACTCTGGAGCAGTCTTTCTTAGGCAGATGGATCTCTCCTTTTTTATGATTGTTCATTTTGGTACTTAACAATGAACTTGGCACACAGTAGGCACTAAGTAAATATTTATTGAATCAGTGAGTAAGTAAACTTGAGGGATTAGGTGGTCTTGCCCTCCTTTAGGGCTGTGGCAGAAGTAAATTCAAGTTTAAAAATGAAGAAATATATATATTTGGCGTCTTTGCTTTTGAAACTTCTGACTTCCTTTAAAAAATGTTGTTGTATCTTAGTATTTTTCCTCCAAATATTTCAAGATGCAAATAAATCAGAATATATTTATGTATGTTTCTAATCCAGTTTCACAGGATGTTTTTATTTGATAGACTTGAATTTGCAAGTCTGGGGCCATATCCTCTTGAATGCATGTGAGCTCACCTGATAGAGCTAAGCAGAGTCAGGCCTGGTGAGTACTTAGATGGGAGATCTGTCTATTTTTATGAATGGACATACTTAAAATTGGTAAACAGATACTTGGTTGTATTTTTCAAGGTAGGCTCCATAGGAATTTATGGAGCATCCTGTCGGATGCTGTGGGTGTTGAGAGGGTAATTAAAGTGTTTTAGAAAGCTCTGCGATAAACAAAGAGGTACAGATTATCTTTTCTCCACAAAATTCTCAGCAGATAATTGCATATTAATTTCCCACCCAATTTTAAAAATAATATGGGGGATGCGGTTTCTCGTATGTTTGTGTGGTCACATGCTTATCTCTCTGTGTGCTATTGTGCATATATATTCAAGTGTATGCGAATGTGGTCTACATGTGTGTGTGTATGTGTGTGTGTGTGTGTACATGTTTATCTCTCTGGTGCTGTTGTGCGTGTGTATTCAAGTGTTCGTGGATATGGGCTATATGTGTGTATATTTGTGTGTGTGTGTGTTTATACCTGCATGTGGAAGCCAAAGGTGTCTTTCTCAAACTCCTCACATAGTGTTTTTCAGGGAAGGAACTTTTGCAAAACCTGGAGCCCAGCAAGAGCAAAGGATCTTTATATTTCCACCTTCCCAGCGCTGGGATTACAGGGTCATATTGTCACATCTGGATTTTATGCTGGTGATCTGGACCCAGATCCTCATGCCTGCACACAAAGCACTGTAGTGACTGGCCTATATCCTCAGCCCCTTAGGGGTTTCTTCTAATTGATTAAAATATAGAACATCGAGGTGGAGTCAGGACTGCAAAGACTAGTTAGAAAATAGCACCAAGAAATGAAATAAAGAAACAAGTGGTCACTGGTAGCTTTCAGCACGTGAAACCTATCTACTGAGATCTCTTCCAGTCCCAGTGAGAGATCTGGCCAAACTCACCCAGCACAGGTGTGCAGAAAGAGTTGTTTTTCATATAATGACTGCTGAATTCATTATACGATAACTTAGAATTAACATTGTTATTCATATAATTGCAGCAAGCCATCAGAAATAGAAACTACCATTATATGTTACTCATATTAGGTCTCATAGAGGATTGCCTTGTCCATTAGTTCAAGGAAATAAGGAAATTGAGAAATTACTAATAAGAAATGTGTTAGAAGCCTCAAAAGTTTATGAAAAACATCAATCATATTAACAGAAAAGGTTTAATTTTTTTTCTATCACTTAGCAACAAGCCAAAAAAAAAAAAAAGTCTGGTGTTTTTTATACAACCAAACTCAAGTTACTTTCTGGTAGTAACTTTTGGGGTACCAAAAGAAATGACATCTGGCAGATAGATGTTTTTCATTTTGAAGAATTTGGAAACAAAGGTATATATACCATACCATTGACATGCACTCAGGGTTTCAATGAGCAACTGCTTCAAGTTCTGAAAAGGCTGTTGTGTTATTACACGCTTATTGGAAATAATGGCAATTATGGCGATACCCGTACAAATTAAGACTGATAGCACTTCTGCATATGTATTCAATAAGATGAAGCAATTCTTCGCACATTACAATATAAAACATATTACTGGTATGCCACACAATTCCATAGGACAAGCAATTGTAGAAAGGTTCAATGATACCTTAAAAGAGATGCTTATTAAGCAAAAAGGAATGGTAAACCCCCCACCCCAGGGACAGACGAAGTAATACTTTGTTAACTTAAATTTTCTTAATATTGGTGAAAAAGGAACAACAGCATCTGAGAGACACTGGGTTATCAAACAAAACAAAACAAAACAAACAAAACAAAAAACAAACTGAGGAACTATGGCAACCAATATACTATAAGGATGTGTTGGCATTAAAATGGAAACCTGCATTAGTTTTAAGATGGGGATTTGGTTATGCTTATGTATCTACAGGGAATGAAAAAATATGGTTACCAACAAAACTTATAAAGATTAGATCTGGCCAGGGAAAATCTCTTATCGGCTGAGACATGAATGTCTCCACAAAGTAAATAACGAAGGAATTCATTCTCACAGACTGTCTCAGTTACTTATTTCTCCAACATATGCATGCAAATCCATTTCAAAAGGGCTAGCTCAAATGATTGATCAGACAGAGACTGGACTTCACATAGAATAGACAGACAATACAGAGTCTGGAGAACACATAGGCTGGACAGACAAGACAGAGACTGGACTACTGAGCTATAGGTAGCTTTTAAAAGACTATTCTTTTCTTATACCCCAAACTAGAATATTTTGCCTCAGTTCAGCAGGAAGCAATTATAGGAAGACGTTGTCCTGGTCCCTTAAGTTGGGGTGGATGGTTTTGGTTGCTTATTGTGTTATAGTTGTTATCATTTAGAGTGGTAGATTGTTATTGGTTATGATCAGGGAGGAAACAAAATAAAGTTTAAATCAGGGCTTTCTCTCATCTATTTTTCTATTTCTCTTACCTTTTTCTCTTATCTAATGATGGGGGGGAAACGGAAAAAGAATAATATAACAATTAATTAATTAAACATTTTAATAAAAAGTTGAATCTACTAGTCTTTTTTCCTTTGGCATGGAACAATGTATCTTGATAGAAATTTAAGCCTGTTTTGTTTAATTATTGTATTTTGATAGAATTTAAGGTTATTTTGTTTAACTATTATACATTGATCAAAGTTTTAAGGTTGTTTTGTTTGACTATTGTTTGATATATTGTACATAAGTAGTATATTTAAAATGTGGTATGAAGTTCTAGTTTTATGGTTTTTATAAATATTTCTATTGTGTGCAGTTATATATCCTTATCCATATATATGTATATATATGTATTATATATATATGATACGATATTATATACATATATATAAAGGGAGATATGAAGTGGAAATTCTTTTCTTTGTAAACTCAGTTATATCATGTGATTTTCCTACCCTTGTTGATCAAAATTGACAAGCATGATTATTCTTGCATTACATCTGTGGATGCTGTTGTAGCTGTTACTTCCCTGGCACCCTTTGTTGTGACTAGTACCAGAAAGCTCTCTTCGAGGACCAAGAACTCTAAGACTGCAGAGTCCAGAGCTATAGGGAGCAGAAAATGCCCTTGATAGTTTGAACTATGGTAAAGGGCTGTTCTATTTCATTCCTTAGTATCCATGTTCATGAATTATTTCTAATTGGACAAAGTATCTCTGATCTAACATATTTTACTTTTGGTGAATGGTCTCAAATCCTTACTGAAGACATGCAGCTATGGTTTCAGCAGGTCAATATAGTGTTCTGTGAGGCATGCTGCCATAGGGTGGCTTGGAATATAAACAGAGATTTTATCAATATGGTTCCATTTCTGCATCTTTTTCACTGTAAGGTAGGTTTCTTGGCCATGCGTCCTGTTTCACCTTGTACATCTATGAAACAAATACTCCGGAAGCCCTAGAAAGTAGTATTGGCTGACGATATGTGGGCCAGAAAGGGTCACAACTGAGATATTCCTCCAGCTTAAAAGGTATAATCCCGGGGGTGGCCTCAAACTGGTGCTTTTTCTCCTGCCTCATCCTCTCCAGCATTTGCCTCCTGGCATAGTTCCAGCTCAAACAGTCTCATGTTCTTCAGCACATTTTCATAACAAAGAATAATGGAGTTGATGAAATTCTTGGACAAGATCAAGAATGTACACTCCTTTTTCATCACACACATACAATTTTTGTTCTGATATTCTTTCTTAATTGGTATTCCAAAGGATGCTTTTATTAAATCTATAGACACATAAAATATATCTAGGGTTGTGCCTTAATGATATCATACATAATAGCATGGCTTTTTGTAGTCTAACCTGTTACTCAAGGGCCAACAAGTTTCTGCAGGAACCAGAATAAAAGTTAAACACAAAAATATTATGAAATTCTAATCTTTCTTTTTGGCACCTATCTTCTTTTCATTTCCAGGATATCACTTTTTAAAAGAAAATTGGAGAAGTAGAATTTTTGCTTGGCTTTCTCAATGAAGACAGATTTTCCCCAATGTGCCAAAACCCTGTTAAGGATTATTCCAACTAGTAAATAAGTGACTTTCAATAGTTTATTCAGGAGCCAGGGAAATGTCCAACTATTGTTTTCACTCAAAAGTGGACATGGTGGGTTCATTATTAGGACTCTATTTGTTATTAGGGCTTGACTAAATCCCATACTCTTATAGTGGGCCATCAATGATGTCTTTGACCTTAGGGATACAATGTTAACTCAGAACTCTAAGATAATATTCAAAGGGTTAGGTATTGTACCTGTCCATACTGTACAGTCTTAGCCATAGACTGTATATCTTTTTGAAAAAGAAGTTGGGACAATCACAATAACATATACTTTTCTGTGGTAGTGATTTGTATTTTCTCCAAGAGATTCAACCACATATTAAGCCAGCAACTTTTGTTTATAGAAAATGACCTCGGTTTGGAAATTGATCAAGGGATCATGATATTTGAGTGGGCAATGATCCTCAGACTTATACTTGTTTATTCTTATGAACTTCCTTTTAACAAGTTTTATTTTTAGGCAAAATTTACATGAACTATAATCCTTTTTTTAAATCTTAAATTGGATACATCTTGGCAGTTTAATCAGCACAATTGTAAGGAACATTAGTTATCCCATTTTTTGATCCATCTTGATAGTTTTTCTTCACCCTCATCTTCAACATTTGGCAACTGTTAATTTGCATTCTGTTAGGATAGTTTTTCCTTTAATCATTTGTATAAATGGAATTATATAGTGTATAATCTTTTGGAATCTGCTCACTTTACTTAGCCCAATACTTTTTATACTTATTCCTTTTATATATTCCATATATGTATATATGTGTTTATGAGTTATACTTAGTACAATATTTCTATACTTATAAAGCTGTAGTATTCCTTATAGATATTCCATATGTATGTATATATGTATACATTGTACATTGCACAATACTTTCTATACTTATGTATGCTGTTGTATGCTTATATATGCTGTTGTAATCAGTAACTCCATTTATTTTTGTAGAGTAGTGTTCCATTGAATGAGTATTTCAGTTATAATCTTGAATAAAAATGATTTGGGTTTTTCAGTAATCTTTTTGTGTGAAAAACCATTTTTTCAGCTCTCCTAAATGAATTCTTCAAGATAGAATTCTTGTGTTCTATAACAAGTTATGCTCAACTTTATATGAAAATATCAATCTTGATTTGTTTCCTCTTCAGCCATAAATAAGGGTTCTAATTGTGCTGCACCTGGTTCAAAACTTGGTGCTGTTAGGATTCTCCATTTCACTTTTCTGGTGGATGTGCAGTGATATCTCCTGGTAGTTTCAATTTTGATTTTTCAGAGGACAAATGAAACTGAGAACCCCCATGGGCTCTTAAGCCATCTGTGTATCTTATCTTTCCATAATTGAATACAGAATTTTCTATTATTATTGAATTGTAATCATTATGCATTTTGAACCATGGCACTTAAGAAATCATACACGTTTTGTGAACTATTCTGCTCTTCCTGCCTTGGTTACTTTCTTGTTATTGGGATAAAACACTCTGATAAAAGCAATATAAAGAAGAAATAATTTATTTTGGCTCATAGTTTCAGGGAATAGTGCATTGTGATGGGGGAATCATGGTGAGAGAAAGTTCAGGTGGTTAGTCCCATTGTGATCATGGTCAGGAAGCAGGTGAAGGTTTGTACTCTGTTGTACTTTTTCTTTTTTTTAATGAAGCCTAGGGAATAGTGCTCAGAGTGGGTATGGGTCTGCCTCCCTCAATGGATCTATTCAAGATAATCCCCTAGGTATGTCTATAGGTCTATATAGTATCACTATATATGGTATCACTTATCACCAAATGTAATCTTCAAAGAAAGGCCAGTATGAAATTCTTAATCATAACTACCCTTCCATCAGTTTATGTAAATGGATTTTGTTAGTAATGTACATCCCAGATCCAAGACTTTCTTACAGCACAGCACAATTTGATGGATTTTCAAGTCAAACAAAATATAGACACTCCAACATACCTATTTCTATAAATTTTAAAATCCTTTTATGTTCCATCAGTTATGGAAATCTAGACAATTCAACTTTTCTTTAAAAAAAAAAAACAATTTTTTTTTTGTTTTTACAGATTTTTTTTTTTTTTGATTTATGAGTACACTTTAGCTATCTTCAGATACACCAGAAGAGGGCATTGGATCCCATTACAGATGGTTGTAAGCCACTCTCTGGTTGCTGGGAATTGAACTCAGTACCTCTGGAAAAGCAGTCAGTGTTCTTAACTGTTGAGCCATCTCTCCAGCCCAATTCAACTTTTCTTATGACTATCTCTTTCTCTGATTTTTCCAGGAGCTACCATAGCTACAAATTGACCCTACCTTCTAGGGCTTTCCATAGTCCTAAGTCCATATCCTAAGACAGTGTCCCAAAGTCAATTAACACTCAATAAATTTAGTTCTATGATTCAGACTGTTTGATCAAGCATCCTTAGAATCCAGACACTAGATTCTTAATGGTATGTGCTGACTTTCTTTTCTTTTCTTTTCTTTTTTTTTTTTTTTACATGTTGACTTATTTCACATATTTCCTATGGATCAGGTCCCCCTTCAAACCTTTATCAGGCCAAATTTGCCACATTGATGCTACTTAATCCTATGTACTTGTGAATTAGCATAGACAAGATAGAAGATGTAGTTTCTTCTCCAGACAGTGATTTCTGCAAGTTGGGCTAAAATGAGTGAGGTTCTGAGTCTCAGTAAGGAAGGGGAGTGAATGCTGCATGTTCTGAGTTTAAGAGTACTATGGGAAAACACAATATTCAGAGGCATCTACCAAGATGTTGCCATTTCATGTGTCTAGGTTCGAAGTATCCCCAGGTGAACTCTACTAATTTTGTCATAGCCAACTGGTCTCAGTTTGACATTTGCTTTCCTTCAAAGTAATAGGTTCCATCTCTGAGCTCTGAGTCTGGACTTCTTCTTTTCTTTCTCTCTCACCACAAGGGAAAAAGGAATGAGTGCTATTTTACAAGCTGTTCAGGAGATCCTATAGATTTCACAGTTAATGCTAGTTTTTGTTAATGTACTCTCCAGTTTGTAATAATTCATCATAGAGTCAATACGATTGAATAAGTGGCAGTCAGTCCGACTAATTTTGTACATAATCTAGAACACAGCGGCACTACTGTCCACAGTTATAGTTCCTTGAGTTTGGGTCATTATTACAGTCAGCTCGAGGGCATCTACATCATACATATGACCAGAGATGGGTCCGGGCATCAGTGATCTAGTTATCAAAACTCCATTTTGCTGCTTGCTTTCTTGAACTACTGATTTTTCCTCATTAGTTGAATTTTGTAGGAGCAGATAGTAAATATGAATTAAGGAAGAAAAAGTGAAATGGAGACTAGCACCTGTAAAAGAAATAGTGAGAAACAAAATTGGGTAATTGGAAGTAGGGTTATGATATAAATCTGGCAAATTGTCTTAGGTCAGTCAGGACTCTGAAACTAAGATTCTTGATCAGCGGTGTGTCATATTAAGTAACTCCATCATTTACTACTGTTTTATTCATGATGAGACAAGAATAACATTGGAGCAAATGCCCAGGCAAACATGAAGAGGTTGACAACTGCAGGTTGGTAGCTAACTGTATTCTTTGAGCCCTCACAAAGCATTTTTTTCTTGAAATAAGATGTGAATTCACATCCCAGGGTCTTCTGTGCCTTGTGGTTTAGTATCTATGGAGTGTACTTGTATCCTTTAATCCCAGCACTCAGGAGACAGAGGCAGGAGGATCTCTGAGGACCTCTGAGGATCTCTGAGGCCAGCCAGAGAGAGTTCCAAGATAGCCAAAGCTACACAGAGAAATCCTGTCTTGAAAACCAAAACCAAAACCAAAACCAAAAACCAAAAAATTTTCTAATTTCATTAGTTCTACTCTTTGGAGCAACAGTAAGACAGTTTATTGTGTCCAACCATAATCATGATTAATATTAACACAACCTAGAACCATTTACAAAACGACAGAGCTTTAGGCCTAACTAGACGATTTATGCGTGCAGCAAACTCTATTTTCTTTTAAAAATGTAAATAAAACCGTTTCATTGCCCTAGTGGAGAACATGATGTGGAGAGGCCCTTAGGTTTATTTATGGCATTGTCCTCTAAGCCACATCTTGCCATGGGTTGTGTTTGTTCAGTTTTATCACCTTGTCTTCTCAGAGCTGGAGCAACTGCTCAACTTTTGGCCAATACTTTCTCTTCTCTCTTTCTGACGTTACAAAGAGAAATAACTATTGCCAGGTTGTGATTTGCGGAAGATTTTGTAATATCCCATCATGTCTCACTTGGAAAACATTTGAGGTAACAGAAACAGAAGTCACTCAACTCTTCCTGGAAAATGATCATGGGACGTCCTCCTGGCCACTTGAGCAGACATTCCTGAACACTTCACCTCTTCCTCCTATTCCTGTGTTATAGAAGAACTTATTCATTTTTGTTATATATTTTTAATGGATTTTAAGTCTTGAAACTCTCTTTTTATATAATTACTTTTGAGGCAACTATGATCCTTTTCTGGAAAAAATTAAAAGAAATCTCACTAACAATTTAATTCATAAATTTCTTTTACTAAAACCAAGGATTTCTGAAATGGCATCAATGGTGTCTTTGTGAACAAACAGAGGACTACATAGGGAAATGGACATGATTCTGAATCTGGACAGCAGAGTCAATGCATATTATAGTGTTTTGTTTTTCTCCTTACATATGGTTGTTTTCCAAGGCAATGAAAATAATGACTCCATAGCCAGGGGCAGAGTTTGACACTAGAACAAGAATCATAAATACAGGCTGGAATTTTGAAATGGGAGCTGAAAACATTAATGGAACCGAATTAGAAGACACATGTGCACATGTGTGTCATCAATGTCTAACTCTGTGCCTGTATTTTAAAAGTTCTCATTAGAGAGTGTGCATTTTCACTTTGTTTTAGGTCATTAGGGACTAAATTCTTTTGTTTATTTTTCAGTTAACATTTATTTCAAAATAATTACTGTCCCACTTTCAAATTGTTTCTCAAATAATTAGGAACACAATTCATTATTTTTTATGCAACTCTACAGAAAAAAAAACACCACCACCAACAACAACAACAATAAAACACCCCACTGATATGTCATAGTCTCATAGCTGAGTAACACAATGAAAACTTCAGGTCCCACACTGAATGATTTGTATGCAAATGAGATCAATAATAACTAACTGTTATCCTCTCTTTGTTTTTCAAATAATCACCATGATTTTTAGAACTGAGATTATATTTTCATGATTCTTTTCTAATTTTTGTTTAGCAGATATGCTTTTAAGTTATTCAAGATAATTTTAGGCACAAGATGGAAGTTATTACCTAAGTAGTTTTGGCTAGTTAGAGAAATATGGATTTAACTCTTGTTTAAAAAGTCTTTATTTAGAACTTGTGCAAAAAGTCACACACACACCACATACATATACTTATTACATTTTGCCATAATCCTTAATGCATTACTTTTGAAGACTTATTTTAGTTGTCTCTATAATTCCTTAAATATTGATCTTTAGTTGTATGAAATGTTATCTTTCTCATAAATAAAGAGAATGGTTTAACGCTTAGGATTTTCATCTGTATATTAAGTTTTCAAGACGGGAGGAACTTTCAGACTTTTGTTGCTACTGGAATCTTCCAATTGAGAAATTGACCACGCTTTTCATAGTATCTTTGCACTAGCCTCAAACTAGACTCTGCAAAGCAATTATGAAGACCACTGCTCTCCGCAGCACTTTAGAAACTTCCCGTGTGAGGATAAGAAGCCAAGTAAACGTTCTTACCAGGCGATCATTCATTTTCACAAAGGGAACATATGCTTTGGTAAATTCTGAGTTTTCCTTGGAGGGCCTTCACTTACTTTTTGATGAGTTAATAACTTATTGATAACTGACCTGTCTCTCCATATGTTTTACATAATTTAAGAATAGAACAGACTTATAAAAACCTCTAGTCTAAAGGTAAAAGATGTGCTAGTTTCCTTTTTTTTTTTTTTTTAATTTTAGTAAAATAAGATGTGAATTTGGGGGCGAGGTAGCACAGCTTCCTCATTTAGTGCTTTCTCATTCATTCTTTTCCAATATTTTACTCTGTGTAGTGCTAGGGAACTGGAGGCTGGGCATTGCCTGTACTACTGCCAGAATCTTTTAAAAAATAATGATTCTAATTTGCTGGGACCCATGATGTATTTTATGAGTTATTTTATCATTGAGCAGAAGACTGTAAGCATGCGTAACCTCGAGAAAGATGTATACTCATAATTTTACATGGTCATAGGATGTTTCTATGGTCCAGTTTATATCTCACCTTGATAAATTTCACCACAAATAGCTTTTACACCCGGTGTTTAGAGGGCTAATTGATTTCATGTAAAGTTGTTGTATACAAGAAGTAGATGTTTTTAATACTCATGAATACAATAGTTAAAAGAGTAGAACTATTCATTTAGTTTCTATTTTTTTTGAAATAGTTTTGAGTTTGGGGATACAGCCCACTTAAGTGTGAACTATTCCAATCAACATTTCTTAAACATTTTAAAAATTGTTACTTAGGGATAAAAAAGACTGTCAGAAACATCAAACTTTTAATGCCTGGGAGGCGATTCTGTCATGAGACCTCCATTGTCATGAATAGATAAATCTGCCTCTCAGTGGAGTCACAGCGGTCTGAGGCTCCTGGCCCCTTTCCCCTGCTCATGCTGTCTCTTCTGCTTTTCTAGTACAATGGTGTGCAGGTATGAAGAGAGCTTTAATGTCTGTAGAGAATATACAAGTTTTAGAAACTATGATATTACAATAAAACATGATTTCTTTTTCAGAAAAGCACCCCTATCTACTAATGAAGTAGACTTTGTCCTCAGACCTGTAAGAAAATAAAAAAAATTAGCATTTTATGACTGTATCAGGTAGAATTTTATGGTTAACAGTATGTGACATTTTGAGATAAAGATTTATTATTAATTAATGTCTTCCTTGATAACAGTTAATACTACCCCCTTAATTTTACTTACTCTTTGGTACCAGTATGCTTATTAAATTTAACTTGAATCATACTAAGAAAAACCACGTCGGATTTGTCATCATGTTGCTTATCATTTCAAATGTTGTCTCATTAAGTAGATTATGTTCTGTGACTCGTAAGCTGTTTCTTCTTCGTGTAAGATTGATTGTACAATTCAATTTACACAAAACATATTGTATTCATTCAGGAATATTTTCTAATCTCCTTTTCTGCTTAGTAAGATGTCTCTGTAAATATTTATGAGTTTGCCCTTTAAAAGCAAACAAAAAAGAACTTTTAAAATTCAAAGCAAAACACAACAAAAGAAACAAATTAGGAAAGTATTTTTTTTTTCTCTTGGCAAGAGATTTCTTTGTGAATTCTTGGCTTAGGGAGCTATTGAAGATTGCAACATTTTCTTCTTTTGGAGCAAGGGCTTCCCTCTTCTTTCCTCCAATGTCCTTCTGGGTACTGGTTCTGATCTCTCTTTTCTGTACAACGATGACAGGACATCTTTATGTTGGTTATCTAATACGCCCAAACAGCATCAACACAAAAACTATTCCTACGCAAGCAGTGGCAGTTTTGCGTGTGAGCAGTTCACTTTCGAGGCTGTAAATCTCTTTGACTTTTTGGTAAACTCAAATTTCTCAAATTCTTACTGTGTTTCACTTAGAATATTCCTGACAGTATTACTACAAACATGTTACAAGAAATGTCTAGTTTGTCAGTGTTGGAAGCAAGACAAAATTAGTTCAGCTATTTAAAATTTTATTTCTAATTCCCCATGGACTTTGTATCCACAAATGGTCTTATACCTGATGTTGTAGTACATTGTTAGCTTTTTGAAAAGTAAAAGTTGATGAATATTTCTTCTGAAGCAATGTGCTACTTTTACACATCCATCAGATTTAGGAATTACTTGGAGTTTTATTGACAAGTCATGTTTAGTTACTACAGTTTGAATGTGTTGTAACAAGGCCAGATGTTAATACCTTAACATCCAGTGTGGTTTATTGGCAGGTAGAACCTAACAGCAGGTGATTACATCACAAGATCTCCATCCTCATGAGTAGATAAATCTGCCCCTCTGTGGGTGCCAATTGTCGGGGGAGTGGACTAGTAATCATAAGAGAAGTCTAACCCTCTTTGTTTCTTTCTTCTGTTCATGTTTACTCTTCTACTTTTCTGGTTCTCCCCAGTAGCTAAATGGATACTGTGCTCATGACCTTCCTAGTTTCCGAACCATGAGCCCAAATAAACTCCCTGTCTTTATAAACCATTCTGTCTGGGTATTTTGTTAGGTAGCAGTTCTTTGGTCTTTTGAAGTTATGGGTAGAAAGGACTTGCTCTGGGTAAGGGTTTATTAAAGACGAATGAGTACATAAGTCATTCTGTTGAGTTACATAGGCTAGCACAGACTAGTGGCCATCGTGATGCTGTTGGTACAATAAGACCTCATTTTCAGAATGGGGAACAGAAGTTTTTATGATGTCTAAGGATGAACACACATGCCTCTAGTGTTTTGGGTCTGCTTCCAACTCCATAAAGTTCTATGGAAATAGAATTACTAAACATTAAAACACCTTTAGAAAGAAGACTTTCTTTTTTTTATTAATCATTCCATTCGTTTACATCTCAAATGATATCACACTTCACGGTTACCCCCCTCCACCAACTGCCCCCATCCCACATCCCCCCACTCCCCTCCCCTTTGCCTGTGTGAAAAGAAGATTTTCTTTAAGAGACATCTTGGAATCTTTTTTTTTTCCTGAAATTCTCAGATAATGTGTCAACTTTTACTTACTGATGATACTATATAGAAATTAGGTACTACTGTAATCATTTACATACATAGTTACACAACACACATACATGAACACACACGAATAAAAATGAGGACATGCCTGCTCCCATGTTGAGGAGAGGTTTTGATTGTGATTATGAAGGAAAGTTCAGTCAGAGGCATCTGGAAGAGTCCAAACTGAACTGTGCCAGCAAATAGACTGGACCATGAGAAGAGAGATAGGGGAAGAGTGAGAGAGGAAGAGAGGGAAGAGGACGAGAAGGAAGAGGAAGAGAGGAGCCAAGTGAGTAAGAGAGGGGGCCAAGGGAGGTGAAGAAGCAAGAGGCCAAGACAGAGCATGCTGAAATGCCTGCGTTATACAGGTATCACAAGCTGATAGAAGGGAAACCCAGTCATAGGGCTAGACAGGTTTAGGGTGGGGGAGGTAACAAGTGCTGGAAGAGCCACAGGTACTCAACCTTGTTCTGGGTTTCTTTCGGACCTTAAACAACAACAACAACAACAACTACTACTACTACTACTACTACACACACACACACACACACACACACACCCCTCTCACTGCAGTCTCCCAACTTCCCACGTTCTGTTATGCTTTGGGTCCTTTGGTGACACTCCTGTTTGATGTACTAAAATTTCCTTTATATCTGTGGATGGGGAAACTGTGGGCTTGTTGTTATGCTTATGGCCTCCATGCCTTTGTCTCTTCCCACTCTCATAGCCAAACTCATCTCAGGGGCTCGGGGATGGGTGCTTCTTCACAGAATCCCCCTCCTTGTCCACTCCTTGCCCCCATCTTTTCTGTGATTTACCCATCTGTGTAGATGGGGTGGTTTTAGAGGGACAGTTTCTTCTTATAGGATGTGCCTGTCAGTAGCATCTTCCTCTCCCTGGTATCGTGCAATTGTTTTTTGGCTTTCCTATCCTATGTATTTGGGTTAATGCTATAGGGCAGCAGTAACCATAGCCCTACTAATGAGAGACTCAACTTTGTAACTCTGTCAGACTTACTTACTTGGTGGAGTCAGCCTCCGAATCACATGCCTCTTTCCTCTACTTTAGAGAAAACTGACAAGCTTCAAGACAACCTGAGTGTCCTTCTGGGGCTTCCAGATGGTGGATTCATACCAGCTACCTATGCCTAGCAACACTGGGGAAGACAGTACCTTTCCTCTAGTGGTTATTATACCTGTTCTAATGCCTGTAATTGATGTTGGAGCAGGTATCAATCAGCATTTCCTCCCCACAAAAACCCTCAGAGATATAAGCACCAGGGAAAGAAAGTGAATTACTGTTAGGAATGAACCTCCTTAAGCAAAGCACAGGAAGGTAGTTAAGTATTCCCTCCACTGTCTTCCAGTATTTTCCCTTTCTCTGCTTCCCCCACTTTTCTCTACACCCCCTGCCTTTCTCTACTCCCCTCCACCTCAGAGATGATTGGTTTTATTTCAAACTGAACATCCCAGAACTCACCAATTTTTGTCCCCATTCCTTGATGAATTCTTCCTTTGACAGATTTCTGTAAGGTAGACAAGGATCAGTTCTAAGTGAATAAGGTCTATAAAATTGGTCTCAGAATTTTTTATTGCCTATTTTAAGCCAAATTACTCCAGGATGAGCTATCTAAACTTAAGAGTCACAAAGACTTATTAAGATACAGAAAATATTACTAAATTTGTGTGTCAGAAGTATCACTGATGATGTAAGATTTATGAAGGATGCAAGTGTCTTCAATAATGTTTATGTTTTTTCTCTTCCCCTAAGTAAAATCTTTAGAGATGATTGAATGAGAGAAATACTGAAGTTCATAGAAACTTGATTCTAGCGGAGAGAAATTGTTTTCACAAAGTAGGAATACATGGGATTTTCTGTATGGGGTTTTCATTTTTTTCTTTATTAAGTTATCATTGCAGACGGACAAAGGAATGAAGCTGTGTGACTTGAGGGCAGGATCATAAACCTGGCTGCAAGTAAAGGTGTTAAATAGAAGAGTAAAATAGCCCGGAGCAAAATCAAACAGCTCACTGAGCACGACCATGAATGCTGGTACTCAAGAGCATTAGTAGGTGGAACAGGAAGGAATCAAGGTGGGTCTTGATCCAGAGGCAAGAGGCAGGATGGCCAGTTCAAGATCCTTAATTTGACAGGAAGCCAGCCAACAAGGCTTACTCCTGGAAAAGGAGGCATAAGCAATGTCAATGGCAGTCTGTTTTGTGTGGGGACCTAGAGTGACAAGCATCATAGACAAGGTCTCTCGGAAGGTGACTGAAAGAGTTAGAATGATCTATGATGAGGCACACTGTCTCAGTTCTCTCCAAATGGCATCTTAACTCTAAAGGTGAGGCGAAGTCTGAACTGGACTGTGGGGAAATCCAAAGAGGAGTTCCAGACAAATAGCCGGCAAGCAAGGCTCATCACGAGGAGACATGAAACTGCTTTTCCTACTCTTTACTTTCAAGGTGAAGAAGTTCACCAGTGCCTACAGTTGGTTGTAAGCTATTGTTTCTTTTTCATTTCCTCAGGAGTAAACAAAATAGAGACCCCTGGGTCACTTCCAGTAAGTGCTAGAGGACAATGGAGATGCAGTACTTTGAGATGATCAGTCTGATAGAAAGGCTACCGTACCAATTCAGTTAGAAAAACAGGTTGATATATTCTTATCTAGTTGGGATGTACCAACTGTGTGACTGCTCAGGGAGCATGTCCTTAGAAACACTGGGCTTACTTACAGTCACTTTCCTCTTTAGTTGGTAAATTGTCATCTCTTTGTATGTTAAAACATTTTCCACAGCTTATGTCATTTACGTATGCCAGCAGCTCTTCAGACATAGTGAAACTTTCTGCCCCTTTCTTTGTTGTTACTTAGGTCACGTCCATTTAGTATAAACATTCCAGAATTAGTTTTATTCGACTAGATAAAATAATTAGAAAACTCAGGGATTAAAGCTACCATAAGATGTACCGGTTTTTCTTAAGAAGAATATATTTTGATTTGAGTTGAGATTAGAATTTTTATGATCTTCTGGTTGTGGAGGTAAAAGAGTTTTGGATTTGAACCTAGTAATATGTTGTTGAAGAAATTGGGTCCTACCAAATCGAGCACTTCTGGCTGAAGTTCAAAGAACTGGGAGATACTATGAACACTGTTAAGGAAGAGAACTCACCACCACTCTCATCTAGCTGTGGCTCATGTTGCTTTAACATCATCCTCAAATGTTCACTGGTTTCACAGTGGCATGACTGTATCTGTTGTAACCAATTGCCTTTTGATTGGATTGAAAGTTCCTAACTTCCCACCCCACTACTGATGGGATGGAATACACATCTGGTACCATAAAACTGGTTCAAAAACCTATACCTGGGGAGGCCATGGGCTCAAGGGAGAAACATACTACTTTTTATTTTTATTTTTTTATCTAAACAGACAAGTTGTTTATTTCCTTCCAAATAGTTATGATTTTACCTATAGACTAGTGCTGCCCTTAACCTAGTAGGCTTTGAGAGTTTAAAGAGTCCTACTATTTACAGTTTGCCCTCTTTGTTTTGTGCTCATGTGTGATGATGTGAGCTCAGCTTCTGTTCTGTTAACCATTCTTGTCATCGGCAGCCATGATGAACTCATAACACTCCAGAACCATCAGCCCAAAATAAGCTCCTCCTTCTATAAGTTGCCTTGGTTATGGTGTTTTTATCCCAGCAAAGGGACATTTAATTTATCATGTTTTATATTAGTAGCCTCCAAATGATCCCAATGTGGTTTCCCCACAATTGAAGTTGGTTTTGGAATGAAGTTATGAGAAGAATTTGACAAATGCTTCAGACTCAAGTGCTGTCCCTGTAAGCAGGGTGGTGGAGTTTGATGATTTATTTATTTATTTATTTATTTATTTATTTATTTTTTATTTTTTATTTTGGAATTGGCAAATGTTCTCCATGGATTCCATGGTCTGTTATTCATTCAAAGTCTTTAAATTCAACAACATTCCCAGTACAGTGGTATTAACCTGCCTGATTTTATTTAGAAAAATAATTTTCCCCAATAGAGTCAATGATGGATTCAAAATACGTTCTTGATCACAGTTAGCATCTTATGCTGCACTACCTGATTGTCTCTGGGACATTTACTAATGAATGCATACATGTGAAATAATAATCAATTACTTGTTTATATCACTATTTACTTTAAATAGTTATCATTTATCATTAAGTCAATTATCATTAGTTTATCATTAGGTCAATAAAACAATTCTTTTGACTTAAGGATTGTAACATTAGTTCCAACATTGAGTCAAAGTAACTTGATACTGAATCTCTTTAGACCAGAAGTGCTTTCTAGACTATTCTCTACTGAAAATAATATAACCACCTTAGTCTGTTGAATGCATACCATATATCTGGATTAAAGTAATTGTTTTGCAAACTTTGTTTGATTCTTTTGATACTCTTATGAGTTAGTTACTATTAGCACCACATTTTGTTGCTGTTTTGCTTTCGTGCATAGCTTTTTCTTTTGTTTTTCTTTTAATTGAAAATTCATGTAGTATATTCTGATTACAGTCCTAGCCCCCATCTCTTCCCAGATCCTCTGCTCCTCTTCACCCGTCCAACTCCAGACCTCCTTTCTATCTATCATTAGAAAACAAATAAAAAAGTAAACAAGCCAGAATTGAAAACAACCATGAAGCAGAAAAAGCACAACACACACACACACACACACACACACACACACACCATAATCCATAAAAACACAAAATTGGAAACCATAATATATATATACAAGCCAAACACCAGTAAGATTAAAAATAAACAAAACAACAGCCCAAACGAAGCAATGTGAGAGAAAAATAAAATCCACACAGCACCCTTGAGTCCCTTTTGTGTTGGCCATCTATTGTCAGACATGGCTCTTACCCTTAAGAATGGTTTACATACCCAGTGAGACTCTCCTGGAGAAAACCATTATTTTCCTTTGTAAGCAGTTGTCGGTTGGAGATAGCCTTGGTTAGGGACGTGAAGTCTTGATACTACACAGAAAAGAGGCTTCAACTGAGTGTCCTGACCTATTAAGTGGCTCAACTAGAAATCCAATCTCTTGTAACTCCAGAAACCTAGACTCTTAGCCAGGAAGGCTGCTCTGTGCTCTCTTCTCTTGTTATTATTATTATTTTTTAAAAAGCTGTCTTTATTATTTGATTGCTAGAGCATGTATATTAGTTTTCTGTTCCTCCTTTAGCCAATAACCATCAATCGGTATCTTAAGCAATATCCATGTACCACTCATGAGAGTCTGACATGGGCTTGCTGGGTCAAACTCAACCTCCCTGGGTAAGCACATCTCCTTTCCCTTCTGGAGGTTGTAGGAAAGACTGTTATCTTCCTCTGGCTAACTTCTGCAGGCCAATCACACTATGAAGCAAATGACTCTCTTATTTCCTCCTTCAAAGTTACTGTGTCAAGTTCCTCTGACCAACCTTCTCTAACTATATCTTCCTCTGACTAGTTTGCAAAGGTTTAAGGACAATTATAATAAGGCTACGGACAAGTGACAATCCAAAATCTTCCTAGTTCAACATTCTTGAACATCTATAACATTTAGGGTATACATCTATGTGTGCAATTTTGGTACTTGCTGTACTCTAGGACCCTATTTCTGCACATAATATTTCAACAAACATTAAATCATACTGCAGTCAAAGCAAAGGGGCAAACAAGAGCCAGTGAACACCCATTAATTCCAATGCCCCAGCCAGCCAGCTGTGGTGCACCGCTCTAGTCTTCACGCTCCGGAGTTGTGAGGCTCAGTCTGTCCCTGGTTCGAGTCCCTGCCACAATTCCATGAATTGTGGGGAAAAAAAAACCAAAACCTCCAATGCCTTCTACAGGATTACGGTTTTCTTAGCACTGAACCTGTGTATACAATCTCGCTTTACACCAAATTGCATGTTTTCCTTTAAAAAAAACACTCGATTTAAGATGGCACCGGTTTCTGACATGGCCAGCTCAGCTTCCTGTATAAACAAGCCTGTTAGGCATGCGTCGGCCTCGAGCCTCTCCCGATAGGGCTTATGCTAATGAGGTATTGGCCCTAACCTATCCTAGGGCTTATGCTAATGAGCTATTGGCCCTAACCTATCCTAGGGCTTATGCTAATGAGCTATTGGCCCTAACCTATCCTAGGGCTTATGCTAATGAGCTATTGACCCCAACCTATCCTAGGGCTTATGCTAATGAGGTATTGGCCCTAACCTATCCTAGGGCTTATGCTAATGAGGTATTGGCCCTAACCTATCCTAGGGCTTATGCTAATGAGGTATTGGCCCTAACCTATCCTAGGGCTTATGCTAATGAGGTATTGGCAGTTTAACCAATCCTGAGAGAACACGCTGCCTAGCCTGCCTCCTTGGGTGGATATATAAGCAGCTTGTTTCTGCTGCTTGGGGTTCCCCGTTCCCCATTCCCCTTCGATGAATGAAGAATGTTCCTGGAATAAAGCTGACTGAGAAGAATCCGACCGTGTCGTGTCTTACTTGCTGGTCGAGGCGGATGCAACATCGGTATATAATTCAGTGAGTTTTATCAAGCCTGTCATATCTTCATATTTAAACACTTAAAATCTTTAATTAATCTATGCTATCCATATAGAAGGGAATATGTCATGAATGTGGAGCTTGAGGAATCTTTATAGACTGATCATTGATATAGAATGATCATTGGTTTAATGATCATTCAGATATTTTCCTTCATTCTTTAAAGTTCTCTCATGGCTAGTTGTGGTCAAATCCTAATCTCCATTACTGGCACCAGAAATCACCAACAGACTTTTATCAGCTTGTTTTTGTCTATTTAATAATTTCAAGCATAATTCAACTTTAGTTGGCTTTAACACTTAGCTGGCATCATTGACATGATGCCCCTGGGATGTATTCATTTTTTGTGGGTGCCAATAGTGTGCAGATCATAATTTGGTTATTTGACCAATTAAAGAACATTTAGTATCATTCTTTCCAATAAAGTATCAGACTATTATGGAAAAGAGTATTGCAAACATTCTCATATAGCTTGTTAGTACACCGTTTTCAAGTAGATAGTGATGGAATTGCTCAGTCATATGGCAAGTGTATGTGGAACGTGTGAAAATCAGCTATTTTCCACAAATGCTTGCATTGTTTTGCACTATCCTCACCGTGTCTGTTTGCTTCAGTTGTGTCTTCATCAACTGTCAGCAGCATCCCTGATAGCTTTCAGGATTGTCAGATCAATTTTGGAGCTATTTCAGGGGCATCTAACTGTAATTTTGATGAGTAATTATAGCAGGTTATCATTTAATGAATTTATGTATCCCTGATAAATCTTTAATATTTTGTCTATTTCCATGTATTTTCTTCTTCAATAGAAAGAATTCTCCAGATAATATAGATACAAGTCAACAGTTAGGGAGAGAGGCTGCAAATGTTGTTCCCTGCCATCGGCCTGTCTTTTCACATTTGAACTGGATATTTGAAAAGCAAATCTTAAGTTTTGCTGTTCACAAGACAATCCAAGAAGGAAAAGAACCCCATGAAAAGGCACAAGAATCAGAGACCCAATCATTACTAACTCAGGAATCAGATAAAGACACTAAACTCTATCTTAATTCTGTCTTCTTCAGTTGCTATCTCTCAGAAGCCTGTTTTTTTTGTTTTGTTTTGTTTTGTTTCTTTGTTTTGTTTTTTTTGTTTTCTAGTTTGAGACAGTAGGAAGTGAATCCACATGTGAGGAGATGTGGATAGGAATTGGGAAGATTAGGGGAGGGAAAACTGTTATCAGGATATGTTGCACAAGAAAAGAATATTTCCAATAAAATGGAAAAATGTAAAAAAAAAAAAAAAAAGTTTTGCTGTTCACTTTATCCACTTTATTTTATAGTCTGTATTATATCTTAGTTTAAGAGACTTTTGCTCAGACCAAGTTCAATAGATATTTTTCTATGTATTCTAAAAAAAAAAAAAAAAAAAAAAATCTGACTGTTAAATCATATTTTTAGGTGTATGATACATTTCAAGGTTCTTTTTAAAAGAATATTTTAAAAAATGTATATGTTTACATGTGTGTATATGTATGATGTGTATGTGTGTATGTACATATGTGTGTATGCGTATCAACGTGCGTGTATGTGTGTATATGTGTACGTGTGCGTGTGCGTGTGCGTGTGCGTGTGTGTGTGTGTGTGTGTGTGTGCGTGTGAATGCAGATGGCTGTAGCACCTAACTCATTTCCTCTCGAAGATCAGTGTGGACTACTAACTGCTAAACCATTTTTAAAGCCCTACTTTGAATTTTTTTTTAATGTACTGGGATAGAAGCATTCCTTGATTCTTTTCCCTGTCTTTTTGTATTCAGATACACGTCTTTCTCTCTTCTTATGGCTATGCAACTATTTGAAAGAACCCTTTAAAGGAATCATCTTTTATATTTTGCATTATCATCATGATTTTGTTTTTAAAACAAGCAGTCATATCTATGACTCTTTCTCAGTGTGGATTCTTAGTGGGTCTGTTTGTTTGTTTATTTATTTATTTATTTATTATTCTTTTCTCTAATTTACTTGCTGAGTACTCTGCTGCATATACATCTTCATACCAGAAGAGGGCATCAGATCCAAATTACAGATAGTTGTGAGCCACCATGTGGTTGCTGGGAATTGAACTCAGGATCTCTGAAAGAGCAGCCAGTGCTCTTAACTGCTGAGCCACCTCACCAGGCCCTAGGGGATTCTTTTTTGAATATGACTCAGTTGAAATGTATTTTCTTGTCCTTTGCTTGGGTCTTGCATGTATGACAAGAGGGAAGGGAGCATTGTTCCATCCCCCCCCCCGCCTTTTTGCTTTCAAAATAATTTTACTTATTTGTTTTAGCACTATTAATAGGTAATTTGTTTTCAGAACTTATTCAAAGATTTACAAAATACACCTTGTAGTATAGTCTGCCTTCAAGCCTTCAGACAATATCTAATGCAGGATCTGGGAACCCAAATACAACACATATCCTAGAAAATTTGTGTTGTTGAATGTTTGGTTACTTTGTATTTCTCTCTAGATTTGGGGGCATGTTCTGAAATGCCATTAAGTTACTAAGTTACTAAGAATCATTTTTATTCTTTACAGACATGTTTCAACACTTGCCAAAGTGTGTCTAAAATACCTTTCCATTTAGGTAATTAGCTCCATCACAAAATATCAATCCTTTTCTGAACCATTTCATAGTCTCTATATACTTCTTGAGATATATTTCTATTGACTTCAGATTTGTAAATCTCATTTTCTGTTATTAGATCTTCTAAGTCTGTATAATGCATCTTACCTTAGATAACATATTTGTCTTTCTGAATCTTTAATAATTACTTAAAAATATATTTTCTACTCCTATGAACATTCTATTTTTTGATCTATTTGGTCATCTCTTCTCCATTTCTTACATTTTTTTTCTTTTTTTTTTGATATTTCTTTATTTACATTCAAATGTTATCTCCTTCCTGGCTCCCCCCCGACCCCCCTCTTCCATCCCCCCCTCCCTGCTCTATGAGGATGTTCCCCCTCCCACCCACCCACTACCAAATCCCCACCCTGGCATTCCCCGACACTGGGACAGCAAGCCCTCACAGGACCAAGGGCTTTTCCTCCTATTGATGCCAGACACTGCCTTCCTCTGCTACATATTCAGCTGGAGCCATGGGGCCCTCCATGGGCACTCCTTGGTTGGTTGTTTAGTCCCTGGGAGCTCTATTTATTATAGTTACTCTAGAACACAATGTGTTAACTATTGCTTTGTTACTTCAAACACTTCTGACTCTGGTTCTTTATACTATTTTTCAACCAATTACTGGATTATTATTTTTCATTTTTACTGATTCTTACCTTTTTTTTAAATATATTTTTGGTTTGTTATTTTTAGATAAGGACTCAGTACTGTGGGCTCACCTTGAACTTGTTATGTAGGGACGCTGGCCTTGGCCTTCTGATACTCTTGCCTCTACTTCCCAAATACAGGCATTACAAGCTTGTACCTTCGTACCTGTTTTTAATTGTGTAAGTAATATTGTATGTATGTTTAGGTGGTCTGCTTATGCCATCTTCTGAGAAGGCTAAATTTGTTCTGACAGATAGCAAGATTTTTATAGATTACCTTTGACTTGCTGAGGTAGTTTTAAAGTTTTGTTAGGGAAAGAAACTTCCTTTCAGGGTATACACCTTATAATCAAGACAGTTTGTTAATCTAAGCATGTATGTGCACACACATATGTACACATGCATCCATGGGCGGACTCACTGTTTAACTCAGGCTACCTTAAACTCATGCTGTCCTGTCTCTTGTTTCTGAGTTCTAGGATTGCATGCATGATAGTGGTAAAGGTGTTTACTCAACATTATTAGATGAAGCATTTTTGGAATTCCGAATATCACAGGTTCCATAGAAACTGTATGTGTGGCTGTATAGACTTCTGCTCTGCTCTCCCGTGTGTCAGTAATAGTTTTCTCTAAAGCTTGGTCTTTCATACATCCATACATGAGTCTTGGAAGTTGGTTAACGTCCTCGAGGGGAAATTTCACTCAGACCAAAAGGTCTCCTGTGTAGCTTTTCCTGAGATCTAACTATTTTGATTTGAATGATCTTTGGCTACTCTGTATTCTGCTTTCTGTTTCTGCTGTCCAGTAACATTTACCGTCTTTGCCTAGAGATTCCGTCCCTGAGCTGTGCTCTGGAAAATGCTCCCAGGGAGAAATCTTGGGTTTATGTGATGTTTATCTTGTTTGCCTATTTCTTTCTGAGGACCACAACCCTGCATTGGCTGCTACCCAATGCCGACAAACAGTTGTTATGTATGTTTTGTCTAGATTTTATACTTGTTTACAGTGAGGAGTTAAGTCCAATAGCTGCTGCTCTATGGTGGGTGAAGCTGGCGCATGCCCACACTAATTGTTTCTATTTTCTCTACCATCTCTTACACTCAGAACACCTTTGTTCTATCATTTCAACAATCAGGACCTCATGCGTTTGTTTTCTCCCCACCTCCTAAGAATGCCCTTTAACTAGTGGCAACTGTTACAGGTTTTCCCCCAGGCTGTACTATTTGGATGTAGGTAGTGTAAAGCAGACCACTCAACACCCAACGAAGAGCCCCTATTGCCTTAGAAAAGCGTTTGCATTCTGCTAAACTTTTGATCCCTGCCGGCTTTGGTTTCTTCTATTTTTCATTAGTGTTCCTTGTTGATCAAATAGATTCTACCTGCTTTGATTTTTGTCCCTGATTTCTGAGTCCTGCTTGATCTCCTGGCTGCTATACCTTCTTGCATTAATCTTTATGAATGTTTGAATGAGATATGTCCCACATAGGCGCATGTATTTGAACACTTGGTCTCCTGTTGTGGGTGATGTTTGGGATGGTTATGAAACCTTTAAGAGGCAGAGCCTTGATGGAGAAAGTTTGTCACTAGAGGTGGGCCTTGAAGGGTTGTCTCCCTCCCTCCCTCTCTCCCTCCCTCCCTTTCTCCCTCCCTTTCTCCCTCCCTTTCTTCCCTCCTTTTCTCCCTCCCTCCTTCCCCCTTGCTTTCCCCTCCTCCATTCCATCTGCTTCTTGCAAATGGATGAAAAAAATTATCATTCAGCTTCCTGCTCCTGCTACCATTCCAGAACTTTCCTGACATGATAGACTCTATTCCTAACAATAAACCAAAACTACTGTTCCCTGCGTTATACATTTTATCATAGAAACAAAAACATAGCTAATTTTTGACTCCTGTCCACTCCTGTCTCATTTCAGACCACCATCCATTTGACTTCGGTATCCACCTTCACTGCTACTCTGGCCTGAGGAAGTATTAGGTAGGAATTTATGTTACGAAATATACCTGTACTTGGACTAACTACCTAATGCTATGCACTTGCTGACACTCAGGAGGATCTGTGAGGGTGTAAATATGAGGAAAATAAAAATATGTTACTTTTTCATGTGACAGGCAAAGAAAGGATAGATTCATTTGTTTTCTTCTTTCATTTTTTATTGATTATTTTATTTATTTACATTTCAAATGTTATTCCCCTTCACAGTTTTCCCCCCCACAAGCCCCCTAGACCCTCCTCCCTCCCCCTGCCTCTATGAAGGTGCTCCCCCACCTGCCTACCCACTCCTGCATCACCACGCTAGCGTTCCCCTATCCTGGGTCATCAAGCTTCCACTGGACCAAGGGGCTCCCCTCCCAGTGATGCCAGATAAGGCAATCCTCTGCTACATATCCAGCTGGAGCCATGGGTACCTGCTGTGTACTCTTTGGCTGTTGGTTTAGTTCCTGGGAACTCTGGGGGGTCTGGTTGGTTGATATTGTTGCTCTTCCCTATGGGCTTGCAAACCCCTTCAGCTCCTACAGTCCTGGCCCTAACTTCCCCATTGGGGTCCCCATGCTCAGTCCAATGTTTGGCTGTGTACACTCACATCTGAAATTTGAAAGTAGCTGTGCAGGAGTTGGGGTGGGGGAACTGGGAGTAGCTACTAGAAAGTGCCAGATGCCAGGGACCCAAGAGGATAGATCCATTTGTAATGGCACAAGAGAAACAAAGAAAATAGGAGATATACTAAATCAGTTACAACTATCTTTTTTTTTTAAAGTTTTTTGCTTTTCTTTTATTGGATATTTTCTTTATTTACATTTCAAATGTTATCCTCTTTCCTGGTTTCCCCTCCGGAAAGCCCCTATCCCATTGATCTCCCTGCTTTTATGAGGGTCGTCCCCCCAAACCCCCTCCACTCCCTCCTCATCATTCTAGCATTCCCCTACACTGGGGCATCGAGCCTTCACAGGACTAAGGGCCTTTCCTCCCATTGATGCCCGACAAGGCCATCCTCTGCTACATATGTAGCTGGAGCCATGGGTCCCTCCATGTGTAATCTTTGGTTGGTGGTTAGTCCCTGGGAGCTCTGTGTGTGTGGGGTCTGGTTGGTGGATATTGTTCTTCCTGTTGCGGTTGCAAACACCTTCAGCTCCTTCAATCCTTTCTCCAATTCCTCCATGGGGGACCCAGTGCTCAGTACAATGGTTGCCTGCCAGCATCCACATTTGTATTGGTCAGGCTTCATCAGAGCCTCTCAGGAGTCCACTGTATCAGGCTTCCGTCAGCACTTCTTGGTATCAACAATAGTGTTTGGGTTTGGTGTCTGCCTATGGGGTGAATCCCCAGGTGGGGAAGTCTCTGAATGGCCTTTCTTTCAGTCTCTGCTCCACACTTTGTCCCAGTATTTCCTTTAGATAGTAGCAATTCTGGGTTAAAAATTTGGAGATGAGTGAGAAAGCAAGAGGCTCCCAGGACCCAAAGGGGATGAGCTGAGCTGAAATGCCCTTCAAAGGGGAGGAAGAACCTGTAGAGACCATATCCAATTTCAACTATCTTAAAGGACAGATAAATTTCCCCCAAGATTAAGTCATAGGCCTGGGCTCATTAAATTTTTCCAATGTCATTACATTGCCATTATATTATAAAATATAGTAAACTGGGGCTAGACATATATTTTAGTTGGTAGAGAGCTTTTCTGCCATGTACAAATCTCTAGGTTCACTCCTCAGTGCTCAGTTAGGCCCAAAGTTCAAAAAGAATCTATTTTATATGGATTTCAATGGAGAATGAAAAACAAACAAAACAAAATAAAACATCAACACCAAAAAAATGCACTGATGAACTAGAAGACTCGATATTAGAGATCCTGCTGAGGGATGGGAAAAGGGAGGGAGACACTCAGAAATGTCTGTGTGCATGCACCAGAAGTACACACACTTTCAGCTTGCATCCAAGCTACTTGGACATATGAAGCCATTCAGATCTTTATGTTGCTCTAACTAAAACATTCCTTTCAGAAGACCATTCAGAAATGCGTCCATCCACATCTGCTTTATCTTTTGATTCTTCTCTTCTTCTTCTTCTTCTTCTTCTTCTTCTTCTTCTTCTTCTTCTTCTTCTTCTTCTTCTTCTTCTTCTTCTTTTGGTGGGGGGTGGAGTTGTCTATAATTCCAGATTGGGGAGATGAGTATTTATGAGCAATTTCCTATCAGGCTCCATACCACTGTAGAGCCTGTGGGTGAAGCTGTTAGCAATAGTCTGAGGAACCTATCAGTGCCTAAGAGAGATGTGAACATCACAGCTAAAGCCTCAGTTAATTGTTAAGTGTGTGTGTGTGTGTGTATGTGTGTGTGTGTGTAGGACTGATTTCTCATTGTGATATATAGCAGCTGTTGCCCTTGTTTGTGCATATGTATATGCAATACTCTGTATATAAGGCTTAGGCTGTGCTTCTACCTTGAGTTTTAAAAATCATTATTAGTCTCATATGTATCTTCTAGAGAAATGAGACAACATACTTGTTTATTTTTAATAAATCCGACCTTCAAGAATTATTGGTAAAGGGAACCTACCAGAAGGATACTGATAACATAAACACACAATGAGATGAGCCTGGCGCTTGCATTGGAGTGTTGTTAGATATGCATGGGGCTAGAGAGAACCTTCTGGGCCTATCTGGGCTGTGGCTGTTCCTTCTACTCTGTAGTTCATAGAAAAGCCTGATGAAAGATGAGCACTTTGTGATGATGATGGTTGTTTTTCTGTTCTGCTTTATGGTAGGTGAGCTCTAGCCTGCATAGTGTTGAGCCTGTAAGAGCCAAGGAACATGGAGGACACAGAAAGATTACTCAACAACATATACTGATTTTAATGTACATGCAAGAAATGTAAAGAGAATGTTCTTTTTCCTTCCTTCCTTCCTTTCTTTTTTGTTTTCTTCTTTCTTTCTTTCTTTCTTTCTTTCTTTCTTTCTTTCTTTCTTTCTTTCTTTCTTTCTTTCTTTCAATACTAATGTGTAGGCATAAGGCTGTAAGTAGAGGCCTTTTTACAGAACTCTAGAGTTTTAAAATTTTGGCTTTATGGTTTCTGGCAGATTAATTGGATATGCTGCAACACTGTTCATGTATTTTTCATATCGTTGGAATTTTAGAAGACCGAGGTTCAGAAGAATGTAAAAGTTGCCTCTTGTTAAATGCAGACACTTTGCTAAGAGCTTTATCATGAAATCTGCCACTCTTCCCCTAAAAGTGGTAATTCAGAAGGCGGACAGAATAATTCTGACCAGGAGATCCCATGTTGTTGGTTTGGCTGCTCTGATTAAAACCTTCTGTGAAGCAAGGGCCTTGCGTGATAGGCCCAGTCACAAATTAAGACGACAACAGTATGTTGACCGACTAAACATAGAGCCCAGTGGTTCATAACTACAAGCAGATACAGTTACTTCACCGCTTGAAACTGTTTTCCACCCTTGCACCACCAATGGGAGAAGAGAGCCTTGTTTAAGCAGTGGCTTCTTTGGGGCACATGTAAGTCCTTCTATGGAAAGTTACAAAATCCCAGGAAATCCCACCTGTGAATGATTGTAATGTTTAACCTGAGGTTAGTTTCTCTAATGCTCACTCCATGGAAAGCTGCCTTCCTCCCCCCATCTTTAGTGGTTAGTTTGTATAAGACTAGCTCAAAACCATAAGCCTGAAAAACCACAATTTCCCCCCAAAGACCGTATTGCCAGTGACATAGTGTGAAGGCTCTAGGGTTAACAGGTTTAGCCTCGTAACTCAGAGAAACTGGAAGTGGCCTCTAAATAGGATGTTAGAAGCCTCAATAACCTTCGGGTCCTTTGAATTTCATTACTCTACTCCTGGGAGAAAAATTGTATTCATATTTATATTTTGAAAGTGTAAATGCTGGCTTGGATTAAGCATGAAGCAGGTTTAGTGAGCTGTTTGTAGGACAGTGTGTCTTTCTAACGGTCACATGCTTGGCAAGTTTGCTCAAGAGAAGTTGGACAAATGTTTTTTTCGTTATTATTAATTTTTTTTAAGGCATAGTGTTTTATACAACACTGTTTAATCTGTCTTTCAGTGGTATAGTATTTACAGTAGAAAGGTTGTTCAGATGATGTCTCAGGCAATTCAAACACCTGGGTAGCATAAATCTCCTAATAACATTTTTACTCTGTTAACTCTTTCGTTTCTAAAATTAAAAGATTTTCTTTTTCAAAAAGGCTGGAGACTGGCTATAAAAATTTCAAATATTATATAGTCATGAAAATTAATAAATATATTCAAGATTAACATATGAAATGGTATAGAACAAAATTTAGTTGTTTCAGGGCTCCAGGTTATTAATTGCATTGTCAAATCATATATTTAGTTTATGACTTTGTCTCCCCATTTCTGGATTCTACATTCAAGGCCACTAATGATTTCCATATTAGAAATAATTTCTTGGATGGAGAAAAATAGTTTTTCCCATTATAAAAGATTCATAAAAAATAAAAATGGAAACACAAAGAAGAGATATACATAAGGTTAACAGTTATTCATATTTTCATTCTATACAAGAGAAACCAAATATATGTGGAGTTAGAGTGTAATATGACTCTAGGTAGTCTATTTATAATAGGTTCAAATGCTTTATAAGATGTTATTTAATATAGTTAATTGATTTAACTGTGTCATGATGAATATTTACTCAGTTTTAGCTAAACTCACTTTTGAGTGTTAATATTGAAATGAAAATGATTGCATTCTGGTAAAGAAATTCAATAATAAAGGCATTTAGGAGTAATTTAAAGCAATTTCACTGTTAGTTGTTTATAAGGAATACACATGCACATATATGTGTATACATAAGCACACACACATGTTTATAATACAGACTGTCTATTGTAAGATCTGTGGTTCTACAAACCCATTAGTTAGTGAGCTGACCTCACAATTTCTCACCACCCTCTTTTAGACAAGTTTTTACACAAGCCCAATATAGTCTCACTTTGCAGCAGAGAATGACTCTGGACTTGTGATTCTCCAGTCTCTACCTCGTGAGTGCTAGGGTCACTGTCTTGTATCACACGAGGCACTGGGAACTGAACACGGAGATCCATGCTCCCCGGGCAAAACACTCTATAAGCTGACTTACATCTCAAATTCAAATTTCAGAAGCTTTAGATATTCATGTGTATCTTTCAAAGAGTAGTTAACTAATTTAAAAATGGAATATTGAGAGGTTCTAGTTCCCAGTATCATCATGAGGTTGGTAGTTGTTAGTCACGGGCAGCACTAAATGGTTTTTTGTTGGTCAAAGTATATGGTTTATACTTAAATATCAGTTTATAGCTCATAAAATGAAGGGCACCATCAGAGTCAACGTAACATTTGAAATATTCTTTGTATTCAGCATCCTGCCTTTAATATCAGTTTTCCATTTTGTGATTAAATTTGAGACTTCATGATGCTAAAACACAGAAGATTAGAAACAATTCATATCAGGTGTCATTCCAGACTCAAACATAACCCCTAAAAATAAATATATCGGTTATGTTCCCATAAGATAAATGTATCAACTATTTTGTGAAATGTATGCTTGTATATGCCCATATTTAATTGATGTGGGCCAGTTAATAAAAAGTAGTGAAGTTAAATACACAACATCCCTTAATTTTTACTGTGTATCATCTTGTTGTTAGACACCATTGTAGGGATTCCATGGTTGTACTTGAGATGTATAGTAAGTCTACAGGAGCTAGGGTGGCAAAAACAAGAGATATTGTGAAAATATTATAAATATAAAGTAAATATGTATTCTAGTAAGGTAGAGAGGCTACCCTATCATGAAGGCAGGATCCATTTATTTGCCATAATATATTTCCCCTTCCATGGTCCTTGTTACTGGCATATAGAATGTTTGATGATAGCAAGAACATCCTTGTGGGACTGCATAAGGGTATCCTGGTTCTTGGCTGGGCATGGGCCTAGAACCCCGAGACTCCAAGGGAGAAACGGCAGGAGTTCGGCTACGTCCCCAGAACTCAGGGTCCTAACAAGCAGTCTAATCTCCATAGACCTACATTGTTCAGTCACGTAGGCCATTACAGCCCCTCCCAAAGTACACAGGTAGAGGGTGTAACTACAGGCCTCAGGCCCTAGAGATTTACATACTAATGAAGGTCAGAGGGCAGAGCCAATTAACCATTCCTCCCCAGAACCTCCCCCTTCCTCCCTCCCTACTTAACCCAGGCCTGCCCTGAGTTTGGGGGGGGTACTTCCAGATCCATCTACCATCCGCCATGACAATAACCCTTTTGGAAGTATCATTGGGGCCTCCTGGGCCCGCCGCAGCCAAAGCCTCCAGCCACTGAAACCCGGGACTTCCTCCGGTATGTGAGAGAGGCTGCCTGGAGGCCTCCAGGCAGCCTCCATCTCATGGGGCCCCCGGGCTGCTGCCACCTGGGCCCGGGGCCTGCCGCTGAGCTGCCACATGGGCCCGGGACTCCACCGCTGCGACCCGTTTCCACCACGCGGGTCCCGGGCTGCTGCCACCTGGGCCCGGGGCCTGCTGTGGGCCGCTGCCGCGTGGGCCCAGGACTCCGCTGCACTGCTGCGCCGTTTTTTCCCCACAATCCTCATGATCTTACTCATCACCACTGTCACCTTGCCACCACATTCTCTTTAAGCTAGTGAACACCAATGAGCAGACTTTGGAAGGAAGCAAGCTGAAATCAATAAGCTGGTCATCTTGTCCAGTCATTTACTAAGAACTCAGACTTCAAGGATCTCTGTTAGATGGACAGCTGCCACAATAATTTATTTTTGTGTGTTTATTTCAAACACTCCACCCATACAGTTATTATGTGACAATACTGTTCCACATATCTGTCACTGTAGATAAGGGCTCAGAATAACCCAAAATATGAATATCACAAAATCAACGTGGTGAACCAATAAGTTTTATTGGGTTACTTACAGGAATATGATGAGGGTTACTTACAGGAGCAGAAATGATTCAAAGACAGCTGCCTCACTAAAAGCCATTCCACTATGGGTTAACAGTTCATGGAAGTTGGAACCTAGAGCACACTGCACAGCTGTAGGCAGCTTCAACAGGTTGGAGAGTGCTCTTCCACGTGACTCAGTTGTCTTAAAAATCTTCCAGGCATCTTGGTTGCTTTCTGCTTCTTCTAGACAGCTGGTCTGATCTTAGAGTTTTCTTTGCACTCAGCTTGTCTGAGAGTGACTCTTAGCAGCTTGGCTCTGGGAAGAAGAATATCTGGAATCTGTTCAGTTTTAGGGACTTCCTGAGGCTAGTTTGAGTCCTTTACCTTCTTGCATAAAGAGTTTTCCTGCAGGATGGAAATGTTTCAATCTGGGAGGAATTGTCGACAGCAACAGAAATTTCACAAACCTCAATTGTCCCCTTATATTGTTCTTTCATAGGGCTGGCTAGTCAATTAAACATTTGGCTTGCTGGTCATGGCACAATTTCAGCACTTTCAAGGCTAAGACAAGAGGATCATGAGAAAGAGGCCAGAGTGGGAGAAACAGCAATAATGTGTCTCACAAACAAAGTAGAAATCAAGCAAACAAGTAAGCAAAGAACAATGGAAAAGCACCACCAGCCAAAGAAACCTTTATTGATGAACCAGAAGTCCATGTTTACCTAGTGTTTTGAAGATGGTACCCTTAACTTTTTCCATTTTTAAAGCCAGCTATACGTAGCATTGTATCTGCACCCTTTCAGTTATATCAGAGAAGTGAAAATATTATGCTTGAGGATGCCAATAAGGAACTGTAGAGATAATCTCATGAATCTTTGAAAGTAAGTTGAATGATGTGTAGCAGAATCTCCCATGCAACATATAAATGATTTGTCCTTAAAAACCTACCTGTATTTGATGGTGGAATGTTGTTATACATGCCTGGTTTTAGAGTGAGAATATTCAGAAAACTGTGTGTTTCCCAGTCTGGCAGTTATCTTTGAAAATCTATTCAATATTAATGCCAATAACATTTACTAGTTACATGGTGATTGTATCTATAAAATTTGAGCTACAGAATAGATTTTTACCCCTTTTGCAGCTAATGTGGATGTTTGTGTGAGTGAGTGGAAGTACTGGTGTGTGCTACTTTCTAAAAAATAAACATCTTTTTGGTTCTAGCCTTATTTTTCTAGTTGCTTCTTTCTGGGTGTTGGCCTGTATGTATAAAATATTATATACAATGTAAATCAATTTAGGCTATGGTCTCGAGCATTATATTTTAGAAGGTGTTAGATAAATAATTCAGAAAGAACTTCCTAGAATAAAGATACATCTTGGGTACAACACAGTTTAAAATGCCTTTAGAAAAGGTTGGATAATTGTGAGAGAAAATGAGCAACTAACTTCGTGTTTCTCTGTTATCATAACTGCTTGGCATTTACTATATAGAAAATATCCAATTTATTCTTGGTAACTCTATCACTTGACCACTCACTACCTCACAATTTTACACTTTCTATCACTAGAGTCCAATGGTTAGTCAGGAGATGTTTGCAAAAGCAAAAAGCTTTGTCTAAAGACAGCACGTGTTTGCTCTGAAACCATAAAATCATTGTATCATCTGAGCCCAGGTTTTGCCATGGATAGTGAGATAGTTTGAATGAAAATGACCCCCATAGACTCATAAGGAGGGGCACTATTAGGAGGTGTGGCCTTGTTGGAGTAGGTGTGGCCTTGTTATAGGAAATTCATCGTTGTGACAGGGCTTGAGGTTTCTGAAGCTCAAACCAGACCAAGTGGTTCATTAATTCTTACTGCTGCCTGCTGATCCAAATGTAGAACTCTCAGCTACCTCTCCAGCACATGTCTGCCTGCATGCTATCATGCTTCCTATCATGACAATAATGGACTAAAGCCCTGAACCTGTAAGTCAGCCCTAATTAAATGCTTTCCTTTATAAGAGTTGTTACTCCCACAAGTTCTCTGACACCGTTACCCTGGAACATCTTACAGACAGGACATATTGTAGGTCGAAGGTTTTGTGGCTGGATTGATGTCCCAGTCCCACTGCTGGGATCCCTGCCTGATTATAGAAGATGGACAGTTCAGCCTCCATACCCACAATTACTTTGAGACTTCACTAGGGTTATTCTCTTAGATTCCAGGGAGTTCCCGCTGCACTAGGTTTATACATCAATCCTTCCCTTGAAGTTCTGAATTTTCAGTTGTCTTACTGTGTACTCTCTCCCTCCACCCACCTCCTATCCAGTTTTGATATAAGGATTTGTGCCTGGTCTTATTGTTTGACAGGTCCCTGGGAGGCCTGCTCTTTTTTTGTTGTTGTTGTTGGGTTTTTTTGTTTTTGTTGTTTTGTTTTGTTTTTTAAGGGAACAGAGAGAAGGAATGGATCTAGGAAATAGGGGAGTTGTGGGGAGGGGACTAGGAGGAGTGGAAGTAGAGAAAACTGCAGTTGGGATGTAATATACATTAAAAAAAAACAGACTTGCAATGGTCATGGTGTATGCTCATAGCAATAGAAACTAAGACAGGCGACGTTTCACTGTCATGTCATTATTGATACTGAACATCGTTCTATGGGGAGTTCAGGATCCTTATGATAAATTAGAGAAAGTAGCAATGGCTAAGCACAAGATAGATGCATCTGAAGAAATTAGGGGACCCACAGAATGAAGGAGAGGTCAGGTGACCAGCCTAGGAAAATGGGACAGTGAGGCCACAGATAGGAGGTAATGTTATACTTTGAGAGGGATAATAGTTATACAGCCATTGTTCTCTTTCACCTTCCTGGACTCACTTCTCTGGACATTTAACAGTACATCTGCCACAGAGATCTCTGCTGCCAGTCATTAAAAATCTGTTCATGTATTTTTGGTGAGTATGCACATCATTTAGGGTTTATTGCCTTAGTTTACCCAAGCTGACCTCAGGGTATCAAGTATCTTTATCCCTATGCCTGGAAGCTTTCTCTCAAGGCTAGACTTTGTTTTATGGCATTGAAGGGCTCCACTGTGTTAGAACAAACCTAGCATCTTTTGTATAGTGACCCATTGGTTTGCACCTCTCCTCCATCATTTTTATTGCTCCTTTAAAGTTTATTTGACTTAAGACTCTGTCAACATGGCATGAATGGTTTGCAACTGTACTTACTGTGTTCCTGCCAAAAAGGATGGCATCCTCTGTGCCCTTCAGTTTCCCCATGGATCACAAGAGATGATCTGCTTTCAATTCACCTCTTCCTCTTTGGGAAACCAGAAAAGGCTGCTCTGTATAACTCCTTAAACTAACACTAGATTAAGATGGGTGACTAGATGGCTTTCCAGGGAGCAGGCTTCGCTCAACCTTCTTATTTGGACTCTGCCTCAAGAAAATTGCTTGTGGGAGGTCCCTCAATGTGTGGGAGCTTCTAGCACCTCAAAAATCACTTCCAGAACTTTATTCAGGCACCAGATTTCACCTGGTATTTATCTACAATTGTTCCCTTTCAGGAAAAGCAAGTCATTAAGGAGAGGATGGGCGTGGGAAGATTATACAGAGAAACATATGTGGGATGCATGTGTTTGGCACTTGTTTTAAACCAGAAAAGCCAGAGGCTCTTAGCCTTTTATGTGTACTATAGTTTCTGTCTAGTGTGTTCTTGCTTTCATTCATTTAGGTACTTACTCATTCATTGTATGTATGTGTGTGTGTATTTGTGTGTGTGTATATTTGTGTGTGTGTGTGTGTGTGCATGCACATACATGTTCCTGTTGACATATACATGTATATGTGTGCATGCGTAAGTCAGATGTTGACCCAGGATGTCTCCTTCAATTCCTCGGTACCTTATTGTTTTAGGTAAGTTATCTCACTGAATCTAGAGCTCACCCAGGTTGACTGTCTTATGAGCTCCAGGAAGCCACCTGTCTCTGCCTCTCCAGCACTAGACTATAGAAAAATTTCCCCATGCTTAGTGTTTTTAAGAGTACAGGGGTCCTTATACCTCTAAGCATTTTGTATGTAAGCATTTTGCCAACTTCACCATGCCTCTAGCCCCTTCTCTTACTTTCTCTTTTGTTGTGGAATACCTACTATGAATGAGCCCATTTCTATATGATACCAAAAATGGGAAGACATATAATCAAACCATATTTACATTATACAATTTCAGCAAAGCATTTTAGTTTAATAGGAATGTTCCTATGAACAAATAGTGCATAATCAGTTTTTTTCCTCTTAAAAAACATTTCAAAATACTGAACTCAGGGCCAGTGCCAGAATTAATGCATGAGTGCTGTTAGGAGATAAGGCAGAAGGAATGATACAAGCAGTGGAAGGCTTCCACTTAGGTTCTGATGATGCCCGTGCTCTCTTCTGTTAATAGCAAGTCAACTCCATTGACCCTGTAGAACTTACAGAAAACAGAACACATGACATATGCTTGTGCTATTGCGATTGCTTTGTGGGCAAGGTGGGTTTGTTTATGTAACTAGTGAAATGGTAATGGAAGCAAAGGCAAGAATAGTGTCATGGGCTGAGGATCACTCTTGTTATTCATGTTCTGTTGGATGCTAAGACAGTAAACAAGCAGACAAGAAGGGCTTCATGGATTTGGGTTTCTGTGTAGAAAAAAAAAACTATCTTGGTGTAGAGAAAGCCCTATTTTGATATAAATCCATTTGGAAACAGGTTACTGCAAGGCTCCCTCTGGAGCAAAATATTTGAATCTGACATACTACATTCTTCTGTTTGGCATATTATTCTGCTGCTGTGTCTGGTTTCTTAGATACATAAAAACACAAGATAAAAATAATCCATTTCAATGTGATTTTAATGAATAAAAGGGCACCTGCTTTGCATGTGTCAGATAGTGGGAAGAGACGGCCACACATTCTTGACTATCATGACAGTCTCCAGTTACATCACAGATAATAAATAAGAACAGTGTGCATCACTGGGCCCTCCTATTGCATCTTTGAGCAGACTCATTGATGTCACAGATTCAAGTTTTACTGGCCACTTAAGTAGTTACGTATTTTGAAGTGGAATGGTAGTCAGAAGTTGGGAAAACATTTTGAACTTGGATAAACTAAGGCTTGATTATTCTTCTGAGTTTTTATTTTTTCGGGGCCAGACAATTGAGTATTTTGATAAACTTTAAAAACAGCTGTGATTTCCTTGGGCCAAGTACAAATACAGTTTTCCCCAATGTCATTTGATGATTACCATTTTAGATTTTGTAATTGTCCTGTGCTGTTACTTTTGTGAGTTTTGGTGCCGTTTTTATAAACTGTAAAACTTAAAACAATTAATCTGTAGTTGTAGGTTTTGTGATCAATATCAATATAATTGTCATAAGAAAAACAAGCCTTTGTGATTATTTTCTTTGCTAATATTGTTTCCTACCTACATTCTAAATACTTTGCTTATACCCACAGATAAGTGTTGTTCTCACTTCTCAACAGACATCTCTTTACACCATATGGAGACCATTCCAGAAAACCACCACTGGGCAAAATGTGGGGTTCCCAGACCCAACTGATATGTCAGTAGCACAGCTTCTGCATCTTTGGCTCAGAGAACACTGTGGAAGAGGAGGTAGAAAGAATGCCAGGAAGTCTGCTGTGAGGCAATTATCCTAGAGATGGATACCTAAACAAGGCCTGAACAATGTCAATGTCCCTAGACATATTAACATGGAAGGAGTAAATCCCAAAGAACTATAGGCAACCAATGACTGTAGAGAGGAAGAATTAGCCCTTCCCAAAGATGAGGCCCCTGAGGTGTTACCCAGTACAGAGTGGTCAGCCCTTAGATCTACACAAAGAACAAAAATGGATGCAGCAGGTTGTACTTATATGTATTTTTAATCTCTCTATGTATATATGTGTGTATTTGTATATATGTATATATCTGTATGTGTGTATGTGTGTATATCTGCATGTGTGTATATATGTATATGTGTATCTGCAAATGTGCACATGTCTATATGTCTATTTGTGCATACGTATATATACATACACACGTATCTATATATAATCTGTATATCTATCTCTATATATATCAGTATGAGAGTGGGGATAAGGATAGGGAGGAAAGGGGTTAAATAATGTAATTGTATTTTAATTTTAAAAGTATCAAAGATAAATAGATTAAAAAATACAAGCCTTAGTTTTTCCCTTACAAATTGCTTTGAATTACTTAGTAGGATAAGATACACACGACTAACATTATACAGAATGAGAATGTTGTACTTATGTATTTAGAAACACACACACACACACATACACAAATATGTGTGTGATAATTAAGAATGACAAAGAGGCCTTGGATTTGAAAAAGAACTAGGAGGAGGTAAATGGGAGGTTTCTCAGAGGGGAAGGGAAACGGAGAATACTATGATAATATTTTAATCTCAGGGTGTCAGCAAGTCTGATGGCTACAAGTGGCCTGCTGAGGACTCATTTTTTGGAGGACATGTTTTCCATAACCCTGAGAGGCAAGAAGAGAGAGAGAGGAGGTAGGGGAGCCCTAGTGCTAACCACTGTTTCCCAAAAGTAGCAATACAGAGAGACCAGGACATGTGAGAGAACATTCCACCAGAGCTGTTGGCTTTAACTTCTGCTTGGCCTCAAGCATCAGATGAAACAGTCAGTGTTTTGATTCCTGTTGATTCAGTGATGCCTTCGGGAGATTCTGAACTGTCTTGCGTGCTGTCCTAGAATATTGGGTTAGAATTTATACCCTAGATAAAGAAGTCAGGTCATACTTCAAATGTGTGCCTGTTCAGAGAGGAGGTCCTAGAGTAGGTGTCAACATGGGATGAAATGTTTTGTGCCTTAATTTTGGAAGAGCATCACCTTGCCAACTATCCATGTAGTGGCTGGGTCTTGCCTTCCTAGATATCCTGCCAACTTGCTGATTATTGAGTTTTCCTTTGGAAGTCCAATTTTTTTTTCAAGTTCCAAATAAATGTCCCAATTGGTGATGCTGATAAAAAATACACTCTAAGTAGTTATTTCCTGGCATGTTTCTGAGACAGCCTATACTACAGAAAGCATTCCTTCTATGTTCTTTTCACCAGAGGAAATAAAACCTTCACAATGAACTGGGAAAAATCTTTGGAATAATTTAAAGGCCACCTCAATACTGAGTATTCAGTGGGCACATTGTTCATTGAAGTGCACAGCAAAGCAATGACTCTTTCTGAATTTTATTATTGAGTTTCACTAAGCAAGACAGAAGATATGAACTCACCAAAGAAAACTCTGCCAGAATTTCCTTCCAATGCAGCCTGCATATTTTTGTTTATTACATGTATATGACTTCTCAGTATTATCTGAGTTGCATAGTCCCCAAGGAGTAAAGCTCTATCTATCTATAAGAAAAGTACTATGCTTATACTAAGCAATAGAAGAAAACAAATAAGTCACCCAGTCTCACTATATTGATCTAATGAAGCCTTCCAAAATTTTTGGCCATGGTCCCTAAGGCTCTCATAGGCTTTGAAATTGGATTCACAGAAAATGTGATGGGTCTTATGAAGCCAGTTGGCACACCATTATGTGCTCCTTAAGTATCTTGTATGGATTGCTAGGTATCAAGGATTTCATTTATGAGGTGATATATAGATTCTCTGAACTACAGATTACTTTGTAAAAGTTGGAAGCTTGAGTGTCTGTTATTTGAACTTACTGTAAATGGCTTTTTCTTGAGTGGGGGAGTGGAGAACTCTTAATAGCTGGGAGCGAAAGTGGGGTTCTAGGTATTGACTCTTCAGTAATTCTCACCCATGGGCAGGCACCAGACTTTCAGGGACATAGAGGGCTATTAAAAAACACAGAGTTCTGGACTCATTTGTGGAAATCTTGGGTAGACCTGGAGAACTGTGTCCATAATGCCTGCTAGCTTTGGATCATACTTTGAGACCCCATGCTCTGTGAGCAACTAGTTTTTATTTCATTTATTTATTTATTCACTTTATATCCCAATATCAGTCCCCATCCTCCCAGTCCCCCTCACACAGCTTCCCCGCATTCTCTGCTCCCCTTCTTGAAAATACAATGATATTTCTCTCCATTGCTTTCTTTCCTCCAATGTCTCCCATTTCCTCTCCATATTTTGTACCTTTCATATTACTGGTCTTTCCTTCTTAAATTGTTATTTTTACACACACACACACACTCACACACACAGAGAACATGAATATAACCCACTGAGTCTTTTCAGTGTTCCTTATATGTACAAATTCAGGGTTGACCACTTGGAATTGGGTAATGAATTTCGGGGCTTCACCTTGGGAAAAGGTTATTTCTATTCTAGCATTCCTTAGTTGCCTCTAGCTCTTTGTATAGGGGTGGGGCCCTGCAAATTTTCCTATTTAATATTAGCATGCCTATTGATGTTGTTCTCGTATATTGGTGAGATATGGTTTTTTTTTTTGTCTAATCTCTTAATACAGAATAGACAGAAACAGAAATATTTAATACTCACTGGGTAAGATTGTTCCAATCACTATTATTTACTGTCCTAACCTCAATCAGGAGATAGAGTGGCCTTTCCATAAAGGATAAAAAGCCAAAAGACCTACCCGGTGAACTATTGAGATCTCTCTGCTTATAAGGTGTTCATTTTCACTTATTTTCGTATCCATTTGTAGATATCATGAACTTCAAATTCTTTTCATCTGTGTCCTCATTAAAATTAAACTTTCAAGGCCCCTATTAAATGATGATAATAATGCTGATGATGATAGTAATCATAATAAAAATGCGGTTGATAGAATTTGCCATGTTTTCTTGCCTCTCAAAAGAAAGCAAGTTTGTACTAGGAATATTTTAGTTTAACATTTGAAGCAGCTTAAAGTACGTCTGTGGTCCAAAGGAAATCTCATGTAGTTCAAACCGACGAGAATGGCAAAGCAAAAGGCACTTCTTCACATTGGAGAGGAGAAAATTGTGTTTTCTTGTACCTGGCATTTAATCCAACCATCAAAGTCAATGGGCATGAGTTTCTTTAACTTGAGTGAAGTGATAACTAAACATTTCAACCCCAGACTTGAGTGTTTTGGTATAACATATAAAGTGCATTCAGCCGAGACTCTAATCTACAACATTCTGCTTTGCCCCCCTTGATTTATGTTTAGTTCTTTGTTGGAAGCTTCTCTTTTCATCCAATTCCACATGGATGCAATGATTCCTGTCCCACAGCCAAAGACAACCTTTTAAGGCCTGTGGGGGTGTTGCAGGCACATAAACTAACGACGTGGACAGAATCTTGCAATTCAAGGCCACATGCATTGACAGCAGTAGCCCTGGAACCACTCAGGTTGGTCAGTGTCCAGGAGGTCACAAGGAGGGGTGCTCAGGGGAAAGCCTGGGACACACTAAGCTGCTAAGCTTATGGAAATAGCTTTCCTTGCAATGGAAGGAAAAAGACATCAGTGCAATCAGCGTAGGTTAAACAGACCTGGGATGTATTAGTCATGCATCCTTAACAACAACAACAACAACAAAGGTGCTTGCACAATGTGAAAAAGAGTTTTCTACAACTATATTTCTAAAGTTTGGCAACCTGCGGAAGTAAGAGGGATAATGCATACGACTAGAGTTTCATACAAGGTGTTTTTTTGTTTTTTTTTTTGTTTTTTAAAAAAAACACTTACCTGTGTGAATAGGGATGGAATATTCAATCAGGGCTGTGGGGAAAGAGTTGTGTGTGAACTGGGTTCAATCAAGTGGCTTTTCTAGTTGTATGTAATTATTTCTTTCTTGTGGTTATGAAGATTACTGATAAAAACCTAACTTCTAAAAACCCTTCTGGCTTTCTGATTATATTCTTATTAGACTTTCCCAACATGTCCAAAATTTCCACTGTGTGCCGTGTGCAGTGGTTTATAAACAAAATTTCCACTGTGTGCCGTGTGCAGTGGTTTAATAAACAAAATTTCCACTGTGTGCCGTGTGCAGTTGTGTGCCGTGTGCAGTGGTTTATAAACAAAGGTTCTGCTGCTGTCAATTCAGAAGAGGAGGCAGCAGATGCATTCGATAAACAATTTTAACACTTTTGAGAAGGGAAAGGAACTTTCTGCCACACAATTAAAAAAAAATCACAACAACCAGAGAAAAATATTCATGAATTCAATAAAAGTTATGTACAGTCCATAAATAATCCTTTTGAGTTATCCTCTAAAGACTCATTTAATTTAAAAAGAGAGGAAACGCCTTTTCTTAATGTGTGCCATTCTTTCTTCTCCACCCTTATCAAGAATGTTGGGATCAAAAAAGTAGAAAAAGGAAATCTGGGATGGTTACTATAATATATCCAAGTGTTTGTAGGGTCTTACTGAAAGCAATGAAGCTGTCAGCATGGTTTGCTTATAAGTTCATTATGCGTCTATGAACGGGCACATGCAGAGCATTTGTTGGGAGCGTTCCTATGTGCATGTCTGGAGTCCCTTTGCTGTAAACAACTTGGGAAAAATCAAAGCTCCATGAACTAAAACTAGGTCTTTTATTGTTCATGATGTGTCTACTATTTAATCAAAACTGAATCGATCTGCATTTTTGACTAGTCAATGTTAGTGTTTCAAATTTTCCAGAACATTTCTCTCCAGATTTCTCTATTTCCTTGAAGAAAAAAAAAATCTCAGACGTTCCTTTTAAGGCATCACCATTTAGATCTTAAAAATAAAAGATGGAACATATGTGATTTTATTCTCTAAGCATTTCTGAAGTTCCTTTCATTCCCTCTTCCATGTATTTATTTCTCTGCATGAATAGTCATCACCTGGGGCCTTGGCCTCTTACAGAGACAGTCGGAACAGGTTTATAAAGACTAAACATTTCTTAGTTTAAACGTATTTTACCCTAGGGAAAAAACTAGGAAGTTAAATACTGCTCATGTACTTAATCTTTCCTCTTTCCACTTAGAAACTGCCATACTATGTTATCCTCTTGTTCTTCAGTCTTGTTCTGCTCCTGTCCAAACCCTTCCCTGCATTCATGCAGCTGTCTAGAAAACTTATAATCTCCTCTACTGATGAGCTATACGCAGAAGTCTGGATGACAGACACAAGAAAGAATATAGGACCTAGAGTCTTGAAACAACGTGTGTGTGTGTGTATGTGTGTGTGCATGTGTAGAAAAATAGTATAATTAAATCACATTAAAAATACTTATTGATTAAAATTGAAATTTCCTTTTCTTTGAATTGAGACAAGATCTGTTTTATAGCCCTGGCTGTCCTAGAAATTTCTATCTAGACCAGTTTGGTCTTAAAGTCACAGAGATCTACCTGCCTGTGTCTTCTGAGTGCTGGGATTAAAGGCATATGCTAACATGTCTTACTTTTGTATTTAACACAGGTGGTTACTTCAATCCATTTTCACAGGTTTGGGAATGCCATGGTGGTAGGTTTCCAGTGGTTTAGCATCTTTCTTCATACTGCTCAGTATCTTTAATATATTTTCAATATCTTGATAATGATGATTCCTAAAACAATACCCATGTAGATACGATGTTTAGATTATAGCACATAGTCACTGATCAAAAGAAACCATACTATAAAATGCCATCAAACACTAGACTTCTTGAGTTATAGTTTCAGGTTACAGTCCATTATTCAAGGCAGGAACTTAAAGCTTCCATAGTCAAGAGCAGAGAGAGAGAGAGAGAGAGAGAGAGAGAGAGAGAGAGAGAGAGAGAGACTCCAACCTAGCATGGATCTTTATTTGCTATCTTGCTTTCAGTCTTACAAAGTTCTGTAGTTCTGTATTAGCCTAGTGAATGGTGCTATTCACAGTGGTCTGGGCCTTTCTACATTAATTAATATCAAAACAATCCTCTTGGTTTGATCAAACTGATCTAGATAATTTTACTTTAAGATGGTCTTCCCAGATGATTGTGTCAAGTTAACAGAACTAACCAGCACAATTCATAAAAGGAATTGACTAGTCAACATATGTCGGTGACAATCTATGTATTGATTTTTGGAATTATATATGTTTCTGTTTGATTTTTTTCTGATAGTCTTAAACTACTCATATAAGCCAACTATACTTTAACTAAAATTTAATTTCTAGACAAGTACATTTCTTAAATAAATGTCTCCTTGCTTTTATGTAATTAGAATCTCCCTGTACTTATGAAACAAGCCCTATTCTCCTTATAGTGGCCCATTAGAAAAATTAAAGACAAATATTTAGGTAATTGAAATACCCAATTCACTTTAGTGTAGTTATTACATTAAAGTACAATTATCTGAAATGAAATTTAAAAAGTGTTATAATAAATTTAATCTCCCACTTTTGCAAAAGTGGTAGAAGGAGTACAGTTCCAGCGTTTGCCTTGCTTACTGAGCTGTGCACAGTGCACAGTGATCATGCATTCATCCTCCACCGCTTGGTGTTCTACCATCTTAAAACTTCTTGAGAAATTAGATATGGGAGGACATATCTGTAATTTCAGACCTCCTCAGGCAGAGGTAGGAAGAGTTCTATGAATTTTAGGCCAACCTAGTATATATAGTGTGTTCTGGGATATGCAATATATATACACTGACATTATATATGCTGACAGCATTATGGGAAGTGAATCTATGATCTATAAATCACTATATATATAAAGTATTAAATATTATAAATAAATAAATATATAATATATTTATGTTTTACAGTTCTTTTAGAGTATTTTATTCTATGATCAAGATTCTTTCTTCTTCAGCCTCCAAGTGTTGGCATAAAGCTCTCATCACACTGTATTTCTAGTCAGTTTCTACTGGTCATCACAAAAATGCTTACCTTAATGTTATTTTGTGTAATTATTTGTTCTTCTTTTTTCCCTGTCTTTTCTGCTTACTACTTGGCTAGGGAAATCCTGGTAAGTAAATGATGATTAAATTTAGGAGCCATTGCTCTTTTAATGATCAATAAGTGGAAATTTTTGCACATGTATACTGAGGATATGTGCACGAGTTCTGAGAAAGCAGAGGAGATAAATATTCTGAAGGTGTTACCAGTGATTAGTTTAGGAACTATGAGGATTAAGGTGGATTTTCAAGTGTTACTTTCAAGTTGCTATCCTTTGTTTTACTTGGAATTCAACAATAATTTTGTATTTGGGGTCTGTAGGAAATTTAGATACATATCTAAATAAATAACAAATATATCAACATTAGAAAAGATAATTATAAAGATTTATGTATACTTTTAAGGCATGATGATTGATTTTTCTTTTAATTAATTTGTAGGTTTAACTCTCTTTCTCTGTTTCTCTGTCTTCCTGTCTCTGTCTCTATGTGTCTGCTCTCTCTCTCCATATATATATAAATTATATGTATTATATATGTAGATTACAGATAGTATATGTCTAGTTTGTTTTGCATGACCATTTCCATGAAAACTATTTGAAGATCTAACACATATTTCTCATCTGTTTGCTCCACATAGTTCATTGATATTTTGTGTGTCATACAGATATTTATATCACAATTTGCTAGCGAGTTATGGATCCTCTTCCCAGAATGTTGTCAGTATGTATTAGATGCTCAGCAATTCTTATTGAATAAATGAATAAGTTAAATGTCTTTCAAAGACATATTTCTAAATCTTAAAATACTGTGAACTTTCAGCATCTTTTATTTTTATTTGGAGGCATGTCTAAAAGATTTTATTTTAAAGAAAAATATGCAAGTATGAACTTGTAAGGGCATGGACACTCCTCTTCCCAGTCTTGGTTGTAAGCTCTATCAACATAAATCTTTATGGATTAATCTTCTAGTTTCTTCTGCCACTGTTCTTAGCAACCTGGACTTTTCTCACAACACACGTTTTCCCAGTTGTCTTGAATTTTTCCACCAGTCTGATAACATCTACTTTGTATCTCCAAAAGGTTCTCAGTGCTCTTGTTTGCTGTTGGCGTTGATAATGTGAGTATCATCATTAAATCACTCAGATTCTTCTCATCTGTGTATTCATATTTCCTTCAGGGTAGGTGTTATTTCCTTATATCTTTGAATGTTTTATTTGTTTTTCATTCAGGAACAAAAATGGGCTATATATATCAACTTATTTTCCATATAAATCACTTATTCTTTATTCTATATTACTGTTCTCTGAATTTTCTCATGTTTTTCCTATTTTTGAAAACTGTTAGGACATCTCTTGTGTTATTTATTTACTTTATGGAAATTTAGTTTGTCATCTTATCAATGTTATTTATCCTCTATGAAATCTTTATGATGTTTTCAAATTTATTCATTTCTCACATATTATATCCCAACCACAGTTTCTCCTCCCTCCTCTCCTAGTTCCTACCTCCACACATCCACTTCTGAAGAGGAATTTTAATCCAGCAACATCGCTGCTCTCTCAAGGGATCACATCCAATGATCTAGGGCTGGAATAAAACAACTTTAACACTTTTGGGTAGAATACAGACACTCCATTAGCATACATCTTTAAGGCAAAATTAGTTTGTAGAAGCAAGAAGTCATGTTTGAAAGTGACATCTAATTGAGGGGCAGACAAAGCGATGAATCAGAGAAAGATTTGACAGTGAAAAGTCAAGAGATAGGATTCTCCTAAGTCTCACAAGAACAGCACAGAAAGAGAAGCTATTTAAGAATAACACCAGTGGGAGAGTCAGTCAGGTGGGCGTCAGTGCAGTGAGTTCAGTGCAGTGGAGTGGAGTTGAATTTGTGCAGTTCAGTTCAGGTCATTCTGAGGCAGTTGAATCCAGAGGATAAGATGAAGCCAGAAGATTTGAACAAATTGCCAGAGTTAGTTTGAGGTCAAGCAGTGCAATTCAGTGAGAAGCTGAAAGAAGCCAGATTGAATCAACTATCTTGGAGAGGTGTTTGAGCCAGAACAGCTGACTTGAACCAGCCATCCATTGGAGGTCAGGCCTCTATCCCCGCCTTCACAAGAATAGAATTGCCAAGGCCCTTCTATTCTTAGAGAAGGGAGGAGATGTCAGGAGCAGCCCTGCATATACTCTAAAGGCCTAAAATCAGCCATAGGCCTAAAATCAGCAATAGGCCTGACATACATGCATGCTAACACAAAGTCTTGGGTCTCTGTGGAAAAACACTGAAACAGAAGGCTATAAGCTATTATAAACAGGCAGCTTCTGTGGAAATTTACCAGCCCAAGTAGTCATAGACCTTGTAAATAGGTAGCCTCGGTGGACAGTACCAACTTAGATAAGGACAAGTGAATCATAGACAGAGTCATAGTGATCTGTCTCCTGAACCTTCACCCAGCTGATACCCTGTTCTGAAAGGTATCTGTACTTTCCCTGAACACCTATGCTCCAGTGCCATTCCCTTCCCTACATCCTGCCTTTTTGTGTTTATAACCTCTGTGTAAATAAGTAAATTACGATGTGATTTAAATAACTAAATAAATTTAAAAAAAAAAAAAAAAAAACAACCAGCCATCTAGAGTTCAGAAAGAACTAGAAATGGTGAAATACAGCAATAAGCCTCTGAGATAACACCTACACACTTCTCCTCCCTTTCCCCTAAGAAAAGAGCAGGTTCCCTGGAGGTATCAACCAAACAAGGCATATCAAGTTGCAATAGGACTAGGCATATCTCTTCATATTAAGGCTGGGTGAGTTAACCCAGTAGAGAAAAAGTATCCCAAAATCAGACAAAAGAGTTTAGAGACAGTCCCACTCCCACTATTAGAGACCCAAAAGAACACTAAGCTACACAATTTTAAACATATTTAGATAATCTATTCAGACCCCACATAGGCTCCCGATTGTCAGTTCAGTCTCTGTGAGCCCTGCTTAGTTCATCTGTGGGCTATGTTCTTGTGGTGTCCTTGACCCCATCGCTCCTATAATCCATTCTTCCTTCAGCAGAACTCTCAGAGCTCCGTCTAATGTTTGGCTGTTGTCTCTTCATCTGCCTCTATCAGTTGCTGGATGAAGTCTCTCTGAGGACTATCATTGCCAGGTTCTTGTCTAGGAGTATAGCACTGTATCATAAGGAATCATTTGATTGATTTTTTTTCAGGATGTGTTAGTTTTATTCTGGTCTCTGTCTGTCTAGCCTGTGATTCCTGACCCTCCAGAGAGAGGTGGGCTTCTCTTGGATATGGCTCTTAAACTTGATCAATCATTAGTTAGCCATTCCCACAAGTTCTGCAGATAAAGTTTTGTGACTCGGTTGGTGTCACAGTCCCTCTACTGGAAGCCTTGACTGATTACAGACACTATCTGGTTTAGACTTTGAATCCCTAGTTACTAAGGATTCTTATCTAGAGTTACCCTGGTAGATTCCCAGGAATTTCTATTGCACTAGGTTTCTACCTTGCCCGAAATTGCACCCCCACATTCTAGTCATCTCTCCCAGTAGTCTCTCCTTCCACCACAACCTGGTGTCTCCTGTTCTCATTCCCACTTGTCTCTAGTCCTTCAGCAAAATCTACTCTAAAATAGATTTCTATGTAGTCTTAATAGTAAATTCAACTTTGATGTTGCATTTTCTACTCATTCCCTATGGGTAAAGATACTTCAAATCTGATTGGTAGTGTTTTCAAGTATTCTTTGATTATCAATTTTTAAAAGAGTGAACATAACAATACATAATGAAATACAACCTAATATATAATATAAATATTTTTGCATCCATTTTTATCCTTGAAGAAAACCTTCTTTTATCTGCTATTTACTCTCATATTATATATACTTTTAGAGATGGGGAGCTTACTCAGTGGTAGAGTGCTTATTTTGCATCTGCAACACACATGCGCGCACACACACACATACACACACACACACACACAGGGGAGAGAGAGAGAGAGAGAGAGAGAGAGAGAGAGAGAGAGAGAGAGAGAGAGAGAGAGAGAGAACACCACCACATCTTTTTCTGGCTTCCTAGAGTATAGCCAGATATGGTTACATAGTATTAGATACAGGATCTAATACTATCTTATTGCCAGAATGAAATTATTCATAAGTGTATCTTTGCCTTTTTATTTTGTAAGTGAAGCTAAGTGAGATCATGGAGAACATTAAAGCTCAGCTCGCAGTCTTGCCTTCCTGTTTTATCTTCTGTGTCCTCATTTCCTAGTACTTGTTCATCTCCTTTGATACTCTTGCTTCACTGTTGCTCAGGAACCACTGTTTGTTTATTTGTTTCTTTTATCTTCCTTCCTCCCTCTCTCCCTCCCTGCCTCTCTCTCTCTCTCTCTCTCTCTCTGTTTCTCTCTCTCTGTTTCTCTCTCTCTGTTTCTCTCTCTCTCTCTCTCTCTCTCTCTCTCTCTCTCTCCCCTCTCTCTTTCTTTCTTTCTTTCCTGGTTGGACATGAGGAAGGTCATAGTTAGTATGGAGTCCAGAGGTATGTGGTTTGTGGGTTTTGGAACTAAACACTTTCCAAAGCTAGAAGATGGCATAATGGAGATGGCAGGTGGAATCTTTCACGTCTCTAAATTGTGGTGTATTAATGAGATACAGCACATTTTCCTCATTTTATGCAACACCACACTGAATTACTAGGAAAGCTGATTTGGTTAAAATTATACTAGATGAGAAAGGTAAATGTAACTCAAAGTTTCAAGTACATGGCTGTTTTAGTTTCTCTTATAAGCAAAACCATTTTCTTCCTTTCCAATTTACTCATGTATAACACTTAGTTTGTTGCTATCATTATTTGAAATCCTGTTCATTTTTCTCAAGTTATGTGCAGCTTTATAAATATTAAACTAAATAGCCAAATAATGTTCTAATTGCCTCGTATATTTAAATGTCCTCTTGTTATTGGATGATTTACAAATTATTTTATTTTTCATATCAACTAATGTAGCAAAATGTTTTTGAAATAAACTATTGCGTTCTAGATTTTTTCTTTCTTGATGTTCTTTGAGACATGGTGTGTGTGTGTGTGTGTGTGTGGAGGAGAGAGAGAGAGAGAGAGAGAGAGAGAGAGAGAGAGAGAGAGAGAGAGAGGTGGGTGTGTGTTTGAATGGAAATATTCTTTCCTGTTTGTGGCCTACCACCCTGTAGCCACTTATCCACTAATTCTCTGTACTTATTCCTGTTGTGAGTCTCTGTATTTACCACTGTCTACTGAAAAGTCACTATTTTCTGATGAGGGTTGAGAGTTGCACTAATCCATGGGGATAAAGATTAGTATCATGTAGGCATTCTGATACTATGTCCATTTAGCAAAATAATATTATAGGTTCTTCCCCAGTGCCTATGACCTTCCCAGTCATAAATTACTGCTCAATTCTACAATACCAGGCATAAGTTTCTTCCAGTGAAGTGGGGATAAAATCCAATTAGAAAATAGTTGAGTGACCCCATAATATCATGCTGCTATAGCACCAATGGTCATATCTCACCAGGCTAGTCAATATTGTAGCTTACAAGGCTCAGACTGGGTACATCTGTTTATGACTTTTCTACAGTGGCCAATTGCATAATCCTTCTGGCACTTTGAATGCTAATCAGCAGTGAGAAAGTTTGTAGCTCAGTGTGAGCTTGATTTCTCTATGTTCTTTGACCAAAGTGTATCATGTCTTTGGTAATAGTGTCTTATCATCAAGTTGTGGAAAGAGACCAAGAGCAGTAGCCTGTCTTGTTTGGAGGTGGTCTCTGAGACCCCTTAACCAACATCTTAAAGGGAGGTGTATCAGTCCTGGCACAGAGCTTCTTGCTGATTAATTTATGGATTCTGGAAGGAGCATTATCTTTCCAGGAAGATTACCGCCATTCAAATTACTTCATTATGGTTTAAGCTTTGTTCTTTCTTCTTTCCTTAATGATTAGCATAAATGAATTGCCAGTTATATCTATGGCCCAGAATATTTTCTGAGATGTAAATTTAGTTTGATAGGCACTTGTGATGCAATATTTAAATTACTAAGGAATATGTAAAACCACCTGTACATAGTATTCCATCAAGATACATAGAATTATATTGTTTTTCTAAGATATGTATCTTTAAAAATGTTTTAAATTATGTGCATATATGTGTCTGGGTATAGGTCTGTGCTCATGGGAATACAGGTGAACAATGGAGTCCAGAAGATGGCATCTTATCTCCTGGAGCTGAGTTGAGCTGGTTATGAGCTGTCTGAGGTGTGCCAGCTTCCATCCCTGGAGTGCTTTTCCTTTAGGGGTTTCTAGGCACTGTTAAGCACTGGGCTAGACTGGAAGGAATTAAGCTTAGCCAGGGCAGGTAGGTTAAGCAGGTCTTGGTGAGCATGAGTGCAGAAGAAACAGCCTTCACCAGAGACAGGTTTCAGTGAAACAGCTCTCTTTATTGGGGGAGTGGATAGAGGTTTTCAGGCTTAGCATACATTATTGGCTGCGGCTGAGGTGCTTGGAATGCTTCATTTTCTTGAAGAGGAATTCCAAGTGCTTGCTGGACATGTCCTTAGAAGGAGAGAGGAATTTTAAGCTATTGCCTGTCTACCAGGCTATGAGACTACCTCAATGGTGGCAGTGGTGAGAGTCTCAAGGCTACTTATGCAGGAGAAAGCAGTCCTTACTCTTGCTGGTCTCAGGATGAGAAATTTGGGGTTTGGACATGTCTCAACTTCACCCTTGCTCCTGACACACTTCCCTGGTTGTACAGCCTTCTGGCCCCATAGGTGCTAGGAAGGGAAACCATGTCTTCTGCAAGAGCAGTGCATCTCTTTACTGCTGAGTCATTTTTCCAAACTCAGTAAGTCCACCTTTGCATCATGCTGATTATTTGTTCTGACTGATGTTAATCTTGTAGACATTTTCATCCAAGATTTTTTTTTCTGAAATCTGTTACCTATAGTACAAATGTTAAGTATGACTATAATTACTATTGAGACATGGTGAAGAAAATGAGCTAGGTTATTTTATATTAAAGAAAAGGTGAGCCGGTGCGGGTGGCAGCTTAATCCAGCACTTGGGAGGCAGAGACAGGCGGATTTCTGAGTTCGAGGCCAGCCTGGTCTACAGAGTGAGTTCCAGGACAGCCAAAGATACACAGAGAAACCTGTCTCGAAAAACCAAAAAAAAAAAAAAAAAAAAAAAAAAAAAAAAAAAAAAAAAAAAAAAGAAAAGGTGAGGAGCATGACTTTATACTGGCTAAACAAGAGTCTACTTAGAATCACTTTGTGTTAAATTAAAAAAAAATTCCATGGCAAAATGAATATATTCAAGAAAGCTTTACTCTTATGACTTCTTGTATAAAGACCTCCAATTAAGACAAAGAATTTTCTCATTCAGTTGTATTGTAGGTACTTGAGATGTTTAGCAGTTAAAGCTGAAATAAAATTTAAAGACTATTTATGAAAAGAATAACTCTTGGAATTTTTTTTTTGTCACACCGAGGAAGAAATTTTAAGTTTGCTCCGTTTCCACAATTTACTGGTATAATCTCATCTGAACTCCAGTTGACCTCATCTTACTCGGGATGAACTATATAGGAAAGCAGCAAAATAATTTCAAATAAACATCTCCTAAAATGCATTTTAACCTTGGATCTGGAGATCTATAAAAGAATACTTTTTTTCAGTACTTTGATAACATGGAGAGAATTCCTTACAGCTGAAAATTATGGTATTTAAAGGTTTCAAGATGTCTTTCCAGGTTTGGAGTTGGCAGTCAGCCAGTTCTGAATGGCTGAACTTTAAAAGCCCATCTTGCTTCCACATCCTTAGTTTTTTTTTCCCCCATTTTTTTAAACATAGGTACTCGCTCTCAGAAACATCTAATACATTCTTTGAAGCTTGTTCATTTTTCTATTCTCTAGATGCAAATTTTGCCTTTAAGACCAGTTTTAAAAATCAAGTCAGTGACCTAACAAATCTCTCAGAAGCTGACCATCTTTAACTGTATAAGCATAAACATGTTGGCTTGATTCCTTATAAAACTTAAATAAATGTTTACATAAGAATCTTAGTATAGATCATTATTTTCAGATCAACTTCTAAGCTGGTTTGTAACAAACACAGCTTTGTTTGTGTGTGCATGCGTGTGTGTGGCTTGCTAAACAATCTCAGTGGTTTAAAGCATTTGAGCTAAATAGAATTTAAATACTTTTAAATTCTACCCCATAACCATCGATTGACCGCATAATGGGGAACTCTCAAACCCCATTACTTTTGACAATGCTCTGTGACCCATTATGTGAACAGAATGTGGCAACATCATATGCAGTATAGGATTCTCCTGGGTGACCACAGGATGGATTCAATAGAAACGGCTATGAGAATTTTAGGATGGAATGAAAGAGGAGGCATTCATCCAGTTCAGAAGAATGGAAGCATCAGTGACTTCCAGTTTACCATCATTCTATGTGGTAGTGACCCCAAACCACTGTTGGTTCCTCTGACTGTCCCCACATTTTATTGATTGTGAATGTGTTCATTTGGAAATAAAATCTAGTGCAGAGGGTAAGTGTATGAATCTATCTCTGGGCTATCTATACACACATATCAGCAGTTCATAACAACAACAATGTCAACAATAAGCAATAACGACAGCAGTAGCAGTACTACTAGTAGTAGTGTATATATTATAGCCTTATGTGAGTAACCACGAAGACTCAGAGGCAAAGGAGGCTTACTCATTTAAAAGTAAAGAAAGATGAAATAATAAGAATAGATTTTTATCAGGTGCTTGGGCAAAGCAGATTGTCTTTCTTGGTTGGCAGTTGAGGTTGAGGATTAGGGATGTACTTTCAAGAGGACCTAGTAGCTCTTATGTTGGGTTTCATCCTTATCTGCACATGACTACCTCACTCCAGCTAGAGTAGAGTGGGACTTCCTTACATCTGTTAGGTTTCACCTGTCCTTCCCTTTGTTTGAAATTTTGATTTTCCTTAGCCATAAAATTGGGCTCAGTATCCTACTTAAATTTCCCTTAAGCTACTGACTCCTGTACCAGTACATGTTTCATTAGTATAGCACACTTTTACCATCATTGGTCTGTCTCCTGTCCTAGTCACTGTATGCTTGTATAATGTATCCTATAGCTCAGACTTACCATGGAGCATACGATTTCTCTTATTTTTCCCATTTCCTTATTATTACCCAGTGCATAACGTCCCTACAGTTAGGACTATTTAACTATGTTATTAATTATGCTAAATAATCCAAACAGCCATAGTATTTCTCTGCTGTTGTATGAAACTCCTCTTCTTGATGCTCGTGACCCACAGTGCAATACTTTTTAGCATCCTTTCCTCAATACCGAGAGTACCAGTGCCTTGTTAAGTCATTCAGCAGCCTAGGATGCCTCATAGGAAATGTCCTTACCTCAGTAGAGATTGGTTCCCTCCATAATACTTGATGCATCTTGTTGCTATTTTATTTCTTACAAGACTTATTTGGACTTTTGGAACACAGAATAAAACTTTGAGAACCATATATCTGTTCTTTTGGTGTTATTTATTGTTCACTGTAAAATGCTTAGAGCAATACATGGTAGGCACTCAGTAAATTTTGGAATAAAAGTATCCCAAAGCCATTCAAGGGATATTTGTAAACTATCTAGGGTATCAAATAATTTAGCAACAACTTACAAGTTATTTGTGAATGGTATGAGTTTAAAAGGCATCTAGTCCAATGTACAGATTAGTTTTGAACATGGCTTGCATTAAATTTTACTCTATGAAACACTTAGGAAAGTTGTACATTCATTTTATACTGGGTTTCTCTACTTGTATGACAAGATAAGTGATAGCAATACATTTTACCTGTGATGGTAATTGTTAGGCCCAAAGTAGTAATTCCTATCAAGATCTAGAAGAGATATATTGACTGTATAATAAAGTCTTGATGATAATTGCCATCTAACTAAGTTCAGTATGGCCCTCTTTTGCATGTGAAACACGGTGTTAAATTCACATGGTCCTCAGTGATACACCTGTGTACCTGCAATTCAAGATGGGAGACTATGGGAGAGAGCTTGTGAGTAGAACACCCATTACCCTCTAGGTCCTGTTCGAAGGTTATCAGTGCTGCACATGTGGAACATTTGGCTCTGGGTTATTTTCTTTTTAACCAGCTTGCTTCACGTATCTCTAGAATGTCAGTCAAGGAGTTAAATCAACATTATCTGTTGCCACCTTTGTCGCCTTGAAACATAAGGAAGTTCTGCTCTCTGGGTACTTTTCAAAATTTATCGAAGTGTAAATCTTCCTTTTGGATTTCCTGAAGCAGGTCCCAAAGCTAATCCAAGGCCAGAATTCATTCAAGATGCATTGGGTTCCTTCTGAACATTAGTTTAATTCCCACCAGTTGCACAGATTCTAGGCCTAGTAGCTGCTGGAGTTTGCTGGTAGCTTGGCAGTGTTATTTTCAGTTTTATTAGGCTTACTATTTTGCTGAAGGCTTAACAGGCTCATTTTCAGATTTTTAATCAAGAACAAGTTTAATGATTGAAGGTAATTATCTCCAGATTAGAGAGGCTTTTAAAATTTTATCAGCATTCCAAAATTTAACAAATAGCCCTCTGATAATCTAATTAAAAGCCTACTTTTGCTGCCAGACTAGTTCAAGCCAGACATACACTCAACCTCTTGTAGAAAATAATTATCCATTTAAGCCATTTCTGACAAGTCAGACATAAAAGTTGACTGGCGTTAATATTCTGATGGTTCTTTAGAGGCGGGGGAAAAAAAATGCAGTGTCCGGGAGCTGCCTTCTTACTGGTTTTCGTAAAAGGGAGATGAATAGCCCATTGGCTGTAGAATGCCTCTGTGTGCAGTGCACATAGAATTATGTCCAGCAGCAAATCAGAATCAGCTGCTCTGTGTCATAATGAAAGGCTTTTCCATTTTCCATTGGATTTGCACCTTAAATGGCAATTAAGCTTACAGACTGTATTGTAAAGGCATTTGGTCTAGTTTGAACTATGGAACTTGGATGGATAATGAAACACACAGAGAAAATCAAACACTAGTCACAGGAACTGTTTATATAAGCTGGGGGCAAAATTACTTTTTATAGTTGTGAAAATACTTTGGCCTTCTTAACTAAGCCTTATTTACCCAAGGATGCACCTTAGCCTATGAGCAACCAGATGATGTTTTAAAACAAACTTGAAATTTGGATTCTTAACAATGGGAGTTGGACCACACTAACAAGTAACCATACAAGTATCAGTCAAGGTGGAGTGAAGCTGGCAGGAGCATGGTTGGTTAGGTAACCTATGATGTTGCTTTTATTTCTGTTGTTATGCAGAATTGTGGTTGTTGCTATTCCCACTTTTCCGAGAGGGGATTTATTGTCAGAATTGAAAGTGGATGAGAGACCAGTGACTTAAGGGGAGGCGGCAGTGTGAGACCTCTGTCTGCTTACTTATTTATGTGCTTCCAATTATCAATGTGTGGGAGTTTTGTCTCAAAAGCTGGGCTGGAGGTTCCTTTTGTTCTTCAGTGTCTCTTGTGGTTTATGTTTTAAATGGGATGCAAATGTGATTTATAGTGCATGGCTTGATGCAGTTAGGGAAAATTGGGCTTTACAGGGCAAACGCAAACGCGTGAGTACCGTGTTCCTGTGGGTGACAAAGGGATGCCCCAGTGTGGCTTATGAGGAGACCGGAGAGTAAACAACATGTAAAAGGTTCTTTTACTCAAAGAACATGGCTTTCTTCCCTGTGGTCTGGTAGAGTGGAGCTAAGTCTCTTAAAACTGTTTAGAGAGCCGTTAAAGTAGCATTTCCATGCGGTTGAGCAAAGAACGAACACAATAGCAATGTGTTTCCTCTGGGCGTGGCTGATGGGAGCAGGCACCTAACACGCTCATTTATTTATAATTCCACGTAGTCACACAAGTGAAGTCTCTGCATTAGCATTTCGGATGCCATGTTTCTGAGGACTTTTGACTGACCTAATGACCACGGCAAAGAAGCAACCACAGAGACGGCAGAGTAGCCTGGGATGTACAGAGCTCTCATGGAATCAACTCGGCCAAATCAAAATTCCTGCAGATATGTAATGACAGTAAATCAAATTAGTTTCGTAATTCATTCTATCACTCAACAGATCTTTCCTGAGTGTTTTCCACCACCCATTTTTTTTCATGTAAAAGGCAGCATGGTTAGGAGGAAAAGAATTGGAATTTAGTGTTGTCTACATTTGTGAGAGTCTTACTTCTAGAGTTGAAAACCTAGGTTGAACAACACCCGAGGCTGACTTCTGGATTTCATACGCATGTGGTCATATGTGCTCCTGTACCCACTCCATGCAAGAATGTACACACAGCAGCGTGTGTGTGTGCATGCGCGCCACACACACACACACACACACATCTGCAAATAAATTAAGTAAATCCCATCTCAGTACATTTAAATGGCATGTTTCTTTGAACACATTTCTATGAAATTAGAATGTCCAACTATGCCAATATTGTCTAGCATGGAAATAGTTCTGTTTCAGATAACAACACCACTCTTCCACTTTTATGGAAACACTGAAAATATTTAACTTCTCTAACTTTCTGATTTTTTTTTTCCGCTCCTAAAATCATACACTCTTGAGAGAGTTGTAAAGATGTTAATGCTTATGGGCCTCTTAAAATGATAGCCACAAAAATATTCATATGAATGGATGTAGTTTTTGGAAATGTTTCTCATGAGGTAGCTTTTCTGATTAAAAAGGACACAGTGTACATGGTTGGTGTGTATGTTTATTGATGCAGAGCTTTCCTGTTGAGGGTGCTGATCCGGTTCCTACAGAATAGTGGTTCTCAACCTGTGAGTCACAGCCCCTTGGGGAGTGAACGACCCTTTCACAGGGCTTACATATTAGGTATTCTGCATACCAGATATTTACACTACAACTCAGAACAGTAGAAAAATTACAGGTATGACGTAGCAATGGAATAGTTTTATGGTTGGGGTCACCTCAACCTGAGGAACTGTCTTAAAGAGTAGCAGTATTAGGAAGGTTGAGAACCACTGCCTTAGGGACGTAGGTAAATGAAGAACCCAGGCCCTCTGCTCTTTCCCACAGATGTTATTAGAGACACAATGACTTCCAGTTGTAGTTTTCAATATTCAAATTGTAGATATGACAACATTCAAACTGTGTGTGGATCTTCATCATTGTTTATGGAGGAAGATGGTGGGGTGGGGGATGCAATTTTGAGCTCAGTCTTAATCCAGGGGCACTGGACCAGCTATTTTAGAGTCAGTGTGCACCAAGAGAAAGTCCTTTTGAGAAACTCCAGGAACAGCTGGAGCAAGTTTTCAGGGAAAAAGAGAGGAGGAGGGGTGTTTTGGGAAGACAGGGGAGATGTGATTTTTAGGATGGTCTGACAAAAGCAATCATTTTACAGATACCAACATGCCACAGTGAAGACATCTGACTGTCGTAGAGGGGAAAGTGAGGTAAGACACAGCTTTGGGTGTGAAGGGAGCACAGCAGCGATGCCACGGAGCAAAGTACAAGATGGGGAGGTACCCAATGACAAAACGTCGTCTCTTTCTAAGGTTCACTTCAGGCTTCTCCCTGGCAACTTTTCTCAGCACTCTTACACTTTCCTTTTTCTCTACTGGGTGATACAAGGGAAACTAGGGACCTGTTCTTCTTATTACTAAGAAAAGAGGGGTTATGGTAGCTCACAGGCTTTCTTGTGTGCTGGATATAGCATAGGAAGAGTAGGATTGGAGCTTTAGGGCAGGTGGAGCTTTGACTTTGGCTCCTATACCTGGACACAATTTGGCACAAAAAACAGCAATTGGATCCAATTACACTGATAGCTTTTGTTTTTTCCCCATAGCAAGTATTTTGCTAATGTCAGAGATAAGAGGAGAGGGTAGAGTACAGGGACGGAAGGTAAGTAGTCTCTGTGCTTATGGCTGATTAGAAAAAATGTTTACAGCACCTACATGGACTCTATTCTTGTGTGTTTCCTTTCCTTGTTTCTCTTCCTCCTCCTATTTTCTTCATTTAGACTATACATTACTCTCTTGAAATCCAAACGAATAGTTTACCAGCTATATTTTGATATATTATTGACTACTAAATAATTTTATTTACTAATGAATAAATGGATTCTTCTCTTGCTCCTCTTCATTTCTCCTTCTCGGTCTTTTCCTCCCCTTCCTCCGCCTCTTCTTTGTTCTCTTCCTCTTCCTCTTCCTTCTCCTCCTCCTCGTCCTCTCCTCCTCTTCCTCCTCTCCCTCCTCCTTCTCCTCTCCCTCTTCCTTCTTCTCTTCCTCCTTCTTCTTTTTGAACAGTTTCCCTATGTAGTCACAGCTAGCCTGGAATTCCCTATCCAGAGCAGTCTGCCTTCAAACCCAACCCTCTTTGCCTCTGAATCTCAAGTGTTAGAATTAAAGGTCTGCACTGCTATACCTGAAAACTGGATTATTTCTATCAAATAAATATTCAACATTGTGAAAGGGAAATACTTTTTGAAAGTAAAATAAACATTTGCACCAAATTACTCTAAAACAGAGTAGAAAAGTTGGGGAAATTGCTCTGTGGGTGAAGTACTTGCCATGAAAACATCAGAGTTTGGACTGCCAGAATTCTGTAAGTGACTAGTAGCCATGGAACCTTGGATGTGGAGGTAGAGTCAACTGAGAGACTTTGCCTTAATATATCAGGTGGAGAGTGATAGAGAAAATGCCAATCAAACTTCTGGCCCCAACATACATATGCACATATGTGTACATGCACCCACACATATATGAATATACATACATATACAAATTCATAGAAAGAGGGAGAGAGAGAGATTTAAACATATGCATGCCACACAGTTGAAATTCTTTTATTAGTGACTACTTGGCTCTCATCATAAACCAATATCGACTTTTGTAAAATCTATAGTGAACATTCACTGAATCACAAAAATGTCATGAACACTGATTTCAGATAGCAGTTTCTTTGAAATATTTTTAAATTAGATTCTTGTATGAAGAAATTTGATGGCAAAAAGAAAGGCAATAGTAATTTTTGCCTAATGGTCTTTCAAATGGGGATGGAACAGACGTAGTGTTGGAATAGGCTTTGAAACTAGAAGGGAAGAGCAATAGCTCTTGAGCTATGTTACCAAAGTCACAGGAGCACCACTGAAAAGGAAATTCATTACTGTAAACCGCAGCATTGAAGTGCCTCTAGAGTGGAAGCTGATGACCGTGGATACTCAGAAGAACACGATGCAATGTTCTCTGTTTTTTGTTCAACCATTTTTATTTTTCCTGTTTTGCATCTTTTCTTCTCACGAAACAAGATCATCTTCTGGTTATAAAAGGCCTCTCTAATTGCATTACTTTTAGAAACCTTATATATCTTTTAAGGGAAGATCAAAGTAGAAAATCATCTTTTTGGTGACATCACTATTTTTATAAACCAAACTCCAAAAGCAGTGTTAAAAACAAACAAATACACCCAAACCCCAAGCAAACAAACAAAAAGATGAGACATTAAATCTAGCTATAATTCTTCAGGTCATCTGGTGGGTTGGTGTTGATAGTGTGAACTGGGTGGCTTAGTGGTCAGCACTGGAGAGGTGGTCGCTGTTTCATATGACTTCTTGCTTTCTTGAAGACTGTTTGAGACTTCTTAATGTGGTGGTCTCAGGCCGCAAGTCTCAAAAAGGAGTACAAGGGTATACTTTCCCATATGAGCATTTATTAAGCTGTTGCTTGCTTCACATTGACTAAGCTTATCTCCACAATTTAGTTGAAAGGCAAATGAGAGGATGCAACTCAAGGGAAATAGAAGGGAAAGATATTTATTGTAGTACTTTTTTTAAAAAAACAAATACTGTATAAATAATAAATATAAATAATGAATAATAATAAATTATAAAAAAATAAAATTTAGTGTATTTAAGACCTTAACATAATAAGACATGTCTCTTTGAAATAATTAAAGGAAAAATAGAATGAACTTTCAAGGTCTTGGCATAAACACTAACTTTCTGAATAGAAATTCAGTAGCTGAGAAATAAGAGCAATGAGATCACATGAAAGAGAGAGAGAAAGAGAGAAAGAATGAGAAAGAGAGAAAGAGAGGCTATGCATAGCAAAATAAACAATCAATAAAGTAAAGGAACAAACTCTAGAATAGAAATAACTTTTACAAATATTCGCCTGATAGTTCATATCTAGTAGATATAAATAACACACACACACACACATGCATGAGCAAATGATTCAATTAATAAACATTTGGAGGAACTCAAAAAAATCTTGTCAAATGAAGAAGTACACATGGCATATACATACATGAAAAAATGTTCAACATCTTTAACTACCAGGAAAATGCATATCAAGAATAATTTGAGATTCCATGCCATCGCAGTCGGAATGGTTGTAAAAAGCAAGCCAGGGCTGGTGAGATGTCTCAGTGGTTGAGAATGTCTGTTGTGTAACCTGTGAATGTGAGTCATATTGCACATCCTAAGGTGAAAGGACAGAACAGCTTGAAAGTTGTTCCCTCACCTCCTTATTTAGACTATGTTATGCTCGTGCACATGCAGCCCCCACGTACATATGCACATATGAACACATTAAGGATAATAATTAATGCTAACAGTAAATAAAAATTCAGCAACAAAAGGAACCAATAAAAATGATAGGGAGGATATCAGGAAAAGAGGCTCAAGTCTTCCTTGTTTTGGACAGAAATTTAAAGGGGCCCAGCCACTATAGAATCAGGATGAAGGGTCCGCCAAGCCCCAAAATAGGACTTTCATGTGATTCAGCCATTTCACTCTTGTGTATATAACTCCAAGAATCAAAGACAATTTATTATACAAATATCTGCATGCCTTGCTTATCAATTGATCATAATAGCCAACTTAGGAATCAGTGTTGATGTCCTGAAGAAGAATGAATAAAGAAAATGTAACATAAAATATGATTGTATATATGTTCTGAATTATGAATAAAATTTTAATTATGTTATTTTCAGGAAGGTTAGTGGAATTAACGAAAAAATAATCATAGGTGTTTTTCTTGACAGTTTTTCTTCTACTTTTGAGATTATAGTATAATTACACTATTTACTCTTTTCCTTTCCTTCCTCCAAACTCTCCAATATATCTCTCCTTGCACTCTTTCACATTCCCAGCTGGGCAGTGGTGGCACACACCTTTAATCCCAGCACTTGGGAGGCAGAGGCAGGCAGATTTCTGAGTTCGAGGCCAGCCTGGTCTACAGAGTGACTTCCAGGATAGCCAGGGCTACACAGAGAAACCCTGTCTTGAGGAAAAACAAAAAACAAAAACCAAAAACGTGTGAGCTCAAGTTGCCAGCGTAATCCCTAAGTACATTCTAAATATCTGCCCTTATGTTCACAGATTCAATGTAGTCCTCACCCCTCATCAAGGAAACTTCTTTTTGCAGCAGACAGTAGGTACTTTTAATATTTATCTTTTAATATCTAAACAAAGAACAGCTTGCAATCTCTGTGGTTCGGTTACATAGTACTAACCTAACTTGTAGAAATAATACTGAAGCCGGGCGTTGGTGGCGCACGCCTTTAATCCCAGCACTTGGGAGGCAGAGGCAGGCGAATTTCTGAGTTCCAGGCCAGCCTGGTCTACAGAGTGAGTTCCAGGACAGCCAGGACTACACAGAGAAACCCTGTCTCGAAAAAACAACACAAAAAAACAAAAACAAAAAAAAAATTATTAAAAAAAAAAAGAAATAATACTGAAATTCTTGAAATAGATTGTTAAACTGCTGGGCTTCAAAGACTGTGATTATTAATAGAATAGTATAGTTTCTTTGCAATCACAACTCTTAATTAAGTGTGCTAAGATAACTATTTTCCTGAATGCTTCATCAACCTGCTAAGGGTGAGTTCTCAAGCATTCCCAAAGCTAACCAACTCTCTCCCCACTGCAATAGTCATTATGTAGTGGTAATGAAATAGTTTCTCAATGCTAAAACTCTTTCATTCACGTTTTGTTGCCTATTTCTTTTGTCAGTGTGATGGGTCTTACGAAGCAGATATAAGAACAACATTCGTTCTGAAGAGTGCGACTAGCTTCCCAGAAGGAAAATAAAGATGATAAAGCTAGTATCTCAGTAACCCGGATAACAAACTACAGAAACTCTAGAAATGTAACAAAGTGGAACAGTGTGCGATATGTTTTATATATGATATACTTTTAAATCATTATCATCGGCTTTTTCAAATCTTCGCTCATTGATTTCCTTCCTCTCTCTACCCCTTTGCTATACTTCGTTAAACTACCGCTTTTGTTTGGGGAGGAAATATGAATAAAGGGGGAAGTTGCTAAGGGTGATAGGATGTCTTAGTAGGCCAAGGCTTCTGCCACCAAGCCTGACAACTTGAGGTCCATCACATGTTGGAAAGAAAGAACTGATTCCTGTCCTTTCAGCAGCACAGCTATGGCATGGACATAAGCCTCTCTCAACCAAGTATAAATCAAACAAACGAACGAACGAGCGAACAAGCCACCAAACAAACAAATTAATTAATTTAATGAAAAGAAGGAGTTTCCAGCCGCATATGTATGCATGGCCTTATCTGGCATCAATGGGAGGGAAGGCCCTTGGTCCTGTGAAGGCTTGATGACCCAGTGTAGGGGAATGCTAAGGTGGTGAGGCAGGAGTGGTGGGTGGAATTTTCATATTAGAATCAACTATCCTGCCTTTTCTTCTCCTTTTTTAAAAATTGAAAATTCATCCAATATATTCCGGTCATGGATTCCTCTCCCTTTTTCCCCTATATTTTTATTAGGAGCATCCTTATAAAAGCAGGGGGAGGGGATGAGACGGGGGTTTGTGGAGGGGAAAACAGGAATGGGGATAACATTTGAAATGCAAATAAATAAAATATCCAATAAAAAATGAAAAAAAAAAAAAGAGGGAGCTTCCGTCTTTTTCTTCTTAACATTGCCTTTATCTTAATGAATACATGAGCATAATATAAGGTATACTAGTTATATCTGAGTTCTTTTGAGCACATTCCTTAATCTTTGATCTTGTATTTTTAAGTGAACATACCTCAGAGATACCTGTATGTCCACCTTTGTTGTATTATTCACAATAATATGAGTATGAAAGCAGACTAGACACTCATCCACGAAAGAAGAGATATAGAAGACATAAAATATAAATGTGCATACGTACATACATAAACACTGGAGTTATATACAGCCTTAAAGAAGAATTAAAGTATCCTATTTACAGGAGAATTGCTGTTAAACCAGACTAAGAAAGAAAAATATGTGGTTTCTCTTTGTGTATAGTCTGCACTTAAAATAATATTTACTTGACGTATAAAATTATAAATATACACATAGAGACACATACATACAAGTATATTACGTGAATGTAGAAAACAAGGTGTATTAAAGGGCATGAAGTAAAGGGAATGGAAGGAAGAGAGAAAGATCAAATTAATATGAGAAAAAGGAACAAATGTAACAGTTCCTTTTATATATAGAATCATGATTTTAAATGTGTGTGTGTGTGTGTGTGTGTTTTGTGTGTGTGTGTGTGTGTGCATGTGTGTGTGTCTTATGTATGACAGGGAAGCATAAAGGAGATTATTAAGGGAAAGTAGGAACAATGGATGGTCAAGAAGGTCAAAGGAGTCAGCTACGGGCTTGAATATGAACAAAGTATACTGATACATGCATGAAAATGTAATAATAAATTCTATTATTTTGAATCTTAACTGAAAACAGAAGCTAACAAATAATGATTTTTTAATGTACAAAGGAAGTTATGAAAATCAAGTGAAATAACATATGTGAAGTTAACTATTTAAAAGAAGGTATGTGGAATAAATATAGCATGTGCTGGGCGCTTACTGAGAAACATGAATATTTCAGTATTTTCAGAATAAATAAATAGGCTCATTGGCATTTAAAGTTCACTGTAGTACTGTGTTAATAAGTCTTGAAGTGCATGCATAACACGCCATTCTAGAAAACATAATTGAAAATGTCTGGGTGGCCTTAATCCCAACATGACCATCTCAAACCTAAGGCTCTCTATTGATGTGTTAGAGATCTGATTCTGCATTTGATTTGGGGATGAATCTACTCTTTCCTTTCATGTTGTTCTCATCTCACATGAAAAATCTCACATATTTCTTTTTGCCTAATGAATAACAAACATGATTACAGAGCTTCAGCTATATAGAATTATCTATAACTTAAAATAAGAACATATGTAGAGCATATTAGAAGTGTTTGTTCTCAAGATACGTTGTAGTTCCATTGTAGAAGGAAAATTTATTGGAACAATCATCATGTTTTTGTGTGAGTTCAAAGACTTACCACCACCTCGTTGATGATTGGGGACACATTTTTATTTAAGTGACTTTTTCACTTGGGTGGCCTCTTTTCCTGACTGCTCTTTATTTTCATGTATTTTATTGGTACTACCAAACACGAAAAAATTTTTTATTGTTAGAGTTTGTATAACTATGTTCATCGTGTTGAGGGTCTGTTCCTGAAGATAAGCTAACTGTAGTATCATTAAAATTAGAAACTTTTTCTATTAAATTTAAGGATTATCTTTCCAATCTTCACCTCCAAATAAACAGATAGTTCTTCATTCTCATCAAGATAAGAGTATGTCTCAAAAATAAACTTTTGAAAATGTATTGTTGAGAAGCTCCAAGAATGTTATCAAAATAATATCAATTATTAATATAACTACTGTAGGCCATCTGTAGAATTTAGAAACATTTCAGAGGCATAAAAAATCATATGTAAATGTTAATGACAGTGGGCATGGGTGCCCATATTACAATTATCCTGAACATCATGGAGAAAGCTTGTGGAGTCATTTCATTTCTGTGTATATCTTTAAAAGATTGTATGAGTGCAACTAATTAGAGAAGTAACACTGATCCATCTCTAACACCTGTTTTTGTGGAATGAATTGTGTATTGGAGAGCTAGCCTCTCAAAATATGACTTCTTGGAAATAGTGTCCCTATAAAATGATCGAGTTATAATGATGTCTGCCATCCTTATGAAGTAGAATTCAGACACAGAGATGTGCAAACATATGACAGATAATGTGCAGAATCATAGGGAGAAAGGATCACATACATGTGAGTAGGAGATGTCTGCAATAGATGACCATCTCTCACAGCATTCAGTGAAGCCAACTACACCAAAACCTCCATTTTCCCTTACATCTCTAGAACTGTGAAAATATATATATTTGCCATAACCACTTTATCACTAGTATTTTGTAATTACATCCCTATCATAAAAACATAAATTTGTGCATAAAATGAACACTATTTCATAAAGAAATAGAACAAGGAAGTAGGCTTCAGGCAGGAATCTGACATTAGGCTAGAACAAAGAAGTAATTTCCGGCAGGAATCTAAATTTTAGGCTAGAACAAGGAAGTAGGCTTCAGACATGAAAATGACCTTGGGCTAGGGCAGGGAAGTTGGCTCAGATATTTTGGTCATCCCGATAAACCCTTAGAAACAGTGATCACGGGAATATTCTTGGAACTTTGTTTATTGCCTTGCGTGTTCTTTGACTATTTCTGTTTATTGTCTTGCTTGTTCCTTGACTATTTGCATCTAGTGTATTGCTAGACCTTCAACCTAGAACTGACCTTAATATACACATGTAATTAAAATGGTATAAAAGCAAAAAGGAGGAGGGGGGATGGGTAGTTCTCATATGGGGCCAAGGATTGATATGGCTGTTTGATACCACAGAAGGCATAGCTAAATGGCTGCCAGAAAGATTAATGAAACAAATAGATACCCCCCACAAAGATAGGCCCAACTATAAATAGGATGAATAACAATTGGCTCCAGGGAAGAGAAATCTCCCTGAGAATTCCCTTCTTTTTCCTTTCCAGGTAAAAATGAAACACCCGTGACGTCTGCTGGTAGAAGTTCTAATCCTGATGCTGGCCTCCGGACTTATACTACTCAGACCTTTGATGGGTCATTGACAAGGACATCAAACAGCTAGAGACTGACATCACAAATCTGAAGAAATCCCTTGTTTCGCTGTCTGAAATGATCTCCAAAAATTGCAAAGGGCTTTATTGGACTTGATTTACTCTTTTACAGTAGAAAAGACTGTGTACAGCTCTTGACTGTGTACAGCCCTTAAAGAAGAATGTTGCTTTTACATAGACAAGACAGGGATCGTTAAAGAGAGCATGAAAAAGGTCCAAGAAGGCCCTGAGAAAAGACAGAGAGAGAAAGAGAAAGATGAGAGCTGGTACAAGAATTGGTTTTCAACCTGTCCATGGTTGTCAACCCTATTTCCTACCATTTTGAGACTATTAATTGGGTTATTTTTGTTTATTTCTTTTGGTCCCTGGGCTTTAAATAGGCTTACTAAATTTGTGAAACAACAGATAGATGGTTTGATAGCAAAACCTATTCAGATACATTATCATAAGTTAGCTATGGAAGACCACAAGACTCAAGATGAGGTTGTTACTCTATCCAGGGTGTTCCCAAAACCCATCTCCACTCAACCTAAAAGAGGGGACTTCTGCCCCTAGACCAAGCAGAGAGGGGGCCACCCAGAACACCCTCTGACTGGCGATCTGAATTCTTGCTTAGGCTGTGAGGCTAAGCACTGCAATTGAATATAAATAAAAGTTTAAAATATCTCTCTGAGTTCCCTGAGGGACAAGCCTAACTGCATAGGGATTGATGTCAAAAGTATCCACTCTCCAGGAAAAAGACATCGGGATGGGTATGGCCCTCGTGCCTCACTGGACAAAGACAGGAGGACCGAGCCATTACAAGGTCCCCTTCAATTATTGGAGGTCAGGCCTCTATCCCTGCCTTCGCAAGATTAGAATCGCCATGGCCCTTCTATACTTAGAGAAGGGTGGAGGTGTCAGGGGCTGCCCTGCTTATACACTGAAGGCCTACAATCAGCCATAGACCTAAAATCAGTAATAGGCCTGACATACATACATGCTAACACAAAGTCTTGGGTCTCTGTGGAAAAACACTGAAACAAATGGCTATAAGCTATTATAAACAGGCAGCTTTTGTGGAAATTTACCAGCCTGAGTAGTCATAGAACTTGAAATAGGCAGCCTCGGTGGACAGTACCAACTTAGATAAGGACAAGTGAATCATAGGCAGAGTCATAGTGACCTGTCCCCTGAACCTTCACCCAGCTGATACCCTGTTCTGAAAGATATCTGTACTCCCCCTGAACATCTATGCTCTGGTGTCATTCCCTTCCCACATCCTGCTTTTTTGTCTTTATAACCCCTGTGTGAATAAGTAAAAATTATGATTTGATTTAAATAAAAAAAACTCAAAAAAATTCAATGTGATAAGATTGATCAACTCAAGGTTAAGTGACTCTCCATTTTCTGTGGATCAGACTGACAGCAATGTTAGAAATATTATCATAATAAAACTCCACAGCACCAAAGTATACTATGGCATGTAACCAGCAATCAAACAACACACAGTAGTTGAAAAACAAAATGTCTAGGGATCCAGTCCATCTGCAGAAACTAAACCCCCACACTATTGCTGATGCCAAGAAGAGGTTGCTGACAGGATCCTGGTATGGCTATTCCCTGAGAGGTTCTACCAGCACCTGACCAATACAGATGCAGATACAGCCAACCATCGGACTGAACCCGGGGACCCCAATGGAAGAGCTAGGGGAAGGACTAAAGGAGCTGAAGGGGATTGCAACTCCATAAGAAGAACAGTGTCAACTAACTGCACCAATCAGAGCTCCCAGGGACTAAATCACCAACTAAAGAATATACATAGAGGGAGTCATGGCTCCAGATACCTAAGTAGCAGAAAATGGCCTTATCTGATATCAATAGGAGGGGAGGCCCTTGATCCTGTGGGGACTTGATGCCCCAGTGTAGGAGAATGCTAGAGTGGTGAGTCGGGAGTGAGTGAGTCAGTGGAGAAGTACCCTCATAGAGGCAAAGGGAAGGGTGGAGAAGGGGATGGAATGGGGAGGTTGAGGAAGGGTAACCAGGAAGAGGGATACCATTTGAAAATGTAAATGAATAAAATGATTAATTAAAACAAAAACATAAGCAAAACCTTGTGTGAGCATTAAAGGTAAAAAGTACAGTGGTAGGTCATTTCCATTTGATGTGTGTAGCTTATTGTTGCTAGTCATAAAACATCTAATTCTTTAGATCTTTCTATAATTTATATTTAAAAAAATTATATGTGCATTTCATATGTTTTTATCAAATCCACCCCTATTCCTTTACTTCCAGTTCCTACCCTATATCTCCACCACTTTTCCCTCACAGTTTTATGTGCTCCTTTTAAAGAACAGTGAGTCTACTTAGTACTGTCTGAATGGGCACAGGATATGTTTAACCATTCAGACCCTGCATCCTGAAGGCAACCGACTCTGGCTCCTCCAGTAGCCATGAGTTGCCATTGCTCCTCAGATAGGAGTGTGATGTCATGAGCCCTCATTGACAATGGGATTCTGATCTTGTGCAGGTTCTGTTCATACCATTACAGGCACTGCATGTCCTTGCGGACAATGGCCCTGTCATGTCTGGCAAATACTGTTTTGCTATACGATTCCACTACTTTGGCTCTAATGATACTTCTATTCCCTCTTCAATTATGATCCCTGAATCTTGGGGTCAGTGGTATGATATAGACATCCCATTTAGAGCTGTGCACTTCACAGCCTTTGGTTTTCTGTGTGTGGATTAGATGTGAGCTTCTGTATTAATTACCGTGTACTGAAATAAAAACATCTCTGAGTTGAGATATGTGCTAGTTCTTGAGTATAAAGAAATAACTTAGAGTTTATTACTGTGTCCATTTATCAGAACAATAGCACTAGGTTCTTCCCTGGGAACTATGACCTAACCAGGAACTGGTTATTGACCCAGTTAAAGTAGCAGGCATGGACGCTGTTCTGTGCAGAAGGTTTTAAATTCATCCAGACAGTGGTTAATTAACCAGTTGGTATACATTATTAGATAGTTATTATTATATTTTTCCTGGTTGAGGAAGATTGTTAAATACCTCCACTCCATCACTATGAAAATGAGTGAGCAGATATGAAATTTCTAGGCTAGCGTCAGTTTGATTTTTCTATGTTCACTGATTCAATTATGCTGTGTCTTCAAGCAATAGGGTCTTACTATGAAGTTCTTGGTGGTAACTAAGTTTTATGATAATAGCCTGTAATGGTTGGAATATATCTATGTATCCCACTACCAACAACCTGAAAAGAGGTAATGAATACATGAAATGAGCTACTCTGGAGATAAGCGTCAGTGTTCCTCAAATAAATAGACATAGATCTACTATACGATCCAGGCAATCAGCTCTGGACCTATCCCCAGGAGACTATATATTTTAATCATGTTCAATGTTTTAGCATAAACAACAGCCAGTAAACCAAATGAATGCATAACGAAATGTGGTATATATAAATGCTGGAAATTTTTTTCAGCTGCAAAGGAAAGTGAAGTTGTAGGATTCATAGTAAATGTATAGAGCTGAAAATTAATATTCTTACTGAGGTTATCTAGACCCATACAGACAAATGCTACAGGTTTTCTTTATTGTGTGGATACTAGTTTGAGTCTTTAGGTGGATGTGTTTAAATTGGAGTACAGCAGAAGTTGAGAGACCAGTGTGGGCTGTGTGGGGGATTTCAATGGAAGGGGGATGTAACAACACATGCAGTCTGGAAGGAGAAAAAGAAGTAACAGAATAGGAAAGGTTAAATGATATAAAGGATGGGAGGCAATGTAGAGAAGAAGGGATAGAGAGGGATAACTTACACTAAAGACCTGTGAAAACATGGAGAAAGTTAATTGCAGAAGCTTCCTAAAATGTATACATATACACATATAAAAGGAGTTTAAGTAAAATTACCCTATAATGAAGTGACATTGCCTCTCCCAGACATCATGGACGATCAGATAAAAGGCCCATTAGCATGTTTTATAGAACAAATTATTTTCAAAATAATTTGAAGATCACACTCTCCAAGAGTGACCTTCAAATAACAACCTAAAGACATTGTAAAAATATGACTTTCAGCTTCTTCCTATGTAGGTTGAAAGCTTACTATTTTTTTTTATTAACCATTGCTCTCTTCAGACACACCATAAGAGGGCATCAGATTCCATTACAGATGGTTGTGAGCCACCATGTGGTTGCTGGGAATTGAACTCAGGACCTCTGGAAGAGCAGACAGTGCTCTTAACCACTGAGCTATCTCTCCAGCCCAAGAATAATTTTCAATAACAATTTTCAAGCATGCAAATGAAGACTGAAATTCTCAGAACACAAAGTAAGTGTACTGTATTGATGCTATAATAATGATAGCATGGGGAACCACAGAAATTATGAACCATAAAACGTAACAGATCCACTTCTACAGGGACAATGTGAGAAGCTCAGACTCACTTCCCCGTGACTATATTGGAAGTGATTTTAAAAATATATGGTGATTTCAAGTCTTTGGGCTCATCCTTAGGGCATAAAGCAAATGAAGCAAGGACATGGAGTTAGAAATGGCTGCAGTCTGCCCAGGAAGGAGCATACGTTTTATTTGAACCTCAGAAATCACAATTGTCAGGCTAAAGTTCGCCTTACAAACGCCAGATTATCAATTTTTAACTTCCTGATAAAAAATGCTGTTTAGAGAGTCCTGTGTCAAGATGCCAGATGGTGCAGTTTCCAGCTCATACACTTTTGCTGACTTGCTCTTTCAGAAGCTTGTATTTACTGATAGTCGTCTTACGATAGCCCTTTAATGACCACTCACACATAGCTTAATGTATGAAGAGAAACCAGCACGGCTCAGTTATTTAAAACAACTGGTGGAAGGATCAGGATCAGATACAAAGTTGCTGAAAGCAAGTTCTCTCACTTCACCACATTTGTTACCTTGTATCTGCTAAAAACTCAGTATTCCTAGGTGACAGAACATGGGTTTAGCTTTCTGCTGAACTCCATGGTCTCCCTACTGGTAAATTGAGTTTGCCATGCATAAAAGTGCCTTTGCTCTTATTTTAGCCTTGTTTATGGTTTCTTAGTTTACAGAAATAACATTTGTTCAAAACAGTCTATTGTAACTCAGTAAACACAGCAAGTATGTGCTGTTTGAATTGCGACTTACTCCCTTCCTTCCCCCTTTTGAATCCAATATAAAGGAAACTTCACTCCGGACAGATGCATTCAAAAATATAAGACCTGCTTTCTACATTCTTCCAATGGAGGCATGTAGCACCTTCCTGGAAACTCCCAAATATCTGTTTTATAGGCTGTATTACTAGATGGTACCATCAAAAAACACACACACAGGCACAGCACACACACACACACACACACAAAACACACACACACACTCATACACACACAGAGTCATGGCTCAAAGATGGAAGCAGTCCCCTGGGCACAGATATTGGAATTAAAGGTTCTTTCTTTCCCACATAAGCTTGACTTGCCTTGGAGGTTTTATGTTGGCAGAAATAAGCTTAGAAAATGCAGTGTTTATCAACACTGGTTGTCAACTGAATGTTCAGCTCCTAAAACTGGGATGCTACTCAGAAATGCAGTGTGACATTTTTCTCTACTTCTATATTTGTGAGCTGGATATTTTTGCGTAGATTGTACGGCAAACCATAAAACAATTTCCCAGGCACTTAATTTTATTTGTTTTTATGCAACAGCACATGTGAAAAGTTCAGGACTGTAAGCATTCTCCCAAATAGTTGAAAATTATTAAGAGACTCAGAAGCCAGTCATGGTGGCCTTTAATCTCAGAATTCAGGAGGCAGAGGGCAGGTGTATCTGAGTTTCAAGTCAGCCTGGTCTAGAGCCATGGATACACAGAGAAACTCTTGTCTTGAAAAACTAAATGAAAGACAGAGACAGAGAGAGAAAGAGAGAGAATGGAGAGACAGACAGACAAAGGCAAAGAGACACACAGAGACACACAGAGTCAGAGGCAGCAACAGAGATACACAGAGTAAACACAAAGAAAGTGAGAGACAGACAGACACACACAGAAAGAGAGAGACAGACAGACAGACATATTCAGAGACAGACATAGATAGACACAGACACAGAGACACATAGAGACACATAGAGACAGAGACACAGAAAGAGACAGTGACAGACACAGAGTAGACACAGAGAAAGAGAGGGAGAGAAAGGGGGGATAGAGGGAGAGGGAGAGAAGGAGAGGAAGAAGGAGAGGAGAGGGAGGGGATGGGTAGGGGGAGGAGGGAGAGAAAGAGGGAGGGAGAGGGACAGGGAGAGGGGCTTAGATTCCTTCAAGATAACAGATAAAGACAGCAGAAAACTTGCTGGGCATTACATGGAAAACTACGACTAGAGAACACCCTTGGATCAGAACAAATCTCCAATACTGCCTTAAAATAACCCTCAAATTGCTTATATCACTATCCAATTGTTTGTTTTCTGTAGAGGCTCACTTGAGAGTCAATGATACAAATAAATTGAAAGTAAGAAGGGAGAGACTTAGCATGCTTTGGTAAGGCAAAGAATTATGGTATGGCTAGCAATACTAGCAATGCAAAAATAGGACTGAAGGACAAAACTGTCCTACATTTGTGGTGAGACGTCAATACAATGAGGAACTTCTAAAGCCATTGAGCAGTACGCTGTATTTATGAATGAATCGTACAACGTGGCCATCATATCTTGACAAAGTTATCTGAAATGTTGATTGTACTGTTGTGAAATCATGATAGTGTGTTCAAGCAATGCCATCATATTATGGTACTTGTAATATATCAGTACCATGGATGGACACTTACAGAAGTACATACACCAATCTATGTCCATCTTTTCTTTGGTAAGTATACAGTTCAAAGAAAAATGGCTTCTGCTATACCAAGGGAGATTCATATAAAAATCCCTGGTCACTTGACCTTATGAGGTCTCCTCTCCATATCCCCACACACTTATCTTATAAGCAGATATAAGCTGCTCTCACACTTACTCTTCAAGAAGTTTTTGCTTAAGTAATTGCCATTTTTTTTTTTTTTTACTAAGAAACCGTTTTCAAATTGGAAACCTTTCCTTTACTGTTTCACATCACACACACTGAGAAATAAAACTTCCTTTTGAAGTTGAAGTTGATTAGCTATTTTGAGGACAGGTGCAGGTATAAAAAGATAAAAGACTAAGAACTACCTTTTCTTCTGGTACGGAAATTGTATATAAAATATACCGCGGGCATAGAAGCTTGCTGATATTTTAACGGCATGAGTTTAGTTTAGCAATACAGAGCCACCAGTTCCTGAGGTTGTACTTCTAACAAGACCAACATTCATGGAAGAGAAAGTACAAATGTGTGCCTCACGCAGTGATACTGAGTGAGGATCACACTGGTGCAGAAAGGGGCTGCCATTATTGAATCTCTCACAGTAATATGTAATACGTTTCTGGCTAATACTGCTGATGACTTAGGATGGCAGTTCTGTTCAATCGTGCTAGAACCTTAGATTGTCAATTGATTTATTTTAGTCAGAAAATTCCTAGCACCCTCCTGTCAAATCTTACGGATTCGTCTAAATAGAGTAATCTTTTAAGATTTCATAAATGCCAATACTTTTTATTAACTGTAAATAGTGATCTTTCTATTATATTGAAGTTGTTAACAAGAATAAAATTTAAAAAAATGATGGTTTGTTCCCAGTCTTATTGTAGCTTATAATGCTATGTTCAGTTGATATCTCTGGGAGGCCTGTCCTTTTCTGAAGGGAAATGAAGAAGAGTGGATCTGGTGGACAGGGGAAGTATGTGGAGGTAGGTGGATCTGGGATGAGTGGAGGGAGGGGAAGCTGTGGTCAAGATGTATTGTATAAGAGATGAATAAATTTTTAAAACATCCAGGAAATGTGTAGCCTGAGGAGGGAAAAGATGGCAATCACTATCTATGTCTCTAATTATCTTTTTGTTTATCAGAACACCCCTATTGGGTTTTAGAATTACCTTTATTTTCTGTATGTAAATGCCTGCCCATACGTGTCTGTACCAGTCATGTTTCTGGCCAGAAGAGCACACCAGATTCCTTGGATCTGGAATTACAGTTGATTGTGAACTACTATGTGGATGCTGAGGACTGAGCCTTGCTCCTCTGCAAGATCAGCAAATACTCCTATGCACTCAGCCATCTCTAGTCCCAACCATATTGTCTTATTCCTCCCTTTTCAAATACAGATCGCAAGTGCCTTGACAATGTTGTTTAATAAAGAAGGATTTAGCATGTATAATCTGGTTTCTGCTATTTTCATATTAAACACCTATGAATTGGCACACCTACCATATGTAAAGTATTTCATTGGGAATAGATGATTTGATGGAAAACAAAAACCACAAATTGCTTCTGGGATACTACAGTCTAATAGGACTACAGATATTACTGTGTTAAGCTCAAGTGCAGGGAGGATAGGGTAATGGGGACAGACAGTTTCTCTGGCGACAGACACAGCTGAATCGACAAATTTCTTGGAGCATAATAGTCACTCTGAATCAGGAGTGAGCAGTACTTCTGGAGGGGGTAATCCCATTTGGCTGGCTCATCTAGTTATACAACAAAACAAATCAGAAGTTCATCCTGAAAAGCCAAAACCTTTCGTTCATGAGTTTTCCAGTTAAGACAGCATGTATCTTAAATTCTTTATTTTACATGTCACGCTACATCTTCGTTAATGCTTTGTGGACATCACTTTTGGGTTTAAAGTTTTCAAATTGAAATAACTAATAAATGAGAATGAGAGCATAATTCCCTTTAAACCTTTCAGATTAAGGGTCTGAAATTTTTTTCATATAGTTTTTGCTGTTCTTTGGGACATTATTATATAAATATCATAAATACACAGATTGAGAGAAAGTTCTAGAGCTAGGAATTTTTACATTACAAATGGAACAGCCCAGAGTTTTGTTCAATCCTTGACATTCTCACCAGCATCATATTTTAATATACTTAAAAAAAAATCTTTCTTTGGCCAGCAAATGCAAAACAGCTAAAACACAATGTTAAGGACCCAGCAGTGCATATCTGATCGAACAACCAATAAACAAGATACAGTGTTCCATTTTCCCTGAGACTCTGGGTCTCTTCTGCAAAGACAGATTGTAGAAGTCAAAATTTCTCATCCTGAGAATAGTAGTGCCTAGTGTCTTCCCCTGACTTTCGACAGTGCCCTGTGGGCTTTTGTCATTTTCTCTCAAAAAAGTAGAGTGATTCTAGGGAACAAATTGTGAAATATACACTCTTTGTATTCCACAAACTAGGAACTTATTTTCCTGAAAGAAAAGACATGAAATGTGTAGGTGGATTACTGTATGTATAAATCTGCAAGCAGGAACCAGAATTCCATCTTTTGCTGTGTAAACATAGATTTTTCTTCAGATCCATGGCAACACTGAAATGACATAGAAATAAGTCATTGAACTCACATGATTTAATTTTTTTCATGAATTTATCAACATTCAAATTTTAGGTGCTAATCATATGAAAGCTTGGCTTAGTAAACAAAACTATGTAAACATGTCTAATAGTGCTGGGCCCACAGTAACAAATTGCCATGACAAATACCAGCCTTTGAAACAGGCATGAAACCCCCAGTTGGTCGCCATGTTCGTCTGACTTCAACATTTGATCATTTTGCTACTTCAACAGCTGTATTGTTTGCTTGTTCATTATTTTGTGAGTGAGAAAGTGATTGAGCATTTTAAAAGCTGTGAAGTACTTAAGATATTCCCTATTTCCAAGCTAGAAAGGTAGACATGCCACAGTTTCACGGATGCTGACAGAAGACATGTAACTCCTGGATCAACAACAAACTACACTTTTAGTAACAATAGCCACAGTCACCAGTATGTTCTATTATCAGCCCCAGGAGCAGACATTTCTGTAGCAGGATGTGCTAAGGTCCATAACAGCTACACACAAAGTGCTAAGTTATACAGGAGAAACTCAGACTTCACAGTAAGAGACTCTTCTGACTGCTACCTACTGCTCCAAAACAGCACCTTGTCTTTATTTGCCAGACTGCAGGCAAACCTGCCTTTTTGGTTTGGTTCATCTTGGTATGGAAAATTTCCTTAGTCTTAAAGGCTACTCAGTGTATAAAGTCTGTTAGTGCTAGTTATTGGAAGATGTGTGTGAACAGAAGACCTGGGATCATTACCTCCTAAAGAGAGTCTGTTCAGCTAGGATCCTGGATGTCTTCCTCCCAAAAGAAAACTCCATGGCATCTTCTTGCTCATATGCTGTGTCTTATTGATGCTAAAATATCTGAGCTTGTTGTTGGTAAGCAGAGATTTTCTGACTCTTTGTCAAATGGTATTTTAGGACAATTATTGAATTTCCATGTTCCTTTCATTGCTTTCTTCTACCCGCCCTCCTATTTCCTCTTGTCTTACTCTATTTTAGGAACCAGAGGCAGCTATATAAGACTAAATATTAAGACTAAAATATCAATATTGTTAAAGTATTTCTGCCCTCTGACTTATTTCTGTAACATCTTTGGTCTGTGTTGGCAAAGTTCAAGGAATAAAGGAATGTTATCTTTTCCCATGTGCAACACACAAATCTTACATGACTTTAAAATTGTCTATGATTTATTTTTATCAAAATAATTATACTGATTTTTAAGTATTGTTTTCCATACATGATTCCAAAAGTCTAAATAATACATATGAATTTTGAAGAAAGACACTAAATCAATTATATCTGTGGTACACTTATGTACCTTTACATATTCTGTGGGATTAAATGCTATTCAACTCTCATCCTTTCCTTAAAATAATTTCAGATTTTTATTTCTTCTATTTTTTGTGCTTGAGAGTTTTGCCTATATACATGTAGTATTCATGATATTCTTGGAGATCGTGTGAGGCAGTGGGTCCCACGGAATTGGAGTTAAGAAATGTTGTAAACCACCATGTTGATGCTGGGAATTGAATCAAGATACTCTGCAAGATGTAAATGCTCTTAACCACTAAGTGATCTGTCCAATTTCTCATCTCTCAACTGCTTCTGAAAGTGATTAATGCTCTTGAGACAGATACAGAGGGAGGCACATAGAAAGGGACAGATACTTAGACAGATATAGATATGATTCCACAGCAGATACTTTAGGGAAAAAATTAAAAAATAGAAAGAACTTTTTAAAACATCATTTTATAGAAAAATAATTTAATGAACATTTCTTATATTCAATTATAAAATTTTGAAATATAATAAAATCTAAATGTAAAGATTCCTATCAGCTAGCCTTATTAGCTCTAAAAAGACTTATGAGTTCTAGAAAACACTTTTTATTGTACCAACTAAAATATTACTGTTTCCTTTTAAGTATGAAGTCAACATGACAGAAGACAATAGCTTTAATAGGAAGATAGATATAAATATTGATACTTTCTAGTAACATTAAGTATAGTCTTGAATAAAATCTAACCTATAGGCATATTTTGTTCTTAGATCCCAGAGTTAGGAAAAGTTAAATAAATTGTGACTGAAAGTAACTGACAATTCTGAATTCTTAGAATGTTGAGGGTAAAGTAAATGAACATATTAATTCTAAGCATTTTCTTAAGTTCACACCAGATAAATATATCTCTCTATACATGATTTAAATGTGCTTTACTTGAAAGACAGATGTCAGAGGTGCTTTTTAAACTTTTGATTTTTAGATAATTTAGGTTTTATAAAAGAGTTGAAAATTAATACAGAATTTCCAAATAATTTTTTCATCTAGCTTCCTGTTATACTGACACCAAAACCAGAAAGTTAAACTTGGCACAAGATTATAATTAAACTTCACAATTGGCTCACAGTTCGCCAGCTTTTTAAGTTAATTCCCTATTTATATTCTAGGATTCATTCATAGAGGGAGAAACTTTGGTATTTGTAAACACTCTATTTTTGTTTAAAGTTCTGCTTATTAATTTAATTTTTTTGTCCTTAACAATGGTTATTTAGGCCTGATTAGTGATATACTTATTTCCTAGTTCCTCCAACTCTTATTAGTTAGAATATGATTAAGAATTATTGTTCATTACTCTTTTTTTTTCTAAGACAGGGTCTCACTATGTAGCTCTGGCTGTCTTGGAACTCACCAGGCTGATCCTGAATTGACAGAAATCTACCTGCTTCTGCCTTTCAAAAGCTGGGATTGAAGGTCTGCATCTGTTTGCTTAGCTATTCCTCTTTCCTTACTTATAATTGTATGATCTCAGGGATGCTTTTAGATTCTAATAGTTTATTTATATTGTTACTTATTTTGCTACTCAATTTGTTCCAAGTTTGGTCATAGGTCATCTAGATCATATTGTTTGGTTGGATCATATATGCTCTGTATATGTGCTGTGTTCATCATTAATTTTAAAAAGTGGGGATAAATAATGTATAATGAAAAAAATGGCATCAAATCTTCCTAGGATTGGTTGTAGCATCAAAGACTATCCAAGGAATTCCTTTTGGACACAAGAATTCAAAATAGAGCAAATAAAATTTAAAAAAAAATGTTACTATGGAATACAGAATGAAAAATGTTAGAAGCAATATTGAAAACAACACCACTAGTATTAAAAACTATCTTCATAAATTGCTTTTAATGAAAATAACAATAACAGAGGAAAACCCAGAAATAAAGGTGATATTAGAAATAAGAACAACAACATAATAAATATGTTGAGATAATAGAGGAAGTTAATTGATATAGTAGATTTATAAAGAAAAATGAGTAAGATATTTAAAATAGAAGTGTGAAAAATTTGGTTTCTTTGCATGGTGACATAATAAAGAATTTTCTGTTTCTTATTTTGTTGCTTGTCTGCATTTAATTGCTTTTATTTTGGATATTGTTTTACTGTATAATAAAAATATTAAAAATCATTTTACCACTATTAATACATATTAAGAGTTGATTAAATATTCCAGACAGGATAACTCTAGACTCCCTATTAATTTATATTATAATAAATATGCTTACAGTGGAGTCTTACTATTTTCATTAGTTATGTTCTTTCTAATTATTCTTTATAAACACCGAACTAAAAACTATTGAGCTATTGCCTCATAGGGGAAATTATGAAATTAGGTTTCTGCCAGATTCCGGCCACAAGCTTTTCCTCAACTGATCACAATATGGACTTGTGTGATTTCTGTTTAAAGAACCTTATTTAATAAACCCTGTTGATTTATTAACTTTGAACTTAAAGGGCAAAACTCTATCTGAAGTAAGCTTCTGAAATGTCCTTATTTGGGGCTGGAGAGATGGCTTAGTGGTTAAGAGCATTTGCTGATCTTGCAGAGAACTGTAGTTCAGTCCCCAGCACCCACATTGCATGACTTACATTCAATATATCTTCAGTTCTTGGATACCCGACCCCTTTGCCTTCTGGCTTCTGAGGTTACTTTCATACACAGGTGCACATATACACACAGACAGGCCCATGTACATAAATAAAATCTTGAAAATACCCTTAGAATTTCTCATTCAAGTACACAATAACGTTTTGGATTTATGAACCCTGTGCTGTGCTTCATGAAATGTTTGGAGGTATTTTAAACATCAAAATAAACAACAAAAGCAAAAAATGCATCCCACCCCCAGACAGTCCCAAGTAAATAAGTTTACTTAATTAATATTTTGCTTTAGAATATTTTTCTTTTTTTTTGAAGATTAAAATATAATAACATCATTCCACCCTTCCCTTTCTTCTTCTTCAAAACCTCCCCCAAGTAAGTGTAGTTCTGATCACTTGTCAAGAAAGTTCTCTGTGCACCAGACCAAGACCATTATAGAAAACCACAGCCTACCAACATGCAGTGCCATGGAGCCCAGTTCCAACTGATACATCTACATTACAATGTCTGTACTTGTTTACTTCTGAAGAGCTAAAATAAAGCTGCCTAGCGCCTTGTCTGACTTCAGCTGGGAATGTGAACATGAAACATTTCAAATGTTTTTGCTGATACAAATATGTCTGCCAATGTCCTCGTAAGTAGCTTGATTATTGATGTTGGGGTTACAAGTAGGTAATTGCCATTGTGAAATCTGTAAATAATTAGATTAGACTGTATCACGAAACTTCTCTAGCACATGTTGATTTTCAGATTCTTTGGGGGCATCACCAATTAGCAAATTATAATTGAGGGAGTTTCCTAAGTCATCTCTCTGTTCCTGGGAATCCTAATGAAAATTGTCGTCTGGATTGTTGCCTTTGTTCTCAGTTCTCTTATTGACTCTGGCTTCATAAGATTCTTAAAGCTTTACTTTAAAACAAACAAACAAAAGGCAAACAAACAAGACTGTGCTTTGAATCTGGAAGTTTTACACTTCCTTAAAGGTTTGTGAAAGGCTGAAAAATAGAGCACTAACCATGTTTTGAATATCACTTAGAGCAGAGATCTTCAACCTGTGGGTTGTGACCCCTTTGTCAAACCTCTATCTCCAAAAATATTTACATCACAACTCATAACAGTAGCAAAATTGCAGTTATGAAGTAGTAATGAAAGTAATTTTATGTTTGGGGGAGTCTCTACAACATGAGGAACTGTGTTAAAGGGTAGCAGCATTAGGAAGACTGAAACCACTGGCTTAGATACGGAAGTAAAGTCACTTATCTCTTCCAGAATAGAATAATGAAATAGAACTTAAATAAAATTTGTTTTGAATGAGTTCCTACTAAGGTTTACAGACATATGTTATGAACCAAGTAACATATATTCAAAAAGCCTCTGAGGTTATGTAAAAGCAAACACTGAGCAAACAAAAACAATAACAAAAAATCCTCCAAGTAACACTGAAGCACAAAACTCAGTTGTATTTTAACAGTTCATCTTGCTAAGGTTGCTCCAAGTTATAGACCCTGTTCTGTGAAATATGGAATTGTAATACTGTATTTGGTAAAAAAAAATTTGCTCTTTTTCTGAAATTATAATAGACCCAAATATATCTCCTTTCATTAAAAAATTTAGTGTTGGTGACTGCACTTGAGCGTAAGTTATTTGTGTCCTATAATGCTTCAGGATTTGCTTAGCATGCTTTGATCTAATTTGTTGCTTCAACATCACTTCTGTGCCACAAGGTTGAAAGAAGATCAAATGTTTCTCTCACGTTTTTCCACCCTCTAATTCTTCCTCATATATTTAGAATTGCTTTTATTAGTGAGCAGTTAGGATATACCACAGAAAATGAAAGTTATTTTCCTCTTAGAAAACAAACAAGTCCTCTACATTTTTTTTCAGAAAATGATATATGCATTTATTTCTTGAACTAAGAATGCCTCCAGGATAAATGTGTTTAGTGGTTGCAATGTAAAATCCATTTGTTTTCTCTTTATGAAATCACTTTTGGATTTGTTTTTAAAGTGTTCTTTAATTACTAGTCATGAATGCTTTAGGAAGGAAAAGGCCCGATTAATGTTTGGGCTAAAAAAAAAAAGCCCTGGGAGATGAAGAATAAATCAAGTAGGCTACCCCAGGATAGTCAGTCAATTATTACTGAGAAGGGCTAAGTAAAGCCCTTAAGCAGAGGATAATCTAGTGTCTTTGCCACAGAACCCAGTGTACTTTTGTATTGGTTTTATATAGCTTTGGGAGGTGGGAAAGCTATCCTTTCCCCCACTGAAATAAGTGGAGAGAACATACTGATATATAGTAGAAAAACAGTTAACAACTTTACATTGTCTTTGAATGTACTCAAATTCAATCAATTTCTTTTTTTTACAAATTGAACACTGTTAACCTTAAAGGGGGTAGTTTATTTAATGTAGTGCAAGTTTTAAAGCTCACAGAAATGCTGTTATTTAGAACATTCATTGTTTATTCCCTCTTGAGTGCTTAGTCCAATGAGTTGAAAAGGTTTTCCAAAGGACTGGAAACAGATCCTGATATCAGCTTCCAAGTCTTTCTTGAATCTCATGAGTGTTGCATACAAAGAATTAGGTATTCCTGGATCCCATTCGCTGTCTTGCTTTACTTCACTAACAATTGAGAAGGGATCATGTGAGATGCTGTCAACACCAGCATGACCAATATATCACTGTGGAATAGGCTATGACCTTGGTAAAACTTTTCTTGGCAGTCCAACATTCTCAAATATCTGCCAGATTGCAGGTTTACTGACAGTGCCAAATGTTTTCATTATGTCACCACAGAACACTGGGTGATGTTCTTTATATTGGGCTGCAGAAATCCCATTTGGAGTTAGACACAGAATCTGAGACCTGAAGAGGCCTAAAAAAATGTTCTGATCCAAGTGTCACAGTTTGCTGAGGAAGTGGAGGTCTCTTTGGGGAGAGTCAGTTGTCCAAAGTCGCAAAACATGTCAGTCCATTGGGCTTGAATTCCTTATGTGATGATTTTTTCCACTATACAAAAATCATTCAACTTTGTCGAGTGAAGACAAAAGAAATGAAGAGCAAGTGCAAGGGCCAAGCAGTGAGACATAATCTATTATTTTCCTTCTTCAGCAATACCTTAAAAAGTCCATTGTTCTTTACTATTTTTATAAGTTTGATTAATGTTCATTTTCCAGTGTTTTTCTCTGAGATAATATTAATATAGTGAACTGGAGAGATACTAATCATAAAGTCTTGGATTTGTTCAAATACATACATTCATGCATGGATGAGTCAAGTCAAGTAGGGCACAAAGTGTTTATTTTACCACAGAAAGCTAACATGCACCTCTTACTATCGGTTCATACCTTGTATCCCTGCCAGAGACAATTCTGCGTTGATTTCTGTCACTCTTGATGATTTTTGTCTGTTTTAGGCCTGCATGTAAATGAAATTACATTGTATAGTCTTTTATGTCTGGCTTCTGCTTAATAAATGTATCTGAAATTCTTTGAGTTGATGCTGTATCTTGCTGGTTCACTATCATCACTGTGTGATATTTCTACTAATGTTTGTTTATTAAGTCTTCAATTGATAACTAAGTGTATTCTTGTCCAGGCCTCTTGATTACATATGCACATTTCAATTTTGAGAATGTGTGTAGGAATAGAAATGATGATACAACTCATTGTGTTCTTTGATCTTCTTAGATACTGACTTTCAGTCTCCCACAGTGAGAATTTCAATGACTATATTTTTGTTCAAACTTGATATTACTCTTAGTTTTATTCATTCTCATCAGTGTGTGGCAAGAGCTCATTGAAGTTTTAGGCTATATTTCTTCCATACACAATGATGCTGAAGTCACTTTATATTTGTGTATATGCATATGGTACATATGTGTAACACGTGTGTGTGATCCTTCTGAGTAGCTGAGATTATAAGCTTGTTCCTACTAGGTTGGGTGCTAGTATTATTTTAATACTTAGACTTGGTGGTTCTCATTCAACTTTGGTAATTGTGTACTTAACCCATTAGGAAAAAGGAAAAATGACTCCCCTTTCACAGCTGTGAGAAAAACGTTGTATTACTATACATGCTCCTCATCTATTGCCTTTCTTATATTGTTGAATACATTTATTATTATTACACCCATCAGAATGGCCAAGATCAAAAACTCAAGCAACAGCACATGCTGGCAAGGATGTGAAGAAAGGGGAACACTCCTCCATTGCTGGTGGGATTATAAACTTGTACAATCACTCTGGAAATCAATCTGGCAGTTTCTCAGAAAAATGGAAATAGTTCTGAAGGCCCAGCTATATCCAAAAGATGCCCCACCACATCCTAAGGACAGATGTTCTACCACATTCATAGCAACTTTGTCATAGCCAGAAACTGGAAACAACCAAGATGTCCCTCAACTGAAGAGTGGATACAGAAAATGTGGTTCATTTACACAATGGAATACTATCTATCTATTACAAACAAGGACATCATGAATTTTGCAGGCAAATAGATGGAACTAGAAAACATCTTCTTGAGTGATGTAACCCAGACCCTAAAGGACATGCATGACAGGAGCCTAGCATAACTGTCTCTGAGATGCTTCATCCAGCAGCTGACTAAAACAGATGCAGATACCCACAGTCAAACATTGGACAGAATTTTGAAACTTTTATGGAAGAGTTTCAGGAAGGATTGAAGGCCCTGGAGGGGATAGGAACTTCACAGGAAGATCAACAAAGTCAACTCACATGGACTCCAGGGGTTTCAGAGACAGCCATCAACCAAGGAACATACATAACTCCTCACCCCAGCACATTTGCGGCAGAGGTGTAGGTCAGTCTCCTTGTGGGTCCTCCAACAACAGGTCTGTCCCTAAAGTTGTTCCCTATCTGGGGAATGTGCCTTGTCTGGCCCCAGTGGGTGAGGATATGCTTGACCTTAGTGGGAGAAAGGATTTGTCTAATACTGTGGGGACTTAACATGCCAGGGTTGGGGGGATACCCAGGATTCCCCACCCTCAGAGGAGAAGGGGATGGGGTGGGACTTTCTGAGGAAAAACCAGTGCGGGTAGCAGCAATCCAGATGTAAAATGATTAAATAAATAAATTAATGAAAAAAGTATTAAAAATGGAAAAAATATTAATTAAATGTGATCTCACTCACCATTTGGATACACACTGTTTTTTTTTAACTCATTATAGAGTTTTTCTGCAGAATGTTTACATTTACATGGGAAAAAGGCATTGAGTATTGTGGGGAGGAATTCTCCAGTAAGGATATCACCTAAACATGAAGAAGAAACCTGGAGGATGCAAGGCAACATGTTGCCTTTTCAAAGTTACTTAAAGACTACAAATTCAATGAAAGCAGAAGATGCCAAATTGTGGTAGGCTGACTGGGGATAAAATAGGGAGAGATTTAGGCAGCCATCAAGACTTCCGTCCTGTACCACATCAGCGCCTAGGGCTGAAAGAAGAAGTGGACACATGGCCACTATTCCTAACCTGAAAACTAGCTCTAATTGCTAACCACTTGCGTAGGAGAAATTAGCTTTCTTTTTTTTTTTTTTTTTCATGTTTTGGTACAGACTCCTTAGGCCCTGTGTATACTGCCTCAGTCTCTGTGAGTTGTGTACTTTGGTCTTGTTGAGTAAAAGGCTTGTTTCTTTGGTGTCCTCCATCTATCTGCTCTCTCTTACACTCTTTCTGCTCCGTCTTCTGTAAAGTTTCCAGAGCTCCAAAGAGAAGGGTTTGATGGAAACATTCCATTTAGGGCTGGATGTTCTGAAGTCTCTCACTCTCTTGCATACAGTCTGGTTGTTCTCATCTTCTGCGGGAGGAAGCTTCTCTGAGGACGGCTGAGCTAGACTGAATTACCACAATTTTGGTAGCTCATGCTGGGCCCATATTTCTTGGTGTATGACTTAGATCATTTTACTTTAGCTCTATTTAATCACAGGACAATTTTGTCAAAAAAAAAAAAATAAAGAAGAAGAAAATTTTCTGATAACAATTAGCTCAATTGTAAAAATAAGAAAATAAACTAACATTTTGAAAAAAAAAAAAAGACTTCTGTCCTTTCTTTCATGGAATTTAGGTAAGTCAGTCAATGGATGGGTGTGAATGGAAGATAATGAGATAGTTTTACCACTAGAGACACACAAATAATGGAATCAATGAAAAGAAAACAGGATTACAATTCTCCTGTCAAGAGGTCATAAGATTGATGAAGTTGGACATGGTAGCATACCACTGTAATGATCTTGTCACTTGGGAGGCAGAGCAAGGGGCTCATCAGTTTGAGGTACTCTTAGGCTTCAACAACAGCAGCATTTGTTGATGTGGAACAACAGAGAAAGAAGAGAGATATCATGATTATTTCAGATGATTTAGGGAAGAAAACAAGCATTAAAATATGACTATTCAGGTAGCAGGAAAAGAAATATAGAAGAAAGGGCAAGTGGAGGAGGAAATAATTAGGTTAGAAATGTGCTGATCTTCCACTATTTTCTTAGGGTTTCCATTGCTGTGAAGAGACACCATGAACAAGGAAATTCTTTTAAAGGACAACATTTAATTGGGGCTAGTTTACAGGTTTAGAAGTTCAGTCCATCATCATCATCAAGGAGGGAATATGACAACAACCAGGCAGGCAAAAGAAAGAAGGAGCTGAGAGTTCTACATCTTCATCTAAAGCCAGGAGAAGACTGTCTCCCAAGTGACTAGGAGGAGGGTCTCAAAGCCCATCCCCACAGTGACACACTTCCTCCAATAAGGCCACACCTACTTCAACAAGTCTACACCTTGTAATAGTGACACTCCCTGGGCCAAGCATATTCAAATCATGACAAACTATGGATTTGTAAATGCTCATATTGTCAGAATGCCTGACTGAGGCATTGTCAGACTAGCTTCTTATTGCAGCCCAAGGTAGCCAATGCAACTAGTTAGAGAGTCAAAAAATAAGGGACGGTGAAGTGTTTTTGTCAAAATGAGACATCTATAGTAATGACCTCCCAGTGACAGAAAGAATATAAAAGTCAGATAATGGGAGGTGTACAGTAACAGACATCTTCTGGATATGATATAGTCACTATAGTCATGACCTCATATAGTTGTGGTTACAAAACTAACAAAAGTTTGGGACTGTGAACATATCATGAGAGATAGAGAGCCTATGGACCAACTTTTCAGGGTCAGTTGACAGCCAATGAATGGTTTCTGGGAATTAGTGTCACTTTCTTCCATGGTGTACCCACTGATGAGTTGCCTAATGGTATCGAGGGTGGGAAGGACTGCTGTTCTCTTCAGTGGTGTGGCCACTGACAAAGTTGCTTATGCTCCAGTAGATAAACTCCTACCCATGGTCATGTAGGCATCTCTACTTAAACTCAGTGGTTCACAGAGAGAAAGAAGGCAGAAAAGTAGGAGAGGGATAATCTTAGAAAAAGAAGGGTTCATAGGAGAGGGAAATGGGATGAGAGAGGGTAATTGACAATGAATATAATGTATGAAACTGTGGAAGAATAAAAATAGATAAAACTAGCTCATTTGGTCACACAATAGGCTATGGACCAGTGTTTCTCGCCTTTTCTAATGCTGAGACCGTTTAATGCAATTCCTCATGTTTTGATGACCTCCAACCGTAAGTATATCATTGCTACTTCATAACTATAATTTTACTACTGTTATAAACCATAATGTAAATATCTGTGTTTTCGGTAACCAAAGGGGTCGCGACCCACAGGTTGAGAACTTCTGCTATAGACAGGAAAAAATAAATAAAATGGAAAAACATGAGCTGATCCTAGTATTTGGACTTGTCAGAAGTATCATGAATTCCAATGTCACTACTTCCCAGCTACATGACCTTAATCACATGGTACAACTTCACCAAGCCTTTCACTTTCTGCATATGCCAAAATGGAGCTGAAGGCCCTGTCCCAAAAGCTTATTCTAAGGATTATGATTTAGAATATGTAAATGTACTCAAGACTTTGAGGTTCAGGGCTATGGAATGTTCAATGAGCTAACAGAGCATTTTCAATTGGTTTTTAGTTGTTTTGAACAATTAATCGGGTTATGACTATTGTGAAGTTTGGTCATTGAATTTCTCTAGCTTTAAGCACTGGAGATAAAGCTAAAATGAGTATCTTTGTGCCTAATATTGTAAATTTATTAATGATGCTCTTCACTTTCCACAAATACTTATTAGAGGAAGAAAGACAAATAAGATGAATAACTGGTCAAATTCCGGGAGATTTATTCCTGGAATAAACAATACTTTATTTCCTAGCACATTCCAGAATACTGCGTAGGCTCCAACTGTATTAAATAGATGAGAAGTTGAAACCCAAAATTGTTCATCTTCCAACATTTTCCGGCCTGTGATCTATCTTTGGATCAGCAATAATTGCCTGGACAGCTATAATAGCTTCATTAATTCTTGTTTGTATTCGTGTTCTTTATCCAGAGATGGAAGAGATGCATCTTCTGTGTCAGAATCTAAATGCATTTGTCTAAACCTAACTGCCTCTGATGTAAACACCCGGATCTGAAATCCAAATCACAGCAGAGACTTCTGTGGAGTTGCTGGGGCAACAAAACTGAAAATCAGTCTAAAACAATATGCCAGTTTCAAAACCCAGGACTCTGTATGCTGAAATGCATTTTTGAGCTGTAACTTTTTTTTTTTTTTTTTAGAATCATGTGACCATAAATGCGAATTTTTCTAGTACTACTTTCTTAAACAGAACCTATAGTTTTCCTTAAGAAAGTTTTTTTGTCCTTTACTGATCAGTCATCTCAAAGGTACAGTTACATGCTTGGAAATGGCCTGTTCATTCGAGCACTGGAAAATAATTGGTGTATATGACTCTTAAATTGTCTTTCTTTCCGAAAAAGAGGGTCTGATACTTTGGTCTTAATACAATGGCTAGTTTGGATGCTATTACTGCTGTTGAATCAAATACAATTCTGACAAGTGTGAAAAGTTTCATGATGTTGTATAGCATCTTTGTATTAAGCTATACTCATCTGCTTTCTGTGCATTCATGTTATGGATAGCCCTGATCTTACAACACATTCACTTCAGGTGCATGTGTGTGTATGTGTGTGTGTGTTGGTGGAGGAAATGGTTTTATTCAAGTCTAAATGCCAGAAAATGAGTTAGAAACTATCTGCCTTTACAGAAATGTAGCTCACATTTTCTTTTTTCTATTATTATTATTATTTAAAATTTTTTTACACTCCAGTCATTATCTCCCTCCCGTTCCTCCCTCTGACTGTTCCTCATCCCATTCTTCCTCCCCTCACCCCTCACCCCCATCTCCAAGAGGATGTCCCCACCCCATCCCCAGACCTCCCCACTCCCTGGGGCCTCAAGTCTCTTGAGGGTTAGGTGTGTCTTCTCTCAGTGGGGCCAGACCAGGCAGTCCTCTGCTGTATATGTGCTGGGGGCCTCATATCAACTGGTGTATGCTGCCTGGTTGGTGGTCCAGTGTCTGGGAGATCTCAGGGTTCCCTATTATTTGGGACTGCTGATCTTCCTATGGGGTTGCCCTCCTCCTCAGCATCTTCCAGTTTTTGCCTAATTTCCCACTGTTGGGCATTTCATCTAAGGTCCCTCCCTCTGAGTCCTGAGCATCTCTCACCTCTCAGGTCTCTGGCACATTCTAGATGGTGCTCCCCATCTCCTATCTCCTGAGATTGCCTGTTTCAATTATTTCTTTCCCCCCAATACCTGATAATGTTCCCTTTTTTCCCCTCCCTGTCCCCTTTCACACCCAAAGGAGAGATAGTCTCAGAGTGTTAATTCAGCAATGACTGATAGATTCGATTGCTTGGCAACATTCTCTGTACTCCCATATGTTCTTTAAAACTTTTATTTTTTGAGCTAGACCTATATCTTCTAATTTTCTGTGTTGCTCTCTGCACATGTTGCAATTATTTAATGGTGACAAGGATAATAGCATAATTGTTGGTATTTTAGTTTTATTTCTAATGCCTCCCCAGATACTTATTAACATTATCTTCTTTGGAACTTTATGCTATAAGAACCATTCTCATGTGCAAGGGAAAAACAAAGGTATAGTCAAGTTAAGGAGCTCACTCCAAGTGGCTTATTTTGTAAATTGCAGAGTCCAGGCTGGAGCCTCTGAATAATAATCTAACTGTGTTGCTTATATATACAATATTAACAGACTATTACATTGTCTTTCTCTAGCCTGCAAAAGCTTAAAATTTCCTGTAGAGATCCATGAACCATTTCAAATAGTTTCATATCTATAATATTAGTCTTAATTTAACATTAAGTCCCTTTATAACTTCATTTTGTTGTAATAAAAGACCTTGACAAAAAGCAGCTTATGAAAGAAAGGGGCTTACTTTAGCTTATAATTCCAACTTATCATCATTGTGGAGAAGTTAAGGTAGGAACTTTAAACAGCTAGTCGTGTCACATGCATAGTCAATAGCAGACTGAATTGAGTGTGCTCATTCTCAACTGCTTGATGTGCTTAGATGGACTGCTGCTCTCATCCAGTTCAGGCACTCTGCCTAGAAAATGGTACTGAACTCCCTGGGGTGGGTTTTCATGCATTCAATTAATTAAGATACCCTTCCATAGACACTCCCACTGGCCAATCTAATGTAGAGAACCCTTCCCTGAGACTCTTCCCAGTTGCTCTCAGATGGTGTAAAGTTGACAATATAAATGTAGGGCCTTGATTTCTTCACTTTTTATATCATGGGATCCTTCAACATTATCTTAAGTTTGAAGATGAGGATTGTTGTGGTTTGGATTTCAAATATCCTTCGCAGGCTCCTGGATTTACTCACAGCTTCATGATCAGTCTTTGGGACTTTAGTGGAAGTAATTTAGGTCATTGGGTGCCCCAGTTTGAAGGGATTACTGGACCATGGCTGTGTTCCCCTTTATCATCCTTCTGTGTCCTGTCTACCATCAGATGAGCATTTTCTTCTTCCCCATGCTCCTTATTAGAGTTTGCTGCCTCATCAAAAGGACCAGGTTGTTCTGGATTGAAATTCCTGAAACCTGAACCTAAACAAGTCTTTCCTCCTTCAAGTTGTTTATATCAGGTATTTTGTCCCAGTGATAGAACCCTAGCACAGGGTTTAAATCGTACATACATACATACATATACACACATATGTATGTGTATGTATGTATGTATGTATGTATTTGAACACATGTTAATTTTCAAATTCCAGAGATTCCCCTTCTTCTGGTCTTCATGCCCATCTGCACTTGGGGAGCCCCATACTGTCTCCCAGAAGATCAGTTCTAACCAGCAACACAGGTGAGACCCCTGTCCCAATACCATTACCTGTTGGAACCCTAGAAGAGCCCAGCATATATGGGTTCTGCTCCGCTTTGTTTGAGCTCTAACTCCTTTCTTGTTGGCACCTTCACCTACACTCTTTAATCTGCAATTTGCTCTTCAACCCCAAAGAGATGCCAGATCAGGCTACTATACCTAGCAAACCTCTCAATCACCACAGGTGGAGAAACCAAAATATTTCATGACAAAACCAAATTTAAACAACATCTTTCCACTAATCTAGCCTTGCAAAGGATACTAGAAGGAAAGTAACTACACCCAAGAAAATACAGAGAAAGTAAGTATCAATCCTAAAGAAGAAAATCACACACACACACCACACACACACACACACACACACACACACACAGTACCACCTCCAACAACAAGATAACAGGAAGTAACAACCACTGGTTATTAATATCTCTCAACATTAATGGACTCAATTCCACAATAAAATGATACAGGCTAACAGACTGGACATGTAAGCAGAAGCCGTCATTCTGTTGTGCACAAGAAACATACCTCAGTAACAAAGACAGACACTACCTCAATTAAAAGGGCTGAAAAACCATTTCCCAAACAAATGGATCAAGAAAGCAGCCATTCTAATATCTAACAAAATAGACTTCCAAGCAAAAGTAATCAAAAGAGATGGGGAAGGACACTTCATACTCATCAAAGAAAACCCCACCAAGATGAAGGCTCAATTATAAACATCTCTGTCCCAAATGCAAGGGCACCCATATTCATAAAGGAAACTTAAAACACACATTGAATCCCACACAATAATAGTGGGAGGGTTCAACACACTGCTCTCAACAATGGACAGGTTATTGAAATAGAAACTAAACAGAGACACAATGACACTAACAGATGTTATCAACCATGTTTATTTAACAGATATCTACAGAATCTTCCACCCCAAAATGAAAGAGTATACCTTCTTCTCAGCACCTCACAGAATCTTCTCTAAAATTTATCATATTCTTGGACACAAAACAAGTCTCAATAGATACAAGAAGATTGAAATAACTCTTGCATCTTATCAGACCACCATGGATTAAGGCTGGACTTCAACAACATCAACAGAAACAACAGAAAGCCTACATATTCATGGAAATGAAACAATTCCCTACTCAATGATCACGTAGTAAAGAAAGAGATTCTAGGATTCAGTAAAAATGAAGGCACAACATACCCAAACTTATGGAACACATTGAAAGCGGTGCTAAGAAGAAATTTTACATCACTAAGTACCTTCATAAAAAAATTGGAGAGATCTCATACTAGAAACTTAACAGTGCATCTGAAAGCTCTAGAACAAAAAGAAGCAAACATGAGCAAGGGACAAGTAGACATCAGTAAATTATCAAACTCAGGGCTGAAATCAATCAATTAGAAACAAAAGAGAACAATAAAATGAAGCAACAAAACAAAGATCTTGGTTTTTGCGAAAATCACTAAGACTGACAAGCCCCTAGCCAGAGACAGTATCCAAATTAACAAAATCAGAAATGAAAAGGAAGACATAACAAGAGAAACTGAGGAAATTCAAAAAAAAATCATTCAAACTTACTTCAAAACTCTATACTTGCAAAACAGGAAAATTCAAAAGAAATGAATGTTTTTCTAAACTGATACCACGTTCAAAAGTTAAATCAAGATCAGATAAACCATATAAACAGTACCATAACCCCTAAGGAAACAGAAGCAGTCATTAATAACCTCTCAACCAAAAAAATCCAAGGCCAGATGATGTTAGTGCAGAATTTACCAAACTTTCAAAGAAGAGCTAATACCAATACACCTCAAACTATTCCACAAAATAGAAACAATAGCAATACTACCTTATTCATTTTATTAGGTTACAGTTACCCTGATACCTAAATCACACAAAGACTCAACAAAGACAACCTCAGACCAATTTCACTTATGAACATCTATGCAAAAAACTGAATAGTAGTCTTGCAAACTGAATCAAAGAATATGTCAAACACATGACTCACCACGATCAAGTAGGCTTCATCTCAGGGATGCAGGATGGTTCAGTTTACAAAAATCCATCAACATAATCCACTATATAAGCAAACTCAAAGGAAAAAAAATAACATGATCATCTCATTGGATGCTGAAAAAGCCTTCTACAAAATCCAATATCCCCTCATGATAAAAGTCATGGAAAGATCAGGAATTCAAGGCACATACGTAAACATAATAAAACTGATACATAGCAAACCAATAAGCAACATCAAATTAATTGGAGAGAAACTTAAAGCAATCCCACTAAAATCAGGGACAAGCCTGCACACTCTCTCCCTATCTATTCAATATAGTACTTGAAGTTTTAGCTAGAGCAATAAGACAACAAAAGGAGATCAAGGGATACAAAGTGGAAAGGAATAAGTCAAGATATCACTATTTACAGAAGATATGATAGTATACATAAGCAACACCCAAAATTGTACCAGAGAACACTTTCAGCTGATAAGCAACTTCAGCAAATTGTCTATATATAAAATTAAAGAAACCAGTAGCCTTCCTTTATAAAATCCCCAATCCCCACATAATTCCACAGTTCCAGCACATTTTTTTTTACAGATCTTAAAAGAACAATTCTCAAATTCATATGGAAAAAACCCCGCAAGATAGCCAAAATAATCCTAAACAATAAGAGAACCTATGTAAGAATCACCAGCTCTGACCTCAAGCTGTACTACAGAGCAATAGTGATAAAAATCAAATTGCATTGGTACAGAATCAGACATGTTGATCAATGGAATAGACCTAAAGACCCATAAATAAACCCACATATCTATGGACACTTGATTTTTTTGACAAAGAAAAAAAAGAAAGCATCTTCAACAAAAGATACTTGTCTAACTGTATGTCTGCATGTAGAAGAATACAAATAGATCTGTATTTATCACTCTGCAAAAAGCTCAAGTCCAAGTGGATCAGGACCTTAACATAGAACCAGATACAATGAATTTAAGAGAAAGGAAAGTGGGAAATAGCCTTGAATGCATTGGCAAAGGAGAAAATTTCCTATAGAGAAATCCAATGACTCAGTCTCTTAGATCAACAATTGATGAATGGGAACTCATGAAACTGAAAGCTTCTGTAAGGCAACAGATACTGTCCATAGGACAAAATACAACCTATAGATTGAGAAAAGATCTTCACTAACCCTACATCTGACAGAGCAATAATATTCAAAATATATAAAGGAGAGTCAGGAAGTTAGATTTCCAAAAACCAAATAACTGAATTAAAAATGGTGTACAGAGCTGAACAGAATTCTCAGCAAAGCAATCTTAAATGACTGAGAGGCACTAAACAACACCCTTCACAATAGTCACAAATAATATAAAATATCTTGGAGTGAATCTAACCAAGCAAGTGAAAGATCTGTATGACAAGAACTTCAAGTCTCTGAAGAAAGAAATCAAAGAAGATCTCAGAAGATGGAAAGATCTCCTATGCTCGTGTATTGGCAGGATTAATTTAGTAAAAATGTCCATCTTGCCAAAAGCAATCTACAGATTCAATGCAATCCCCATCAAAATTCCAAATCAATTCTTCATAGAGATAGAAGGAGCAATTTGCAAATTCATTTGGAATAACAAAAATCTCAGGATAGCTAAAACTATTCTCAACAATAAAAGAACTCCTAGGAAAATCACCATTCCTGACCTCAAACTGAACTATAGAGCAATAGTGATAAAAACTACATGGTATTGGTATAGAGACAGGCAGGAAGCTTAATGGAATAGAATTGAAGATCCAGAAATGAACCCACATATCTATGGTCACTTGATCTTTGACAAAGGAGCTAAAACTGTCCAGTGGAAAAAGGACAGCATTTTCAACAAATGGTCCTGGTTCAACTGGAGCTCAGCATGTAGAAGAATGCAAATCGATCCATTCTTATCCCCTTGTACAAAGCTCAAGTCCAAGTGGATAAAGGACCTCCACATAAAACTTGATACATTGAAACGAATAGAAGAGAAAGTGGGGATGAGCCTCGAGCACATAGGCACAGGAGAAAAGTTCCTGAACAGAACACCAATGGCTTATGGTCTGAGATCAAGAATCAACAAATGGGACCTCATGAAATTGCAAAGCTTCTGTAAAGCAAAGGACACTGTCAATAGGACAAAATGGCAACCAACAGATTAGGAAAAGGTCTTTACCAATCCTACATCTGATAGAGGGCTAATATATACAAAGAACTCAAGAAGCTAAACTCCAGAGAACCAAACAACCCTATTAAAAATGGAGTACAGAGCTAAACAAAGACTTCTCAACTGAGGAAACTCAAATGGCCAAGAAGCACCTAGAGAAATGTTCAACATCTTTAGTCATCAGAGAAATGTAAATCAAAACAACCCTGAGATTCCACCTCACACCAGTCAGAATGGCTAAGATTAAAACCTCAGATGACAGTAGATGCTGGCAAGGATGTGAAGAAAGAACACTCCTCCGTTGTTGTTGGGATTATAAGCTGGTACAACCACTCTGGAAATCAGTCTGGCAGTTCCTCAGAAAATTGGACATGGTACTACCTGAAGACCCAGCTATACTACTCCTGGGCATATACCAAAAAGATGCTCCAACATATAACAAGGACACATGCTCCACTATGGTCATAGAAACCTTATTTATAATAGCCAGAAGCTGGAAAGAACCCAGATGTCCTTCAACAGAGAAATGGATACAGAAAATGTGGTACATTTATACAATGCAATATTACTTAGCTATTAAAAACAATGACTCCATGCAATTCTTAGGCAAATGGATAGAACTAAAAAATATCATCCTGAGTGAGAATACACCAGAGCCTAAAGGACATGCATGCTATGTGCTCAGTGGTAAGTGGATATTAGCCAAAAAAGTGCAGAATTCCCTTAATACACTCCACAGATGCAAAGAAGGTAAATAAGAAGGAAGGCCCAAGTGAGGATGCTTGAATCCCACTTAGAAGGAGGAACTAAATAGTCATGGAAGGCAGAAGGAAGAAGGGATCTGGGTGGGAGAAAAGAGAAAATTGGGGGTACAGGATCAGATATGGGGTGTAGGCTTAGATTTTTCAAAACCTACTTTTAATAAGGGTTTTCAAACTCTTTGACCCCCCTTCTAGTTCACCATCCTAAGGTAGGGGAGAAAAGATGGTAAATAGGACAAAGGGGATATTGACCTGTTTAGAAGAAGTTCTTTGGGGTTATTCCAATTTCCATTTGTCAGGATACCAGCAGTCCAGTTAAGTAGTGTTACGATACCAAATGCAAATCAGTAGCAGTGGCAGGATACAGCAGAAACTATCAAGTCTTCACCAAATCTACAAGAGTCAGGAGGAGCGACCAGAAAGAGCCAGGATACCAGGCATGCCTCTTTCAATGGATACTGTTGTGCCTCTCTCAGTGAAGTGAAGATCATCGAGACCAATGAAGTGTTGCAAGGCTGGCTATGCAAGTGCCCTGTCACTGTTCATTGAGTCCTACTTATACTCTCTCAAAACGTCATGTGTCCTCTTGTGGATTTTGCCTCAGCAAAATACCATGTGAGTCTGGATCACATGATACTACCAGAAATGTCCTCTTCAATGAAGGCAGACAGGAGAGAGGACAGGAGGGCCAGAAGAATGAATGGAAATATGCAGCTCTATGGGAGGAGGATGGCGGAAATCTCTACAAATTCCAGAGAGCTTGGATTGGGGGAGGTTCCCAGGAGTCAATGCTAGTGATTTTAGCTGAAATGTCTAACAGTAGGGAACAGTGTAGAACCTGAAGAGACCATCTCCAGTAGCTAGACAGTATTCCCAGTGGAGGAATAGGGACACCAACCTACCTACAAAACTTTCCATCCAAAATTAACCCTGTCTAAAAGAATTGCAGGGGAAAAAGAAGCAGAGACTGAAGAAATTTTTAAGCAGTGACACGCCCAACTTGAGATCCATCCCATGGGCAGGCACCAATCCCTGACACTATTAGTGATTATATGTTGTGCTTGAAGATAGGAGCCTAGCATAGCTTCCTCTGAGAGACCCTACCCAGCAGTTGAATGAGACTGATGCAGATATCCACAGCCAAATATTGGAAGGTCAGGGTCCCCTATGAAAGAGTTAGGGGAAAGATTGAAGGCCCTGAAGTCAATGTAACCCTACAAGAAGACCAACAGTGCCAACTAATCTGGATCCCTGGGAGCTCCTAGAGAGTAAGCCACCAACCAAAGAGCATTTGCAGGTTGGTTCAAGTCCCCTATCACATATGCAGAAAAGGCTGCCTTGTCTGGGTTCAGTGGGAGAGGATGTGCCTAATCCTGCAGAGACTTGATGCATCAGCCTGGGGGCTACTGGGTGGGGGACTCTCTCAGAGGCAAAAGGGATGGGGTGGGGGAAAAAACCCTGGAAGGGGACACAGGGAGGTGGAGCAGCATTTGGGATTTAAATACATAAATATATTTTAAAAATTACAATTATTCATATTTTATTAACATACAAACTAGCTTATAATGTGTGATATGAGTTTAAGTAAATCAAATATTTGGTATTCCCTGATTATTAACTGCCTATTTTTAGTATTGTAGTAAACCTATACAATCTGTTCTTTGAGAACATTAATTTTGGCTCATTATGTGTTACTTACACTTAATGCTTTTTTATACACTTGTTGATATTTTCATTGTTCACAGCATCAGAAATTCTAACTGGGGCATAACTACTTTGCAGATGGTCTTAGCATTACAGTGTTCTCTTTATAGACTACTGTAATTTAGGATCTGTCAGAAAATTATTGAGTAAATCCTCTAATTTTGAGCATTTATAATCTTCAGGATAACTGTGTCCCTGTTTTTGAGGCATACAAAAAAAAAAAAGATCACAGGAATTTATTTTGTCATAAACCTATGATAATTTACAGATGTGCTTATGACATTTCCTTCTAAGTTATTAGAAATTATGCTTGGTTATTTTTTAAAACCAGTGTCAAGGCTGTCATTTAGGTATCAAAATTATTCTAGACATATTTTTAAAGTGTACTTGGATTTTCATATTAGAATCAACTATCCTGCCTTTTCTTCTCCTTTTTTAAAAATTAAAAATTACCCAATATATTCCAATCATGGATTCCTCTCCCTTCTTCTTCCCAGATGCTCCCCATTCCTCACCCATCAAATTTATGTCTTCTTTCTCTCTCTCTTTAGAAAACAAACACAAAATGTAAAAATCAAACAAACCAGAATAGAAATAAATTTAAAAGCACAAGAAAACATACACAGACAGACAGATAGACACAAAAACCAAAACCTATAAAAACACAAAATAGGAAACTGTAATATACAAGCAAAGATAAAAGACTGCCCAAACAAAGCACCATGAGACTAAAAGTCTACAAAACACGATTGTGCTCAGTTTTAGTTGGCCATTTCCTGATGAGACCAGAGTCTACGCCTACATGTGGTTTATATACCCAGTGAGGCTCCGCTGGAGAAAACTGAAGTTTCCTTTGCAAGTGGTTGTCAATTATGTATTAGCTTCTTGGTTAGAGATGAGAACTGTGTTCATTCCAATATCAGTGTTGGAACCCTGTCCAGCTTGAACCTGTGCAGGCCCTGTGGATGCTGCCACAGTCTGTATGAGTTCGTGTGTAAGCACGTCATTCCTGTTGTGCTTGAAAGACACTGTTTCCTTGTTGTGGTAAATAATTATTTGGATGTTTCAAGCCTACTTAGATCATAATGTTCCCAAATAAAAGATGCAAAACTTTTATATTTATAATAAGCCTTAAAACCTTATCTGAGCAGAGATCAACTCTCTATGTTATTTTGTCTACTTCCTTGTCATTATCCCCATGATATCACTTGCCAGGTATTGTTGGGGCTGCTCCTACTCCATCAGGCTGGCCCTGATGGCCATGTGATCATGAATCACCTACTCCAATTGTAGCTTCCTTCTTTCCTCCTCCTCTCTCTCTTCCTCCCTTGTCTCCCCTTTCCTGGTCCCTGCCTCAGACATGAAGTCTGGGAACTGAAGCCCCACCTATCTCTTCTGCGTCTCCTTGCTATAGACTGTAGTCATCTTTATTAACTAATGACAGATAACTTGGGGGGCAAGGTTGCACAACAAAAGAATTTAGCATTTGAATTACAAGCAGCATCAGACCAAACCAGTACATTTTCTTGGTGTCATCTATCTCCTCTGGCTTGGATCTCTGAAGGGTTGGGTTTGATGCAAACACATACCATGTAGGACTATATACTATGTACTCACTTTTAAGGTCAGCAAACACTAAAACAGTAGACTAACCTAATTATTAAAATTATGCATTTAATTCTGGCAAATATCTCTAAAATTAGTTCTTTGCATAAATCATATGGTTATTTGGATTTCCACGGGTTTTTATTTAAATCATTTAATATTCTCCAAATGTGAAGATTAAAAGCTCAATCAATTTAGGGGTTTCAATGCAATTTAGGGGTCTTTTATGCAGTCTCTTTGTTGTATCATGGAAATCTAATGTGTCAAGGATTTCTTCACTTTCCAGTGACAGCAGATTGATGTGAGTTAGTAGTTGTTAAAAGACATAGAACACATTGCTGAACTTTTCACAAGTTTTTAACTTAATGGGAAGAAAACAATTATACAGCGTTTTAAAGTAGATGAAGGCTAACTAGTTCTCCACCATTCTCCCCTACATAAAATGAAAGTGAGTTTCAGACAAAAATACAATATTTACACATCTCTTAAACTAATACTTATTAGTAAGCAAGCATAGTTTAATCCATTTCATGAACCTGAGAAAGTTCCTGATTTCTTTTTTTTTTTGGTTATACCATTTTGTGAGTACCTACCATCTGGTACATCTCTTGAGATATGTCTCACAACAATTTAGAAGGGTTATACCTGGAGAGTAACTATTGGTTTGTAGAAATGTTAGTAAACTAATGGATGGCTATGGGGCAATTTAGGGATTAAACTCAAAGCACCATTTTAAGAGGGAGGTTTTCCTATTCTGACCATGAAAATACAGTTTAAGCCAATTCACTTTACCTGAATAGAAATTCTTTTAAAACTGATGAAAGCCAATATCTAATAGTTATTATTCTTAGAGCAAAGCTGCTAATTTTACCACTAGAGAGGAATAGTGGGTACTGAGACCTTTCTTTTTTTTTAATTAAAAAAATACAATTTATATTCACTATAGTCTCACCATGTGAGCACATGGAATTGAACATAGACTCATGCAATACAGTGCTCGAAACACTATTAGAAACACCTCACATCACACTATAAATTACCGTATGCTATGACTTGTATTATTTTAACTGTACATACTAAATTCTCTATTCAATCTGCATTGATTTAGTATATATTTGGATTGTATTGTCTTAGGATGCTTAATTTAAAGTATTTTTTCATTGTTGATTTTCTTTCTTTTTTTTGAAGCATCTGTTTTATTATTATTATTAATTAATTTATTTATTTAAATCAAATCATAATTTTTACTTATTCACACAGGGGTTATAAACACAAAAAGGCAGGACATGGGGAAGGGGATGACACTGGGGCATAGTTGTTCAGGGGGAGTACAGATATCTTTCAGAACAGGGAATTGGCTGGGTGAAGGTTCAGGGGACAGGTCACTATGACTCTGCCAATGATTCACTTGTCTTATCTAAGTTGGTACTATCTGCCAAGGCTACCTATTTACAAGGTCTATGACTACTCAGGCTGGTAAATTTCCACAGAAGCTGCCTGTTTACAATAGCTTATAGCCATTTGTTTCAGTGTTTTTCCACAGAGACCCAAGACTTTGTGTTAGCATGTATGTAAGTCAGGTTTATTGCTGATTTTAGGAGACCTTTCTTTTTAAGTCTTTCTTTGGATTACATTCTGTACAATGAAGGTGCTTCCTTCACTGAGTGCTTCTGTCATAAAGTACTGCGCTCCTGCACACGCAGAACAACATGGGAAATCAGTCATGAACTGAAGCCTCAAACGGAAACAAAACAAACCTTTGTTCTTTATAAATTGACTATTTAAGTATTTGTTACAGTGACTGAAAGCTGACTAGTATAGATGTACAATATTATTAGAAAATAGGGAGGGGAAACAAAGGAAGTGGATCTAATAGGCAGAACTGTCAGGCTGCAGTGTCAATATGAAATCACAGTGAGGAGCTCTAGAAAAATATGGCTGACCACAGCAGTCTTTCATTGGCATGGTAATAGTGGGGCACAAGGACTACGATTTACTCACAGGTGAGGGTTATCCAGAGTAGTGTGTCCTCAGTTACCGTGATCTTGCTCAGTAACTGACCAGGGATGTCTGTGAGATTTGCTTAATGCAGTCCTCACTGAAGAATGTTAATTGAATCACACTCATCATAGCTGTGATGCAACTCACTTCTTGTTAAAGGTTCTGTGTGCTGCCTCTCTGGGTTTGCTGCCGTGTCAGCCTTGAGCCAACTCTATTATTTGGAAAACATTTTTCTGAGACTCCATTTTTCTCTTCTATATCTTTCTTCTTTCTTCCTCTATACCTTTTTCTTTTCAGGATTAAGTATTAAGGATCAAACTTATGGCCAAACACATTCTAGGTAAGTGTTCTACCACTGAGGCGTCAGTTCTCTAGTGCCTTTTCATTGATAGTAAACTTAGGAAAGGTTAGGGCAATATTGAATAGTACACTGTGGACAGGAAAAGGAAATGAATACTGGCTCTATGTCAGTATTTCCAAAAGAATGAACTACTGATCCTTTTGAGACAGAAGAGGGCAAATGAGTCTGTTCAGTTATGAAATGACTTCTAGAACTCCTCAAGGAATACTGGCCTACCAAGCACATTCATTGGTCTCTGTAGCTAGAAAATTGCACTTCAGAGGTATCAAGAGTTAGATCATCCTTTCTAAATGGGAGCCATAGTTATTGAGCATGTGCAATGGCTAGCTTAGAGTTTTCTACATAGCCCCTACTGGCTCTAAATCTATGGGAATCATCTTGACTTGACCTCTTGAGTGCTAGGGTAACAGGTATGCAACAGATTGCCTACTTACCCCTCGCTATCCCCTGAGACACGAGCACTGTGCAACTCTTAAGGAAGGTGTGGAAGTCTGCACTCGCTGATGCTGCAGGTTACTTGTATCCTCACTGTCTGTTGCTGCTGAGTCCTGTATATAGGTATTTTCATATTTATTTAGGTTATTAGAGGCCTGCTTGACTGTATGACTTGATAGGTCCAATAGGAGAGTCCCAGATGTGTGGTCACTTGGTGTCCATATGCTCTGGAATTCCATCATTACCAGAGCCCAGTAGCATGCCAGAGGCTGTTTTCCTAAGAGTGTGTAACTCTCCTCTCCAGATGTCATGGCCTTACTCCAAAACTCCAGGAGCTTGGTTTTTGATTCTCTCACTGGGGCTTGCCATAAAATCCACACCACATCTATTCTGTGCTACTGGTGCTTCCAACATCATAGGATATGCAGGATAGCAACCTCTAAGGGAAGTCTCTTCAACCCTTTACAGGCCACTTACTTGTTACAGGCTCTATGCAAAGCTAGTAGCCACTTAGAACGTCCTCTTAGAGTATCAGTATTTTAAAACTTGGAGTGTTTTTACCTATAGCACTTACAGAGGAAGTTCAGGCTTTGTGCTGCTTTCTTCATGGCAAGAATGTGAAAAGAATCCGTATTGTCATTTTCCTTACAAAGTATCACTGACCTGTGAACACCTAAAAAAATTCACTGAAATAGATGGCACCAAAATCTTCATAAAATTTGTCCCTGTAATTTGGAACATGTCATCAAGGCCTTTTATGTGTATGTTTATGTTTTGGCCATTTACTTGCATTGATTTGTTCACAAGATGCTGTCAACAGAATAGATCAATTAGGTACTATTTGTTATTTTTTTTGGTGAGGTATAGATCTCTAGATAGAATTACAACAAAGGAAAAGATAGATCAAAGTATATATAAAATTCTTATTATATGTGCATGCAAAATATCTCAACTAGTTTTTATTTTGATAGAAAGAATGAATTCATTGTACCAAGTGGCAAATGCCACGTATCTGAAGTCATTTTAACCTGTGGGAGCAATTCTGCCATATCTTCTTGTAACTGAGATGAAGACTAACATCTTCTCAGCTGAGCTTGTGATAGACAGCACATAGCCAGTCAACTCTGCTTTCTGCAGAGTTTAGACTAGTGAGCCAATGTATTACTCTGCACTCATTAGATTTTTAGAGGTTGGCACAAATTTCTAGACATTAGGCTGAATGTATAAATACAACCTTTTTCAAAGCTGTCATTTAGATTCTATACTAGAAAGATTAAGAATTTATTGTGCCTGTCATATCATTAGTAATTCTTTATTTTGGATTAGTCTTGGATTCAATTGTCATATTTAGGACTTGTAGAAGGCATACTGTGAGAGTTAGAAATGGAAAGAGAATACTAGGGCATAACACCTATGAAGGGGAGAGAGCAATGATAGACAGGGTTGTCAGGCTAAGTACTCCTCATTGTCCGACAGTTTAAGGTTTAAAATTCTTATTGAGTCTAATTTTCCTGGCTTTAAAACACACACACGTGTTTGTGTGTGTGTTTGTTTGTGTGTGTGTGAGTATTGTGTTCATATGCATGGGTGTGTTTGTGTGTGTGTGTGCTTGTGAGTGTGTGTGAGGGTGTGTGTTTTACAGTCATTTCTGAAAGTTAGTGCCTCTCATGAAGATTTTCACAAATATTTCATTCCAGTATTTTCTAATGTCAACTCATGTATAATATATGAACATTTATAGAGATTCAATTTTAATTATGTGTATGTGCACAAGTATGTGCATGTGTGCACATGAATGCAGGAGTCTGCACAGGCCAGAAGAAGGCATAACCTTGGAGCTGGAGTTACTGGTGGTTTTGAGCTACCAGATGTAGGTGCTGGGACGGGAACTCAGGTCCTCTCACCGCTGAGATGTTTCTCCAACTCAAACAGGTTTCCACAGTTGTAGGCACTGCTCTCGTTTCTTTATTTTGCTTGTTTGAGTCAAGATCTTACTTGTAGCATATGATGGCCCCCAAATTTGTAATTCTCTAGCTTCTGCCTTCTGCGTGTTCACATTATAAGTATGTACCATCAGGCTTCACTAAACACATAATGTATTTTACATTACTTTTTTACAAACAATTTGAAGTAGGAATACAATTTTATACTTGTGTGTGTGGATATTCACATTGCAAGTATTGTTTGATGAAAAGACTCTTCTACCAATTAATAGTTTTAGTAGAAGTCAAAAATCAAGTGCCTGCAACTTTTTTTTTTCAATACAAGATGGGAAATTAAGTCCAGGGCCTTGCACCTGCTAGATTTATGACTGAGCTGCATTGCCAAGACCCGTGAGAGACATATACTAGGAACTCAGATCTATGCCACTGTACGGAATGTCCATCCTCACTGTTAGCCTCTTCCTGTTGTATTCATTGTAGCTAATAAGTAATTTTTGGAGTGAAGCCTAAATCCTCAAGCTTTATTACCATTTTTTGGTTTTTGTTTTACGATTTGGGTTTACTTATTTGCTTCTAGCTATTTCCAATTATTTGTATTTGTTTATTCATTTCAGGGTCAGCATTACAGTTTCTTTGAGGAAGTCATCTGAGATTGCTGGGATTCTGCAGACCAAATCTAGAATTGAAATGTTAAACATTGGAAGTCTTCTGACGTTGTATGTATGTTGTGTACGTAGGCACAAAACATATCTGTTACTAACCAATCCCAAAGGCAGGCTCCCATTGTGCACAGCATAACAGAGGGCGGGCTGGTGCTGCCTACTAGGGAGAAGGTTCTAAAACATCCCACCTTCTGAATTTGAGCTTTAGAGTTACTGAGGCCTGAGTCTGATGAGTTAGAACTTAAAAATCTAAACTGGTATGATGAGTTTATTATTTATAGCTAGGTGACATGGGAGACAAAGAGTTAGAATTCATTATGAGTTGGGTCTCCTGCATCAATGAATCTGCTCAGCATAGATAAAATTTCTAGTGCATAATGAGGATCCTGAAAGGCAGGCCTGCCCCGGATTATGTATCTCATGGTTAATATAACACACTGCAGAAGATTTGAAGATACCTTCATTTTACAGAATAGAGAACAAGAGATTGTGCAATCTTAGAGGTCGCTGCTGACTACCAGAAGATGCTACATCCTAGAAAGCACAATTGTCTCAGGTAGTCCTAGTCCAACGCACTACACCCTGCTGCTCAGCACTCTGCATCTCTGATATATCCTACTGTTCTTTAGAGCTAGCAGCAAGGCAGTTGCTCTAAGGTCAGTGAGAGAATTGTCCTGTAGTAGGCCTACTTTAATTTCTTTAATTACTTAATGATTGAATTTAATTGTAGAAGCCTAAAACATACACTTAGAAAATGTGTGTTCTATTACCCTGCTGTTAATTTTTATTACCCAGACACATATTTTCCCTTAACAATATTGTGTAGTTTGGAGAGTTCAAAGCATAAAATTTCAAATTTTATATACGTCTTTTGTTAAATTCATCAACTAAACACTTTTGATGCTATTATCAATGGTGCTGCTTTCCAAACGTGTTTTTTTTTTTTTTTTTTGATGGCTCAGTTTTTATTGTTCTGATCAGTTGTGGTTTTCCACTCTTATAATTTATGTGTTTTGATTGGAATGTTACCATTTAATATCATTTTCTCATGACATGAGGTTCAGCCCTATGTACCCCTTTGTTTTCATTTATGTAAACTTTTATGTGTTTTACACCCAGTGGCTTGATTGTGCAACTTTTCAAAAATATAATTTCCTTTAAAACTAGTTAAGAGAATAAAATGACATGGGCATCAATACTTTTACTAAAAATTATGTGCCCTAAATGGCCTTTTCCTTCACCATCTGGTCACATTATGCTGTTTCCTTGAATGTCTCATAATGTTCTTTTAAAAGCTGGACATATGTAATATAGCAGCTATGGACTCTCCATCCGTTTTTTTCCAATGTACTTATTGTTTGTTTCCCTGTGCAGATGCTTGGCTAAACTCTGTTAGTGAATCCATTTTGCCACAGTGTGAAATCTCCTCAGTAATTACTGTATGTTACGTCTGCTAGTAGCAAATTTTCTGTTTTTATTTTGGAATGCCTTTACTTTTATTTGTTTATTTTTTTGAGATGATAATATAATTACATCACCTCTTCTCCTTTCTTTCCTCCCAAATCCTCCCAGGTACATCCGTCACTCTCTTCCAGATTCATGGCTTCTTTTCCTTTGATTGTTGTTACACACACACACATATACACACACATGTAAATATGTGTGTGTACATATATATGGATATGAATACATGTGTGTATGTTTGTGACATTATGTGTGTGTGTTTCTAAACATATAAATATAACTCACTCAATCTGTATGTTACTTGTGTGTATATCTTTTTATGTTTTTATGTTGTTTGGTATTAGATAACTTTTATTCTTTGCTAGACAGGGTTTCTTTGTGTGCAGTGCAGCTGGAATTCTCTAGGTAGCACAGGCTGGCCCTTGCTTCCCAAAAGCTGAGATCTCAGCATGCCCTAGTAGGCTCCAAGAATGATTTTTTTGCCTTTATTTTTGAAAGATGGATTATTTGATATTCTTTGTTGGCAGTTCTGTTTCCTTTCACCTGTGAATGTGATATTTCTCTGCCTTCTGGCCTCAGTTCTTTCTGTTGAGGATTCAGTGTTCAGTTTTTACTGGAGAGCCTTTGTAAATACAAATTATATTTTTATTACTGCTTTCTGTATCTTCTCCTGTCTGGAATGTGAGGTTTTTATTATGATGCACCTCATGTGGACCTCATTGTGGACTATCTATTTCATCCTGTCTCTACTGTTGATATATTCTTACACATGTGATATTCTTACACATGTGATATTCTTACACATGTGATATTCTTACACACATACCGTACTGTTATTCCACATTTTTGTAGGCCTGTTCATTTTTCATCATTTTCCCCTATTCTTTAAACTGAATAATATCTACCAGCCAATTTTCAATGTCATAGATACTTACTTCTTCAACTGTGATTCTGTTATTGCTGTCTTTAAATGAATTATTCGTTGCTGTTATTTGGAATTTCGCCTAAATGACTGCCTTTCAGTTATTTTTAAATTTTCTGTTTATTGGTATTCTGCCGTTTTGTTCCATCTTCTCTTTTTTATTTAATGCATTTTCATTATCTTATCTTTTTATTTATTTATTATTATTTATTTATTTATTTATTTATTTATTTATTTTGAGTGTATATGGATAAATACATCCCATGGCACATATGTGACAGTCAGAGCAACCTTGTGGGATTTATTTCTCTCTTTCTGCCACATGTTTCCAGAGGATTCAACTTAGGCTTTACAGCAAATGCCATTACTTGCTGAATTATCTACCTACTCTTATTTAATGTATTTTATTTTCTTACCTGAATCCTTTGATTAATGAACAAACTCACTACTTGTATAGCTAATTACTTGTGCTTTTTCTCGAAGCTGGTCTCTCCTCCTAGGCTCCCTGTCATTATTCTTTACTCATTTATATAGCTGCTCGGCTAAACAATGTCAGTGATGCTTTAACCCTCTGTTGAAGGCTATCCTATTCATCAGCGTATCCATGGGTATGTCTACAGTCTCTAATGATGCTAGCTCTCATTTCTTCTGACACTTCTTTCTCCATCCTGGTCTTTTGGTATCATTTGTGTATGTTTCCAGTGAATTGATTTTCTCCTCCTCCTCTCTTTTTTGATAATCTGTTGAGGAATATGTTATAACAGAGTCTGCGTTTATTAAATAGGGAGCCCTTCACGGATTTAATTTTAAAGAACACTTACTTGATTCCCCCTCTGATCCTAGCTAGGATAGCTCGTAGTTGTCTTTTCGTGGATCTTCCCAGTAATCCCGTTCATCTATTGTTTATTTTTATGCTTCATATGGACGAAACGTAGTGTATTGCCGCCAAAATATCCATTATTTATTTTTTTAATAGAGCAGTCCCAACCTGAGTGTTCAATCATGTTCTAATTTATGTCCGCTCCCGAGGAAACGCTTCAGCCTTCTGTAGTTTATGTTTCTTTGGAAAGCTCCAAGTCAGTTTGTTATGGTTGTAAGGATGAAGGACGTGAACCCCCCCCCTTTTTTTTTCCAGTGTAACACCTGTATGTATAGGCAGGGTCCAGAGGAGGTTCTAACTTTCGTCTTCTTGGCTTACCTGATGTGGAACCCTGCGAGGCTCACCTGGGTTCCCATTTTCTCTGTTTGTTATGGCTAAGGCAGCACTTCTAATGTATCAGCGGACCCGAGTGGGAGAAAGTATTCTACACTCTCATTTTCTCATTTGCTTGGATTACGGCTTCTGCTGCTCAGGGTTTCAGGAACAGATAGTTGGATAATTGTGGTGGTGTGTTCATACTGAGGTCTTACCCTTGCCTTTCATCGGGAGGGGAAGACAGAAGGAACCTTACAGTCTTGGCAACAGGTGTCTTGAATGAAGCTTGCATCTGACTGAGGCGAGGGAAGAGGAACGGATTTGAGTGTGTAGGTGTTCACTGCTCTCACAGGAAATTTGTCAGATTTTCTGCACCACATGTTTCCTTTGTATTGAATGTTCTACAGACGATTTGCAGGAAAAATCAGCTCTAGACGGTGGCCATTACATAACTCAGACTACCGTTCGTGAAGTGTGCCTTCCTGACAGCTTATTTTACGTAAGCTCTCTGCTACTCTTCAGCTGGAATGTCCCCAAAAGTCAGTGTGTTGAAGACTAGGTCACAGGCTGTGATGTCATTGGGATGTGATGGAGCCTTAGGAGATAGGGATTTTAAGCCATAGGAGTGGGGGCGGGGTTGGAGGTTGGAGAGCATGCCTTGGAGAGATCTTAGTTGTTTCCTTTGTCTGTCTGCTGTCTCGTCTGTCTGTCTCTGTCTCTCTCTCTCTCTCTCTTTCTTTTTTTCTTTTTTCTTTTTTAATAATTTCATTCATGACTATGACGTAGGTTGGCTTTCTGTTATACCCTTCTGCCATGATGTATTGGCCTATCTCAGCCTCCATACAACTGAGTCAACGAACTATGTACTTGAACATCCAAAACCATAAACCCAAGTACAGTTTTTCTCTAATTTAGCTCAGATATTTTATTTCAGTCATGGGGAGCTAACACTTATACTTTACTTCTTTCGTTAGTTCAGATGTATTGTTTGCCTTTTTTTTTTTTTTTATACTGGAGGGAGGATTCAGCAACTAAATAAGAACTTAACCTTTTCTGTTGGCAGTGTGCCATGAATGTGAGCTAGGAATGTTAGCAAATGACCACAAGGGCAGCACCAGCACCTGAGAGGTCAAGGCAGGAGAATCAGAGAAGGCCAAGGTAATCTGTAGATATTTTGTGAGTTTTAGGCTAGGCTGGTTTAAACAAAAAGGTGAGGGTGTCCTGCAACTAGTTAATAGTATTTTTCGCAATAGTAGATGTGCTTTGGTATTAAAAATTTAATAGTTTAAGTAATCTAAAAAAAAAAAAAAAGGTTTTTAACATTCTTCCTAAGATGTATAAGATTCATTCATGTGTCTCATGAAACTTTGTTATTTTTTTACTAATTTATTTTAATAAAGTCCAATTTAGTACAAGTTTTAGGATTTTATTATATGAATTATTAAATTTATTTATAATAACTGTCATGAAAATTCTAATTTCCAATACAAATTTTGTTATTTAATATAGTATAAAATTCACTTTTACTTTTCACCTAGACCAGAAAGTTACGAGAAGTAGTAAGAAAATATTCTTTTTTCTAAAATATGCCTGAGCCTTAAGCACATATACATTAAAAATGCCATGCTTTATGAAAGGGAAAATTTTAGTCAATTTGCTTCTGTTGGATCTCAAAAAAATTACTTTGTTCCCATCAATGCATAGGCACAGAATTTCATTAAAAATGTATTTGAATGTACTTTGGCTACAACTCACTGAGAAGGGAAAACTTAAACCATATGTTAATGAATAGGAACAAAGATCACGGGAGGTCACTATTCACAAATGAAAATTGGTAGCCATATTTACTTCTCTGTATTTGTTGGCTAAGCAGGTTATATAACTCCAAATTTGTTCTAATTGCTTCGTACGTTTCTCTAGAGAAGACAACTCAAGGGGAAAATAATGCCACAGTACAGGATTGTATTAGAATGTGGTGTTTGTTTGAGCTGTTTGTGCCTTGTGGGGAGGCCTGAGTTACTCCTTATTAGAGTGAGAATTAAATAACAATAATTATAAATTTAAATGAATTGGTTACTGACTGTGTGACTTAGAACTGCCTGTATTACTTGAACCCCAGTTTTATCATCAGTAACATCTACCTGCATGGAAAGTTAATGTGTAAACATATATGAAACATGAAACATTTTTATATACAAGTAGAACTAAATAATTTAACATCTTCTCTCTTTCCATTTAACTAAACCAAAAAGCTGTTCATGAAATGAAACCTGTTTAAAGTGATTGTTGAGATCTTTTTAAAATGTTTTTGCATATCAATGGTTGCAGCTGAGTGTGGTGGTGTACACCTGCAAGTCTCAGCTATTTGGAAGGCTAAAGATCATTTAAGTCACTAGCAGCCTGAGAAGCATAGTGAGTCACAATGCCAAAAGCTAAAAATGTAACAACAGCTTTCATAGTTTAGTACTTATAGTTCAGTTTTGACAAATATAATTATTATATACAAATTTCTGATTTACTATTAGCCTAGGGTATTGTCTTCTAGAAAGTTGAGGTAGATAAAATATCAACAGATTTGTGTCAAGATGAAGAATTTTCATTCATTTGCCTTTCTTCCATAAACACAACTACTTCACATGTAGTATGTTAATATCACAACTGAGGAATCACTAAATATGGCCTGTCTTGGGCATATTTGTTATTGCTGTGAAAAAAAAGCACCATAATGGAGGCCACTTATAACAGCAATCACTTAGTTGGTTTCAGAAACTTAGCTAGTATCAGAGGGTCAGTCACTGATGGTAGAGCAAAGACATAAGAACAGCTGAGAGCTTCCATCTTTAACCTCAAGTAGGGGGCAGAGAAAGCTAGGCTAGCTCTAAACAGTTTTAAAACCTCAAAACCTACCCCCCAGTGACACCCCAGTGACATGCTTCCACTGGCAAAGGACACACCTTCTAGTTCTCCTCAAACAGCCACTGACTGGGAACTAAGTATCAAATGCCCAAGACTTATGGGAGACATCTCATTCAAAGCACTACCTGACCCTCTCTTTAACAGAACTTAACAGTAAAAGATGCTAAACACAGAAGTATCCAGTTAAAATACAATCTCACCTTCTAGGAAAGCTATGCAATCAACTGATCTGAGTGCATATAATGGAAGGTTCTGACCTTAGAAGGATGTGACAAATCAGAAATTAACAAATGACCTGATAAATTATAACCTAGCAGCAATTATCAGATAAATGGATATGTATGTGGATTTCTACCAGGGACAACAACAGTCGTAGTCTTTACTGTGAGAGTCTGTACAGCACACAAATAGAACCCAAAACACATTAGTGTTGCTGCAGTACAGAATGAAGAGACAAGAGGAAGCATTTGAAGTCATTGTCCTCTTGGTGAGAATACTTATCCTTATTGTAGAAACAGCAGGAAGCCATCGGACCATTTGAAACAAAGCAAGGGAGAATCATGCAAGGAGTAGATGACCACCAAATGAGGATTCTTTAAAAAGCAGATCACTCTGAAGGGTAAGAATATCTATTCAAAATCAATAAGATGCTCATTTTATTAGAATGAGGTTGGAGTATTTGGGATGATGGAGATGGAGAGTCATGGGTAGAAAAATTGGGGGTTAAACCTGGTGAATCACTGTGATCCTTGCGGCGAGAGAAAGCTAGAAGTCAAAGATTACATTTAAGTTCTTTTTTTTTTTTTCAATTAATGACTATCACTCATTACACTAGCTACTCTTACTTAAAGTGGGCCTGCCTTCTTGTATCACATTAAATATTGAGAAATCTATGGATTACTGTCAAGTTATGAGATTGTTGTGTTAGCGATACATCAGGAATTTTAAAAACTTACATATTTATTAATGTATGTTGGGGCAGCACATGTGTGACCAGAAGACAACCAACCTCCTCTCACACAGCAACCACTTTTATCCATACACCAGTTCTTCAGGTCCTGAAATTTATCTTTAGATGATTGATTAGAATACTTTTCATTTTAAGTTGCTTATGAGTAAGTTCTGCTACTATCAGTATATTTCTTTTTGATAAAACTACATAATTACTAAAGTTAATTTAAATTCTTATATTCTGTGAAATTGCAGCTTAGAAATATACTTGGCAAAATTAAATGTAATTAACTTTTACTATGAAGTCATTTTTTTAAAAAATCAAATATAATTGCAAACCACTCTTGAAATTTGCTTTACTCTGATCGCTAAAACTCCACACTTCTAGATAAAGGGGAGAATACTGCTTGCATAAATGTTCAGATTATCCTCTGTACATAATACTTTTTGATAGAGTGATTTTTTTAATAATACAGGCCAGGAACATTTACTGTGGTCTCTATTGACTTGGTGCTGTTGGGATTTTTTATGTTATTGTATATTTTAGATCAAAGTGCTTTTAAAAAATTCTTTGAAACTTTCATAGATGTACACAGTCTATTATAACCTTCCTCACCCTAACCTTCTAGCCTTCTCTCTAATACATATATTTCCTTTTCTATTTCAATATCTATCTATCTATCTATCTATCTATCTATATCTATCTATCTATCTATATCTGAAGGCCATAGAGGAGACCTGAAAAAAATGATTCTGACCAGCCCGTTGGTATTTGTTTAGGGTTTTGACTTTGAATGATCACCAGAAGCAAGTAGTTAAGCTACAACAATAGATGCATCAAATCGAAGAGAACAAGAAGACAAAATCAACCAACCACCCACCCACCAAGTCAACATGATAAGTAAGGCTTTGTATCTCTCAGAAAAAAAAAAAAAAAAAAAAACAAAAAAAAACAACAAAACAGTTTGATGGATTTTCAATTTCTATTTTTAGAGACTTCTTGGATCTAATTTCAGTTAATGTGACAATGAATCTCTGTATGAGGAAGTCTCTCAGGGTCAATGAATACTCAGTCTTTGATTTTTGAAACAAGATTGAAGATGTAGCACAGATTTTGTGCATCAGAAGTCTTTCTTCATCTCCTATTTGTGAGTTTCAATGGGATCCTAGGATCCCATGATAATTTATACATATATCAGTTGTTGGATGATTCCAGCGATCTGGGCCAGTCTCCCCAGCACATTGTCAGCATGTAATCTATACGTGGCAGGCAATATCCAGAGATTGTATGCTAGCTCATAAAAATAAATAAATAAAATTAATTTATTAATTCTTACTTTTCTCTCAGAGAACTAGAAAAATCACATTATGCATTGGTTATGGAGACTTAATGATAATGTACCTGCATCCGTAAATGAATAGTAATTACATATGTGTCCCTTTAAAGTGGCATTAGTTCTCCCAGGCATAGACTGCTATAGTCACAAAGCTTTTGATATTACCTTTAATTCTAACCAGAATTTTTATGAGGCATAACACAGCACGTTCCTGTTACGTGACTTGCCAAAGTGGAGAATTGTGAACTGTACTGAAGTAAGAGCAAAAATTTGGTTAAGAGAATTCTATAATTAAGCCCTGCATCCTAACACTCCATGAATTTATAGGGCTATTGTGTAATTAGTTTACAAAAGAAAGAGCATTGGGGTTATTTATGACAGATGTTCACCTAACTTAAAACAGGAAGAGTATATTTACTTCTATGTAGTTATTACAATGTAATTAAAACCATAAAACCACCTTATCTGAATTTCAAAGTTGGGGCATGGTTTTTCCCCCTTGGCCTTATTGACTGCAGTTCTTCTCGCTAATTATGCAGGGAACATAGAAGAGAGCCGAAGGTTGAACACTGTAGGTGCCAGCTATTTTAGAAAGGCTTTATTTATTTATTTTGCCCTAGTGTTAAGTAGAGCTATGCAAGCATCTCTTTCAACGACTATGTTGACAAAAAAATAACTCTCAAGATATGACAGTTGACTAAAGTCATTCTGTGACTATGTTCTGGGAGTGGTTGGGGAGAAAAAAAAATGTTTAGTCAACAGGTGCTTCAAAATGTCCTGAGTTTTGGTATACACTGTCATTTTCCACACATGAAACAGGACTGTTCTTGTACATTATTAAGCTTCAGTTTGCTTTTATACATACTTAGTATGATTGAGTTACAGTGTGACATCTACCATATGCCATTGCCAAGTGCGATGGCTTTGTGCTGCTTACTTTCAGCAGCAAATCTTCTGTAAGAGAAAGTTCTTGCAGGAAATAATACTTGGATTTTCAGAAAAACATGAACCATCTTTGTATTTAAGGCATGGGGGAAATACACCCAGATGTCAAATGTCGGCTCCAATCAACTCAGCTCATTCTACCCATAATCATTTGCTTGTTATGGGAGATTTCCGACTTTTCATAACGGCTCACTTGGATCAGGGAAACATTGTTCAGGGATTTGACAACATGTGCAAACTCTTTTTGAATTAATTTTCAAAGCCTTTTGTGACTGGTGTCAATTTGACAACAGTGTTCTTTCATATCTGCAGGCTCAAGGTCTAGAGTTTGGGGTTGTTAATGGCAAGAATTTCCTCTCAGACAATTCCCTTTCACCTTTCAGAGGGATAGGAGGTGCTCTGAGTATCAAGAATATTAGAGTCAAAGTAAGAAGAAGGATTTGAGTTTAGGGTCATGAGGTTGACTTTTTAACTCTGAAAAGAACTTTTAGCAACAACATGAGTTGAAAGTAAGACTACAGCTTAGACTTGGCTTTATTCAAGGCCTCTAAAGGCTCATGAAAGAATAGGCAACTTTTATATATGAATGGAGCACTATTAAAGAACGTATCAGCCAAACATATTAAAACCCATCACACAGATGCGTTATATAAGAAAAGTGATTGAGTTAAAAATGAAGACAAAATGCTAGCTTTAAATATCTTTTTAAAAATAATTCATGTCTGAAAATTGAATAAACATAGACAGAAAAAAATTCACAACTTAATTTTACTCAATGTCATCTTGAAGAAATTTAGAAGGATTTTAATTTCAACAACACTGCTTTAACCACTATATAAAGTCAGAGAAAGATACACTGCACTTTGCAAAATCTTTGGTTGTAGCTAGTGGCCTTGCACAGCTTTGTGGCCCAGATCTTCAAAAAGCCTCATTTTGGCTATGGTAACTAGCATTAGGACCTTGTGGAGCAGAGGTCAACAGGTTAGTGCTTTCAGGAGTCCACATTTATTTTCTAGATTCGCTCCTTTATCACCTACCAAGCCAATAATGTGATGTACAATAAAAATCCACACTTTTTTGACTTTTTGTTTTGTTTTTAATATAATATACCAAACCAGTATCCAGACACATTTGCCTATGCAGAGTGTATGATGGAATTTTGAGCTCTAAAACTCACCTTCCTTTTTACATGTACATCTAGTAGAATTTTTCATTTTCTCTGTTAGTGATAATTACCTCCAGTTTTACATTTACAAAGAATTATATCATAGACTTCTTTTATCGAAAACATAAATAACCACTGCCAATGACAATAAATGTTTGTAGTGTTATTAAACATTGCCTTACAGTCTCCCACGCAGGTTCTTCATACACATTTCAGCCAGGTGCCAAAGGTATACGTAAAAGAACGAATGAGTTTGAGCAGCATAACTTCCCCTAACACAAGAGCATTCTGTTTAAAAAGATTGAAAGCATTTGATTAGTTGTGGTGGCCATTGGAATACTATTTGCTATTGTGTTGTTTATAAAAAGCAAACCATTCACAGTGGTCTTTTGCCAAAACGTTTGTCTATAATCATGTAGATTTTATTGCAGTGTCCTAATAGTTTTTCATTTTCTTTGACAAAGATGCAAGGCCAAAAATGGCTCTATAAAATTAGATTTTATTATCGCCATGTTTGTTGAGTCAAAATTCCATTCCTTAATATTGCTCAAAAAATAATTAGGTTTTGAGGTTTAAATTCCTTTCTTTAATAGAATGGTTTATAGGACTTCTATTTTTCCAAATAAAAGATACAGCAATGGTGATGATCCACACTAAAAACATCAAAATTAATTATTTATTTTTGTAATCACCTCTAACATCCTTAAGCGTAAACCTGCATTGTAGTTGGAAATCTGATTTGCAAACTATTTGTTACATGAAATACATTGGGAAGGTCCCCTGCTTCATGTAGTTTATTAGATGAAGACTAAGCTTTTTAGAAGTAAAACAAAACACAACAAAACAAAAGAAAAAAACTGGTTGGTAACACCAACAATGAAAAGGAATATCTAGAATGTGGTAAAAAACAAAAAGATAATACAAATTTATGGTTTCAGAAATAAGTAGATGGCGCAGTCTCACTACTCATCAAGAAACTATTTGCAACTGGTAGCAGCTGGGAAAGGAAACTTGCTTTTTTTTCCAGTGGAGTGATTCTGGGTCTATTATCCGCACTCTAAGGCAGGTCCCACACTCAGGTGTAGTTGGCAACCACAAATCAGACTTTATGGTTTTTATGTATATTTTATGTTTGTTTTGTCTTTAAGAGAGAGAAATGACACAGTGTTGGGTAGGTCAGTAGAAGGGGGAACATCTGGGGAAGAGATGGGTGAGGAGAGATCAAAATATATTGTATACCATTCTCAAAACATAAATATATTTTTTAAAATATCAGAATCTAGGTAAATTAGCAATCTTTTAATTTTCTTATTGCTTTTATTTTCTACTTTCCCATCATGTTTTGTTTCTAGTCTTTATTTTATCTTAGAACAAAATGAAAACTTATTTCATTTATAGTGACTATGCTTTCCTTTCATTTTGTTGAGATGATTGACAGATATAAAGATGGTGTACTCAGGTCTGGAGAGATGCTTCAGTGGTTCAGAGTTCTTGCTATTCTTTCAAAGGACCTGCATTTGGTTCTCAGCATCCATGTTAGGTAGCTCACGACCATCTATAATTCCAGCACCAAAGGATACGGACCCTCTTGAAGCCTCTGTGAACATCAACACACATGTGCTATTCAGTCATACATATGCACATAAACACACATAAAATAATAAATCTTTTTACAAAATCTTTAAAAGTAAACAAAACCTACATAACTTGATTTTTAACATTTTTAAAATAAAATGAAGAATGATAACAGGCTCATCAAGAAATTAGAGGGAAATTGGCACAACAAGGTCACGGCAATCATAGGAGTAGGACGTTATAAGAAAAAAAAAAAGAGGTTTGCTATAATGCAAGGTGATGGTTAAAAATAAAAATACAAACAAAGTTGGAAGCAAATGCAAAAATGGGATTTCCTTTCCATGGTAAAGGTCTTCATATCAAGTGGCAGTGAGCAGATTTCACATTCAAGGAATTGCTTCAGTTGTTTTCCATAACCAAGATCCACAGAGAGAAGCCTCCTGTGCTGAACTGTCTGATACCAACTTGGCAGCCATTTTATTTCAGAGTTCAGCAAGTTACAGTGAGATTCTGTTACCTACAACTAGAGTAACGAGTAATACACATGAACACTAACAGTATTGAAACAAGTTAATAAAACCAGAAAATTTAGGTAAAAAATATTTTAATACAGTGTTCTGTATGCAGATATTTCTGTTAGCAATAATTGTGTTTAGAAGATGATGGGACACAGGCTTTAATGTATCACTGTAAACCAAAAATATTCCAAAAAAAGTTATTTGGCTACGTTTGCCTATTTTTCATAATGAATATTCTCATAAACTCATGTGGTACACAATGATATTTCAGTACACGTCAGACTGCACACATGATGGTGGTCTTATAAGATCACAATGCACCTGAAATAGTGCCATTATCTAGTAATGGCACATCCAACATAACTTTATAGCACAGCCCAGTGCATGTTTGTGGTGACACAATGTAAACAGATCCACAGCATCAAGATCTGTACAAAAGTACTGCGTATACAATTATGTACTCCCCACAGTTCTCTATAGTGACAGTGAAAGAACAAGAACGTGCTCTTTGTTTATATACTTACAGAGGATAGTTTGGATTGTTCTTTTAGAGAATACATATTATTAAAACATGTTGTGAAATGATGTGCACCGTGAGAGCTGTAACCAACCTCTCTGGTTATTCTGGGTCTTAGTGACGGTGAGATGCCATGTTGCTTCACTGACCTACACATCCACTACTGTATATGTGCACTCTGTGACGGTACCTTAGAAAGGAAGCCATATGATGACGGATTTCTTAGAAGATGAGCTTATGGTTAAGAGATGAACAACTTTTTATTCTGAACTAATGAAAAGTAGGCACGAGAATACTTTTACAATATAGTCCAGGCATGTACAATAAAGTAACTAGCCCAAGAAATTTGAAAGAGTGGTAGAATTTTATGGAGACCTTAAAATTCATTGTTTGGAAAGGGACTCTATCTTGCTTGTTTTTGTCAACTTGACACAAATCTATAGCTGGGAAGAGAGGATCACTGTCTCCATCATATTGCCTTTTAGTCAAGTTTATAGAGCATTTTATTGTTATTGATTGGTTAGGAGGCCCTAATGTAGGCTGCCACCATTGGGCAGATGGTCTCAGGTGGCATAGAAGCAGGTTGAACAAGTCATGGAGATAGATTGAGCAGTAGGCAGCTTTTCTCTACGATCTTAGCATCATTTCCTGCCTCCAGGTCCTTTCCTTGTGTTCCTGTCCTACTTCCCTCAGGGAGGGAGTATCACCTGAGAGTTTTAAACTGAAATAAACCCTTTACTTTGCATGTTGCTTGTGGTTGTTCTGTTTTATCCAAGCAATAGAAACCCAATTAGAAAATACACAGGTCTCAAATCTAATTCCTGTATGTGAATACATGTTAGTAGAGTTTCTTGAGTGCCAGAAATTAGGTGTTTGGTATATGAATTGTGGCTATCATGGCCAACTAGAACAAGCTTGTCATATCTTAGGGATAAGATAGTCTATTTTGGCAAGGATGCAGGCATACTATTGCCTGATCAGGATACAGAAATTAATCCGATTTTAAGTGTGAAAGTCCCTGAACACCAAGTATTAGCTATTTTAAAACTGCACTGAAAAATGGGAATGATAAACCTGTCAGAGTGACACCTTTCAGAATTTCAATTCTTTAGTTGTATGGTCAGTTCATTTCCTATGATCTCCAAAGTTTAAAAAGCTAACTAAAAGTAGCTGTTTCCATAGGCGATATGTCTAATGCTAGGAATAAGGTAATATGTCTGCCTTTCTCCACAATTTTTCTGAAGATTCTAGATAAAACTTCACCCACAAAAGAAGCAACAATTGTGTGTAAACACAAACAAAAGAGGAACATTGATTATAGGAAAGTAATTGTTAGTATCATATTTATAGATATTGCTGTAACTAAAAAATAAGTTAGTGTTTGATAGTGGACTCATATCATAAAATATACATTTAAAGACATTAATCAGGCTATCTTAAACTAGAAAAATAAATATATTCAATCAAATGCTGATATTTACATTTAGTAAATTCTTATCTTCTATAATATGATATTAATGTGTTTGCATATAATTTAACAAGAATAAATTCCACATATGCATGGGAGAATCTAAAGCTTTGAATTCACTACTTCTATGGTCAGACTTAATTTTTCTTCCTTTATTTCCTGATTTATTCTTCATATAGTTTGGAAACCTTTTTGATGAATTATTTGTATACTGAATTGTAAACTTGTCCATTGAGATTTGTATTCTGTTGTCAAGCTGAAAGTTCTCTCACTTTGAAAGTAACAACTAGGTTTACCAAAATGGCTTCAATTTCATGAAGGATCCAGTCTCCCACCTATTTCTAAGCCAGTCAGGTAATCAGTAAATCAAATCCCTGAGCAGCGTTTTTCTTTCTTTCGTTCTCTCTCTCTCCTTTCTTTTCTTTCTTTTTTTTAAGGAAGGAGTGTGTGAGAGTGTCAGATAACCCAAAGAAGTCAGGGAAGATAAGTACTGAGGAGTGTTTGTGGGGCTTGGTAATTAGAAGGTCACTCCCTGTGACCCCACTACTCCACAGTGAAATGGAGGAAAGCTTGTTTTGTTCCTAAAATCAAAGGGGGATCGTTTTCCCTTGTCTAAAGCAATTTGTTCAATTTTTACATTGCTTGCTAATGTGAAGGAAGGGCAGTAGGAACTGCTTTACTCCCTCTGCCTACAGGAATGACAGCAAACATCTAACCAAACTTGGGGGAAAAAAAAAAAACGTTACTTAAGTCATGCCATAAGCAGCAAATGAGAAATAAATAACAACTAAAAAGCTGGGTAAGACAAAATTCCTCAAATAGTTCATCAGGACGTTCTTTTTGTTTGTTTAACAAATCTTACACGTCTTGCACGTGCTGGGCATCATTGTGGGGATTCTGAGATTTCAGCTGAGAACACTTTAAAAGTCGACATGTGCTTCTGGAATTTATGTTCTAGTTGTGAAAGAGAGACGGTAAATAAAAAAAAAACAAAAAACTGTAGAATAAAGTTAAGCTAATGGCGAACATGATATGAGGAAAGTCAGGCTATTGAGGAGTGGAGACTGGTTGGAGCATCAAAGCAACATGGTCTCTGTGACACAGAAAGGGGAGTTTTCAGATGCAGGGCAGCTGGTTTTTGATATGTACAAGATATTACTGGAGTAGAGCAATGGCCAGCAGGAGCCTGGCACTTTTGAGACGTTGGTAACTCTGGGAAAGGTACAGGAGAAGTTAAAGAAGAAAGGAAGGTGCGCTGGTGTGAGGCTTTGCCGATCTCTGAGAAGATGCACAGTTTCCCCTTAACGTGAGGCTCCAAGTCGTTGGAGCCTGGAGCAGAAGGCGGACAGCACCCCTCCTACTGTGGCATAGAGAGTGGACTTTAAAGGAGGATCGAGGGCCTTTCCTTTCCCCTGTCAAGACCATGTCTTCATGTCTTCCTTGCTCTTTGCTCTGTTTATTTCATACATGGAACTACATTGCTGTGGCTGCCCTGTCTTCTGCTTCCAAATAGGTTTGTAAAGTAGCTAGCAATTGTAATGTGAGGCAGATAAAAGAAAATTTGGGGGGTATTTCTCTTCTTCTTTCTGCCAAAGGCTGCTTTGGCAGTATCCGTAGTCTTCGCTGAGTCCCATGCCATTTAAAATTTTAAGCAACTAACACAGATTTCTAAAGACTTAATGATGTTTGCTTTTATTTAGGTTCAGTTCCCATGGCTATCATTTAATCAAAATACCCTTAAAAAAAACCGATCCCTCAACTCATTTCCATTTCCCCCGCCTTTGTATGACAATAGCTGTGTGACAGATCCTGTTTCCGCTGCAGTTCCCCAGGGATTGACAGACCTCTCTTGATCCCATACCCGGTGGATGGAGAAAGCCAGCGGCTTTTGCCATGGTCATTTTGGGAGGTCTGTATGGCAGCGTACCATGGCACTTTGCCCATGGTTTTTACCCATAATAAAAATCTATGCAAATAATAAGGACCAGCTGCTACTTTCCAATACTGCCCCAGCGTAGTTTTTAGACTGGAACTCCTGCTTGTGAACGTTCTGTTCCACACTAAAGTTTGGGGGAAACCCCTGCTGGAGGGTCTCTTTCCTTTTTTTTACTATGCCGGAGTTGGGAGGTGCACAGTATTTTCCCCCATTTGAGCAAGTTTCTCTGCGGCTTAAATTTACTGGAGGCCTTAGTTAAATAAGACTGGTTCCACAGTTAACCTTTTTTCCCCCATCTGGGCTCAGTTATCATTCAGGTTCCTTTTTCTTTCCTTCCACTTGGTTTTCCCTTTCTTAGTCTGTGGCTGACTCCCCTCTGGGAGGCTGGCAATACCGCCCAGTAACTGGAGTGAGTGCTTGATTAAAGATTGCAGCTAATGACATTTGGGATGGACACGATGCTGTTATGCTTTCAAGTCTTGCTCTTTTTCTTCTAATACTTTCTTATTAGTTAAAACCTTAAGTAATGCATGCAGATTTCTTGGAAATGTTAAAACATTTCTTTTTATCTGCTCTACTTTAATGCCAGATTGTGTGTAGACTAGTGACCCAGAAAAGTCATTTACCGATATATGGTGTGTAATTTAGCCAAACTGGTTTGATTACATTGCTGGGTATGATTTAGGCCCATAGAAGAGTCAACTAGCAATTTGATTGAAGCCACACTCTGCCTTGTCATCCAAAGACCAGAACAGAAGCCTTAATTAGCTTGGTTGATTAAGCAAAAAGCCAATTTTAGTCAGTTACCAGGAAGACTGTAACACAAGAGTTAATGTGAACTTGAACATATTTTTAAAGGCATAACAGGGAAATAACCATATTTCCTCCTCTGTCTTCAAAATGGTTTTGTAGTGACACACACACACAAACTCTTTTTCTACCCTATCATGGTGACAGACACTGCATCAGTTTTAGGATTAGAATGGATAGGCTCCTTGAGTCATGTCACACTGTAGAAAAGGGGTGGGATTTCTTTTTTTTTTCTTTTCTTTTTTGTTTTGGCTTTTTTTTTTTTTTTTTTTGGTTCTTGGGTCATTAAGTGTAGAAGACAGCTCTCAGAGATTAGGCTGCTGTTTTGGGGAAAGTAACATTTTCTGATAATATTTATTTTAAAAAGATTTGAATGATGACGTAGATTATTAAAACACTCCTTGTTGACATAAAATAATTTGAGCAAAAATATACAGCTTACAGTGAGAGGATATGGAGCAGACAACTGTTCAGCATAATTACTCTTCCTTGTGTGATTATTTTTTCCTACTCTTACGAGTTTAACTTTATTATTGGGGTCTCTTTAGGAATACACTTTACCAGCTTGATAATGACAAGTTTAAATTTTTTGAGAGACGTGGTAAAATATGACCTGGTTGGTGGTTATGAAGAAAATAGCCAGATTAATAAAGTTGCAGCTGGTATCAAAAGACAACTGGGTAAGCTGTTACCTTTTCGTGGTTGTTTCTTCTGGAGCTTTAAGTCTAGCTTGCTTTTGCAGTTTATTTTCTTATTCAGGAAGCTGTGTATGTTTGTCAGTGTAAAAATGTTAACTCAATGGTAATAAGCAACAGTAGTCCTGGCATTCAGGAGCAAAAGTGAGAGAGAGATGTTGCAAGCTTAGAGTCAGCTTGGGCTATAATAAGACACTGTACTTATAGAATCTTATTGTGTGGCATAGTCTAACTTTGAACTTCTGTATTGCTGAGGTAGGTCTTTTATGTCTTCATCCTCCTGCCTCCACCTGAGCTCTGCAGTTATAAGTATCTATAACCAAACTCAGCTTTAGATTAGTCACTCAGGAAAGCTAGTTACCTATTTAACATGTATAATTTAGCCAAACTGAGGGGGCTAAGAGTGGGCAGACAATGATTATTGTGTTAGTTTTGTCCTGAGACTATCATCTATCTATCCATCTGTCTGTCTATCTATCTATCTATCTATCTATCTATCTATCTATCTATCTATCTATCTATCCATCCTTCTATTTATCTATTTTGTTTGTTTGTTTGTTTGTTTGCTTGTGAGACAGGGTTTCTCTGTGTAGCCCTGGCAGAACTCACTGTGTCAACACCCAGATGCTATTGCTGATACTATCTTGTGCTTGCATGGTTTTCCTCTGAAAGGCTCTACCAGCAGCTGACTGAGGCAGATGCAGATATTATAGTCAACCATTGAACTTCAGTCAGTGACCCCTATGAAAGAGTCAGGAGTGTTTTTAGATACTCCACCACACTGCTAATTTTTCCCCAAGGGCCCCCAAATTTGCTCTCTTTCCTCACTCTAGGAGCATGGTTATTAATGTGATGATTAAAAATCCATAATAAACCAATCATGGGAAATGAGTCATAATAAGAATCTTAGTGTGATTGGTCTCAAGAAGGTGAGTAAATGGAGGGAGAGCTAAATACTATTGACCATAGTCCAATTTGATTTGCTATCAAGATGAAACAGAAATCAAAAGGAGAAAATGAGGATTTAGTCTTCATCAAAAGAAAATATTTCAAAAGACAAGGGAAAACTTGAAAGTTCATGGGCTGCAGAGACAGGGTAAGGAGTGGTAGAGGTGGAGACTATGGCTATGGCAGACTTTCTAAACATGTACTACAACAAAAGACTTGCTGCATCCAATAACTTGGTACTTTATCATTTCTACAGATAGAAATAATTTTATATGAAGCACCTGTATTATCACCAAAAACTCATTATCATTTTATGACACTTAGTTATGTCTTTACTACCTCCCTATACTCTGTGTGTTTATTAATCATCATTTTTATTTATTTGGAGATAAATTGTAGATATAAATATGTTCTCCCTAAATATTTTAGGCTATCTATTAGATTTTGATAGTATTTTCCTTCTGATTTACCATAAGTTTATACTTGGCAGACCTTGAAAAATGAAAATATCTATTTAAATCAAAGTCCTCTCCAAACTCTGAGCATTCCAATGACCAGAAAGTTCCCTTGTGACTGGCTAGCATATTTTTATTCATTCTCTTAGAAGTGACTGTGGCTTTTCATTCTTCTATTACAGTTTTCCATTCTAGAATTTCAGAAAAATGGAATCACTCAGAACGCTCTCTCCTTTGTGTGTATGAATTTACATCTGGCAATCAGACAATTACTTCATTTCATTGATCAGGATTACTGATTTTTTTTCATAGTTTATTCTATTATTGGTGGACTTTTGTCCATTTCTTGGTTCTGTACATTATCCATCAAGTTCTTAGGTTCAAATGTTTTTGTAAGCTTGTGATTTTATTTCCTTTGGGCAATACCTAGGAAAGGAATGGCTATCCATAGAATGGAATTGACGTGTGTTCAATTCTCTAAGGAATGGAAGCATTTCCACAAAATATTTATAACATTTTGTGATGCTATTGCAAATGTAAAGGAAAAATCACACTCTAACAATATCTGATCTCCTTAGACCTTTTAATTGTAGCCATTCTGATGGATACATCATTGTGTTTTGATTCAACTTTCATTTTCCTGACAATTTGTGAAAACTGTCTCTGTAGGTGCATTCCCATAGTAACTGATCTTATTTTGTGTCTGTGTTATTTTCATTGGAAGAGTTATGTTTACAACAGTTACAGCTTGTCAGCTTAGTGATACAGAATCCCCCCCCCTTTTAATTGTTCAGTAATTGTGGTATATTATAGAATGACTTACTATATAAATAAACCCACAAGTATAAAGTTCACAATGAGAAGGTGAGAGTGTATTCATTGAAAGAAAAAATACAGGAATAACATGTTCTGTTTATTGACCTGGTAGAAGGTAATGGGTATGTTCAATAGTGTGAAAATATTGTCATGCACCTGCCCTATGCACATTATAAATAAAAATTCTAAAACTGAAAGAGACAATCACCTAAAGGTAGACTGCATAAATTAACTTTATCTTTCTTGAATAAAAACTCACTAAAGATGTGACTTAACTGCTTTGACCATTTCTGGTGTTATAGCAAAACACCTTAGATTATCCAATCTAAGATTATCCAATTATTTATAAACTATAAAATTTATTTGTCCCAGTTTTAGAAACTGGGACATCTAAGATCTCCAAGATCTGGGCACTAAGAGATTTGTGACTAGCAAGGGCTTGCTATTGACTTCAAATGAGATTTTGTTCTTTTTTAGGTAGACAAAAGTCATCCTCTTTCAATGTTCCCTGGAGCTTTTATCAGAGAACCAATTTAATTAATGATAGTAGAGCCCTTGTGGTTTAACCATAGCTCATGGGACCCTATAGTCATGATGTTCTTCCCAGAAACCATGGACTGAACCTTCTAAACTTATAAGTCTAAATAGATTCCCTTTTTCTTGTTTCTGTCAGATTTTTTTAAAATCACAGCTTGTTATACTATCCTTCCATCTTATTCCTTATTTAATGATACATTGTGCTTCTTGAACATTTATTACCTCCTTGCAGTTTTAACTTTCAGGCACCTGTGTCCCGTGACACATTAAGATATCTGTGCATGTAAATGTTCATGTGTGAGTGTGTGTATATGCATGTGTGTGTGCATGTGCCTGTGTGTGCATGTGTGTGTGTATGTTTAAAGAAGTTAAGCCTAAGCTGATTGGATTAACAATGCTTCAAAAACATATCACAGAGTAAGTAACAAAATCCCTGAAACCAGGCAGGAGAAACTTTTTTCTTTTTTTTTTTTCTAAATTCTTGATCAGGGTAGTCCAACTGACTACCAGAACAATATAGTCTATTAATATAGCCTATGATTGTGCCTCAGGGCCTGAAAGTGGGTTCCTATTATGGATAACATCACATACTTAGGACAGTAACCTTTGATGATTCACGCTGAATCTGACCTGGAAAACTTTCCTAAAATCTGGCCTCTGTGGCACCAGAAAATGCTGCCTAGGCTGCCAAGAAAGTGAGGTAATAAACACTCCCATACAGCTACAAGACCTATAAGCCACGCATGGCATGATATCTGTAAAGATTCAATAAATGGCACTCACATGTTGGTAATAACCAACAGCTATCTAAGCTCGATTTAAGGCCCATTCAACAGGAAGGAATTTATGCCTGGTACTGAATACCTAGCCAGATTCCTGGGGCTTGTGGGGTCAGCTAGACCAGCATAATCCCTTACTACATTCTAAATCTTATTCTTATATCCACAGACAAGTGAAGCTACCACCCCTCATCAAAGAATCCTCTTTTAACAGAAAACAGAAACCATCACAGAAAACCACAACTGGACATAATGCAGAGATTAACAGTCTGTGGGAAGCCCTGCCTCAACAGATACATCTCTATCACAGCTCTTGCATTTATGGGTCAGGAATACCATGGAAAAGGAGGCAAGAATCAGAATACAAGGAGTTTGCAAGCACTCTCTCGTAGAAATGGCTGCATAAAGAAAACTCGAACAATGGCAATATCAATGGATATATTAATGTGGAAGGGAGAACTTTCATGGGATTCTGCCTCTAGACAAAGAACTAAGGGCAACTAATGACTGCTGGGAGAAGAGGAATTATCTTTTCCCAGGGATGAGCCCTGTTACCTGTTGTCCAATGCAGAGTGGCCAGCTCTGAAACTATATATATACAAACAACTAAAACAGATTTGGCAGGTTGAATATATATTTGTGTCTATATCTATCTATATCTATGTATCTATCTATACATCTATACACATATAATTACATATAGGTTTAATATATAAAATTAATATGTAATATAAATTATATAATCATATAAAATTAATGTTATATATTATATAATACATTTAATATATAATATATATTTGTTTAATATATATTCAACAAATTCAAAAAGGCTGTCAAATTAAGAGTGTGGGAGTATACGAGGGTATGGTGGCTATTTCCAGTGGTCAACTTGACTAGATCTTGTATGAACTACAATCCAGAAATGGAGGGCACAGCTATGATACAGATCTTGAGGCTGGAAGACACAGGCTTTTAATATGGATCTTGAGACATTGAGGCCATTAGAAACTAAGGTCCAGGCAAGGAGGTACATGCCTTTAATCCCAGGAGACACAGGCAAGCAGATCTCTGAGTTCAAGGCCAGCATGGGACAGAGCAAGTTCCAAGTAAAGAACAGTTTAGGTCCAGCCATGATGGTACACACCTTTAATCTGGGCCATATCTTCTGCTGCTGGAGACCTACATAAGACCAATGGAAGAAAGAAGGTTTCCTTCTTTACTTGCCAGCACATTTATTGGAGCTGACTTCTTCAGGATGCCAGCTTATATAGAAGAGCAGCTGAAACATCCAGCCTCATGAGACTGAGCAACTACTAGACTCTTGGACTTGGGCTGACTGATCTTAGTGGTCACAGATATCCCAGTCCTCAGCAGAGAAAGGTGCCCATCAACATGCCCCAAGCAACAAAGCCTACTTCTACCTCCACCAGGGGCCTGGCCCTGCTACCTAGATCCCATACAGGTTTCTTTGTCTCTTAGGTCCAGGCTACTCTCAAACTCCACCTTGGCTGTGGTGGTAAAGTGGCACTAGCTTTCCTGAAGTCTGCTCCCAAGATGCACCTGAGAAGATGGATGAGAGTCATGTTCTGCCCCTCCCTCCCTTAGAGCACAGAGTCTAAGTCATTCTAATACATTCCCTTAATAGAGAGAGACATTCCATAAGTTCTGTGATACTAGAGAATCCTGACTTTATAGAAACTGTATTGTATTAGACACTATAGATAGGGAAATTATTCAGACCCTGCCTCATGCCATGGCTCTTTCAACAGAGTAGTGTCTATTGGGATGCAGATAAACATACAGTGTGCATGGAAAAGAAGCGACAAAACATGCAAAGTACTGACAGGTCTTACTTATGTGAAGAATAATCAATACTGTTTTGCAGTTACAAAAACAGTCTCCTTATAAGTGACAGCAAACTTTGGCTAGAAGAAAAAATAGAAAAATTTGAATGTCCAAAAAGAGAAAAGCATGAATCCTGCCTAAAAGTCTTACTGCAAAAAAAAAGTTAATTAAATGAATATGTACAGCTTGAGCAAAAGGGACAAACTACCTACTACTTTTATATGGAAGGTAGAAGGGGGGTCAATGTCTTCTGTAATTCACATGAGTGCTATGGAATATTTCATAGAGAAAGCATTTGGATTGTGTCATGGGGTTTTGGGTTTGTTTGTACCTCCAATTAACAATTACTTGAATTTATAAAGTTTCAAATAAAATCTATTTAGCAGCTAACATCAGTTTTCTACCCTCAGTACTGTTGAATGCAGGAGGAAGTAATTATATCTTCCTTACAGTATCCATATTGTTAATGGATATAGTTTTTAAGAACATTATTTCTGCATGATTTTGTACATATATGTAATACATTCTGATTAGTCATCCATCCACCCCCTTAGCCTCCTCCCACACCTCCCAATCTCCAATGCTTCTTCTTACCAAGTTTCCACCACACTGCCCTGTCTTTTGGGTTTGTTTTAATGTTTGATTTGTGAATCACGGTGTTTAAGCAGACTTAGCTAATGTGAGCATGGCTGTCCAGCAATGTACTGGGCCATGAGTGAGTCACCAGTGGCTGTATCACTAGGATCCACTTTTCCACCTGCTCTTCACCATTGTTACTGTCCTTGGTGGGTTGGACCCTGTAAGCCTCTCTTATCTATGACTGGCTCATTCTTGTGCCTATTCTATGCTGAGAATTAAAGCTGTTGTGAGTTCATTAAACTTTCAACTTTGTTATGTTCATAGAGCGTGTTCCATGTATGTTCCAAGGCTTTCCTTCCCACCATCTAACCCTTTCCACAATGCTCCCTGAACACTGGAAGGGGTGATTTACATGTCCTGTTGAGAACTGAGTACTTGCCAGTCACTGGTTCTTAGTACCTTGACCAGCCAAGAGTCTCTACATGAACCATCAATCTCCACAATGAGACCACTTCCAAGAACTGTATCAGTCTATCGATATAAACAGAAATATTTATCATCAGTTTGATGACAACATGTCTGTTAAAAATGGTTTTAGTATTTTCACAAAGGGTTGACTTTGAGATAAAATGAACTAAATATTTAGAACTTAGGATATTTATAATCATTATGGAAAGATATGAATATGTGAGCTTAGCATTTATACTGAAGAAAAACATTTTGATGACATCTACACATAAAAGAGTTCTAAGCTGTAGGGAAGGGATATACAGAGTAAAAAAAAATGAATTTAGACAGCAAAAGTTCAGGAGGTATTTAAGAACTAACAACTGACTTTGACTAAGACTGGGTATAAAATAAGACTAGGCCTTGGTGATGTTTGAGAGACTGGCTGGCTATTGCAGATGGAGGGATTTGGAAAGAAGCTAAGAATCTGGGTTTATGAGGTTATGACAGAAACCATTCTTACGTTTCTAATGGATATTTAGAAGAACACATCCTAAGTAAAAACCTGTGTTTACAGGAGGATAGGAACCAGGTAAACAGAGATATGGGAACAGTGCTACAGCTGGAACTAGAATCTAGCATCCAAAGGAACCAGTAAGTAATCTGGAAATCTTCGATGCCACTGAGAAGCTGAGAAAATGGAAAATAAAACAGTGTTACACTTGGCAGTTTGTCTTTCCTTTAATGACTGTTGAAAGAAGGGCTTCTGCTGAGTGACAAAGACTGAAGTCAGATTTTAAGGGATTAACAATGGTTTGGGAGTGGAAACTGAACACCACAAATATCATTTACTTGGAAGAAGCTGGCTGGAAAAATAAGAGCAAGGAGGGAAGTGTGAGCTTGAAAGGATAGCTGAGTTGGGGTTAGAATCAAAACTTTTAGGTATGACAATATTTGTGAATTGAGGAGGCAAAGGGTGGGAGTTGACATTTCCAGTGAAGGAGTGGTATTTTCTGAGGAAAAAGAATGTCTCTGTGGGCAAAAAGGAGAACAAAGACTTTGATGTAAGAGTTATCCATTGGGAAGATATTTTATCCCCTATGCCATAAAAAAAAGAAGTAAAAACAAATAATGTATCAGCATGTGACAGGGACGTAATTTGAAGAAGTGAAAGAATAAAAAGTACTTCATATGTCAGTGGAAAGTCCTTTAAGCAGGTGAAAGCAAACAGAACTCAGGGTTGGAGAAGTGAGAATTATTTTAAAGTTAATCCTGAAGTAAATGTGGTAGGAAAGTTTACTAGATTCTCATTGCTGTGTGGCAATTCATACACATTTAGTGGGCCAGACTGATCCCATTTACTTTCTTGTAATCTATACGAGGCAGGAATATGAGGCCAGCTCATATGGATCTTCTGTTCTATGGCCCATAGGGCTATCATCATGCTGCATTTTCAACTGGAGTCTACCCTGTCTTCGTAAGAGAGAGAACAAGATCAACTCATAGAGAGAAAGAAAAGACTCGGATTGAGACCACTGATATAAAAGACTGATTCCTAGGTCCCAGCAGGTGAAAGATTTCAAGGACAGATTACCTACCTCAAACATCTGGCCTCTGATGCCATCATTTCCTGATACCAAATTTCAGGCCATTATAAGCAGCTTTTAGGAATGCACATCATGTACTTATTAACATTGCTTGTTCATCCTGCCTGTCTAGAATTTTTCTACCAATAGTACTTTCATGTTTACACTTTCCTTATTTTAAACACTTGACTCCTATATTTGGAGAAAGCAAGTGTGCTATTGATAAAATTTTAGAAACATGGAGGTGAACACTCTAGTGTCAGACAGTGACTTGTCCCTTTCCGGGGTAGTGGCTTCTTCCCCAGCTCTGCCTACAGCTTGAAATTGGAAGAGGTAATCTCAATTTAAACAATACTCCCCCATCGTTCAACCAAAGGAGTCATCAGCTTCTGTCTATTGGTTGAGCCCCCAGGGAGTTTAGAGGTCTGGTGGGATGGGAGATGGGGGGCATGTGGACATCCTCGTGGAGACAGGGGGCAGGGAGGAGGTATGGGATGTGGAACAGTCAGAGAGTGGACTAGGAAGAGAATAGGATCTGGAGTGTAAATAAATGAATGAATGAATAAATAAATAAATAAATAAATAAATAAATAAATAAAACAAAAAACCCTACATCAGATTGGCCTGTGGGCAAGCCTGTGATAAATTTTTCTTGATTAATGATTTCTGTGAGAGGGACCAGATCATTTGGGTGGTGCCATCCCTGGGTTGGTGGTCCTGGGTTCTAGAAGAAAGCTGGCTGAGCAAGCCATGAAGAGCAAGCCAGTAAGCAATACTCCATAGCCACTCCTCTGCCTCCAGGTTTCTTACTTGGTTGAGTCCCTGTCATAGTTGTCTTTGATGATGAACTGATATATGAATGTATGAGAAAATTAAACCTTTTCCTCCTCCCCGCAAAATGTAGTCCAAAATAGACTATTGGGACTCTTGGAAACCTCAAAATAGAGGATTCACAACTGGTCAACATGCAGAGAATAAGAGACTGTGGACTGCTTAGTTCTAAATGGGCTATCTATATATCACATCCCACAATGCTCGGGGATCATCCTGAAAGAGGGGGCAGATAAATTGTAAGAGCTGGAAGCAGTGTACATCTATAGTACAGTGGTATTTGCTGACTAGATAGGGCTGCTGCACACATGAACTCACAGTGGCTGTGACTACATATATAAAACATGCAGACGATCAGCCAAACGCCTAGCATGGGTGAGGGAGGGGCTCATGAAGTTCCACTATTAGCTGAGGAGCTCTTGCCAACTGGTGGTTGCTAGGATAGGGAAAGTTAGTTTTCTTTAGGGATGAGGTCCTTGCAGGGCTAATCCATGCTCCAGGAGATGGTCCTACATCTATGCCTATGCAGAGAGCACTACCTGGACTCCATGGACTTAAAAGAAGAGCACGTGAAAATGGGAGATAAAGTTGGTGAGAGAAGAATAATAGGGGACAAACTGAAGGAGAGGCTAAGAGATGAATTTGATCAAAACACAACATATGCCTGTATGAAATCCTCAAACAATAAAAAATTCCAAATAATAAAAACCTTTCAACCCCAAATTTGTACTGCCTACAAGATTAGCAGAGATAAAGATGGACCAGAGACTGAGGGAAAAAACCAATGACTGCCCCAACTTGAGACCCATCCTATGTGTGAAAGCCAACCCCTGGCACAATTAATGATATTCTGCAGACAGGAGCCTAGCATAACTGTCTCCTGATGAGGTTTCATCCAGCAGCTTATGGAAACAGATACAGAGATCCACAGTCAAACATCAGTGGAGCCTGAGGAGTCTTGTGGAAGAGTGGGGATAATTGAGCTAGCCAGAGGAGTCAAGAAGACTCACAAAGTCAACTAACCTGGGTCCAGGGGAGCTCACAGAGACTGAACCACCAACCAAAGAGCATTCAGGGCTGAAACTAGCCATCCCCATTTGTAGCAGATATGCAGCTTGGTTTTCATCTGGTCCCCTGACGATTAGAGAGGGGGATGTCTCTGACTCTGTTGCCTGCCATTGGATCCTTCCCCTACCTGGATTACCTGATTGGGACTCAGTGAGAGAAGATATACCTGGTCCTGCTGGACTAGATGTCCCAGTGTGGGGTGATACCCAAGAGGGGCTTGGTGTGCGACTGGAGAAGAGGAAGGAGGGGGGCTGTGATTGGGATGTAAAGTGAATAAAGTAATAAATTACTGAAAAAAAATCTTGAAGCATGACCCTGTGGTATCTCCAGGAAACTTACATAAAACAATAAGGGCTGTAGGTAGTGGGTTAAACTGCATGCAGTGGTTTTCATTGTGTGGAGAGGGGTTTACTAGCAAAATGAAGATAGATATAGGCAGAGCTGGAGAGATAGCTCAGTTTTTAAGAGGGCTTCCTGCTCTGTCAAAAGAACTGGGTTTGGTTGTAGCAACAATGATAGGTAGCTCACAACTGCCTGTGCCTTTAGCTCCAGGGGAACTGAAAGCCTCTTTCAGTATCCCTAGTCAAACTATAAACCTGTAGCAGATGCTCACACAGAAACATACACATGTTCATAAGTAATAATAATGATACTAATAATCATATAGGCATATTTACGTATAAAATAGGCCTTATGGGAACTTCTTATTAGGTATAAGGAATACCATAATAGAATAACTAAAGATAATATCCACAAGGAATATAGAGAAATTTTAAAGGTTTACGTACATGACTAAATAAAACTATCAACTATAACATGACAATATTTTATCTTTTTATTCTTGTACCAATGGTAATCAAATACACAGTCTTGTATGCTTAGCAATTGGTTTCAACACTGACCTATACCCACAGTCTCAAAAAGAAAAAAAAAAGAGAATTCTAACAAGAATTTTATACTTAAAATGACTGTTTTTTTTTTCAAATAGAATATTCAGTGTCTGGTAGATAAAATGACAAAAACATATAACTATAGGATGATTTAAGCCAATTGGTTACATTAGAGTTTTCAAGTTTACATATTAACATTTTTCAATGCATATAAAACTTTGTGGAATTTGATCTTTTCTGTGCTGCAAAGCTAACTGGGTAAGCACAAACGAGCATGATGCTAATCATGCTTTAGGTTAGATCTGTGTAAAGGGAGTCAATGACACCAATCTACACATACACAGATCTAATATAACGATAAAATTAGTATTTTCATATTAGGTCATTGTAGCAGGATACTTATTCTGATACATTGTATTCACAGTGGAATTCAGTGATTAGGCAGTAGAAGAAGAGATGGAGCTGGGAGAAGAAGAGAGGAAGGGAAGGAGAGTGAAAAAGGGAGGGGAGGGGAGAAAAAGAGAAAGGGGAGGAGAAAGAGAGGCTATCAGTCATGGAGAACCACGGATGGGTCAAAAGCTGTCCTGGGTAGCAACTTCTATCAAAAGGTTAGATATTGGGTAACAACTCTAATTGTATGGGCATCTTGTTAATTGAGCATTTCTAAATATATAAATCCTTTAGATAATAATTAAGCTTTAAGAGTCTCATTTCTACCCGGTACTGCAAGGATGGCTGATATTGTCTGGGGTTCAGCCGAGCTTTGTGGATGCAGCATGGTGGATTGGTAGAGCGTCTCGTTGGGTGCCAGGACCTGCGCATCTAGCTATCTAGAGCCCCAGTCAGAGCCGAGGAGCAGCAGGGACATGGCAGCTGCCCAACAACAAGCCAGACCGGGTGCTATTTTCTAAATATCACCCCTACAGATCATAATAGATATCTAGAAGCAAATAACACTATCAAATAATACAGGATACAAATGAATGTCTAGCAAGTAATTTAGAGCCTTGGAAAGGTAAATGCCAAAAAGAAGATCTTCAAAATTTAATAGCTGATTGCAATCTCAATAATGGAATGTTCAAGTAGAAAATTATAGTATTAGCAAAATAATAAATAATAAATTTGAATAATAAATTTCTTGAAAAAGTCAACTATCTTTTTAATTAATTATTTTTATTTATTTACATCCAAAATATTGCCCCCCTGTTGACCCCTACTGGAGTTCTTCACCCCATCCCTCTTCCCCTTCGCCTCTAAGAGGATGCAGACCTTAGCCGAAAAGTCAACTATTTAAAAAAGTTAATCACAAGAAAAAGAGAGCTCTTCAAATCTACTGAAACCAAACAGACAAGTGCATCTGCTCTTGCCTAACACCCATAATCCCATTACATGGGAGGCTGAGGCAGAAGAATTACAGTGAGTTTGAGAGCATGGGCTATGTAGTGAATCCTACTCTAGCTTGGACTACAGAATGAGATCTTTGTCTCAAATCAAATAAAGTAAACAAACATTGCTAGAAATAAAAATGTAATGTCCTATAGACCCAAAGAGACTGAATAATAAGTGGCACTAAAGATTTAGCTGGTGTTTTACTGTAAAGCAGAGTTCTCTTGAAAAGTGTAATGTATCCACAGCCTTGCAGTATATAATCAAGAGTTTAAAAATAAAAATCACAAGGCCTACACAAATTCAAGTCGTTTAAAGTCTCAGCATGAAGTAGGAGAGGTGAGTACAATGTCCCACCCCTAACCAAGAAGCTACTTGAAATTGGTAACTGAGAGAGTCAGTCTTTCTGGGGGACTGATATGCTGATTTCTATAGCAAGTACAAGTTTGTAATTCTGTACAAGTTTGAACTCCCACCATCAATGGATGGTGCACCCTGTATTTCACATCATTTATAGCACAAGCTGTCATTTGTTTTGTTGGTCTTAGCCATTCGGACAGGTGTAAGGTGAATCAAGTTTTGATTCTAATTTTCCTGATGGCTTAAGGGTGTTGAAGATTTTAAAAACATGTTTCTTGGCTATTTGAATTTCCTCTTTTGAGAATTCTGTTTAGATGAGTATCTAATTTTTAATTAGGTTATTTGAGTGAGGTTTTTTTCTTTATTTATTTGGTGTTTTGGTCCTCTATTGAATGTGTAGTTGGTAAAGTGTTTTCCCATTATGTAGGCTGCTATTTTGTTTGAAAGATGGTATCTTTTGCTTTGCAGTTTCATGAGGTCCCCTCTAATAATTGTCGATCTTAGTGCCTGTGCTAATGGTGTTCTGTTCAGAAAGTCTTTTCCTGTGCCAATGAGATCAAGGCTATAGCCTACTTTTTCTTCTATCAGGCTCATGGTATATGGTTTTATGTTGAGTCTTTGATCTATTTGAAGTTGAATTTGTGCAGTGACTTAAGTATGGATCTGTTTGAATTCTTCTACATGTATCCATCCAGTTACACCAGCACCATTTAGGAGCTGTGATAAAGAGATGTGTGTGTGTGTGTGTGTGTGTGTGCACGAACGTGTGCTTGTGTGCATGCATGCACGCATGCACACATTGACATTGGAGGGGAAGATCTGTGTGATGCCCTGGAGATGGGGGTGGGGAGGATTGGCAGAGGAGTCTGAAGTAGGTGGACAGCTACAGAGCCTGGGAATTGGATTTGGAGCAAAGGAGGGAGAAGTGAAGACCTTCACTTAGCCTACATGCTTTCCTGCCTGGAGTTTCCTGATGCCTATAGATTCTACAGTAAGGTGATTTCAAAATTTGAATTTTTTAATTTCACCTCAGTGGTGTTTATTGAATACTTATAGTTCAAGTCATATGTCATCTATGGATGAACAGCAATATCCACAAAACATCCACTGATACATTTAATGCTTCAGTCTCAGATAAAGATAAGTTTGGTAACTTACAAATCTCTACATCATTATCTCTTGTGAATTTCCCTCCATCTTGCCTTCTCCAAAATGCTTTTAACTTTTGTAGATTTTGTTTAAATAGAAAACAAATGACAGAGACCCAGCCAAGAGATAACAGCAGCAAACCAACTACAGCTGTATACTATAAAACCACAAAATTCTGAGGAAAGAGCAGCATTGGAAGTTGAATTATGGACGCCGCTGCTGCCATCGTGCCAGCCCCTTGGACCTCAATGAGGTGGGTGACTCTCCAGGATGAGAGACAAGCCAATTTGGAAGCATATTGGATCCATCTTAATTCAGTATCACTATCAGTTATTTGATAACGACAGAACCCAACTAGGCGTAATTTACATTGATGCATCATGCCTTGTGTGAGAAGAACAGCAGTTCCAGTGGCAAGCTGCCATTGTGGAGAAATTATCTAGCCTTCTGTTCCAGAAAATTGAGCATAGTATCATGGCACAGGACCATCAGCCTACACCAGATAGCTGCATCATCAACATGGTTGTAGGGCAGCTCAAGATAGCAGTGACACTGTGTTTCAGGGAAGGAGTAGGCAGGCAAAGCAGAGCCTGGGCTCCTGTGCCTTCCCTGTGGATATAACCTGCTTATTGGGGGGACATCCAAAGTGACTGTCAACAAAACAAAACCCATCAAAGTGGCTGCCTAGACCTGCACTGTTTAATGGAACAGCCACGAACCACTGCAGCTGATCTTTCTTACCTCCCACTCCTTTCTTTCCTTGGTGCTGGATATTGAGAACATGCTAAACAGAAGTCCCTTGGCCCCACAATTATTTCTACTTATTTATTTTTGAGGTCAGGTCTCACTGTGTATCCCTCGCTGGCCTAGAGTTTGCTCTGTAGACCAGACTGACTCCATACAATTTCAAATTGTACTAATTAAATTAAAATGTACCTCCTTAGCTGTACAGTTACATTTTAAATGCTTGTGGTCAGTGGCTGTAGTTGCAGAAAGTTCTAGTGAACAGCATTGGTCTAGAGTCATTATGGAAAGGGGACAAGATGAATAGGAGCAGGGTCAAGCTGTACTGCCAAACTCTTGGGCTCCTGTGTTGTCCTGTGGTATAGATACACCTGATGGCTGGACACCTCGAGATAATCCTCAGATAACCTCAAGTCTACCACCCAAGCTGATGCTCCCTCATTTTCTTATTGACACAAGGTCTTGCTATATAGACCAAGACCTCTAATTCACAAAGATTCTCCTACTTCTGCTTAATCAGTGCTGAGATGAAACACGTGTACCACCACGACTGGCCAAAACTGGCTCTTCATGTGCCATACGTACACACATATACATACATATTTCATATTCATATTTTAACAGAGACAAACCACTGAAAACAAGCTATTCAATTTCATAGAATGGCCCAAGAAGAAATCAAATGCTTGTCCTGTTGAATTTCAGAACAACAAATTCTAGAAAGATGCATTCTGCAGTTGAAAAGTTCTGATAATGTTGCACAGACCTTTCAAAGCTGTAATAGAGTTGATTAAAATAAAAGCCACAATGTTCCAGATCCCTACCCCCACACTCAGTGACCTTGAGTAGGAATAAGAACTGAAAGGAATTTATATGGGTGACCTCACAAGAAAGATGGGAGGAGCTTCTGTCTTGGTTCAAGTTTTTAATGTGGCGTTATTAAACCCAGATGAATTTTTTGGACTGTCATTTCTGTCTTTTTAAAAGAAGAAATTAGTAGCAATATAATTATATTATATTATATTATATTATATTATATTATATTATATATATTATTAATTATATTATATATTATGTTATAGTATATTATTATATATAATATATTGATAATTAAAGCTTGAAATGCCACCTTTTCTTAATTATACTGACTTTAGTATATTCAAGGAATGAATAATAGTTCATGGTATCATAAATATATTTGCATATATTTAATTAATTATTTTCATTTATCTATTAAATTTTAATATATCTTGAGCTCAAAAGTAAGGGAATCCACTTTTTAAAATCTTAATCAATCATAAGTATACATTTACATTTAAATACATATATATTTACATTAAATACAAATATATATACATATACATTTAAATATAGGAAATAATAAAATTACAAGATGATTGAATTGGGAGGTATTTGTTTAAACTATTAGTAAACATTTATTTATAAAAAAAAAGCACTAGTTCATTCGTTAGGATTTTCCAGGGAAACAAAGCCATGAAGATAGAAAAAGAGATTTGATATAGAATTGGCTCAGAGATGGGGAAACTGAGATGTCCTCAAGAACCAAAAACTAGAGATATAACCAAATCTGCACTCAATGGTTTGAGGTACAGGGCAAGAGGTGTAAATCTCTGTCTGAATATAAATAGTCAAAATCCAAAAAGTCCAGTGTCTTGAGGTAGGAAGAACAGGCTACCTACCTCTCAAGACAGAAAACTCTTCTACATTCACATAGATGAAGGTAGAGATTTACTGAGCAAATAACTGAATGCCAAGTGCTTCATAAGCCCTTTCAAATTCACTTGTAAAAATGTTATCAATTTTATGTTAATCCCTCTGTTAAGAAAAAATTTCTTTTGAGTATCTTTGAAAGATGATAATGTGTAATTCCTATGTTATTTTTATATACTATTTTTCACATCTCTTTTTGGATCTTAGGGGAGAAAATCCAAGGGATAGAGGATTAAATGAAGAAGATATGATGTTTTCATAATTAAGCAGAGAAAATTGCAAGACTGAAATTTTAGTCTGAACTTTTACCTTCAAAGAATACAGTTTTCAGAAATCCCAGTGGTAGAGTCGCCAAATATAGCAGCTATAGAAGAATTCACTGTACTGTAGGTACTTTATGGAAGCCAATACAGCTTTAACATATGTTCCAAAGTAAATAGTTCCTCCCCTTAACTCTGTATTACATCATGGACTCTTTTACAAAAGATTCTGGGTTACTCAGTTTTATATCTCCAGGGCTCAATATAATAAATGGCACATGAAAAAGAAAAACAAATACCTTAAATTACACATTACGATGCAGCTCATAGCTTAGGAGCAAACTTTTTCAGTATATTAAAGGTTAGTGATTGACTGAAAAGTCAATTAACTTCAAAATTGTATATGATGCACTATTATGAGTCTGGAACACAACTCATGTGTTCCTATAGGGATGGCAACCCTACAGGAAGACCAACAGTGTCAACTAACCTAGATTCTGGGGAAGCTCCACTCCTAGAGACTAGGCCACCAACCAAAGAGCATACACAGGCTGGTCTGAAGCCACCACCTTGTCTGGCCGCAGTGGGAGAGGGTGCACCTAATCCTGTAGAGACTTGATGCCCCAGAGAAGGGAAAAGCTCAGCGGGGGCACCCTCTCAGGGAAGAGGGAAGGGGGATGGGATGAACAACTCTGGGAGGGGGAAGGAGGAAGGAGAGAACATTTGAAATGTAAATAAATAAAATATTTAATAAAGATAAAATAAGATCAGAGACTCGTGATTATTTACGTTATGTTGAGAAATCACAAAGAACAGTTATAAAAGTCAAAGAAAATAAGACCATTGGGTATTCAGTTCAATTTCATTCCCTTCTTTGGAAGGTATGATGCAGCAGGAAAACAACAGGAGCCAGAGATCCAAAGATGTGAACTTACATAGCTTAGCAAAGTTTTCAAGGTAAGTGGAAAAGCAGGTCTATCTAATGTTTCAAGCCTGTGATAGGGTTTGCATGGGAAAAAATCCATAAGAGATTGTTTTATAAGCTATACAGTTCTAAAAATATAAAATTGATAACCCCTACAATATCCCTGCACAGAGCCTATCTAATGCCCATCAACAGTACAGCATCATCTGAATCAGGGTCATCAGTACTGGGAGCAGGTGTACTTAGCTCTCCAGTGCTTAATATATGGGATACAGACATGCTTCATTAATGTTACCAACAGATTACCAAAGAGTGTTGGTCTAAAGTGCATACTATTAATTAGGCAAATGACAATCAAGCCAGATTTACAAAAATAATTGGGTCTATTTTTTGTAATTGCTATCAGTCCTAGAAATTTTACCTATTTTAAAAAAATTATAATATTGAAGACACCATCAGTTCTCGATTAGGGATTAGGAGTATTTAAGGCTTAACAAAGTTTAAGAAAATCATATAAGTTTATTCTGTAAAATTACCTATCTCCCTCAATATTCCAATCTCTTTTATTTAAAATTATTTTTAACTTATTAAATTAGCTTATTAATATCACTGTATTACTTCTAAAACATTGGAGGGATTGTCTTGGGTTATCATACTTCATATTTTTAATGAAGAATTATATTTATCTAAAAGTAGTGAGAGTGTGTGTCAGGTTTTGCAGACACTCCTTAACCTACCCTGGACTTCCCACTATTAATATATCAAATGACCCATCTATTTCCAGGATTTAAAGTGGCATAAAAGGTAATCTGAGCAGTGTTATGGTGGCAATGTCTGAGGGATTATATGGCACCTGTTGGAATAGAGGAGAATATTCTAGTTACAATGCCAAGATTAGAAAACTTTGAATCAATAGATGTGATCACAGTCCCATGGGGCATCTGAAGCCAGACACAACTTGTACAAAAGGTGCATGTCTTTGAGAAATCCCTGGTAATAAATTGTATGCTCTTATAGTAAATATCACAAAATAATGTACACTCTGTAAACATGGGGGAACGTTGAACAATTCGATCCCCTTTATGTTAGAGAAGTGTTGAAGCAGTCTTGTGTAATACAATGGTCTAAAGAAGACGACTGATGATTTAAGTTAGGCAATTTTGAAATAGGAATTGTTTCTCAATGAGGTATAAGTCCATGTAGATGTGAAATTTAAGATTGTGTATTTTGTTCTATGTGACTACAATGATCCTTCATATCCATGGTTTCACTTTATATATATATAAATATATATATATATATAAATATAAATATATATATATATATATATATTACCTGTTGATTTGACTTAATACTACAATATTTGATGTAATGGTAATAAAATATCCTGGAGTCAAACATCATTTTCTGCATTTTTGTTTCATTTTTTAATAAAGAAGCCATCTTAAGACTATTTAAATTTCATGACATTTTTCTGGAGTCTGCTTTCTGACATGCTGTAAAGTGGTAAGATCCATTCAAAGAGCTATGCTTTCCAAGTGGAGCTCAGTGGAGTTCTTAGCATCAGAGGGGTTTTGCACTGAGATAGCTATCTCCTAGCTGAGGGAGAGTGGCTGCTCACCCTGGATTCACTGTGTGCTCCTGAGCGAGTCACCTCACATTCTTCAACCTCAGTCAACCCCATTTGGAGAATTAGGTGAAAGCTAAGCCTTAGTGAGAAACAGATGCTGCATCTGAGATGAGTTTTCTTGTATAAACAAGTAATTCCAGAGTTTAATTCCAAGGAAAGTTGCCGTGTGGATGTGTGGCTTACATGAGGTAGACCACTGCATTAAGGCTTCAGGAGGAATACTTTTCGGAAAAGAAATTAGAGCATGATGACATTACATCTGTGTTCTTCCAAACTATTTTATCTAATTTTGATTCTATCCTCGCCTCTTATTGACTATATACTGTTGTGATTTTTTTTTTATATACCATGCAGTCAAACTGTTGGAGGATGTTATGATTTTTCTATGCTAATTTAAACTTTTAACAAGTTGGTTAGGTTTCAAGGTAGGAGGAAATATAATTCCAAAGTCTATTTATCTCCTAGTGGAAGTTAAGTCTTCTTTTTTGGATAAATGTTAACAATTTAAAGACATGTGGTTTTAGAAACAGCAGCTAAGTTCGCATTTTGCTTTAATTCCCAGTAGATTACTTGTCACTTTGGTAAATCCTTACATTCTAAAACACTTTATACTAAAGAAATAGATAATTTAATAAATGGAAAAGAATTCCTCAAAGGAAAGAAAACCCCTCTTGAGAAATCTCTAAGATGTCTGATTGCTTTCTCTGCTTTATAGTGGCTGCTCGGCTGATTGAAATAGCTACGAGCATCAAAGTCAGATCTGTGGTTCCAAAAACCCTCCGAGCTTGCAGTAGTTCTAAACTTATATTTCCTGTGTGGACTCTGTGTATGGCTATTATCAGTGCACATTTCAAAGCTTCAGGTTAAATTCACCGTGGTTTTCCACTGCATAACTTTTTTTTTTTTTTTGTCTTTTGTATTTTTAAGTAAGAATAAGAAACACACGAATCGGAAAGCTGATGGATACTGTTGAGAATTCTCTCTCGGCTAGTTCACGATTCTCTGATTTGTGTTTTGGCAGCTTCAGTGCTTCTGCCTTTGACATTGGCTAAAGAAGCAGTAGCTTGGCCTTTGAGTGGAAAAAAAAATTTCGGAATTTAAGAGGGAGGAACTAAATAACAGAAGGCCTGGAGCCATTCTCTTCTGAAAAGAGATGAAAGCGCTCCTATCTGCGCTTTCCTAGGCTGCCTACACAGAACTCTTGACTTCATGTGAGAACATCTGTGGGAGAATTTGGCCCTGGGTATCTTTAGAAATGAAGCAACATGCAGTGGCGTAAGATGCAAACTAACTGTTGGCCAGAAGAGGATTACCCTAGGAAGACCAAGAATGTAGTGGGCAGAAGTTGAAGATCTTGGGATGGAGAGGATCAGGAAAGCCTAAATTCAGACGAACTGGGGAAAATATCTGATGGAAGTAACCAGTTCATTGAACATTTTGAGGAACAGGCTGCATGCATGAGTGTAGAAGATATATTATTTATTTGTTTGTTTATTTATTTATTTATGGTTTTGTTTGTTTGTTTTTTTTTCAAGTCAGAATATCTCTGTGTAGCTCTGGCTGTCTTTAGACCAGGCTGGCTTCAAACTTCAAGAGATATGCCTGCCTCTGCCTCCTGAGTGCTGGGATTAAAGGTGTGTACCACCACCACCCTGCTAAAGGTATATTATTTTAGGTTCAAATTATTTTAAGTGATTGTAATTTGAAGACTCTTGTCCCCTGTCTCATATGGAACAGTTAGATTATATTTTTCTGTCTAAAAGTTTTATGTGACTGCTAGAAACTCTTTAAAAGGTAATAAATCTTTATATTTAGATTGATGTAATGTAAATCAATAAAGTTCTTAACATATATTGTTCACATCCTTGTATTATAAGGTTTATATAGAAAAACATCAAATTTATTTCCAGGGTCTTTTAAATAATCTTATTTTGACAGTTGAAAAGCAATAGTTGTTATCTTCAAGAGACAGTATCTGCTCCAGTGTGATGAACTCACTCATTGCCTGCTGACCTTGCTCTTTCTGTTGCCGAACTGACAGACCTGGTTGTGTGTGCTTTTATCAGATGGAATACTATGGTTGCAACTGCTTCTGTTCTCGCCTGGCATAAGTTTGGATTCTGTATTACCTTGTGATATAAACATATTTAAAAGAAGAGAAAAGTATAACAGTAGGGAAATTAGGGAAAGATGAATTAATGAACTAACCTTGGTCCCGAAAGGTTCCAGGAGTTGAATGGATGATACTTAAAGACCACTTTCCTTCTCTTTAGTTTTTAAAAGTAAGTTAAATTTATTCCTAGCAAATGAAATGTTTCTCTCTCTTTTTAAAATTCTACAAAAATATATTTTGATTATGTGTTTCCCTACTCTATTTTCTTTCAGACCATCTTCTCTTCCCTACTTACCAAACTGTATGTTTGTTCTTCCTTTAAAAAATCAAAAACAGCCGGGCGGTGGTGGCGCACGCCTTTAATCCCAGCACTTGGGAGGCAGAGGCAGGTGGATTTCTGAGTTCGAGGCCAGCCTGGTCTACAGAGTGAGTTCCAGGACAGCCAGGGCTACACAGAGAAACCCTGTCTCGAAAAACCAAAAAAAAAAAAAAAAAAAAAAAAAAAAAAAAAAAAAAAAATCAAAAACAAAACAGAAAAACAGGAACACACACACACACACACACACACACACACACACAACAGAGAGAGAGAAAGAGAGAGAGAGAGAGAGAGAAGAGAGAGACTTCACAGAAACAGAAATCAAATAAGCAAAGACGAATAAGACAAAAATACGCCCAAGCAAAGCAAAATCAGAGAAAAGGTCTATGAAAATAGCATCGAATCTGTTTTATGTTGGCCAACTACTCTCCAGCATGGAGCCCTGCCAAAAAGAATGGTTGATACACTCAGTGAGACTCCATTGATGAAAACCTGACATTTTCTTTGCCTAGAAGTTATCAATTGTCAATAGTTTTTGGTTTAGGGGTGGAAGTCCTCTTCCATTATCCTCATCTGGCACAGGCATATGCAGGCCTCACGTGTGTTGCCACTGTCTCTGTGTGTCCATATGTATATCAATCCTGCCGTGTCTGGAAGACACTGCTTCACCGGAGTCATCTATGTCACCTCTGGCTCTTACATTTTTTTTTTTTTTCAAAAAAGGCCCCTTTCAACTTTGGTAAATAAGTTTTCAGAATCCACATTCAGTGAGACTGACTTGCGTGCTTAAATGGAAGAGAAGCCAAAGAATCCAAAGTATTTGCCAATTATGTGATCCACGAGTTTGTTCATGAAATTACACAGAAGACACATCTTTAGGAGATATTTAGTCAACAACACAGACCTGGGTGTAATCTAAACTATGACAAAACCACAGAAAACAGGTACTCAAATTTCTACTCAAGGCTTTGGTACAATGTCAAGGTAACTTCATATATGATTTTGAAACTTACCCTCCTTAGGTATCTATTTTTGAGAAAAAAATATTTTTCCCATGGACATCTTTGAAATTAATGTTTGGTATAATTGAGGCATTTATAATAGTGAGTGTGTAAAGTAGAATCAATTTTAATAATATAAATGTCATTCACCAAGAAGTTATCAATCATCTAGGAATCAATTGATTTAAATTGTTAAATGTGACTGCAAAAATTTCATTTCTCTAGAGAATTCTTCCTAAACAGCTTAGTATTTGTACAAATAACATTTTGAACATGGCTTTTTTTTTTTCATAGAGATTTTTCTGTTACAAATTCAGTACTATTTGATGAGTATCTAATCAAAAAAATGAGTAGATAGTTCAAAAGAGATAATTTTGCAAGACTGACAACTTATATTCCCTTTTATTTTTCCCACATATGTGTGTGTGTGTTTTATTTGAGATTTGTGTAGCATTTCTTTCAATTAATAATTTCTCTCCACTGAATTGAGATAGTTTCTTCCATTTCTACTCAGTGATTTAATGGTTTTGCTCTTTTGATTTCTCACCTTTACTAAAGCTGGAGTCATTTTGAAATAGGGAACATCTATTGAGAAAATGCCTCCATTAGATTGCTTGAGGGTAAATTTGGTAGGACAATTTCTTGATGAATGATGGATAGAGGAGGGCCCAGTCCACAGTGGGTGATGTCACCTTTGGGCAGATCTGTAGAAGAAAATATAAACAGAGTTTCTCCACGACTTCTCCTTCAGTTCCTGCCCCTGAGTTCCTGCCCTAACGTCTTTCAGTAAAGGAGTGTTACCTAAGAGTTGTAAGCTGAAATAAATCCTTTCCTCCACAGGTTGTTTTTGGCTATATGGTGTTTTATCACAGTCATAGAAACTCTAATTAAGCCAATGGTAGCTCCTGCACCTTAGAGAGGGGCTAAGAAGATGGGGAATGTTATAAATATATATAAATATATAATAAAGACATTTCATATGAGTAAGTCCTATACTTTGTCCATATTCACCTCTGTCTTCTCTCATATCCCAATTCTACCATATACAGACATCCTCACTTCTTCCATCTCATATATATGTATGATTTTATAATCCATAGAACCCTCAAATGTGAGAAATATGTGAAATTTGTCTTATTTTGAATATAACTTATTTTATTTTAGACTCTGATATCCAGTTGCATCTATGTTTCTATAAACAAAAATGAATTTATTTGTTTTTAAAGCTTTTAAAAAATTTATCCTTTTTGATAGATGAATATATACTGTATTTTCTTTATCTACTCATCTTCTGGGGGATACCAGGTCTGACTCTGTAACATGTTTTTGTGAGTAGTGCTGCAAAAATTTGTGGATGTGCAGGTATTCCTGTGGCTATATTGATTTAGAGTTACTTGGATATATCCAGAAGTGTGTTATCTGGATCCTCTGGTAATTCTCTTTTCAGTTGTATAAAGAATATTTATACTGATTTCCAAAGCATCTGAACACATATGTAAAGACAACCTCCATCACTTTATTATTGTTAAATTTTGAAAAAAAAAAAATCAAGTGGTTGTAGCTGCATGGGTTTCCTTCTGGTGTCTCTGTTCTAAGCCATTGATGTACTTGTCTGTTTTTGTTCCAGTATCACACTGAATTTGTTGCTATGTCTTTGTGTACAAATTGAAACCAGGTATTTTGACACTGCCAGCATTTTGGGTTTTGCGTAGGATTATTTTAAGTTCTCTCTCTCTCTCTCTCTCTCTCTCTCTCTCTCTCTCTCTCTCTTGTGTGTGTGTGTGTGTGTGTGTGTATGAGTGTGAGTATGTGTGTGTGAGTGTGTATATGAGTGTGAGTGTGTGTGTGTGTATGAGTGTGAGTGTGTGTGTATGAGTGTGAGTGTGTGTGTGTGTATGAGTGTGAGTGTGTGTGTATGAATGTGAGTGTGTGTGTGTGTATGAGTGTGTGTGTGTGAGTGTGTGTGTATGTGTGTGTGTATGAGTGTGAGTGGTGTGTGTGTGTGTATGAGTGTGTGTGTGTGTATGAGTGTGAGTGTGTGTGTGTGTGTATGAGTGTGAGTGTGTGTGTGCTTTAATGCTTACATATGAGTTTTTGGATTCTCTGTGAAGAGTAACATTGATATATTGGCAGTGTCTTTTTCATGTCTTTCATTACTGTCTTAAAATTCTCATTATAGAAACCTCTCACCATCTTACTTTATAATTGCTTTTATTCTTAGATATTTTTCCTTTTTTTGAAACCATTGTGATTTTGTATTTTTTTATATTTTTTAATTGGATAGTTTCTTTATTTACATTTCAAATGTTACCCCCTTTCCTGGTTTCCCTCCAGAATCCCTCTATCCCATTCCTTCCATCTGCTTCTATGAGGGTGTTCCCCACTGACTCACCCACTCCTGCCTCCCCACCCTAGCATTCCCCTACACTGGGGCATCTAGCCTTCACAGGACCTCTCCTCCCACTGGTGCCCTACAAGGTCATCCTCTGCTGAAGAGACATTTTCAAAGACCCTTTCCTCATCTGTCAATACAATCATGTGGTTTATGAACTGGATTTGATTAATGTGCTGGTTTAGATTTACTGATATCCATAGATTGAACAATCCCTACATCTCTGAAATGAAACTACTATAGTCATGGAGATGTTTCTTTTTGTGAGTTATTGTACTGGTTTGCTTTTTTAAATTTACTTATTTTTTTATTTACATCCCAAATGTTGCCCCCTCTCAGTCCCCTCAAAGACCCTTCCCCCTCCCCTTTCTTTCTCTTCTGAGAGGGTGGGCACCCTGGTTATCTTCCTACCCTGGATCATCAAGTCTCTGCCAGATTAAACACATCCTCCCCTACTGAGGCAGACAAGGAAACTCTATTGGGGAACAGAGACCACAGTTAGGCTACAGCTTTAGGGAAAGCCTCTGCTTCAGTTTTGGGGGCTCTCATGGGATTGAGCTGCAAATTTGGTACATATGTACTAGGAGATCTCATTCCAGTACATGTATGTTCTTTGGTTGGTGGTTCAGTCTCCAAAAGCTTTTAGAGGTCCAGGTTTGTTGACTCTGTTGATCCTCCTGTGGGATTCCCAACCCCTTGAAGACCTTCAGTCCTCGCCTAACTTTTCCATAAGAGTCCTTGACCTTCATCCTTTGATTACTGTGGGTAACTGTTTCTGTTTCAGTCAGCTACTAAATAGATCCTCTCAGAGGACAGTTATGGTAGATACCTGTCTGAAAGCATAACACAACATCATTAATAATGTCAGGGATTGGTACTTGCCCATGGGATGGGTCTCAAGTTGGGCCAGTTATTGGTTGGCCAGTCTCTCAGTCTGCTCCATCTTTGTCCCTGCATTTCTTTTAGACAGGACAAATTTTGGGTTGAAAGTTTTGCGAATGGGTTGGTTTCTTTATCCCTCCACTGGGGTTACTCTCTGCCTCCAGAAGGTGGCCTCTTCTGGTTTCCCCATGGTTCAGCATCTAAGTTAAGGTCACTCACATTGACTCCTTGGAGCTTCTCCCATCTCAGGTCTCTCGGACATCCTAAAGATTTCTCCCATCTCCACACCTACACTTGGCAACTGCAGATTTCCTTTTATTCTCCTGGCCCTTGAGTCTCTCTCCTGTCTCTCGCTATATCTGTTCTGCCATTTCCATCCCTTTCCTCTCCCTTCCCTTCCTCCCTCTGCCTTCTAAGACTATTTTATTCCCCTTTCTAAATGTGAATCAAGTATCTTAGGCCTTCATTCTTGTTTAACTTCTTTGGGTCTGTGGAGTGTATCACTGGTATTCTGTACTTGAGGTTTTTTTTTTTTTTTTTATCTTGGCCATTCTTATTAGTGTAAGGTAGAATCTCAGGGTTGTTACAGGTTGATCAATGGAATTGAATCAAAGATCCAAAAATAAACCCACACAACTATGGACACTTGAGTTTTGACAATGACGGTGTTAGTCTAACTGGATGTCTGCATGTAAATGGATGAAAATAGATCCATATTCATCACCTTGCACAAAACTGAAATCCAAATAGATCAAGTACTTCAACATAAAACCAGATACATTAAATATCATAGAAGAGAAAGTAGAAAATAGCCTTGACTGCATAGGCACAGAAGACAATTTTCTGAACAAAACAGCAATGACTCAGGTTTTAGTATCAACAATTGATAAATTGGACCTCATGAAATTGAAAAGTTTCTGTCAGGCAAAATACACTACCAATAGGACAAAATGGCAGCCTACAGATTGAGAAAAGATCTTCGCTGACCTTGCATCTGACAAAGGGCTAATATCCAAAATATATAAAGAACTCAAGAGGTTTGCTAGTATTTCTTTGAGACCTTTAACTCATGTTCATTAAGGAAACTGACCTATAATTTTCTTTTTGTTGTGTTATGTCATTATTTGACCTTGGAATCAGGGCTATATTGGCTTTGCAAACTGAGTTCAGTAGTTTTCCTTCCTTCTCATGGGATAATTGATGGAGCACGGACATTACTGTTTAAGTGCCAGGTGGAATGTGTCACCAAATCCATCAGATTCTCAGCTCAGAGACATTTCATTAATGTTTCAATCTCATTTCTTGTTACAGATATTTTAAGTTGTTTGTACCTTCTCGGTTTAATTTTAGTAAACCATATACATTCAGATTTTTCTTCATCTCTTTCAGATTTCACAGTCTATTGGAATATACACTTTTCAAGGAATGCTCTATAGATCAGCTCAATTTCATTGGTATCATTTAATTTCTCCCTCCTATTTTTATTACTTTAGGTCTGTTCTCTCTTTTATCTTTGCTTAGTATTGCTAAGAGTTTGTGAAACTTAACTATCTTGTCAAGGAACCAATTTTTTCTTTCATTGATTCTTTGAATTATATTCATTTATTCATTTCCAGTTCATTTTTTCCTGATATTTATTGTTTCTTTCCATTTATTGACTTTATGTTTAGCTTGTTCCTATTTTGCAAAGATGATATGGTTTATTACTAAGTTTCATGTTTATTAGGCTTATTTATGACCTAGTTAAATACTTTCTATAAAATAAGATGTATGCATGCTGGAAATAGTGTATTCACAGTCAATTTTATCTACTATTTTGTTTTAACTTTAAAGCACAGACTCTTGTGCGCTCAGAAGTTTCCAAGTTAGAAGGAATATTTGTGATGATATCCTCCAATCTTTCTGATTAATCTGGCAGTAGAAACTATGCAGACAGCATTAGGATTCAATGAGATTGTGTGGAAAAATTGGAAAAGCACAAATAATTGGTACAGTTAATTTTTTATTTGTCATTTGAGTACATTAAAGTGTTTGAAAGTCAGTTTCTTTAACTTCTGTTGTAAAGATATCTACCTCCTGGCATTTTAAAAATATTATTATCTAGAAACATGGCTAGATAATAACATTATTGTGTAGAAAACAGAGATAAACTATGTCAATGTAAGCATCCTACTGCCTTGTATTAGAGAGATTATCATGTGTACATCTGAAACTATTTACTGTTATTTTAAATTTTGTCAGAATAGCAATGTGGATGTGTGTGACTCAGTGACAGAGTACCTTTAGGATACCGTGGTTAAATGAAACAGCACAGAGAGACATAGATATATATGCAATATTACCTTGAACATATAATATTTTGTAGGATGTCTTTGGCTGAGTTCATTTTACATAATTATGAAATAAAAATTTATTATTGAAAAGCATAATACAATGAATTGACTACTTTGTATCAAACTAGTATATACCTAATAAGATCAAAGTGACTGCATGAATCATGAAAACCTATATTCACTGAATATGTCTAGTTGAATATTCTTTGGGAGCAAAAGGTTCCAAAGTACTTAAATTCTTTTTAGTAATGCCCTATTGTTGTATTGTAGACATTATTCTTAACAATTAAATGCTTAGTTACAAGCCCAAAACAATACTTTTCCAAGTTTATGAAGGTGTATTTCCTAAGCTTCTACATATTTAAATGTAAATGTTGCCAAATGAAATGCATATGCATGTGGAATGATTAGCACAAGCAGGTCGGTAAACACCTGGATTGTTTTCTGTAATTGGTGTCTTATTTCACTTCATCATTTTTGTATGGTGTTAGAGATTGAACATAAAGCCCTACACAAGCTAGGCAAATACTTTACTACTGAGGTGTATGCCAAGTAGTCTCTTATTTACTTTTTTGTTTTCTTTCTTTTCTCTATCCTTTTTCCTGCCTTGTTCCTATTCTCTCCTACCTTCCTTCCCTCCTCCCTCTCTTCCTTCCCCTCTCCCTCTCTCCCTCCTCTTTTCCTTCTTTCCCTCCTCCCTTCCTTTCTGATCTCTTCTTTGGTGTATATGGTAAGAAGACTTAAGATATGCTATAGCATTGTTACTACCAGTCATTCCTATTGCCTCACCTACAGCAGCTTCTCTATCAAAGCACAGACTGGCCTATCGCAGCTTTCCTGGGCACGTGCATCTGTTGTTTGTGCCATAATCTGCCATGTATTCATTTCGTTGTCACCACGAAATGATCTTGAAGATGTTCCCGGAAGCAAGCTGTGCAAGGATGCAGCAAAAGGTATTTGACAATACTCTGGAGTTCTGGAGTACACCTCAAAATACTAAAGACTATATACAATGAACACATAGCCAATGTTATGTTAAATTCTGACAAACTGAAAGCATTATTTAAAACTCAAGAGCAAAACAAGTATGCCCATCCCCCCTCGCTTGTATGACGTAGTGTTCAAAGCCTTACCTATATTGATTAGACCAGGGAAAACATAAAAGCAATAAAAATAAGAAAGGAACAAGTCAAACTATACCTACTTGCAGATGACATAATTCTTTACCTAAAATACGCTATAGCATCTTCTAGAAATCTATTGGACTTAATAAATATTTACAGTAAAGGTTCATATTACAAAATCAATATTAAGAGTATCTTTCCATATACTTATGGAAAGTGTACTCTCAATGAAATAAATTAGGAAAAAGTTCAATTTAAATGAAAAACGACAAGACTCTATTTTGCCTGGTACATACTCTCCTGGAACTTGGGTGTAAAGCATGCCTGCTGTAAGCATCGAGGAGAAGCAGCGTCATGGCTGTGGTTATTACCCAGCACCTCCATGAAGGTTATTTTATCCTTCCCAATGTAGTCCAGTATTTTATTAGTGACAAAAATTCTAGACTCTGCCTCACTTAATTTAAAAGTTGTAGCTATTAGGACACAATGCTCACAAGGAGTTATGCTCAGAGAAGAGTACACATCAGTATTTATTAATGCAGGTGACTGTCTAATTATGCTTTGTTTTACTTGAATAGGACCTCTTTGAGGACAGGGACTTGGTGCTACTGTGCCTTCTGTACTCTGCTCTCCAGGTATGAGTTGAATATGTATTTCCTTTGGTACTCTGCTCTTCGGGTATGAGTTGAATATGTATTTCCATTTACTGTCTCAGAAAGCACTGTTCATCAAAAAGTTACACGGTGCTTGTGGAGGAATTCTATGTGGAACCTGGGTCTCGGCAATTGTATTACCTTCTCCTTCCACTTTCAATTCTGCTGAGAAAACACAGTTCTATCCACATAAGACACTGCAGTGAAGGTTCCTGTTAAGTTTATAAGTCAATTTGAAATTAAAAGAAATTGACATATACTAAGAGACTAGTTTCTCAGAAGAATAATAAAGATGAAGTAAAGAGATCATACTAAACATAGCCCTGCCTTTCTCACAATATAATTCCTATTTTGTCTGAGGAACAGTTAAAAAATATGTATAAATAACTGTGGACACGTCAGACTAGTCTTTACTGACTTCCTAAACATTTTATTTCCTATAAAAGGCAAGGTTTTCTTAAATAAAATTTCATGCCTTAGCTGTTTTTTTATTCTTATTTTTGAGAGCTGCATTATGCCTGATACTGTCGGATTATTTTCATTATAAACCCCTTCTTCACAAGAGGCTGTAACTGACCTAATAAAAAGAATGACTTTGGGCAAACACAAGAAGCATTTGCTCTCAGCTCAAGAGGACTTTTGTTTTTCCAGGTCTTGGAAATACAAATCTATTAAAAATCTTTCAAAATTATAGGAGTACTGAGGGAGCCTTGTATGAATTACAGTTTTTATGTATGTTTTCTTACCTGAATTCTGGTTTTTAAAGCATTTTGTGGGCCTTTATGCTTGGTTAGAAGCTCCTGTATTATCTGAATCAATTTAATGTATTCATCATATTTATCATATATTTTAGAGAGCTTTTGGATGTTTTGGAGAGGCTTTGAACTTTAAGAAAGACTTTGGATGTTTTAACAAGACTTACATGTTTGAAGTGTTGAAAATTCTACTGTGGGATTTTTAAAACTTTGAGTATTTTATTTTATGATATATTGTAATATTAATAGGAAATCTTGAAGATGAACAAGAAAGGAAAGGTTATGGTTTAACAGTGATATGTTTTGCATCAGGTGGACAAAGGGTCAATTGTGCTGTCAAGTTTTATGTCAACTTGATACAAAATAGAGTCAATTTGGAAAAGGAAACATCTACTGCAAAAATGGCCCTATTATATGGCCTGTGGGCAAAACCGTGGCATATTTTTTTGCCTGAAAACTTGGTATGAAAAGGCCAGATCACTGTGGGTAGTGCCCATGGGTATGGGTAGTGCCATGGGTTGGGTAGTGCCCATGGGTGTGGGTAGTCCCATGGGTGTGGTAGTGCCCATGGGTTGGGTAGTGCTAGTGATCACTGGTACTATAAGAAGGCAGACAGAGAAATCAGTAAGAACATTCCTCTGTGGTTTCCCCATCAATATCTGCCTTCATGTTCCTATCTGGAATTCCTTTCCTGACTTCCATTGATAATGGTTATAATCTGTAATGTAAAATAAGCCCCTTCCTCTCTCAAGTTGTTTTTGTTTAGTCAATGGTGTTTAGTCACAGCAATAGAAACATTAAGACAGCTATACATGTGATATAGCATTAAAATCAGGAATATATAAAGAACTCAAAAAACAGTCAAGGAAACACATTACCCAGTTAAAATTTAGGCTAGAGGGGTTATAATGGAGGAAATAAAAATGGCTAAGAAAGAAGCTGAGGGAGAGGGTCGACCCTATAGGGAGACCAGCAGTCTCAACTAACCTGGATCCCCTAGATTGCTCAGACACTGAGTCACCCACCAGGCAGCATACACCAGCTGATATGAGGACCACCAACACGTATACAGCAGAGGACTGCTGGGTCTTGACTCAGTGAGAGAAGAGGCACCTGACCCTCAAGAGATTTGAGGCCCCAGGGAGTGGAGACATCCTTTTGGAGACAGGGCTGGGGGAGGAGGTATGGGATGTGGAAGAGTTAGAGGGCAGATCAAAACCAGGAGGGGATAAAGACTGAACTGTAGGAAAAAAAATTAAAGAATAAAATAAAAAGAAAGAAAGAACTCAAAAAATGTTCACCATTCTTAACAAGTAGGAGAATTCAAATGAATTCAAATGAGTTGCATGGTTCTCTAGTCAGAACTAAGATCAATAGCACCTGACAACAAATCAACAAATAATAGGAAGCCTGTGGGCCACAAAGACCCCTCATTCACTGTTGATGGCATGCAAACAGACACAGCCACTCTGGAAATGAATATGTAGAATCCACAAGAAGCATAAAAAAAATCTACATATGACTCAGCTGTGTCACTCCTTAGCATGTATCCAACAGACTTCATATACTAGTCCACAGATACTTGCTCAGCAATGCTCATTGCGCTCTATTCAGCTAGCAAGAGAATGAGGGGAAAATTCCTAAATGCTGTACATATGAGTGTATAATGAAAATGTAGTACTTACACACAATGGAATACTGGTCTTCGGTAAAGGAAGATCAAGTCATGAGATTTTTCTGGTAAAAAGACCATCTAGAAAAAGATTATATTGAGTGAAGTCACCCAGATCCAGAAAGACAAATGGAACATGTTTTTTCTCAGTCTGTGGTTGCTAGCTCCAAGTCTTCAGATGTAAGTGTACAAATGTAGTAACCAGAGAAACCAGGAGAGTGTAAGGAGACCATGAGGTATGGAAAATTGAGAGAGAAATATCAGGATAAAGGTGATATAAAACAGGAAATTAAAAAAAAAATCAAGGAGGAGTGGGGTCAATACAGATGAAGAAAGAACAAAAGAGGGATTAATAACAAGGTGGTTTTTTAAAGCCTCAAGGAATCATATTATTTTATATTTACCTAAATTTATATACAGTAAAACAAGTCTCCTTCGTCTCTCTATATGTGTGTGTATCTTAAAAGACTCTAAGATACTTTGACTGAGAGTCCCCCTCACACAGCAGACCAACTTTAATAGCAGGCACAATGATCGTTCTTTACAATGGTTAGTCAGCATTGCCCAAGAGGCTCCCTAAACAATATAGCTTATCGCTGTTGCCCTTGATGGCTGACAGAAGTTCAAGGTTAACTTCTATTACTGAAGACACTGCACATTTATAAGATAGAACTTTGAATATTTTGCTCAAGCTGTATCTAACCTGAAAACAGCCTTCTTGTAGTCTAGCTCCCATGGTACCAGGAAAATACTGTGCAACCTGCCTGGAAAAGGGAGCAATGAATAGTGCTACCCAACTACAACACCTATGAGCCACAAAATGACCATCATGGCAAGATATCTGTAAATGTACAGTCCATGGCACTCACAAGTTGGTGGTAACCACCAGCTGTTTAATTAAGGCCCATTCAACATAAGGAAAGTCATGCCTGGTACTAGAAATCTAGCTAACTTGCTAGAACTAGTGAGGTTGTGGATCTTAAAAATTAATCGAGTACCATCACCCTCCTAGACCAGTATAATTCCTAACTACATTCTAATCTTGTCTTTGTAACGAGAAATAAGTGTAGCTACCACATATCACTGAAGAAGTCTCTCTTGATAGAAAATGGAGATCGTCTCAGAGAACCATAACTAGACAAAAGACAAGAACCAATGGGTCCATCTGTATTCACATAGATCCATCTAAGTCACAATAGATACATCTATTCACAGTCTTTATATCCATGGCTTAGAAAACATTACCAAGGAGGGTTGAATGATTATAAAAGCCAGAATACCGGAAGTCTGCTTTGAAGCAGTCTCTTCCAGAAATGCTGCCTAAACAAGATCTGAACAATGACAACAATTACTAGACATTCTAACCTGGCAAGTGGAAAATATGAAGGTCACACTCCTAGATAAAGAACTATAGGCAACTAATGACTATTGAAAGGGAGAATTAGTTTTATAGGGATGAGCCCTTAGTTATGTAATACATAGTGGTCAACTCTGAAAACATACACATACACAAAGAACAAAACCAGACTCCATGGATTGTGTTCATGCATTCACATATGTGTGTGTAACAGTCAGAGTGTAGTGAAAGCAAGAGGCTATCAATTTGAGAGTATGTGGGTGGGGACACTGACAGAGTCAGAGAGAGGAGACTGGAGACTGGCTAGAGGGATGAAAGGGGAGGGGAAAAATGTAATTATGTTTCAATCAAATGTATAAAAAGTTAAAGTAAAATAAATAGTAAAAATGTATTAAGAAAGAAAAAAAACATGAAGTGTCAGGTTTGGAGTTATGGTTCAATGGGTGTGGTGGTTTGAATGAAAAATGTTCCAGTAGAATAACTGGGATCTGTGAAAGACTCTGTCTCAAATTAGTAAGTTGGAAAGTTATAGAACAGGACACTAAGATACCTGAACTCCTTTCCTGTCTTCCTCATGCACATAAATCAACATGCACATAAGAGAAACACACACACACACATATAGACAAACACACACACACACAGAAACGCACACAAACGTGCACACACACACACAGACACACACACACTCACTCATATACTCTGAGGTCTCAGAAGGTACCATGGCTGCCCTGTGCTGAGGACGCCAGTTGTTCTGCCTCCAGCCCAGCAGTATTCATTAATTCATTTCATGTGTTTTGAAATCTCCCATCTGCCAGGCACTGTGCCAACACTGGGAATGCATGATGAAAAGGTTTCCAATCCTGCTCCTCTTCAAACATATAATAGTCAATAGGTCAGACTAAGAAGTAAAAAGGCATCATGATGCAATGTATTGCATATTATGGTAATTTATTTAATTAATACTCTCCATCATGAATCAAATTATGTGCAGAAATGACACTGACTATTTTCCACTAGATAAAGTCAAATTTTTAGTAAACTCAGAAAACCCAAATGTTTTAATTTAGAAAAGCCAAATATGAAATATATATGTTATATAAACATACCTATTTATATAATATATATACTTATAAACTTGTAAGTTTTTGCTTTGCTATTGGAAACAGCAATTCCCAAACCATAATTGTCTAATTCTCTCCTGTCATGTATATGCATCCTCCTTGCAACCAAAGATAATTATCCCTGAGTACATGAACCTAAAATTTGGATTCCGATGGTCTAAAACCACGGTGGAAGTGCTGAAACCACAAAACAAGGAGAAATGAGTACAGTAACAGTGCAGTCTGCTCAACATAAGCATCCAGGTCCAAAGGGAAACAGCAGGAATCAGTAGCTACATACATGATCTACTGTAACTTTCTTACAAACAGTCAAATCTGTTAATCCTTATTTAATTTTATTGTTTCAAAGAACACTTTGAAGTTTCTATGTTTAAAGCTAGGTTTAGACAGTGGAGAATAAAGGATACATTTATAATTTCTGGGAAGCCTGTTAGCTGAGCCTATAGCGATTTCTATCTTCATCGACTTCAGCAAAATACATAAAAGTTCAAGATAAAAATAAAAGGACAGTTTGAAACTTTTTGTTCTTACCTAATCATGAAAAGGCAAAGGCAAATCTGCCTCATTGGGAGTTAAGAGAGTAGCTTAGAAGCATTTTCTGACTTGCCCAAGATCACACAGCTACATAGACACAGAGCAAGGAGTGTGCTCTCCTGGTTTTGAAGATGTGCCTGGTGATAGCCATGCCAGGAAATCTGGGGATTAGAGATAGGGCTGTAGGCCATTCATAGTTTAGTATCAATCAGGCCCAGAGCATATAAACAAAATCTACAAGATAAGTTAAATATAGCAAATTTATCATAGAAAATCATCTGTAGTAAAGAAGAGCTTGAAAGATCAATCTAGGATAGCTGCTCTCTCTCCAAGAACCGAAGTCAGAGGAAGTCACACTACCCACATGACAAGAGTGGGGATGGGAAGGGAAGCAGAGGGCCCTATGCTGAAATGGAAACCTTGTAGGAAGACTCTTCATGTGGGGCTGAAAAGGAAACTTCAGAAGCAGAGTCAATGAGGCTGAGTGGGCAAGACAGACTGGATTTTCCATGCAGGAAATGCAAGATGAGCCACTTGGAAAGCCAATTTGCAAGACATCCTAAGGAGCCCAGGGAGCCTGTAGCTCTTGGAAAAAGTAGGGAATCGACAGGACAAATAAAGGTCTGAGGTCAACCTGAGGCTTGCGGATGGAACAGCCCTATTTGATCTGTTTGCATCTTTGTGATGTTTCATTTACAGAAGGAATTCAAGAACTCAACAAGCCTTGAAGTTCACCATTATACTTTTAGATACATATTAATACATCTTCATGTTTTCTACAAATGATGTTCTTCCATTTTTGAAGCTCAAGTTCGATCATTTTCGTCTTTTTCTTTTTGATATTATAATGTAATCACATAATTTTTTCTTTCCATTTTCTCCCTTCAAACCCTCGCATAGCCATTCCTTGATCCTTTTTACATTAATTATTGTTATATGTATGCATACATAGTATATACGTATGATATACACATATGATATATATACATATACATATGCATATGCATATGCATATGCATATGCATATACATATACATATACATATACATATATATATATATATCGCTTGGTCTGCATAATGCAACTTGGGAGTCAAGTCTCGATAGATACATCTATGAAACTTCTCCTGCATCTAAGGTTCAGGAAACATTGCAGAAGAGGTGTTAGAAATATTGTAAGAGCAGGAAGATTGGAGAGTTTGTTGTGAAATTATGTCTTCTAGTAACATTAGAAGCTATGCCCATAAGGTCTCACCAATATGACTGCCTAAGCATGCAATCAACAAGGACAGTAGACATATAAAATACAGGGGGAAAACCCAGAGGATTCAGCTATACTCAAGGAGCTACAGACAACTAAGGTGGTTGAGAGTGGGAAATATAGTCTTCCCCGAGGAAGAACACACCAATTTATAAATATTATTTTTAAAATAAAGAAATCAACTATCACAATAATTAAGAGGCTTATCTCAATAATACGTAGCTACAGTATTCACCAGCAGGGTCTAGAAGTTTGAGTACTGGATTTCAAGTTTTGGAGATAGAATCATGATTGACAAATTGGCACAACGGTCCAGAACTAGGCACTACCGGTCCAGAACTAGGCACTACCTAAAGTTTCAACATAACATGTTACTTTTCACTGAATCTCATTGCTTTATTTTTATTTATTTATTTATTTAGTCAGTCAGTCATTTCCAGGTGCCTAGGGATTGAACCTAGGCCCTCAGTCAAGCTAGCTAAACACCTCACCACTGAGCTGTTATCCTAAAGCCCCATTACATCATGTATCTACAGAGGGTGGTTTTATGGTTAAAAACAGAAGTATTCAGGCATTTGTCTCATCCATTTATAATTTAGAGTATTGCTGTGCTCAACAAGCAGGAAATTGTGAGGCTTTAAGTCATATAAGTAATTGGAAATAGGCTCTGAATGAGTACGATTTTTGGGTATCATTTTTAAAATTTTGGTCCAGGAGCTATTTTGAAAGAAGTTACTGTGAAAAAAGTTAAGAACATCATAAACAGGAAAACAGGATAGTAATCTCTGTTGCGAGGATATTGTATTGTTCATATTGAAGGTATTAACATGAGAAAAATGGACTTGGATTAAGCTAGTAGAGGGAGAAGAACTTTCAATCCCTTACAATTCTCCACCTATTAACCATCGTCCTTACTTTTATTTGAAGAGTGCATATAGGCTTATTGGAAATGAAATGATATCTAGTTTAGCAGTGTGGAAGTCTGGGTCTTCCTTATTAAAGAAAACAGCAAAGACAAAGAAGACTCTTGTTGAGTGTGGTCAGGGTGTTCCAAAGTTAGTTTATTTGTTCTATCATTATAGTAACAATCTTGTTATTTTCAGTTATTAAAAGTGTAGCTGGTGCTAATGGTCTCTGGAGGAAAAAAAGAAAAGAATGGGCTTCATTCCTGCTCTAAACCTACTCTTCAGGTCAGGAAGGGGAAAATCCAGGAGATAATTTGCTGGATTATCAAACTCCTGCAGACCACTGCAAGATCAGCATGGTCTGGCATCCCTAACACCTTCTGGCAATGCTGTTATCTGTCGCCCTCTCCACGTACTCACTGGGAAGCTTAACTCTGAGATGAGGTTGCCATCTCCTTAACCATTCTGGTGTTTGAGGTTTTTTTTTTTTTTCCTTCTTTCAAAGTCTAATTCTTGAAACAATTTTTATATCTTGAACACTTACCCTTATCTCTGTGTAGACGTTTAAAAGGTGTCTGTTAAAGAAAGCTACACCTGACAATAAATTCTTTAAGAAACATGGGATATCTAGAAAGATCAAAGACAATAGGGGCTGAAATTTGTAAGTGATGTTATTTTAAACAAATATGGGTGCAACTGATATCCTGTGACATTATGGAGTGCTATGATATTTTATACTTTAGGAACAAGAGAGGAAAAAGTTTGAAGATCAAAAGATGAAGGACAGAAATCTGAAAAAAAATTCAATATTGTTTAAACAGTTCTTATTGTAAGTTAGGATAGAACTAAAGTCAATGTAAATTCAATGAAAAAACTCACCTTAATGTTTTTAAAACATGCATTATAGGTGCGATGGGTCTTATAATTTTTTATGTATCCCCCCATTAATTTATTTATCCACTTTACATCCCAATCATTATTCTGAATGACTAGTACTCAAGCATCCAGAACACTGATCTAGGAGAGACAGATGTCTACCTGGGAGACAAGCCACGTCTATATAACTGTCTGTTACTCCCACAAGTCTTGTGTCTTCTTTGAGTCTGTTTCTCTGAATAAGCAAATATTATATCTATCTAACTTATTCTAGGAAAACTGCTTTAAAGGTTGGAATGGGGGAAATATATGGAAGTATTTTGAAAGATTAAAAATGCCCTGTTTATGTAAGCTGCCCTTCTAATGTGGTCAACATGGCCACAGATTGGAAGGGCTTCTTGGCTCTCAGCATACTCCACCTCTACATTTTGAACCACATCCTTGATTGCTGTCTATTAGCCCCTTACACATTCACAATCATTTACCTTCTGCCCAGAGGTAGCACCAAACTGCTTTTTATCTTGTAACTTTTAAATTGCAGGAAAGCAAGAAATACAAGTAAGAAGGCAACTTAGAATCCACAGAGGACCCAGCAATATACTACACATGCAAACCTAACTTCATATTTGGATCTTTGGGGATTGCAACAGACATGATCTCATGGCTCCCATATTGTGCATCATCTTGGCTCATGGATATGCAGTTCATGTTTTCTCAGTTAGCGAATGATCTGATGATTAGCTGATCTGTGCTGCTTGGGTGAATTTGGTAACAGAGCTTTGTCATTAATATATGAAAAACAAGCAAATTTCAAGGTTATGATCTTCATAGCTCTTCTACATTGTCTTCTTCCACTGCCTTAACTCTACTGCTAACACTTGATGTGATTTGGTCCTTCCTTGTTTATGTTACATTTTACGCCTGACTCTGTATCTGCCAATTTCTCCTACCTACACCCCACCCCAATGCCTACAAAATACCCTTCTGGAAAGGCTCATCATGTCTGATAAAATACTGGACTTACTTGAGGTTCTATTCCCCATGTCTGACTCCTAGGCCAACTATAAGCCCAAGGGTCTGTTCCTGCTTCTTCTGTGATGTCTGTTGTGTAGAGGAGAACATGTCTGCATGCACTGAGTACTCTGCCAAGTGCTTCTCAACATTCTGCTATGCTGAGGAAAAAAGTCACTGTCACTTGTTTGTTTTGTTTCTTTTTCTATACTTTCATTTTCTTTCTTCTCACCCATGACAATGTAATACATTGACTGCTTGTTACACCTGTGCTGTGTTCTATCACAGCATCAGCCCATTCTCTTCTCAGTCCTTCAATATTTATTTTCCATTTTGAAAACTCAATGGCTTAAATCCATTTTGTCTCCTTAATATGAGTCTCTATTTAAAGTAAGGCTATGTATTCCCTGGCCATCTGTCACTAAGAGTAGGCCTTACAAAATAATATATTTTGACCTCACCATGATTCATGTGTTTTTATCTTTATGTCCTAAATGCTGAAGAATGTTATTTAATTTAATGGAGGGTCATTGATAAACTTTTGTTCAAAAAGAAGTCTGAAAATCAATCAATCAATCGATCAATCAATCAATTGATCAGTTAATCATTTGGTAGGATTTGGGGAAATTATAAAACCATCTTTTGCTAACAGCTCTTTATCATCTCTATTACATGCAATGTGTATAGTTGGTACCTGTGTATGAGGTTTCGTTTCTATAGAACTAAACTCAGGTTATAGAATATAGTTCTCCTAATTACAAACCCACAGGTGAATAGCAACCAATGTTGACTTAGAGGTCAAATGATAGGAGCTCATTATTTGTGCCACCTCACCTCTTTGTGTGTTTGACGTGTATACCTGTACATCCCATATATGTGGGCATACGTCAGTGCATGTGTAAAGTTGTTGGGTTCCATGTCTGCTCTGCTATCAGGCCATAGGGCAGCCCCAGAACACCGCTTCAGGGGGTGGGAAGTGCAATCTGAGGTACCAGACAGTTGGAGCTGATTCAGGGGGTCCCCAGGCCTGTGATGAGGCCAGGGCTGTCTGCTTACTCTAGGCTGACTGACCCGAGAGCTGACCAGAGAAATCTACTCACCTCCACTCCCCAGCGGAGAGTGACATGTGAGCATGTGCCGTTATACTCAGTTCCTTTATCTGAGTACTGAGGCTCAGACTCAGGTCCTTGTGCCTATGCAACAAGCATTTTACACTTTGATGACAACACCACAATTCCCAGGGTCCAGTTTAATTGAATTTCTGTTCAAAATTTCACAATACTCATTTTACATAATGTTACATTTGTCATGTTTACAGGGAAACTAAATAATTAATGATGATGAAGGATCAGTTATTGAAAGAAATCTAAGAGACATTAACTGTAATAAAGTACATGCAGACAAGTAGATGTCAGGATCACATATGAGTATCATCATTTGTCTTTGGGCTTCTTTTTTAAAGTAAGAGGAGTGGATGGTTTTTATGGACTGTGATTTGAGGGAGAAAGTATTTGTTCTGGCTCAACTTTGCAGGAGTCAGTCCACTGGGGAGGAGCAACATGACAGACAAGAGTTCAAGCTGTGACAGTTAGGAGGCCCAAACAAAGCAAGCTACAAGAATGAGCCAGTATGTTTTGTCCTCAAAGATCTTGAAATGATCTACTTCTTCCAGCTGGGTCCTACTTCTTCATATATCCATCGTTCTCTCAAGTCATTAAAGTACCAGCTCACTCAGTAGTTGCAGCTCTTATGTTCTGGTCACAAATACCCTAGAGGTGTATTGCCTTCAACCTCTTTGGCACTCTTTAACACAATCAAAATGACAAATTGTGTTTGACTATTTCGTGCAACATTTCCCAGCAATTTTTTTCAACACGAATAATGGTGTTGACTAGTCTTACTCTAAAGTTCTGATTGTCAGTGGCCTTGCCCTTTCTGTCACAGAATTACTTCTGCTCTTATAGGTCTCCCTCTTTATCCATGGACTAGAGTACTGTAGATCACCTCAGTGATCTCTTTGCTGGTATATATTGATATTGGCATAGTTACTTCACATACAGAAGAGTGCTAACTAGTGTGACCTGTAGACTATTGTGGAAATAATGGAATGTGGTTTCAGAAACTGGTGATCAAGGTCACTGCAGCTTCCTTTTACTTTGTTAAGTCACTGGACTTAGGGAAAGCCAGTTGTCACATTGTGAAGACAATCAAAAGACTGTGTGGAGTGGTTTGTCTGGCAAGGGCTTCCTGGCCAGGTAGGGGCTGAAGTCTTGACATAAAGAATGAGAGTGAACAATGCCTCTAGCACACACACACACACACACACACACACACACACACACACCAACAAAACAATAACATAAACAAAAACCAAACAAAAACTCCTGCATTACTGGCTGGCTTTTTGATGTCTGTCCTGTGAGAAGACTTTAGGTAGAACCATTTAACAAGGCTGTCCATGAACTCCTGCCCCAAAGAATCTGAAAGAATAACTCTGTTCTCCTCAGCAAGTATGCTAGACTATGTATGTATAGCCAATGCACTGATACTCTACCACAGTATGCTAGACTATGTATGTATAGCCAATGCACTGATACTCTACCACCCATGGGCATCTCTTGGATTTGAGTCATAGTAAGCAAATAGAAGTCCTAAGTTGAACTACTAAGAAAATTAGATTTACCCTTGTTTAAGTTATTTTGTACATGTCTCAGATAGAATCACCTTTCCTTTATTTTGCATTTGTAAACAGCTTAAGTTAAATATTTTAAAGATAAACCTATATATATATGGAAGAGAGAATTTCAGTCAGAGTACATGAATTATCACTAAAGTATCTTTAATAGTCATAGAAATAGCTACTTTTATCTCTCAAAACTATGTCTAATAATGATCTCAGGTTGTCGAGTTTCAAGTTGCAGAAAGGAAACTAAGATAACAACATTTTAAAAGACACTTGTTGATATTTTCCAGTTCTGTGTAAACTTAACTAAATGCATAAAACATATTTTCTCCTGCTGTTGATTTTTTATTGTTCTGAGCCTGTAGTAAACATGAGGCTGCTGTGCTTAAGGCTATAATTTTGTGCAGGAAACCACAGTTTGGTCTGGGAATAATTGCCACAAGGACTATGATTGAAAGATAAAGTGAGTGAAACTCCTGTGACATTCCTATTAAAGTCTATCCTCTGTAAGAAATGTCTAGTTATTTCTTCAACAATGAACTCAATATTGGAGGGAACACTGTAGATTTCATTTTGTAGCATAACCAAACAGCAGTCTTACCTTTGATCTCTGCTTACTTCATGCAGGAAAGAAAAAAGCTGTAAATCTTTTCTTTGGGTCAGACTCTTTGGTTTAAGAACAAAGTAGATCTATCTACAATAGAGAAACTTTAAAAAGTTCTTCTTTGGCTTCAACCATGTCTATTATGCTCCCCATCTCCACCCACGATATCAACCATTTTATGAACCTTCACTTCATTTCATTTATGAAATTATAAAAAGTAAAAAAATTGGGACAAATTATATATGCTTTATTATTGTGGAAATAGTCTAGTGGTTTCCTAGGGCACAATACAGAGACTCTGAAAGCACTTTTGGATGGTTTATCTCACCCTTTGTATTGTAAGTTGGAATTCTCACATTATTATTTTTGTGATTTAAAAACTTAATATGAGTACTGTCATAATTAGGGTTTTACTGCTGTGAACAGATACCATGACCAAGGCAACTCTTACAAGAATATTGTAAACTCTTACTCTACATATTTAATGCAGGCTAGGTTACAGGTTCTGAGGTTCAGTCCATTATCATCAAGGCAGGAACATGGCAGCATCCAGACAGACATGGTGCAGGAGCAGCTGAGAGTTCTACATCTTCTTCTGAAGGCTGCTAGCAGAATACTGACTTCCAGGCAGCTAGGACTAAATTATTAAAGCCTAGACTCACAGTGACATAACTATTCCAACAAAGTCACACCTATTCTCACAAGGCCATACCCCCAAATATTGCCATTCCCTGGGCCAAGGATATACAAACCATCACAAGTACCTTTTTTCCCATCTACACCTTTATCCCAGTGCTACTCTTAAGTTAAAATGGAGGGATATGCTTTGCTTTCACTGTTTTTGAGAGCTTGCTTCTTATCATCTGTCCAATCTGGTATTTCAATTGTTCACAACACTATAAGTGTTTTTACCAGGAGATGTTAATGAAATGAACTCATGGAACTTGGCCTTAGAAATGGCTACAGTGAGAGCCACTCCCCTGTCAGGAATGTCTATGGAATATAGCAAAATTTAATGAAAAAAAAAAAAAAAGAAATTCAGGGACATGGAAACCTTGATTTCTTACAAATGTTAATTACAACATTATAGACATATACTCATTCACATGCAGTGAAGACGCTTTCAGGATTCATTTCGCCTTTTATTTTATACTGCTTTTGAAATGGTGCCGCATGTAATTCTGGATCATTGTCTTGGACCCTCTGTGAAGCTGAGAATGACTTTGGACTTCTGGTCGTCCAAATTCCACCTTCTGAGTACTGGGGTCAGAAGTAAACATGTCCACAGCCATTTTTTTTTTTTTTTTTTTTGGTGCCGAAACCCGAACCACAGCCATTTTTACGGGATGCTGTGGATCATATCCAGGGATCTGTGAGTCCTAAGCATACATTCTACCAACTGAACAACACCCATAGCCATAGATTTATTTTAAGCAGAAGTTTTCATTGTCTGAACTCATACAGATATATACAGTAAATAGGAAAGCAGGATGTTAAAGAATATTTTTGTTTATTTTTCTAAAGAAAACTTTAGATTCTATTGTTAAATTATTTCTAGAAGGACATTATTTTATTAATAACAAAATTAAATGACAAGCCTCAAAACTGATAGAAGGAATTAATTAGTGCTGATTCAACATATGAATCCTTAATGATTTCAATGGGACTGGAAGTAAGTTCTGATTTGTCCAGCCATTTGAAAATGTACTTTCTTCTTTGGCATTTGTGTATAAGAACATTAGTATTAAACAGAAAACTAGTGACCAGTAACCTCAGCTGGTTCAAGTCCAAAGCTCTGTTTTCCACAGACACATAAAATTAACTGTAAGTAGCCAATATTCTAGGCTGTAGTGAGGTCTGGGTGTGCTTCCTCAGCCTCCATTACTACATCCCGTCTGCAAACCAGGTGCACACAGAGTTGCAAGGAAGTAAGTCTGCTCACCAATAATTAATGGGTTGTTTAGTGAATGAAAGTCAAAGCAGTGGCAATATATTCTCCTGGAGAGTGTTAGAAAAGGTTTCCTGAAGCTAAAACAAGGGCTTGCAAAGGAAAACTTATAATTCCAGTGGACAAGAACAGTTTTTACACTCATTAAACCTCAAGTTTAACCATCAACCCCTACTTAAAGAATAGAGCGGGGATTTTTTTTTTTTTAACAGAGTGGCTAAAATGTTCCTTATAAAGAAAGCAAGGCCTAGCTAGTCATGCTTATGAGCTGTGAAAATAATGGCCCACTAAACATCTTCCTGTGTTTAACTGCTAAAAGTAAGACTATATTACATCCTTACACACTGAATATGTATCCTATGAATAAATTCAGCTGATCATTGGTGGGGGAATCTATATTTTCTGCTCTGAGATATTTGAAATAATTTCATCTAAGTACAACTATGTTTGAATCACATTTAAGGATGAAGATATGAGCACTTTTTTGGCAAAAGAGAAGAAAGAAAGAAAGAAAGAAAGAAAGAAAGAAAGAAAGAAAGAAAGAAAGAAAGAAAGAAAGAAAATGGAAAGAAGCTCTCTTCAATCAGTTGCTTACAGACTGCCTGACAACTATGTTGACTATATCCTTTTATATTGTATACAACCTTCTGTTATAATGATCATTGAAGGATAATCTCATTAATTCAACCAATTTATTTTAGTTAGTTCCCAACTCAAATAGCATTTTAATTGAAAATTGATTTTTTTTCATATAGCATATTCTGATAAGCAACTCAAATTATTAAGTCAGAAATTAGGGCAAAGGTAAAACATCAGTCCTTCTCAGCTTTAGGCTTTGTAAGCTACAATATTCACTTGTCAGACAAGATATGTCCTTAGGTAACAGTGGTGCAGATGTTATGGGCTGTGATGGGATGTGAGGTCTACTGTACAGCAAGGAGTTCATACCCACTTCATGCCCTTTGACCGTGGATCCGTGAGTGGGGAGGTTACAGGCAATGAACATCTTGTCAGTCTGCCTTCTATATATTCTGTTTAATACCCACAAACTAGTGCTGCTCCTATCCTTGATCAAAGGAGCTTCTCTCTGCAGAAAATGATGATTACGAAGAGACTCATGACTGGTAAATGAGATGAGAAAAAGTGAATGCTGAAGTTTCAGCCTTAAACTGGGCACACATCTCATACTCTCCAAGGTTTAGAGGACATTGCAGAAGAGGAGACAGGAATAATATGAAAGTTAGATAACAGACAAAAAATTCTCAATATATTGTCTTATGAACACGGCAAGGGCATGACACTCATGAATTCAGAGGCTACAATTCTTTACATGGGTCTTCACAGAAACAAGTCCCTGAACATCCATTCATAGATCTGGGAAATGCCTCAAGGGCTGTGACCCACCTAAGGGAGCTAATGGCAACTGAAAATTACTATTGAGTTGCCCATGTCCTAGTGCATAGCTCCATACCCATGCCCACTTGAAAGGTCCTGGTTAAGCCTAATGGGTTACAAAGTAAAGACAATCACAGAACAAAATATATGAAAATACACTGGAGTTGAGAGAGGAGGAGGTGATGAGCAGGGGAAGAAGATTAAAAAGGGTAAGCAATGAGTGTGACTAGAGTGTATGTATCATAGATGAATGAAACTCTTAAACAAATTCTAAAATCTGATTTTCAGGGTGGTTGTACCAGTTTGTAATCCCACCAGCGATGGAGGAGAGTTCTGTTTTCTTCCCATCCTCTCCAGCATCTGCTATCACTCGAGTCTTTGATCTTAGCCATTTTGATTGGTGTGAGGTGGAATCTCAGTGTAATTTTGATTTATATTTCCGTGATGACTAGGGATGTTGAACAATTTTGATCCAGAATTGTTCCTGCCTAAAATAAATGCGGGGACAAGAATGGAGCAGAGATTGAAGGAAAGACCATCCTGTGACTGGCCCAACTTAGGATCTATCCTATGGGTGGGTACCAAACCCTGACACTATTACTGATGCCATGTTGTGGTTGCAGACAGGAGCCTAGCATGGCTGTCCTCTGAGAGGCTCTACCAGCAGCTGACTGAGACAGATGCAGATACTTACAGCCAACCATTGGACTGAAGTCGGGGACTCCTATGGAAGAGTTAGGGGAAGAATTGAAGGAGCTGAAGGGAATTGCAACCTCATAGGAAGACTAACAGTGTCAACTAACCTGGACTTCTCAGAGCTCCCAGAGACTAAGCCATCAACCAAAGAGCACACTTGTGCTGATCCGTGAACCCCAGCATATATGTAGCAGAGGACTGCCTTGTCTAGCCTCTGTGGGAGAGGACGATCCTAATGTTGTAGAGACTTTATGTCCCAGGGAAGAGGGAGATGGGGTGTGGTGAAGGTGAGTGTAAGAGCACCCTCTCAGAGGTAAAGGAGAGGGGAGTGAAAAACTCTGGGAAGGGGAATGGAAAGGGGCAACATTTGGAAAGTAAATAAATAAAATAATTTGAAAATGAAAGAAAGAAATTTTAAAAAGAATTCTGTCACATATTGAAAATTGTCACCTTTTAATGCTCATTCATTATGAAGTAAAATTTCTAGGTAACTTAGATGGGAAAATTTAACTAGTTCATAAGTGGCTACCAATACCTATGGGACATTTTTATATTGATTTTTTCCAACATTTTGGTTTTATTAAAAAGTTGAATTTTGCTCCAATTTATCTTATTTTTAAATAAATTTTTAATAAAAGTAGGATGGCATTAATTTATCCCTTCCATTTCCTTTTGTCAGGTCTTCCAGGAATGCTCTATTCAATCCCTCACATATTCCCCTACTCTCAAATCTATAACCTCTTTTTTGATTATTATCATATGTACACACACACACACACACACACACACACACACACACATGTTTATATATGTAACTACAAGATTTTTCAGGGAATCATCTGGGCCACTTTTAAACACAGGTGGCTGTCCTAGGGTACTACAACTTATTGTAAAATAGCTGCAGGCTTATTGCTCTGGAGGGAGTTAGCCTGAAGGGGTAAAACTCATAAATGAAATATCTGAGTCTTTCCTTAGTGGGCATAGTGAGATGGATAACAATCCTAAAGAGTTTACAAAATTACAAAGATGAAATTACAACAACTGATGACGTATTTTCTTCTGACTGGAAATGTTACTTCTTGTTCTTTTTTTCATATTAGAACAGTAAACTGACTATTAATATTCAGTCAAACAACAAGACATGTTCCATGGCTTGCTTAAGTTAATGCTTAGTGCTTACTTGGTGGTAGCGTCCTGTCTTAGTTTGGGTTTTATTGCTGTGAAGAGACACCATGAAAATTCTTATATGGGAAAACATTTACTTGGGGATGGCTTACGGTTTCAGAGGTTCAATCCATTATCATCTTGGCAGGAAGCATGGTAGTGTCCAGACAGACATAGTGTTGGAGAAGGAGCTGAGAATTCTGCATCTTGATCCAAAGGCAGCCAGGAAGAAGAGTGTCTTCAGGCAGCTAATAGGAGGGTCTCAAAGCCCACCCTCACAATGACACATTTCCTCCAACAAGGCCACACCTACTCCAACAAGCCACACCTCCTACTAGTCCACTCCCTGGTCCAAGCATATTCAAACCACCACACTCTCTTGTGAATGTTATCAAATCTTTCAAAATGCATATTAAAATGATTGTATTGTACATTTAAAAAATAACAATCAAATCATGCTAAATAATGTCACAATTATATATAGAAATTGTAGAAGATTGTTATTAATTATAGTTTGATGAAAAAGAAGGTTGAGGAGGAATAGAAAGAAAGTTGAGGGGAATGTTTTTAGCCTCACTGTTGGAGGACGATTCAGGTAAGAAATGACGATAATGTCACCATGAGAAGTAGTCAAAGCAGGAAGAATGATGGAGAACTCAGGATGTGATAGGTGAAATTGTCTTTGATGGCTTGTTAGACTAGAGAAAATGGACCTGTGCACAGGTGACCAAGCTAGAGAAAGGCTGGGTGGTTGGATCTTTAATCCAGAGTGTGGTATAGTGCTAGACTTGTACTTCCCAGCCCTTCATCCTGAGGCAGCACCTTCCCCAAGTCACTTAGAGGCTCTGTCTAGTATAAAGGATTGGAAGAAAAAGAAATTTGGTTATTTTTTCGTTCCTTCTCATAAAAGATTAAGTCATGCATTATAATAGCAATTAGGCTTTATAAACAACACATGCATGCATAAGTCATAAAGAGTCACATGTCACTGAACTAAAGGATTTGTTTAAAGAAATGCATTGTTAGTTGAGCTCATCAATGTGGGGATACCGTAGACCATACCCACATATTTAACGTCAAAGGATCAATCACTCGTTATAACATGACCATGTTATAGCACGAGAGATTTAATGATATGTCATGTCATTGTAAAGTTAACAATTGCTGTAAGTAGAAAGAATACAACATAAGGTGAAAAATTAAAAGTGTATTATCATGGATTGAGAGATAACTGGGTGATTAAGATCAATTGTTGATCTACTGTGAGGGCCAGAGTTTGAATTCTAGTGGCCATATTAGACAGCTCATAAATATCTGCAACTTTAGCTCTAAGGGATCCAATATTCTCTTTAGTTCATCTTTGTTATAATCTCATTCAAAACTCACAATGCAATGAAAGTCCATCAGCTCCTATATGCTACACAAATTGATGAGAACTCTTACTTTCAACAATGGCTTCAAATAGCTTTGTTGGACTTAAAATAATTTATGGACAGAGAGTATATCTGATTTGCATCCTAGCATCTCATCACTCAATAACACATAGCTAATGAGTTATAGGGAAGGAAGCAAAGAAAATTAAAGATGTCCCTAATAGTTTTTTTAGTGTGGCAGTTAAAAAGACCTTCAGATCTCTTAGCACCTAACATGTCAACATACATTTGACAAAAGTCCTGTCTTTATCGATTTTTCATGAGATAAGTTACAAATAGGTGACAATGTATAAGCAAAGTATTCAGGTAGTCTGGGTGTGATTCAGCTTTTGTTTGCATTTAACTTAAGTGTATTTTTTAAACTACCAACTTGAAACATTGTATATATATTATAACTCCTTAAGAGTTCTGTCTATACTTTGCAAGGTTCACTATACAATTTGATATGGCCACATTCATAAACTCTCAAGGTATTTTCTACAACCTGCTTTCATGATAAACTTCTCTCTCTCTCTCTCTCTCCTCTCTCTCTCTCTCTCTCTCTCTCTCTCTCTCTCTCTCTTTCCTCTCTCATCTATGTCTATCTCTATATCTCTATCTATCTATCTATCTATCATCTATTTATGCATCTATTTAATCTTTGTTAGAGCTATGAGACATTGAAATCATTTCTAGGCACTCACAAGTCTTTAAGGCTCTCAAAAAGGGAAGTAATTATTTTCAAATCACCACAATGAGCTAAGTGAAAACATCTGCTACTTCTATTCCCACTATTATAGTAGAAAAACAGTCACACTAAAGACTATCTGGCTGCTGTTAAAATGGTCATTTTATAGGACCAGTACTGTACAGTGATATTATCTTATTTTTTTCTTTTAAGTTTCCCTATATACATTATGCTATTGATTTTCAAATACATGAAGATTTTATATATTTTAAGCACTAAACCAAGATCCATACAAAATTAGGAGAGAAATTATTTGAAAATTGCATTAAAATGTTTTCTGAGTAGTCAATGTAGAAGAAATAAAAGATTCAAAGCCATAGGCTATGAAGTACTTAGCAGTTCCAGATTCATTTCCTGAATCGTCATTGAAGGTTACCTTATTCTTCTGCTTTCTGGTATTGGAGTACAGTGGAAAAGTAGTTGCTACATGGCTCTAAACTATCACAGTTCTATTCTATGGCTTTGGATTTCATACGTGATATTATTTCTTCATGGTTTCAGAGAAAAAAATGACAATTCAAATTAAAAAAAAATTGAAATATAAAGTGATGCTAAGTAGGTAAAAGGAACTGTAGCTTTCTGTTACTTCTGTCAAAATAGTTTGAAAATATAGCTGAGATGGGAGAATCTGGCTTTGCACATTATATGAGGTTATTGGTTTCTCCCTTAGAAAAGTTTTAGCACTGAAACAGGGAGAAAAGGGGTTCAGTAGGCAAAGCTTTGTCAATTATCACCAATTGTTGATATTCATGTCCTGGAATTCTGTTTACAACCCCTCCAAAATACAAGTCAAGTAGTCCAGAAACATTTGTCGGGCTGCCTGTGTAGTTCATAACTACTTTATTTGCTCTGGTGGCTAACTCTTTTAAAGCAGGATCTTCTGTTTTTTTCCAGCCACAGTAGCCACACCATTGTTCAGAGTACTATACTTTCAGTTTTATAATATTAATAAATAAGAGTGAATAGTTACCACAAATGTGGGAAAGAGAAGAAAATGAAAGAAAACAAGCACATTTCTTTTATATGGATGATGCCATTGGAAAAAGAATTTCACAAAATTAAGGGCCGGACAGTACACATAAATCGCATCTATTAGGTTTTACAAGGTTGTTTTGAACTTACAGTTTGAGTTTGGGGATCTAGTTAGCAGAACACATTGTTAAAGGCCTTCTGCCCAGTGATCTGAATTCACATAAAGCCAATTGAAATACATGTGGATCATTAATAGGATTTTAGAGTTGAATTTAGATATTAAAACAGTAGATGTGAAGAATAAAACATCTCTTTGATATTGTTACTCAATAGTGAAGGCTCTTATGTGGCCAACAGAAATGCATTTAAACTGCAAGAAGTTTTTTATATCCAGTAAAAAGACTATTTGAATTAGCTTGAGTTGTGACCTATACCTTTCACAGTATAATAAGTATTCTTTTTTTGTTAAACACATGAGGTCATGATATCAAATTCTAGGTTTGGTAGACTATAAGAAAGTTTGAGGATGTTAGAAAAATAAAAACATCCATATTGAAGTTTGGGGAATTATGTATTTCTGATTCCCAGAATTTGGAGGTAAGAGGGAGAGCAAAACTGGTGACTGGTAGACTAGGGAGCACCTTGTGCCACAGTAAGTCTAATGGAGTTGGAGCTACAAAAATACATGTAATATAAAGTCATCAGATTTTGCACCGTGGAATACTTCAGTACAAGTTCTTGCTTTGAGGGCATCCACTGCCTCTGTAAATACAGAGTGTATAGGTTTAAAGTTGGTAATTATAGAACCCACCTTGCAAGATACGGAGAATGGTCATATATTGCTTGATTCTCAGCCTGGACAGCAGTAGGGCTTAGATGTGCTTTATATAATGAAGTGTGGTCTTCTAATACTAATGCTTTTAAAGTTTGATTGGTCAATTTCTTAGCTTTGTTGGAGAAAGGTTAGTAGCAGGGGAGGGTGGAGGTTAGTCAGTCTTTGGAAATACAGTGTCCTTGTCCTATTGCCTCTCTCTCTTTCTCTCTCTCTCTCTCTCTCTCTCTCTCTCTCTCTCTCTCTCTCTTTCTCTCTCTCTGCCTCTGTGTCTGTCTGTCTATGTCTCTTTCCCTTCTCTCTTTCTCTTTATATGATTCCTTTCTCATATGAGTAGAATTTTCATTGTTATAGCCCTTCACTGCCATGGTGTTCATTCCAAGTACCTTTGACCAAAACCCTACATACTGAACCTCTTAAACCATGAGCCAAATAAGCTCTTCTTTAGTATTTTTATGTCAACCATGTTGTTCACGGTGATAAAAAGTAACCAATAATCCTTCAAAAGCGTGTCTTTTTACTTATTGTTTACCATGGCCATTCTATTTCAAGCACAGTAAACTTTGCAGTCATTGAGGAGTGCACTAGGAATCATTTATATTTCAGTTTTAATCACCCTATTGTGTAACATGTGATAACTGAGTCCAAACTAACAAATGAAGTACCAACATTGGTGTATAGGAAGACTATGATGAGAAATATTTCATATCAATAAACATGTTGAACATTATTTAAACATGAATAGCATTATCGCTTTGGTAATGCTACTTAAAAAACAGTCATATTTTAAGATGTAATGAAGATTGCAGTGTGAGCAGTACTTTTGGAAAGAAAAAAAAAAAAAAAACTGTCTCTCCATCATCAAGAAAATGTTTCTTCGGGTCAGAAGCTCTGAATGAATCAGAAGTATTCTGACTCTGAGTGCTGCTCATTCCTGGAAGTTCACCTGATGTCTTGGAGCCAAATGAGTGGTTCTCTTTTAATGTACAATACATGGAATGATTGCCTTAGGTGATAGTCCAGGAGAAACACACTGTTGCTTTATGTTTGAAGCTCTCTCCTACGCCTCAGTTTCTGTGGAGTTTAGATTGTAGTTGGCTTTTTAATGCTATTCTGAGATCTGGTTGATATATAATTCTGTAGCTCTCATGTATAAATCTTGTCTTCATGATTTCTCTTCCCATTAAGATGAATGGTTACACTGAACAGAGGAAATTGGGCTTGGGAGATGGCTCAGTAAGTTAATGAACTTGCAGCAAAAATAAAGACCTGAGATCAAATCTCCAGCCCCCAATTAAAAGCTAGGAATGACCATGTGTGCCCATATCTGCATCATTGGGAATATAGTTGAAGACAGTTGGGTCCCCAAGTGCTTTCCGGCCTGTCAGACTGACCAAGGAGCTGAGCTTCATCTGCAGTTAGGGACCCTATATTAAAACTATAAGGTACAAAGTGATAAAGGAAGACTTCTGATGTGTTCAAGAACCACATACACACACACATAAACACACATACAAACACACACATACAGACACACAGACACACCCACAGACATACAAACATAGACACACATACCATATACATACAGAGAGAGAGAGAAAGACAGAGAGACAGAGACACAGAAATAGAGACAGACAGAGCGGCAGACAGAGACAGACAGAAACAGAGACAGACAGAGATAGAGAAAATTCTCACATACTTCTTCCTTGAAATTATTTCTTGCTAATACTTAAGCAAACAAACAAACAAAAAGTTTTGTGCCCTAGATGAAAATGCAAATTTTTCAGATTGTGATTTCAGCCTTGCCACATTACTGTTAGCCCAAAGGACACTGATTTCAGGAAGTAGAAGTGGGTCAGATAAACATACGCCCCAATAGGAGTGGCTGGAGACACTCTCAAGGGGAAAAGTTGGCTAGGAAGAATAAGAACAAAACACAGTACCAGGTGCCCATAGCTTAGATCACTTTTATACCCATTCAAATTAGTGTGTTTGAAACATTTTCGGTCATACAGGTTCCCACATATCACGATGTGAGAAAATGACACCCTAGATGGTAACTAGCCAATGGAATGGGTTCAGTGAAATTCGAATGGCACTAGAGTCCCTCATTCTTTCTCTAGCCAGTGGGAGGTAGCTGATTGCTTCATCCTCAGATCCATGCCTTAATATTATGGTGGGTTGACTTATACTTGAGAGATTTCAGATCCACTTACCAGGCTACTGGTGCATGATAAATGATCCAAAATGTATTTGCTAACTGAAAAAGGTTGTTGGTCACCTAACACAATAAAATTGGTAAAATTCCTTAACAGAATTCAAAAATGAAAACAAAATATGAGAAAGTAATAAAAGTCTGAGAAATAATTGAGACCATTTACAAATAAAACTTATTTAAAGGAAATCATATAGTGTAACATGAAGGTGAGTCTTTTCTCGAGCAATAGTATTTATAAACAGTGATTTATATATTAAGAGTCAAATGATGAAATAACATATTTTCTAGTATCTCGTACTAATATAATGAAAATAAAATGATAAAAATACTTTCCTTATGCACTATGTCTATTCTGTTTTTCCTTCTGAGTGAGATTCCTGCATTCTCCCTTGAGAGATTCTTATTAATTGGATTCTTTGGGTCTGTAGATTATAATATTGTTATCCTTTACAGCTAATATCCAATTATAAGCGAGTATATACCATATTTGTTTTTCTGGGTCTGGGTATCTTTTCTAGTTCATCCATCTAGTTCCACAATGTCATTGTTTTTAAGCCATTAATTAATTAATTAATTAATTAACTTTACATACTAATTGAAGCCCTCCCATCTCTTCCCGACGTCTCTTCACATAGCACCTCCTCCTATCCATCCTCCCCTTCTCTTCGGAGAAGAGGGAGGTCTCCTTTGGTTACCAACCCACCATGGCATATGAAGTCACTGAAGGTCTAGGCACAGCTTTTCCCACTGTGGCCATTGTTTTTAATAGCTGAGTAACACTCCACTGTGTAAATGTATCATATTTTCTTTATCATTCTTTGGTTGAGGGACATCTCCTTGTCCTTGTAGTATGGTAGAGCATCTTTTGGGTATATACCCAGGAGTGGTATAGTTGATTCTTGAGGTTGATTGATTCTTAGTTTTCTGAGAAGCTGACAAATTGATTTCTAAGTAGCTTGACAAATTGGTACTTCCACCAGCAATGCAGAAGAGTTCCCTTGCTCCATATCCTTGCCAGCATGAGCTATCACTTGAGTTTTTGACTTTAGCCATTCTAATGGTTGTAAGCTGGAATCTCAGAGTCATTTTGATTTGCATTTTCCTAAGGCCTAAGGATGTTGAACACTTTTTAAAGTGCTTTCCAACACTTAGACATTTCTCTGTTGAGAATTCTCTGTTTAAATTTGTACCCCATTTTTAACTTGCGTTATCTGGCTTGTTGATGTCTGGTTTTTTGATTTCTTTATGTATTTTGAGTATCAAACCTCTGTCAGATGTAGGGTTGGTGAAGATCTTTTTCCATACTGTAGGCTATAGGGCTATCCTTCCTGGATGAGAGTAGACGTTGAGGATGGGAGAGGAAGGATCAGGTTGGGAGAGGATAGAGGAAGAGAGTACTAAGAGAGACAAGTGGAATGGGGACGCCATCTCTTGGATAAACTAGAAACCCAGGACAATGGAAACTCCAAGGAATCTATGAGGGTGACTAGAGCTAAGACTTCTAGCAATGGGAATATTACATTTGAAATAGCTATCTCCTGTAACCAGGAACGACTCCCAATAGAGGGAATGGGACAGCAGCCTCAAAACCTTTGACTTATAATTTGTCTTGCCTACAAGATGTGCAGGAGTGAAAATGAAGAAGAAATTGAGGGAATGGTCAACCAATGACTGGTCCAGCTTCAGATTCATGCCATGAGAGGGAGCCCACCTCTGACACTGTTAAAGATAGACTGCTATACTTACAGATAGGAGCTTAGCATAACTGTCATCAGAGAGGCTTCACTCAGCAACTGATAGAAAGATACACAGAGACCCAGAGGAAGGATTGTAGGAGCCACAGGGGTTAAGGACATCAGAAGAAACCTACAGAATCAACTACCCTGGGTCCATAGAGGCACATAGAGACCGAACTGCCAACTTGAAAGAACGTATGGACAATCTTAAGTCCTTTGAATGTATGTTAACTGTTGTGTAGCTTGGTCTTCATGTGGAACTTCTAACAATGGGAGCAGGGCTTTCTCTGACTCTGTTGCCTGCTTTTGGTACCTTTTTCCCCTACTGGGCTGCCTCATCTAGTCTTAATAGTAGAAGATATGCCTAGTCTTATTGTAACTTGGCATGTCAAGGCTGGTTTCTATCCATGGGAAGCCTCTTCTTATCTGAAGAGAATAGGAGAAGGAGTGGAAGGGAGGGACAGGAAGAAGAAGAGAAGGGAGGACTAGGAGGAGAGGAGGGAGAAGAAACTGCAATCTGGATGTACAGTGAATTAATTAATTAATTAATTTAATTAAAAGAAAAGAAAATAGTTTTCCTAAAAATTTTTATCTTTATTTTCAACAATGATATCAAATCAGTAAATAATTACACATCTGGTAATAATTAGTAGTGTTTCACAATTGTAGGTAAAACACTAAGATTTTTAACAGGAGAACATGGCCATTGAATCGATTAAACAGGGAGCATATGGGCTGACAGAGATTGAAACAGCAATGATGGGGGCCTGTAAGGATCTGGCCAGGTCCTCCATGTATATCTTATGGCTATTAGCTTGTGTTTTGGGGAGCCTCCTAACTGTGGGAGCAGGTGTGTCTCTGACTCTTAGGCCTGCTCATGGGACTCTTTCCCTCCTGTTAGACTGCACTGTCCAGCTTCAGAGTGAGGGCTCTTGCCTTGCCTTATTGTATCATATTGTGTTTTGTTGGATTTGGTGGTTGTCTCTTGGAGGCCTGCTCTTTTCCAATGGAAGATGACGCGGGAGTGGATCTGGGGAAGAGGGGAGGTAGGGTGCGGTAGGGTGCGGGGCTTGGGGAGTGGAAGGAATGGAAACTGCAGGCAGGATTTGTTGTACTAGAGGAGTTATTTTTTAAAAGTATCATTTACTAAAGAATGTTAAAATTAGATTGAAACTGTTGATTAACTAAAACAAATCTGAAGACAATTTCTGAGTGTCATTTTATTTTTTACAGAGAGGCGCAGGCTTGTCTTATAAAACCTATTATTGCACCTCGCATTCAAGAGTTGTTTTTCTACTGAGTTTTATGAAGAAAAGGAGCTCATTTCTCAAGAAGATTCCTTTGGCCTTAGAAAGAATAGTTTGTTTGTAAAGAGTGATGTGATCATACTTGGACTAATAAAAATACTGAATTTGATGTTGTGTAATTGTATTGACTTGATTTTTGAATTCTTTTCTGAAAGTTACTATGTGCTTATACTACCTGCATTGAAACAGTGCAATGAAACCGATTTTTCTCTTTGATATAAAATACATATATTTAGTATTATATAAATTTTTATAAAATAGGCTTCCCTTTCAATATTAAATCAGCACTGGGAAGAACATATCTTTCCACATGTTAAAGGTGTCAAGAACAAACAAAAGATTTGGATGACCCCGCTATTGACATGATTATAGTCTGTCTTTAGTAAGAGAACTATTCACTGATGTCTTGGTCTCTGGGACAATGTTAAAATGTGAATGAAGGTCATGTTTAAATTTTAGTTTCAAAATGTATTTTTGCCTGAATTTTGTCTAATCAAAGTATAGTTATGATTAGGTGACAAAATAAAATACAATTTGGGAGTAAAAGGAAAGGGAGGCAATTGTAGTTGGTTACTGTAGTTGTTTAATAGCAATATTGAAGTTTTGATATGTAACAGCCACAAAACCAGAAGCCAAACTATAAAAGATATTTGTGTTGCTATTTAATTTTAAATTAATAGCAGATATTTCCATATTTTAAAGACTTGAAAACAACAAAGCATATTCCTTGTAGAAAGCTATGATGGTGAAGCATGAATTAAATAAAATAAAATTTGAATGTATATTTGACTTTATAAAACATTCATAGTATTTCTAAAGTGAATATAGAGTATGCAGTTACCATGGGCATGTCACTGTGAATATTCATGTGAATGTATATGTAGACAGCCTCAGGATCAGTAAATTTAATGTTATTTCTTTATTGAGTAGTTTTTAAAAAATTGAAGGTAAGTCAATGATATTTCAGAATAAGTCTAACTGAAAGCAAATATTTTTATAAAGTTAGTTCAATTGATAAGAAAAAAATAAGTTTTACAAAACATGCACGTACTTTGTTTCAACTAAACCAATTGTTACTAAATGTTTTTGTAACATCTTTTTTATATAATGTAAGTTGGGTTTTCAACTTTTTGTATTTTTATGGTGATTTTTATGATAAATAACCTCCATAGATTCATGAGTTTGAGCACTTACTTTCTAATTGGCTGTGGATAGCCCCGCCTTGTATTTTGATACTAATTCCCCTTTCCTGTGGAGGGCTGCAGAGGAGGTGTGAGTCATTACAAAGGTGATTTCTAGTGGACCTTCTGCCCATCTTAATTTGTAAAATAAAGGCTGGAGCCAGTGATTGGGCAGAGGAAGGGGAGGTGGAGATATAAAGGTTGGTGGGAAGAGAGCAGGCGGGGGACGACTGGAAGACAACTGGAGGAAGACAATGGAGGAGAAAGACAACAGAAATGACAGAGATGACAACTGGGGAGAGAAGAGAGAGAGGACGACTGGGGAGAAGAGAGGAGAGAGAAGATGACAGAGGACGATTGAGGAGGATGACTGGGAAGCAGGAGGTAGAAGGACAAACACAGAGTCTGGAATAACCCTCAAGTTATAAGGATCTCATAGCTGAGGAACAGAATAGTGTAGGGGTATCTGCCCAATCTAGGCTTACAGAATATATTCATAATTACTGAGTTGTGTTTTCATTGACTGGTCCTATTCAGGTTGGAGATTTAAATATCTCCCACTACAGGTGCTGTTTGGAGAGATTATGCAATCCTGGGGGCAGGTTTTGAGGTTTTATAAATTAGACCCTCTTTACTTTCTCTGTCTCTGCCTTCAGAATGATAATAAAAATGTGATTGGCTGTTTCAATGCCTCCCATTATAATGTACATTGTCCTAAAAGTACTATAACCTGGATGAACACTTTTTTCTCTAATGTGCCTTGTGTCAAGGTATTTTTTAATCGCAACATGAAGTAAACTAGAAGATAAATTGGTACCAGGAGTGAGGTTCATGTGGTAAAGTGACTGTGTGTCTTTTGTGTTCTTGGCGTATTTTGTGGAGAAATTTGGAAGTGTAAGTTGAAAGGATATTAAATGTTGAAACAGGTTAATGGGCCTTTTTACAGAAACTTGGAAGGTAAGAGTGCTGAGAGAAATACAAACTCTAGAGGCCCAGCTCACAAACCATCAGAGGGAGTAAAGACTCTAACTATAACCAGGCTAGAAGCGATTTATGAAAAATTTGGTAAAAAATAAAAAAAGTCAGTACTCTGCCATTGTCCTGCAAATTTAAATGTGGCAGCACTTAGAAGTAATGAGCTAATTTCTTTGATGGAAAAAATTTCAAGACAGTAAAACATTGAGTTTATAAAATGGTTATTAGTGATTAGTCTTATCAAAGTCTATGATGAAAAATAGCAGCAAATGGGACAGATCAAAAATTTTAAGGGGTGGTGGAGTTTTGCATGGGAGGAGAATTGAGACACTGTTAAAGAGTTCCATGGACAGCGAGCTATACAAAGAGATGAATGTCTGAAAAAAAAAAAAAATTAAAAAAAATTTTATGTGAGTTTGAAAGGAAATGTATTAGTTACATATGTTATAAGGCTAATTGAAAGTGTATAGATAAGATATAAGTGGATTAATAGAAATGTCTAGAGGAATAATAGGAAATTGTCTGAGGGCAAGTCTTCATATGCTGAATCTTAAATTCATGAAAGGAAAAGATTTAATGTTTCAGCTCCTAGAGTGAAATACATATAGGGAATATTGCACAATATCAAATACAGAGCTACTGTAAGTATAGTTCATGGATATAAGCTTTATCCAAGCCAGCAGTAACAGTATATTTCACTAACTGCTTAGAGACAGTTATAGATTGAGGGTCATGATTTTGTCCTGCATGTTTTCAGAGAGACACCAAGGCCATGAAATATGTGACAAAGTTGGGGTCCTTGCAAGAAGGCCCGGAGAGGCCCTGTGGGAAGAAGCTATGATGGTAAGCCTGGGTTGTTCTGGGAGATGTGGGAGATCCCACAACTTGAGACATATGCCAATGAACTCTGCATAAAGTGATAATCAACCTAAAAGATAAATGTATGTTTTAGGCAGCAGTGATGGAGGGATAGAGCTATTTTAGCCCTTTGAAACTGAATCCCCAGACAATGGACAGCAAGCTTCAGAATTTGGTGATTGCCTTCTGGGCTTTAGTCTAATATTTCCTCACTGTACCTTCAAGTCTTCCTTCTTGAATACGATAGTATATTTTGTGTCATTGTATGATGGAGACATATTATCTGTTTATTGATTTTACATGAAGTAATGGTTAAGGCATTGCCTTGAGTTTTCAAATTATGGATTTTTGACAGCTTTGAGACTGATTAATACTATGGTGACTTTTAAAGTTGTACTAAATATGTGGTTATTTTTTTATCATTTGTCATGATCTTTGATGTGGGGTGCAGAATATACTAATTTGAATGAGAAATATCTCCCAAAGTCCATGTATTTGAACACTTAATCTCCTGTTGGTGGTCATTTGTAGAAATGATAAAAATCATTAGGTGATGAAATCATTAAGCCTTGTTTACTGGCTCCTTAGTCACTGGGTGGATTTGATATTTATAGAATCTTCCCATTGTTCCCTCTTTCGGATTCCTGTGTTTTGATGATAACGTTTTCAGCCAGCTCCCTGTTCCTTCTGCGATGCCTTCCCTGCCTGTTTTCATTCCTTCCTCACCATGATGGAATGTATCTTTCTAGAAACACCAATCAAAATAAACCTTTTCCTCCCTAATTGCTACTTTTTAACTTTTAAAAGATGAATGATATAGTGTGACTGTTTCAACCACTGATATGATAGCTCTGAAATTTTGCAACCTCACAACCTCACAATCTCATCAAACCATTTAGAATATAAAAGTTGTACCACTTTTTAAAAATTACATTTCAACTAAAACACACACACACACACACACACACACACATATGCCCTTAACAATTCTCCTAATGTGCTTTTACTGTAGATAAACACATTAATCTATATTTTCAAATAATGAACCAAATATAAAGTAGGGAACTTCTAAGGAGCAAAGATATAAAGATGAAACAATGACAATTTAATAAAGCATGCAGCATGTGCACACATATGTATACACAGGCATTTGACACTTGTAAATGTAACATCAAGTAATAATTTTGATTGCATTTTCCTTGCTCACCAAATATTTGATATGTTAATAATAAAGTCATGTTAGTGGGCATGGGAAATGGCTTGGTGCTTGCTTCAGAAGTGTAAAGACTGGGTTTGGATCACCAGCAATAAAGTAAAAAGCCAGATGCAGTAACACATCTGAAATTCCAGAACTGGGGCAGCAGATGTGTGTGGATCCCGAAAATTCATTACCCAGTTAGCCTAGCCTAGTCTATGAATTCCAGATTTAATGGCACACACCCTCTTTGAAAAACTTTACTTTTGAGATCATTCTAAAAGTTCACTAGGAAGAAATAGTTTATCATTTTCAAGGATGTGTTTTCATATGGACCCTAGTAGGTGGCATAGGACTTGTTCTAGGCTTAGGAATGCCATTCTCTCTTGTTCAGTTATTTGCTCTTGCTTCATTTAACTTAACATCCTCATGCCTGAATATTTACAAAATAAACTTGCTCACCAATTTAGGGTTAGTCTAACTGGAATTAGATAATATAAACCTGTGAGTCTACTTAATTGATTTTGTTAACGCCATTGTACTCTAATATGAAACCAACAAAAGTAGAAGTCTATGCACCCCATTTTCCCATTGTCACAAAGCACCTCACCATATGCTTCCTCATGGCTATCAGACAGAACCAAGTTTTCCTGTCTGAATGCTGTCAGGATAGATTGATTTCTGGTAGATTTGGTGAATGTCTGTTTTGTTGTTAAAATGTGTAATAAATTTTTGATGCCGAATGTTATTTTGTACTTTTATAGAACCCCCTTTTGAGAACCCATGAAACTGATATAGTCATTGACAAAGGACAACCAGGACATGAAGAATTACAAAGAAATGTCAGTGCTGCCCACCAGCTACCCAGTCAAGTAAAGGATCACTTGCCTTAGGCAATAAGTGGCATTTTACACCAATGTAAAGAAAAATTAAATTCATCAACATGGGCTTCAATGGAAAGATAATTGAGGGGCCTGAACTTAAGGCTATCAAACAACAGGGTTTGTCCAAATAGGATATCCTCTTTTTTTGTGATTTCTTCTTTTAACTCCATTTGTTTCCTTCCTTTACTTCTTAAGGCATAAAACTAACTTTTAAAAATCCATAGATTCCACCTGTTCTCTCAACACCTGGATGAAATACATGCACAGAGAGAAGAGCCACATGATCAGAGCAACAGGTCATAGAATTAGAAATTCTGTTTTGATAGATTTTTTTGAGACAATCAGCGAACTTAATTAATGTGTCCAACCAGCTTTGAGTTTCTATCAGGTAGTCTGTTGTAGCGCTCCTAAAGTGAGTCATTTGATCCGGTTGAATTCTTGGACCCCTTATTAATCGAATGTTATACAATGTATATACTGCTGTAAATTTTAGGGAACAACCCAATTTTTCAGTAAAATAGAATTTTTTAAATAGTTGTTCAGATATTGATTCTCATTCCAACCTGCTTTACATTTATTGGGCATTTTCTATATGCCTAGAATTGTGATAGGAACATTATACACAGTGTTTCAAACGCTTACAGAACCCTTTAAGAACAAATAATAATGACAATTATAGAATTTTAACATGTCAACTCTACATCAATGTAGCTACAAAATGACAGAACCAGAATTGAATGCAGAAATATATGACTCCAATATCTATAGTTTCTTCTAATATGCCTGTGAAGTAAACTATGGAAATGTCCTTTACCCTTAACCAGAGCAAAGAACAATGATTTTAAAAGGTAAAAGGTGTTTGCGATTTTCATTATTTTCTCAGATTCCTGGTCCAGGCCATGTGACAAATTAACATGTAAAACATTTCCTATAGATCTTTGTGCTTTTATTTCCTGGGTGTTTAAGAACCCTTCTATGTGTATGTGTAAACCATCACATATATTTACTCCCAAATCTGTCATTCTATCTAGGTGGCAATAAATCTGTTACATATTTCATGCTCAATTAAAAAGAAATCTTACAAAATTCCCATGTATTATGGAAAGATCGCCATCTGTCCCTTCCTTAAGTAGGACCACCCTGATTATGTTAAACGTGCCCTGGCTCCCGTTAAAATTCTCTAAATACACATGAAGGAGAAACTGTTAAAAATGAGTTGTCAGCAAGAAACAGGAGAGAGTTAAACAAAGAAAGAAACCCCCAAAGAAAGTTAAGCAAAAAGAAGTATCTCAAACCTCGAGGCTTAGATTCAATTGAATAATAACCCTTCCCCTTCCCTTTCATGACTGATCCATACCAAGACGCAAATGCAACTTGAAACGGATCATTCTGGAAGCTTCAGGAGTTCGGTTAATTTTTCCTTCCTGTTCCTTTTTTTTTTTACTTGGAACACCTTTAGGCCTTGGGATCTGATTGGAGCCAGGAGGGGGAAATGCCGAAATCCTATAGGGAAACCTAGCTCTTGGGGTAATTTAGACCTGATTTTGGGGGGGGGGGGAACAAAATGTTTCTGTATGTTTTATGTTGCATGATTTCTGCTTGTAAAATTTCAACTGGCTTGAAAGCATAGAAGAATCTCAGATAACAACGCAAAATCTAGATAACAGTGGAGAAGAAAGTGATTTTTGGAATCTTTAGGGTAAAGTGATGCAGTTAGCCTGGATTCTTACCTTGTTTTGCTTTCAGCTATGTGATTATTTTCAAATGTTCTTCCTGGCCTTTTCTGTGTTAAAATGTACCGCAGCAAAGTCTAACTGCGTCCAGTCACTAGAGAAATGGAAGCATCCTATTATGGTGTAAAATTCCCCCTTTTCCCCCCATCTACTTGACTAAACAAATACTTGCTCTGCAACAAGTGTTCCAGGATAAGCTCTGACCACAAAACAATCAACAAAATGTACCTGCCCTTATGGATCTTACATTTCAGTTGTAAACACAGACTGTGTTAGATCCTGTTAAGTGATGTGTGGAAAAACGAATCCATGTGAGAATTTTTTCAAAAAAAAAGCAGTCAATTTAGGACTGGCTTGCCTATAATGAGCATTTAGGATATCCAGGAGGAAAGCCGCACAAGGCAGGACCAGTGAGAAAAGTAATGGAAACTCAGTGGCTGGAAGGGAATCAACCCAAAGACGTCCTAAAACGCATGCGCAGGAGATGAGCCGGGCACACAGACAATTCCCAGCCTCTACTTCATGCTCACATGTGAATAAACTAGTAAAAGCATGTTCCCTGAAACAGCTGCTATTTCACCATGATTGAAGAATCCAACTGAAAAGATGTTGCCACCTGCACTACAATTTGTCCTTCACCTAATTCGCCAAGGTGATTAGTAGACACGACTTTAGAAATAGGAGATCCAGGCACACAAGAAGAGATTTAAAAGTATATTTAAATAAAAGGCGAGAAATTGAAAACATTAATTTTTTTGCTGATCAATCCATTTCAAATAAATCAATTAAAATGCAGCATGAGTATGTGTATGCTCCATTACCGTGTTCCTCATCCTGTCTTGACTCCTCCTCCCTCTTTTTTCTTACCTTTCTTTAAAGCCTTTCTCTTTCCCTGCATCTGTTCTCCTATCCTTGCTATAGGTTATAGGCTGTATGAATCCACCTGTATAATATCATAGAAGTGACAAGATTATACAAATAAATAAGCCATTTGGTTTTCAACTGTAAAGAGTGAGTTGGGCAGGGCCTGGGTGCAGCTATGGTAGCAGCAGAAGGGATTATCGTGACTGTGAGACATTTTATAGCATGGTGATGTTCTTATCTTCTAAGACACCGTACCATAGCTTTTTAAAATAGCACCACTGAGCAAATCAGTTTGGAGTTACATGAGACCTCTCTATATTATTTCTTAAACCAGCCTATGAATTACACAGTACCTTAGAATAAAGGTTTATTTTAAAATATTAAGTCATCTTAGAGGACATCATAAAACATCTGACATCTTTCCTCACAGCATGCTTTACCTGTTATCTTTCATGGATGAGGCAATTTTTGATACCAAAATGTCTCTGGTATTCCTGGTATAATAAAGCAATCATACCAATAATGTAAGCTCATGTTTCTTTTTAAACATTAAACTGTAATACTGTGACATCTGCGTATTGTGTATTGAAGCTGATGGGTATAGCCAGTTGAGAGCAAAGACCTAAGTGAACAGAAATGATTTTCAGAGAGAACGATAAGTTGACCTCAAAACTGGTATTAGAATGTCTGGAAGGAGGAAAGGGAAGGGGTAAAGTTATATAATTCTATTTTAATTAAAATGTATTCAAAGTAAAAACTCATATAAAAGGGGTCATTTAGAATGATTTTGTGATGAAGAAATGAAGTGAAGTTGACAGTGATTATTAGTATTGATTGTCAGCTTGATTGGAATCTGGTTTTAACAAGGAGACATGTCTCTGAGCAGGACAGATTAGCTATTTTTGAAAGTATTAACTGAAGCAGATATATTCTTCCTTGCACTGCAGGGGTTGATATCTTCTGTTCAGCCATCAGGAAATCTGAACAGAAATAAGTAATGCTTACTATCTGCCTGCTTTACTCTTGCTTTCAAATGCATCTACTCTGCTGCTGCTGCTGCCATCTTTCATTAATACCACCTTCTCCGTGTTCCCATGGCTCTTCAGGAATCCTCCTGCTCTTCCATCACCAGACTGGGACTGTTGAGACATCCAGCTTCATGGATTGCACAACTACCGTCTTCTCTGCCCCTCCACTGTAAGACAGCCATTGTGGAATTATATGACTCAAATTTTCTAAGCCAATCTAATAAAAACTGTAGGGGTAATCTCTTGTGTACTATGTGGAAGCTGATGGCCAGTAAGCTAAGGCAGGATTAGAAGGTGGGGTGTGTGGCAGAAAGATCTGAACACTGGGAGATAATCAGGGCAGGAGATTCACCAACGAGACTCTAGGAGGACAGATGTATGAAGCTGAGGAGAGGTAATCAGCCATATGGTAGAGCTTAGATTAGTTTAAATGGGATAATTGAGTTACAAGCTAGTGGGAACAAACCAAAGCTTCAGATCTAGACATTTGTTATCAAATAATAAGCCTCTGAGTTATTATTCAAGAACTGAGGCATGGGTGGAAAAGCCCCATGGTTACAAAATACCCTTTGTTAAATATATTTATTTTGTTGTTGTTGTTGTTGTTGTTGTTGTTGTTTTCCTTCTTACTAACATCTTTTTGGATCTTCATGCCCAAACCGTGAGAGATTTTTCCACTTTCCAATTTTTATAGTAGTTGGTATTATAATTTCTAAACTTTCTCACCTGATAGGTATGCAATAGTTTATCATAACTTTTCTTATTTTAAGAGAATAAAATAAAGTCTTAGGGTATTCTGTGAAGCATTTGTTCTCCTGAGTATGTACTGAAAATATAATTTCTCACTGTAAGTAATAAATGATTTTCTCTCACATATGTTTTATTCTAATTAAAATGAGTAAATTTCTGGCATTTTCATCAATGATACTGTGTTCCAGCAGTAGAATCACACAGAACATTTAGTGAAAGATTCAAGAACATTAAAACATAACTTCGTGTGCATATATGTCATGGCTTAAAAAACAGACTTCATTTTTTGGGACAGGTCCTGTTTTCAAGAACAATTATTAGCAATCTGCCCGTTCAACATCAAAAGGTTTGGGCTCAGATGAAAAACTATGTATGTATTTACGTATTCTATGTTATGTATTATGAAATGCGTATTTCATTCATGTACTTATACATAAATGGAACTGAGTGTAGAAATATGATACCGTACCCAAAGGAATAAAAATCAGTCCTTGTAGTCTGCACCATGGAAATGTAAGTAAATTTCTAATGAGTAGAAAATCTGGACATGAATATTATTTATTAAAGCCCAGGAGTAATGACTAAAGAAATATCTTGAAACAATAAGACAAGAAAGTTTTCTAATGATATGAAAACAGAAGGCATGTTAAGTATTAACATTTCTATTTTGGGAGTACTTAGAAAATAAGTTTGGTAATCTATAGAAAATATTTAAAAAGTTCAAATTCTAAAATTGAATGGAGATTTTGACTTCACACCCAATGGCACTTTAGCACTCATGAAAACTCAGGAACAACATATAATATTATATAATTAATATCTATTATATATTAATACATATTATATATTAATTATATATTATATATTAATATGTATATAATATATTATATATGTTATATATTATGTGTGATATATAATATTATCTGTAATATATAATGTACTATATATTATATATAATATCAGTCTGAAGAAGGAGAAATAAATTTGTAGCATTTTCATAAAGTGAAATGTAATGTATTGGTTAATTAAATGGACCTTGAATAAAATTTACATGAGTCATAGGGAGACAGATCTTTGCTGTTTTTCTCTCCAACTTGACTGGATGGTCTATTTCCTATATTTTGTATATCAAGTATGTAGAAGGCAAATTCACATTTAATAAAAAAGGTAGAAAGTGGAAAGGAGAGGAGCATAGATATTTTCATACTTTAAGATTTCTCACCAACTTCAGAATTACTAAATTCTGTACTATGGCTTGAATCTGAAATGTTCCATGCAGACTCAGGTGTTTGAATATCTGGTCCCAGGTGGCTGAACTGTTAGGAAATATTGTATAATCCACTGTTAGGAAATATTGTATAATCCTTAAGAGGTGAAACTTTATGGGTTGAGAAAGTTTATTAAAGGCTGGCTTTGACAGTTTAAACCCAGCCTTCTTTCTGGGTCTGCTCTTAGCTTCATGATATGGCAGCTGCCTCATTCTCTCCCCTCTATGCCTTTCGTGACTGAAATCCTCTAAAACTATTATCTAAAATACATGCTTCAGTGTACATTGCTTCTACCAGTTATTTTATGATGACAAGAAATGTGTCTAATGCATCCTACCGATATATTGTATATTGTCATATCTTGAGCACTCTGGATGAATGTGATCTGAGAAGAAAAAACATGGACACATTTTAGAACTTCAGATTGTTATTTTGTACTATGATAAACCTGGGCATGTTACTTCAAAAAATTATGAGTTACCAGAAGCTTTAGACTCCCAGAAAAGAAAGATTACACCTGCAAGGGGAAATAAGATGTATTAATTTTAGTTTCTTCAAGTCAAACTATTATGTATGTCTATCTCCAACACTTATTTTCATCTGAATTTTATTTCAACAGAATTTTTTACCTACTTACTTCTGTTTGGGGGTTCTGGTTGCTAAAAAATTTTTTCTGACTTGTTAGACTAATACTTCCCTGTGTCTCAATAAAGCTAAGGCATAATCATTGAGTGTGAAGAATATTTCTGCTTTTCAACTTTTTGTTTTATTTCTTGCGTGGCATTACCATTGTGTTTATATGGATATTAAAAATGAAGGATGGATGCCCATCTACTAACTCGTTATTGACTCTCTCAAATTTCCATTGTGATTTTGATGCTAAGGAATCCATTCATGGACTAAGACCAGTGTTTTAAATGGACTCATGTATGTATATGTTGTCATGTGGATATATGTTTTATAATAATAATAATTTAAAAAGAGATCATGGATTTGTCAGGGGGACAAAAGAATTTGACTGGGGAGACACTGTTGGGAAAGGTATAGAAGCAGTGCTCATATATGTCGTTCTCAAAATTAAAATGAAATTTAAAATCACACAAACATAAAACAAAACATAGCATCCAGAGTTCTGAGGGCAGATGGCATCCCCTAGGTCTTTACTCTGTTTTGGATTTGGTTCTGTTTTTGAGTTGACCCTCCCTCATATTTCTGATTTCTCCTCTTTGGTGTTGATTTGTACAATCAACCGTTGGGAGAGTGACTAGTGTGAAAGCAGGTTGGGTGGAACCATGATGTAAGTAGTTTAGACTAAGCAGTCCTCACTCCTTCTAGTCCATGTTTTAATGAAGAGTTGGATTTTTACTGTTGATGATATGATATGAGTTGCCTTAGTGAGCTCCTTTGATAATTTATTTATTATATGTTTTGGTGTGTCTAGCTTTATTTTAGTGATAGGACATTTGTCTAGCTTTCCCAAGATTTTGGGTTCAATCCTCAAACTACAAAAACTATTATCTTCTTTCATAGAAGGAATGGTATTCAACAATTTATTCTTGGTTTCTCCAGAGGCATCTAAGCTTTATTCATTAGAACAGAAACTGGCAAACATTAACATACACAATAACAACACGAGTGTCATTTGAGTTGTGAGAAGTGTGTCACTTCATTTGTTTGACTGGATTTTGCTTCGTAGTGATTGTTAGGAAGCCATCTGGTTAATGTCACATACTTTAGTATCCGATCTCATTGCATGACATTTTGTTCTGTGACATTTAGTTCCCACTTGGGACTCGGAGTTGGAAACCCAAAACTAAGTTCCATTCCCAGCTTAATAATAGGGAATTGTCTTCAGTAATGATGTTTGGGGTTCTTGGTAAGACATTTCAACACAGCACATTGGAAAACAATAATGGGAAATTGTTATCATTGACTCTCTTTACAAAAATGTGAGTACATGGACAAGTCTCTGCAACTATTTTCAGGGATAAAAGGAGGCTTTTTCTCAGTTTGGACAGTGTTACGCTTTCTGTTTTGTCCTCTCTTGCTGAAGTTCATGCATCTCCTCCACACCTCTCCTTTTCCTTTTATAGCACGTACATGTTTTGTAAGGCTATGCTGGAGAATGTGGTTTTTGGAATGTCCAAGCATACATTTGGAAACTTGAGGTTTCTGCAACTCAACTGAGCTTATGACAGATCCTCTCTGACAGTTCCTCAATAAAATAAAGAAGAAAGGAACTTGGAGGGCTCTTAGTTTTCTTTTTTGGCATATTAGCATATAAGCTTAAACATTCTTCTCTAGTTCATTGGGCAAATCATTTTACTCTTTATCCTTATGTTGCTACCTATTTCCAATTTAACCCTCAAGACTATTTATCCCATTAATAATTGGCTCCAAGAAAGTGTTGAGTGTCTCCAGGACACTGACTAAACTCACAGGCTATGGGAGTCAAATGGAGGCTAGCATTCACATGAGAGAGTAAGAGAGTAACTAGTTCGTTGATATGGTTTTCTCTAATAGTCCTTGGTACAGTTTGAAATTGTCCATCCAAAATTCACGTGTCAGAAACAAAATACTCATAACCGTGCTATAAGGTTACGCTGACTGGAAGATGTTTATGTCATGAAGGGTCGGCTTTCATGAAAAACTTAAGTGGAATTATAGTCAAATCAGTCTAGACACTCTGGGTTAAAACTCTAGCTTTTTGATATTCTCCCTTCTGCCTTCCATCAAGGAATGGCAGAATAAGAATGCTCACACCTGGTTCATACCCTTGACCTTGACTTTCCCTACTCTCCTCGACAACATAAATTATTTTCTTTTCTTTATAAATCACCTAGTTATTATGTTCATGTAACAGCACGAAACAGGCTCATTTCCCACCAGAAAAACAAACTAACTTTATTTATAGGACTTAGGGTTGTTTCTACAGGAAACCAATTGTAATATAGAGACATATGTAGGAGCTTTATGGCGAGTGCCCATGAGGATGTGTGTGACCAGGGAGAGGAAGCAATGTTGCAGAGTAGGGAAAGTTGACATGCTATCAAGGGTCAGTCACTGCTTCAGCTGATCAGAGGTGATAACCCTGTCAAGTTATTCTCAGTTTTGCATACTTCACAAGGAGCCTTCACTGGATGTGGCTGCCAGAGTGAACTTGCAAGGGGTCTTCAGTAGTTTTGGATAAATGGTCAGCATTCTGGCAAGAGAACAAATGTGACTTTGTAGAACCCCTCACATGTGCTCTGTATACACTCTCTTATACTTGTAAGCATAAGGAAAAATTTAGGGCCGGGCAGTGGTGGCGCACGCCTTTAATCCCAGCACTTGGGAGGCAGAGGCAGGCAGATTTCTGAGTTCGAGGCCAGCCTGGTCTACAGAGTGAGTTCCAGGACAGCCAGGGCTACACAGAGAAACCCTGTCTCGAAAAACCAAAAAAAAATAAAAAAAAAAAAATTTAGGGCAGAATTCATCATAATTTTACCACATCAGGAAAATGTCCATAAATATTCTTCCTTCAGATAAGGTGATATCATAGTCACCAGGAACTTTGGCTTAAGAACCAAAAATTTAGGAAACTGTAGCATGTATTGAATGCCCACTGTTGGACAGCATTATACAAAACTTTTTTTTTTTTTTTTTGGAAATTTTATTTACATTTCAGATGTTCTCCCCTTACCCCATTTTCCCCTCCCTCCCAGGAACTCACTATCCCATCCCCCCTCCTCCTGCTTCTATGGGGTGTCCCCCCACATACACCACCCACTCGCACCTCACCTCCCCACCCTCGAATTCCTCCCCCACACACGACGTCCAGCCTTCATGGGACCAAGGATTTCTTCTCCCACCTAAACACCCATGCATATATAGCTGGAGCCATGGGTCCCTCCTAAGCGCTCCAGGCTGACCCTGGGGCTCTGGTTGGTTGGGATTGTTGCTTTCCTCATGGTGTCGCGAATCCTCTCAACTCCTTCAGCCTTCACTCTAACTTCTCCATTGGGAACCCCATGATCAGTTTAATGGTTAGCTGTGAGCATCTGCCTCTGAATATGTCAGACTCTTGCAGACCTCTAAGGAGACAGCTATATCAGGCTCCTGTCAGCATGTACCTCCTGACATCCACATCAACGTCTACCTTTGGTGGCTGCACATGGGATGGATACCCAGGTGGAATGGTCTACAGACGGCCCCTCCTTCAGTTTCTGTCCTGCATTTTGTATCCATATTTGCTCCCTTGAGTATTTTGTTACTCCTTCTGAGAAGGACTGAAGCTCCCCCACTTGGTCTTCATTCTTCATGAGTTTTATGTGGTCTGTGAGTTGAAACTTGGATATTTCAAGCTTCTGGGCTAAAATCCAATAATCAGTGAATACCATGTGTGTTCTTTTGTGATTGGGTTACTTCACTCAGGATGATATTTTCTAGTTCCATCCATTTACATAAGAATTTATCGAATTCATTGTTTTTTTGTTTGTTTGTTTGTTTGTTTGTTTGTTTTGGTTTTTTTGAGACAGAGTTTCTCTGTGTAGCCCTGGCTGTCCTGGAACTCACTCTGTAGACCAGGCTGGCCTCGAACTCAGAAAACCACCTGCCTCTGCCTCCCAAGTGCTGGGATTAAAGGCGTGTGCCACCACCACCTGACCGAATTCATTGTTTTTAATAGCTTAGTAATATTCCATTGTGTAAATGTACCACATTTTTTGTATCCATTCCTCTGTTGAAGGGCATCTGGGTTCTTTCCAGCTTCTGGCTATTATATAAATAAAGCTGCTATGAACATAGTGGAGCATATGTCCTTGTTATATGTTAGAGCATCTTCTGGGTATATGCCCAGGAGTGGTATAGCTGGGTCCTCAGGTAGTGATATGTCCAATTTTCTGAGGAACCGCCAGACTGTTTTCCAGAGTGGTTGCACCATCTTGCAATCCCACCAACAATGGAGGAGTGTTCCTCTTTCTCCACATCCTCGTCAGCATCTACTATCACCTGAGTTTTTGATCTTAGCCATTCTGACTGGTGTGAGGTGGAATCTCAGGGTTGTTTTGATTTGCATTTCCCTGATGACTAAGGATGCTGAGCATTTCTTTAAGTGCTTCTTGACCATTCGCATTTCCTCAGTTGAGAATTCTTTGTTTAGCTTGGTACCCCATTTTTAATAGAGTTATTTGGTTGTTTAGAGTCTAATTTTTTGAGTTCTTTGTATATATTGGATATTAGTCCTCTATCGGATGTGGGATTGTACACAAAACTCTTAACAAGTATATTATTTAATCCTATGACTGAACTCAGTATTAGTAATTATTACCACCTTTGTGTTTATTCATGTACTGCTAGAAATAGGAAGAACTGATATATTTGTTTCTCTAATTCACAAGTACATAGCATTCCCTGAAAAACAGTGTCAACAAAGCAGTACATTATTAAAATAAATACATACCTTAGTTGTCTTTAAAACTGCATTATCGAAAATTGGAAAGTAGGGTTATAAAAAACACAGTACTTGCTTTTCATGTTATAGAACATGTATATAAGAAGGAGAGAGGTGTTTTGGAGTCACAAGACTTACTTCATTGCCTAACACTGAATTTAGGGGAAAAAAAAAACCAAACTTCAATTTTTTTCAATCTTTTTTCTTATAAGCATTTTTGGCTATCATAATTGGTGGTACATTGTTATGATTCAAACACTATAATGCACAGGCAGTCCAGCATGACATTTTTAAGTATAAAAGTCAAAAAACCCCTCCCTGAATAGTCAAAAAAAAATCAACAGAGAAAAGCCAATCATCATCATCATCATCATCATCATCATCACTTTTGGAGAAAAGGATACTTAAAAAAGGAGTAATACTTAGTTTGGCTCTGAGAATTTTAGTCAATGTATTACACTTAATTTTTATGCCCTGTAACACCAAACAGGGTTTCAGAATTTATTGTTCATCAAAGGTAAGGATGAACCAAAAGAAGTATGAAATGCCAAGTTTTAATAAAAACAAAAACAAACAAAAAAATCCAACTATGGTATGGTGTTCATGCTTAAGTTGCTGCTAAATTTTCATTAACAGAAAAGAAAAATTTTATGGTGGAATTGAACTTATAATTTTTCTTCCTCATCCTTTCTATACTATCTTTCTGTCATGTTGGTCAATTAGATCACACAGAGGCAAGGAATTACAACCTATTACCAATATTCATGCTTATCCTTAGGAAGTAGATGGGAGAACACTGTTGCAAATATGACCTATCCTTGAATCATAAAACATAGAGAAATCAAGCTGATACTCAATCTGGAAACTTTATCCCTACCACGTAGCATTCATGGTGCTGGAAGATGCTATGTACATTACTGGAGGTGAAAGGTTATTCTCCGTCTCACTTTCCTGTAAACCTTGCAACAACTATCCTTAACAGACATGCTGCAACGGTGGCTGGGATGTTATAAGAGTAACCAACCACTTTCTGATTGCATCTAAGGCCCACTTCATTAGATAGAACCAATGCCTGGCACTGTTAAAAGGGGTGAAAACTTGTGACTAGATAAGTTACAGGCCCTAACTTATGGTCCAATACAATTATTTTGATAAATGGACAGAGTATAAAGTCCTTCTAATGATGTATTGCTGTATCCATAGATCAGAACCACTCAATTCTCAGCAGAGAAGCTTCCTTTTGCAGACAATGGCAACTAACTCAGAGTCTCCCAATTTGATAATTTGCATAGAATTAAAAATTGTGGAGTTCTCAGTCCTAAATAGGATATCCATGTCATACTACTCCTTCTTACAGGACTCAGGAATCTTCAAGGAAGAAGGAAGAAAGATTGTAAGAGATAAAAGTAGTTGATAATATCAAGGAAACGATATTTTTCCAGACACAGGAGAGCATTTGCACATAAGAACCCATATTAATTTTGATAACATTCATATGACCTGTGCAAGATCTAATCAGACAAAATCCCAGCATAGAGGGAGTAGAGTGGGCTCAAAATTCCATTACTAGTTGAGGAACTGTTGTCATTTGATGTCCCCTGGGGGAGAGTGAGTTGGATGTTTTTTAGTGAATGATCCCTGGTAGGCTGACCACCTACTCTACTCTTAAGATTAGCTGGAAAACTCAATACAGGCTCGATAGGGAAAAGACAAAACATTGAGAAATCTCAACGTTGGATGGGAAAGGATGAAAGGATATAAAGAATTTCATTGGAGGAGTTTGGGGATGGAATGAATAAGTCCAAATATATTGTATAAAATTTCAAAATAATTAACAAAAACATTGTTAAGAATAAATTAGGAAAGATGTTAGGCAGAGATCACTATATCTACAAAAAATAATCATGTTTGGGAGATACAAATACAAGTAATTGTTTCATACACTGTTGTCTCAGGACATATTCAAAAAAGATTTAGAAAAGGAAGCATTATTTTTAATATATGTAATTCTAAAAAAGCAAGAAATTGTAAGATGAATTATTTAAAGCCAAAGTACCTATCTGTAGTTTAAATAGCTGTGAATAAGATGTGAAGTTACTTTTGAGGAGAGAAATTTTGAAGACTTGTGTTGTATAGCTGCTTCCTTTAAACTGAAACATTTCCTCTCGGGAGAAGTAGTGGGGTTCATGAGACTTGGGAAATTGATATGTACAGAGTTCAGGAAGCACCTGAAATTTACAGGATTCACAAGGCCAGACCCTAAGATTTTATAAGCAGTGAGTGGTTGCTGAGAGACAGGAGACTTCCTGGTGAATCTGTCTTCAGGTTGGACAGAGTGCTCTGAGGTTTTCAGGGACACTGCAGCCTCCGAGACATCAGATCTTTTATAGAAAATTGCAAAAATTCTCAGTGGTTCATCAAGATACACTTGGGTAGAATGGTTGCTTTGGTTTGTCATTAGTTCCCTTCTGGGATGAATGGATGTTTCTTCACATCGCCCCAAGCAGTCACTCAGCAGCATCTAAATCCTGTGATGATGTCTGCTAATGTAAACACAATCTTTTGTCTTTTAATGTATTTTTGAAATGGTCAATACTCACTAGAATATATAAATTATATTAGAGAACTCAATTACTTTTATAGTCATGTCTTTTTTATTGTGTACTTTCAAATATTTGTATGCAAAAATGATTATTAAAACATATATCCAATTCATTTGTCTACAGAATCCATTCAAGTTGTGGTGGTTTGTTAGAGTAGCCTGAAGAGACTAAGGTAGTTATGTTGTAAGTCTATGTCTAAATTGCTTTTATTCATTGTCCCTGAAATGACCTTTCTTCTAAATAGGAACATATTCTAGGGACTGACTGCATATTAAAAATTCAACCAGTAGTAGTCCCTGTGCTTAAAATTTGTTTTGATTCCCCATTAGTACTGAGTTAGAACTGAATTATGTAAGTGATTGAGAACCATTACTTTAATAAGGTAAATAATTTAACAATAAGAAAAAATAGAATAATCATCTTGCTAATTGCCACCAACAATCTCTATTTACAGCCTTATAGAGTTATTATTCATTGGAAGGAAGTGGTGTAGATTATTGGTTCCATTAAAAGTAATCATTTTCTTGTGAGTCTAAAAGGGAAATGCATGGCAGAAAGCTATTTAATATCATCTTTAATTAAAACAAAAGAAGGTAAATGCACTGTCCCTGTGTAAATGGGCTGGCTTGACTATTTTCTAGAAATGTAAGGGTAGAATACAGAGTTCTCTCAGGTAAGTCAGCTTAAAACTACAGTTTAGTTTCATTTGATTTCTACACGAGTCTAAACTCGATATGCAACATGCATATTGACTTTAGAACTCCATTTATCAAGAAAGGCCCGTCTCTTTACTCACATCCAATGGCATCATCCTTCAGTGCTTCCCATTGGAAAACTCCTTAATAACAAATATGTTTCTCATATAAATTATATAGATACTGGCTTAAATACCATTGATATCTGAACATGTTGATTTATGTCACAGAAAAAAAAAAAAGTCTGTTAAGAATACTGGTTTAAATACCATATGTTAAAATTTTTTAATGTTGAGTTGAATTAATAATTGACCCCTAACCCCAATGCTTCCCATAACCATAAAACACAGTCCTTTCTAAATCTATAATACCTCATGGAAAACTGGTTTTAATTTACTTCTCCTTGAAAGACCTCTTTGAGTGTATTTGCATTGTCAGCAACTTAAATTGACCACAGAAATGATAACTAAATAATTTAGAAAATTGTAAGATGATTTAGGCATTTAAGATGTGTATAAGGTAATTAAAACCAAACTTTAGGATGGCTAAGGCCACACTGCAGTTGGTTATTCTGCAGCTGGGGTCACTGCCTATATTGTACCATGGCATATGTTCAATTTACAGTTGTAATGAGGAACATGGGCTGTTTTGATTCTTCATTTGCTGTGCTCATCTCTAGAGGATGCAATTGCCTGCATGACAAAAAAAAAAAAAAAAAATGAATATAGGCTCTTTTGTGGAGGGTAATAAAAATGTGTAAAATAATACATGTCACATGCATGTATGGTTGGCATATGGCTCTTTTCAGAGTTTGGGATTGTTGCCTTTAACTGCTATCATGATGGAGACTCATGGAAATGTCTGTTATTATCCACTTAGAAATAAGACCAGCTCCTTTGATCCTGCTAGTTTGGTCATGATCACTCCATTTTAACTAATGCATGGTGTTTATAAATATATTTCAGTAGATTGTTTACCTAGAAGGGGAATTTTCTGATCTTTCCCCTGCTCTACAAAAGAAAAGAAAAATGCAGGTTGTAAAGTTTTCTTTTTTCTCCTCTTGACAATATACAAGATTTGTTAAAAGATGTAACATAATTTTTTCCATTTTTCTACATTTTTATTCTATAATTAAAACAAGAAATGATACATGGTTTTCAATTTTTTTCTATGTTGATTACTCAAGAACATTAGCACATGTTCATGGGAGAAGTTTAAAGAACTATTTACAGCATTTTTATGATACTAGTTGATATTTACTAGAAGGGCCAGCCTCTTTTCATTGAAAACTTATAATTCATTCAACTGATCTTTCTATAAGGTGTGAAAAACTACAGGGACCCTGGCTATATTCAGGGCCCCATTCTTGGCTTAAAACAAAACAAATGTATTATTTTCATTTAAAAACTGCATAAAAGAGAAAGATTTTTGCATTTCTCTCACTTGGAAAAAAAATAAATGACAGATGATTGGAGTTGATTAAAATATGTAGGACTAAGACAATTTATTTTAAGCACATGTAACTAGCAATTATTCAGTTTTTTATACCTATCTCCCAACTGCTTTTTATTATTTTTATCATTTACTTTTTCTTTTCTTCCTCTCCTCGTCCTCCTTCAAGTGATTGATTCTTCACTCTTGTGTATGAATTTCCAAAAATTGTCCCTTGCCTCTTTGTGCTCACATGAATGAAGACTGGGCCTTCTCAGTGCCTAGATCCCTTGCTAGCAGATTGCTCCTGACAATGATTGGTAAATGAGTCAAATTGAACAATAGGAGTCATATCCACAGTGTTTCAATTTTTCTCCTTGAGAAAAGGAAGCTTAGAGTTTTGTAGTTGGAAAGAAACTACTTGAAAGCGAGCAACGTGTAACCATCTACAGTCAGTGTGAGCTTACAGGAAATGAAGGAGAATGACAAATGCTTCCTGCTTTATTTTCCAATTCTGGAAGGATTCAGAGAGCCTACCCCCTACTTCAGCATTCTTCCAAGGTAAATTGTTTTTATAGCTTAGTTTAAATAGCAAAGGTACCATCTGTCAAGGTAGGCAAAGCTCTTGTCTCCACATTTCTTTGAACCCATATGTGCTGTTCTAAAGTGCATCATCTCTTAAATATTTTTAAGTCCATGTACACACACACACACACACACACACATGAATGTGTGTGTGTTGTGTATGTGTGTGTGTATGTATATATATATATATATATATATATATATATGCATAAACAAGCTTAGGGCTAGCTACTCATTGATATAAAAATGTTGTTTACTTTATTGAATAATCAAACCAAGAATTAACAATGCTCTAATTATCAGAACTGTGCCATAGAAGACTGATCCCCTCAACTATATCCACAAACTTGCTTGGGCCCTGGAATCAAATTGCATTACTACAGTTTTTTATTCTTTCCTGCCTAGTTTTCAAATCAAATTCATTGGTCTTTTGCATCCCCTGGAAGTCAGCTTTTGCAGCTCCTGGCTTTCCTCCAAAAGCCTCTCATTGTTGCACAAGCTATCCTTGTTCTCAATTCATTCTTCTTTATCCACTGTGTAAACTAGGTGGACCTGAATAGTCAGGAAAAACCCGAAAGCATTTGGTTGTTATTAGGGTAAGGATAGCCGGCTCACACATGTAAAACATTAAAGAAACCTTACAAATGTTTGAGTAATTTTTTTTTTCTGTTGTTGTTGTTTGGGGCTGTGGGGCATTTAACCACATCCTGCCAAGCGTGCACACAGCCCTGCAGCTGATCTCGTTACCAGGTAGAGATTTAGGCTAATAAAAAAAAAAAAAAAGAAGAAGAAGAAAAAGAAAACAAGGACAGTACTTTTATTTTCTTTTCCCAGCATTTTTATTGCCTTTATTTAAATGTAACATAATATACACTGTTCAGCCTTTTAGGGGTTAGGAGGAGGGAAGCGATTCTGTATCTTTAAGGAGTCTGATGTCAACACTCATAAGCCCTATATCGACGGCTAACACATTTTAGTATGGTGGACCAGTGCCCACACTTCCCACGGAGGCAGAACTCCCAAAATCTTGATGAGTATTTTTTTTTTTTAAGCACACAAAATTTAGGACTGAACTTCTTTTCTTTCAGTAGTTGTAAAAAGGACCAGAATTCTCTATTAATATCAAACAAATATGCATTTATTAAATGCAGAAGAATCTCTTCTCTCCTTACCGAATTCTTTTTGTATTTATCTCTGTTAGGATGTATACAGGGGGAAATGTAGGGTGGGAGAGGGGGAAAGATGTTTTCTATTTTTGGACTCTGCAAGCTTTGATACATTTTGCTAGAAGCTGTTTAATGTCTTGAGTACTATAATGATGACTGTTTACACGTAGTCTCTTTAGTAATCTAAATGGCAATGTGAAATAAGAATCCAACGTCTGCCCTATTTGCTGTTACTCTGGTCACTGAATACTATAGTTTGTCTCCCCAAACATTTAATTTTGGCTGTGGGTGGTCCATGTTCATGTGTCAGGTATAATTATTATTTTAAAATAAAAGCAAAAAAGATACCTAGTTTTCTAGAGATGCATTACATTAGAACTTTCAGACTCAGTTACCAATTAAACTCTAACATACAGAATCCAACCACCAGAAGTATACATTTTAAAAATCCCATTTGTCACAAAGCAAGTTGAAAGAACACCCCGAAATGCAACCTATACCCATAAACCAAAACATCGTGCCTCTGCATTTCTCTTGAAATACCAGCTTTTCAAAGAAATCATAAATATGATCTATGTTGGATTACTCTGTGGGAACATTCTGGAAAAACAACTGATTTTTCAATAATTGATTAACCTTTAATAATAATATTTTTAAGGAACTGATTTGCACTGGCCAAGCATCAGCACAAATAAGTTAGAAGAGGATCACAAATCACTAGCTTTTCTATAGGTTAAATTTTAGTAAAAAGACACATTTGGTGAGTCTTTTCATTTGTATCAAAATACTATATCCAAACAATAAAAATAAACAGACTTTTCCAAACAAGAAGACTGCAGCATCAATATAGTCTTAGAGGTATCCTCTAAAATTATTTAGAAGAAATAATGTTTTGTACATTTTTAAAATTACTACAGACACTGCAAAGAAGGCTTATGTGTTTATTTAGTGAACTACACAGTGACGGTGCATGACACACAGACTGCTTTCTATATCTTCTCTAAGAAAATGAATTTCAATGTGGTTATATTATGGAACCTTCTAGAACACTTTAAATTTACAGAAAACATGATTTATTTGGTTCTGTAAAGACTAGACCATACAGCTTGAACAGGTGTCAGTATATGGTTATACATATACTAGGATATATTTGCTCAGATTAAGCCCCAGGGAGAGTTGCACTTCATACCAAATTTCCTTTTTGGTTCCTTTGAGGGAGAAGGATTCTGTGGGACTTACAAAGGGCTCATGTATATGCAGATGACCTTTCCATCATTTGCCATTGTGACCTGTGGCAAGCCATCATCAGTACGACAAAAAAGCCAACAAGGTTAGTTTAAGTCTAACAATTCATTTTTCTTCTTTTAGTATATCTTGGACATGAAATAAGGCAATGAAAGAGAATTTGGTTTTCTATATTTTAAGGTAAGGGTCCCTCCAGACTGATATATGTTGACAAATGATGGCGGATAGCTGTTACTTAAGCTATAGCAGAACTCTGCCATAGTCATCACTGGTGGTTTTTATTGCTGAAGTGCAAATTAAGTCAACTGAGAGCACATGGGGCATTCATATTGCTTCCTTGATCTCATCTCTTATTTCTGAATTGTTTGCCAAGGTTTTAAAACACTTTGTCATGAACGTGTGTATGGTGCCAAAAGAGAGAGAGAGAGAGAAAGAGAGAAAGAGAGAGAGAAGGTAAATCAGAGGGCAGCGCTGAGGATACTCTTTAAAACCCCAAAAGATATTTAACATCCTATTAAATAAATAACTTAGAAGGAAATAGAAAAGGATGGAGACAGAATGCACAAGCATACCATACTATTTGTATTGTTAGGACAGTTTCACACTACTATGTTTCTATTTGTAAATCTGATCCAATTCTTCCATGGTGCCACACCCAAAGTTCCTTTGGTTGTGCATATGATATGACCCAAGTGCTTTCCAGTAAATGCTTGCGTGTCTTACTGCTCATTGAATCATCAGGCTTGAATGAGCAATGAAAGTCTTTGATATGTGTTCATATTCCATAAATAACTTTCCCAAAGATCATTCAACAGAGTGTTCCATGTTCTTTAAGTCCTATCTCAGAAGTTCAAAAAACAAAAACTTAAAAACAAAACAAAAAACCCTGCCCCAGCCACAATATTGTTCACTTGAGGATAACTTTCATCCAAACTTGATTTGCCTCTATCTTGGTTATAAGGCATGACACAATGACACAGAGCTAGTGAAAAGAACTTCGTATGTCAGCAGTGAGTACAAAAACATCCAAAGCCTTCCTTCTTTTAAACAAGCTGAACTCAGGGCTATGTCTTTGCCTTTTGAGCTACAGTCTTCAGTGAGGATACTATCTCTTTCTGGCCAAAGAGTCATTGGTTGTACTGCATCCACCAACAGTGCCTTGTTCTTCTATGAGTGGACCACCATGGGGAGGAAGTGAGCCGAGGTGTTTTTCCTTCTTGTTTTCTGTCCTCTCCTGGGAGCTCCCTTTCCATTCAATGCCACATACATTTGTCTGCCGTTGTGCTGCCAGTTAAAAGATGCATAGGTGTTGTATCCATTTTCCTCTATCCTCTCTTTCAGCTTACAGTCGTTATTAAATTCTTTCTGTAAAGGAAACACACAGTTATTTATTCAGATGGTGATGATACTTGATTCCATATGATGCAAACCATCTAATGATGTACACTCCATTGTATTGTTTATAGCTGCCATTTTTATATAAATTGCTCACTTCTTATACAACGCAAACAACAGAAGAGTCAAAAATCCTAACCACAAAACAGATTCGGTGTTTGAAAACACATGGGTCATCTTTGATTAATCACCGCAGCCGTACTGTGTCTTCTGGCCCACGAAAAAGTTGACATGCTTTGAATATAACATGGTTTACGTGCCTAGGATGATTATCAGGAAGTAGACATCACAATACCAATATTTATGATGATCCAGCTATAGAGGAGAGTGTTAAAATCTTGTTTTTCATAGTGTTAACTGTAGATTCTGTAAGAAATAATGTTTATAAATGTGATAAGTTCACACTTCTGGTAATTCCATTTATTTCTTACATCTACTTATATCTACTTAAAAAACAACTCAAGGAATGATTTAAACTAAAATATAGAAAATGGTTTGTTTGAGGACTAGGGATGTTGCTTACTTGGTAGAGTTCATACACAGAAAGCAGAAGGCCCTGGGTTCTCTCTGAGCGTGGCAGCATATGCCTATAATCCAAATACTTGTGTGATGACTACTCCTGGTTGTCAAATTAACTACATCTGGAATGAATTACAATCCAAAAATGGAGGGCGCACCTGTGATCCAGACCTTGAGGCTGGAAGACACAGGCTTCTGATCTGGATCTTGACATGGAGATCTTGAGGCATAGTGGCCATGAAAAGCTTAGGCCCAGACAAGGTGGTACATACCTTTAATACCAGGAGACAAAGGCAAGCAGAACTCTGAGTTCAAGGCTAGCCTGTAACAAAGCAAGTTCCAAATCTAGGCATGATGGTATACACCTTTAATCTGGGCCACACCTTCTGCTGGAGGCCTACATAAGGACATTGGAAGAAGGAAGATTCACTCTTCTTTACCTGCTTGCACTTACTTGCCAGCACATCTGTTGGAACCTACTTCTTCAGGATTCTAGCTTATATAGAAGACCAGCTGAACGAACTAGCTTCATGGGACTGAGACATTACTGGATTATTAGACTTCCCACTCACAGCTGCTCATTGTTGGGTTAGTTGAAGTGCAGACTGTAAGTCATTATAATAAATTCCCTTAATATATAGAGACGTTCCATAAGTTTTGTGACTATAGAGAACCCTGACTAACACAGCTTGAAATATAGAAGTGAGTGGACTAGAAGTAAAGTTACAATAATGAGTTCTAGGCTAGCCTTTGCTACATGAGGCCTTGTTTCAATTTTTAAGAAATTGTCTTGTTTTGCCAATCATCTTGTTAAAATAATTGTGAACCTTCTCACTAGGATATCCGTCTATACCTACAGAATTCTGGCACTGCTCCAGGTGGCCAATAGTTTTAAACAGTTTTGATGCATTTTTTTTTCTCATCTGCTTCTCAAATTCAGAATTTAGTATCTTATTCAGCAGTTAATTATAGGCACAAAAAACTGAAGAGTGTCCCTTTGCACTTGAAGAAAACTAGAGTAGTTCGGAAACTAAGACCCATAGCTTATGAATTTCTGCTTTCTCCATCTACCAAAAGACATTATGTCACATTGTTGATTAAGGGTGTGGATGCTGTAAGTCTACCACACCAGTAGGTGACTCTACACCTAGGAATGTATAAACAGCATAAAACTGAAACTATGGGTTATTTAAAAAGGAGGTGGCACCAAATTGGAGAAAGATGGTAAGGAGGTGGAAGTATATCTGGAAGGAGACAAGGCCATTGGTGGTGAATATGATCAAGATGCATTGTGAGTAATTCTTAAAGAATAAAAACACTTAAAAGAATTAGGTAAAACAAGATCCCAAATTGAATTAGGGTAGATTAAAGAAAGGTTTTGGATTTCCTGTACCCGTCTGGGACATTTATTTGATTCTTCAATCATGGTGCTTGAAGAGCAGACTAACTCATCCTCAGGGCTTGCTCAGTTCTATGATTCGACAGAAAACTTGGAACATAGGAGAGATAGTATTGCTCAAAGAATGACTACTGAAAATGAAAGAAAGATAGACATCCCCCACAAATGAGCAGAAGAAAATATTCAAAGAGAATAGATACAGAGAAAGTTTCACCAATCACTCATGTGTTTGCTTAGCCGAGATTCTTCCAGGTGGCAGGCTTATGTAATCAATAGAAATCATTTTGGAAATAATAATGAAAAAATAAGAATCTCAAAGTGTTGTCTCATGGCACATAGACTTATACTAGTATGCAATCATGATTTTTAGCAGTATACTCTTTAGATAGTTAGTTCTTATATGGGCTAGAAGCAGAGAACATGTTTTCTAATGGAGCTACTGGGGAGGTAGATATGTTTGTGCATTATAATGCTCCAGAAACATAGTGGACCTAGATGCTATGTGTCTAGTAAGAGAGATGACTAACTCAGCCTTCTTGAAGGTCATAACCTGTTAGTAGAAGGTTGGCAGCAAACACATGAATGATAGAAATACCAGATGATGGTCATTTCAGACACTGAGCCTACCTAGGTAATATCTAGGTAATATGGTGATATGATAGAGTACTCAGGCAACAAGTTTAAACAAAGAGGTTGAATGAAGAGACTTATAGAGAATATTGTTCAAGAAGAGGCATTCACAAAGTACAGGAGGTGTGTCAGCATAGAAGGGAATGGGAAACTGAAAAGAAAATGTCACGATTTTTTTTTTTATGTCACAGTTCATTTGTGAGTGGGTAATTGCTCTCTTGATACTACATTACAAAATAGCAGGTTTTATCATTAAAATTGGTTTCATCTTTCCTCACAATTTAAATTATGTATGTTTACTTTCTTTAACTTACATTAGATGTCTCTGTATTATGTTGGCTTTGGCTATATGTATATTTAAGTACTCTGTAAAGAGCATATGGATACACTCTTATGTTCTGACTCTGATACAGTGGAAGAAGAAAGGACCTGGAATAGTTAATATTTTTAAGACTAAGACCTTTTGCTTTGTTGATCAAAATAGCTTTGAGCTCATTGGCTTAAGTTATCCTCCTGCCTCAGCCTTAAGGAGCTGGAAATGAATGTGCAGGCTACTGTCTGGGATTCAGACATATTTTATTGTTGTTTGTTTGTTTGTTTTGTTTTGTTTTTTAGTTTAAAGGTGATTTATTTTATGTATACGGGTGTTCAGCCTGTGTATTTTTCTCTATACTACTTGCATGTCTGGTATCAATGGAGGCTAGCACAATATTTTATGGTCTGGAACAGGCATTACCTATGGTTGTGAGCCATCATACGGGTACTGAGAACTGAATTTGGGTCCTCTGCAAGAGCAGCAAGTGTTCTTAACCACTGAGCCATCATCTCTCTATGCTTATGACATTTTTGAAAGAAAAATTATAAGCAGATTTGTTTATTTTGTTGGTGGTGGTGATGGTGGTAGTGTTGGGTAGTGTGTATGTATCTGTGGGGAGGCATGCATATGTGTGTGTGTGTGTGTGTAAGCAGGGGGACAACTGTGGGAGTCATCATTGTTCTACCATATGAGTTCTGGAGACTGAACCCAGGTTGTTAGATTTGGGAGAATGCTCATTTACTTGCTAGGCCATCTGGTAAGGCCCTAAACATGCTTAATAAAAACAAAAGCAAAAGCTCTACTTTCTCAAAAGTGGTAAGAATTTAAAGCCCTAAATAGAGCCATTTAAAAACATGTTTTATTGCCTTTTTAGGCTTCTTGGGGAAATAATATGCAATGAAGAAATTGAATTAAAATTCCTGTGGCCCTCATACCAGGATTAGTCCTGGTATGACTGGCTTGTCATTTAACAGTAGAGCTGATATGACTAAAAGACAAAGCTAGACCATTTCTAGACTTATGGTTCTCAACTCACCAACAACAACATAACGCAGGCAACAGCTGGCACCTCATTGAATGTGTGTGTAAGTCCTTAGTCCTTAGACTCTGAATCAGATAGTATGGAACTGTGTTCCATCATTATGTTGTTTGACAAATCCTCATACTGATTTTCAAACTTACTCAGGTTTAAGAACTACTGACCATCCTTAGGCTAATTAAGAAAGTAAATTTACATATTTAAAGTTATTTTTTTGATAATTGTAAAAATGTAAATGTGCACAATATCTGGCTAGAAAAAGACAAGCTTATTAAATACTCATGTCAGATGTTACTATATATCCTCCAAAAATACAATTAAAAGTTTATGTATCTATATTCCATGTATTCCTCTATAGAGGAATTCAGAAAAATTTAAGTTCATTTAATGATTTTTGGTATAGCTCTGTGATCACAAGACATATCCATAGTCATCAATTGTCCTGCTTGTATTATCCTTAAAATGGCAGTCAATGATTGAAGCAGACTTCTGACGTCATCACAAGGCTTCTGTACTACTAATGATCTTCTCTTGCAAACTAGTTTTTCTGTAACTATTTCATATTTGTTGACATTTTCCCCTATATATTGTAAAATGCTTGAAGACAAAGTGCTCTCTCTCTCTCTCTCTCTCTCTCTCTCTCTCTCTCTCTCTCTGCGTGTGTGTGTGTGGGGTGTGTGTGTGTGTGTGTGTGTGTGTGTATGTGTGTGTGCATTCACATGAATGAAGGAGCTGTTTTTCTTTGTTTGGGAACAAGTTCTCCTACAGGTCCACACTGGTATGGAATATGTGACCATCCTGTTGCAGTCTTCCAAGTGCTGCAATCACAGCTGTACACCACCATGTGTCATTCTATACTTCTTCCTTATACATCCTTGGGAGGTAGGCCAAACAGTACCTGGCACACAGTAGCCAACCACATGTTTTACTAAGACATTTCTTCTAAAAGTCTAAATAGCATAATGGGTATACTGTGTATAATTCTGTTTTAATTATGGCTGTGATTTTAATTCTAAATAGTTATTATTTTATGTGTAATTTCAGTTAAAAAACTTTTTCTAAATGAATTCGACTTGAATTTGAAGAGGTCATATTCAAAGTACTTAACACTTCTCAGTCTACCCAAGGCAGCATGAGGACCCTACTAAAAGAGTGTCCTCTATTATTACATGTATAATTTTTTGTAGAATTAGATCCTACTGTGAAGACAGTACTTTGTCTTTACATAATGTCTATAATGCTCATGCATAATTAAAATGAATCACTATTACATAGGCATGTGCAAGTCTTGGGTTCATAGAATAGCCTGGAAAATTATGAATCTCTTGACTTGTTTCATTGTTTATGATTTTAACAAAGTACACAGCATCTGAGCCATGTTTTTTTTTTCTTCAGCTACAGCAGATACACATAGTGCATGATGTTCCATTCCACCCAAGTTTTTTGTTTTAAGGGATTTTTTCTCCAAGTTGTCATCTCTTGTCCCTGCACTATTTCATCCAGATGCTTCCATGAAAGGCTGATTGGCTTGCAGTTCTGAACATTCACAAATGTCAGTAATGGCCTGTGTAGTAGACTCATTGGCAAACAAGTCGGGAGATTATAGAGTTGAACAAGCTGTTTGCCAGCCCTTGAGATGCTGTGAATCCTATTAGTAGCGAATGAATGACAGCAAAGCCATTCAGTGTTTTCTCTAGGAAACCATCCAAATCTCTGGTACTAACCGTACAATGTGTTTTGAAAATGAAATCAGACTACTTACTGAGCCATAGAGTTTCCCCTTCTTGTTCATGGCTAAGTAGTAGTTGCTGTTGATGGCTTTGACGGCAACAACTCCAATTTCCACTGATGTTATCTCTAGGATACCTAAAACACACAATCACAAAGGTGAGATGTAAAGCGTCATCATGTTTAGTTGGGAGAAAGTAAAAATAAAAAGAAATGATAAAGTACACTTTATGTTATCCTCAAGGCAAAAGCCAAACAATGGGATAGCCAAACTGTGCCAAAAGTGTTGAATGTGTTGAAAATCCCAGCAAGTATAGGAAACCAGTAGTAAGGCTTTGAGGTTGTCCCTCTATTTGTACTCTGAGCATATACAGGCAAATGCTGTTTTAATTAAAATGCTTCCTTTGCAACCTCTGTATTTTCAACCCCATAAATATTGAAACTACTCTACTCCTCTTAGCCTAGATTCTTACAAAAACTTATCAGAGCCTACATCTGTACTGTGGTATTAAATTAAATCCGTAGCATATGTCAATGATCTGTCAGATTTACCTCAATCTGTAAAAACAATGGTAAACTATTTCTCCTTTGTAGCACACTTAGATAAACTAAATCCCTTGGTTGCATTTAACTGATAAATTTATTTCTTTGACCAATGTGTTGACATTCCGAAGTACAGAGAGACTTGTCTCAGCATCCACGCCATCTTACAAAAGCAGATACAATACTCGAAGTTAAGGGATTATCTTTTTTTCTAGAAAGAAGGGAAAATGGACAGAGGTAGTAACTAGCAAACAGGACCACTTCCACCAGTAAAAGGCTAAGTTTGGTATATGTAAAGATGATATTCTTTGAAAAGTTTGTAGGCATATGTGGGAAAAGGCATATGTGGGCATGCAAAAGCCCAACTATTTTGCCTAAGAAGATCTCAGAATAAAAATGACTTCATTACTTTTAAAACAGCTTGCTCAGGCTGGATGAGCAGCATGGTGAAGAGAATGTAGCATTGGAAACAGGGGGAACATGCATTGTACTCCTGACTCTGTATCTATTGGGAAATGCCCACAGAAGTCAACAGACTACCCAGTGTCTCAGCATCATTTGAAAAGTGTCAACATAACAACAATTCTCACAGAATCTTGCTGTGAAGACTGTACCCGAACAATGACTAGAATTTGTCTAGATCTCAGTTAGTATTAGAGGCAAGTTTTCTCTTAGAAGTTCTGAAGTTGGGAAATTCTTCCTGAAGCTATATAACTTTTCCATACACCAGATAAACCTTCATTGGCTTAGCCAGATAATGTGGAAGGAAATCATAAGTTCCCACATACAAGTTGTGTATCACCTAACATGACACACCATCTTCAGTGTAGTATACAACTTATGTCCTTAGATTCAAGGGAACAAATGGCTTATATTTTGGACATGGATGGTTTCTATCCTTTTCTTTTCCAGGTTAATCTACTGGAATCCAGAAGAAATGCTTGAACGGTAAAGTTGACATTAAAAGAGACTTGTGCAGGAAAACTTCCATCCATGTGTAGAGGAAGTGTCTAACCTCACACAGCACTTAACATGACATCTTCCTTAACATGACATCCCACAGTGCAGAGCAATTCAGAGAGAAAAGCCAAATTGAATCAGTTACCTGGGAGAGGACTTTGAGCCAGAACTTCTGAGTTGAACCAGCCAGCCAGAGTTCAGAAAGAACAAGGAAGGGTGAGCTTATTCAGCAACAAGTCTCAGAGGCTGCAAACATTCTAGGCCTAGATTAGATTGTATTGGATGGAAGCTAGAATCTTCCAGAACTAGGCCTGGCAGACGGAGGCAATAAGCCTCCCAGACAACAATTACATCAGGTGAATAAAATTTCCTTTTACCTTACCCTGCGCTGGTTATTGCCCTGGGTACTCGCAAACATTCATTTGAATAATTTAAAAAGTGCCTTCTTTCAGTTAGTTACTGTAATATCTATAACTGTTTATCAAGGAGGTATTGCCATTCTTGTCATCAGTTATAGATTAGAAAATGAATGATAAAGGTACATAATATAGCTTGCATACAAGGTCAGGACAAGCCCAGTCCTGTGACTTCTTTTCTCTCTGTGTCTGGTTATTTTCCTTTATCCATCTCTTTCTCTTTCCTACAGTGGGTTTCTGTAGAAACCACTTAGCAATATAACTCATTATTAAATGACAATATGCTATTCTCCCAATGATACTGCGGTGCCACTTTGGAAAAAATATCAGAGTTTCAGAGGGTGGGGTACCTTAATAAACTTGTGACAAGGAGAAGATACTAACTAGACAGGAAGTGGCATTCTGATGTAATAAGCTGCTGTGCCTCCAAAAGAGAGATTGCAAAGTGTCAGTAAACTGTGAGATATTCCACATGTATTCTATTGAGACAGGAAACTGACAGAAAAGAGAAGCAGGAAGAACGATTCTAACAAATAATAAAGCAGACTTTCTGAAGGCTAAGCAGTAGGCTGGAGCTATGGTAATGAGACCAAGCAGAACAGAGCAAACAACATGGTATGAATAGCACCAAATCCCTGGCTAGCTGTTTAGAGACTCTGTGGCAGATAGATTGTTAGAGCGTCTGCTAAGATACATTTGGGGCTCTTTGTGTTTTACCTCAACTGGGAACTCAATGTTTAAAGGACTGATCTCCCCCCTTTTTTGTTTACAGCTAGTTTGGGCAAACATATAAATATTTACTTTTAAGCATTTTAAAATTGAGACATTAAAATGTACATATTTAAGGGCCATCACATGATGCTCTATATCAGAATAAGTTTGCCTGTATCTTCAAAGGGGGTTTACTATTCTTTCAAAATAGAGAGAGGAAAGACTTATGTGGTTTAATGCCCTTTTGAGTTCTGAAAGTAAGTCTATTTATACTATAGGTCACTAATTCATAATTTGAAAGCTTTGTAGGACACAGATGATGGCTGCATTTATTGCAAGCACCTGTGAACGTAGACGCCTCTTTGGGAGGAACCTAGCCTGCAGGTGTCTCTCATATATATATAATCATCCTTGGAAAGGAACTCCAGAATTTTTTGAGGTTCATTAGGTCAGCTGCTATTATATTTGTATGTGTCTACTTTGACATAAAATTCAATGCCAGTTGAAAGATCCTCTTGCTTAAGAGTGAGTGAAAGGTACATGGGACCTCTCTACATTTTTGCAACCTATATGATGCTACAATTATTTCTATTAAAAGCTTTGGAGACTCAGACAAATGGCTCAGTGGTAAAGATATCTACTACCAAGCCCAAAGACAATTAAAATACTAGATACTTTAATAGTTTTAATCAATATTTTGAAATATGTCATGTTTAGTATAATGATATTAGAAGTTTTAAAGTTAAATCTCTCCCTCTTTTCCATTAATTGTTGAGTCTCAAACTGATCGAGTATATGCTAACATGGAAGAACATCTTAGTCACCATCATTTTTCAATCGTGTGCATCAGAGCTTGAGTAGCCACACACAGTAGTATGAAGCATGTCATGGCTACGCATTTGGTCTCTTAAGAATCACATTGGGACTCATCTCCTCTATAATACATTTTCATTAAAGAACCATAATAAATACATTTTGTTCATAATGTACACTTGGTTTATAGTCAAGAATACCAAGAGAATCAATGACTGTGCATGGCAAAATGGGGGCATTTCCGAAATCTAGAATTTTTTATTTTGCTAGGAGTCTTATTTGTAAAATTATGAATCAATAAGTTCATATCTCAATAAAACAAAAATGAAAATAAAACAAAACATCAAAATGAATTCAAAGAAAAAATAAATTGTAAGATGTATTTGTTATCAGTTATAGGTAAGTTATTGCAAATCTTAAGGATTTTTATAAATTTTAAATACATGTTCAACTATTAGTTAATATAATTACAAGTAGAGGAATTTTGAACACAGTGTTGAAACGTTATTTTTCATGTAGGATCTTTGATTTAAGCAATATTCATTTTTTGGTCAATAAAAGACAACAAAATAATATATTTGTATGTAACCATTTAGGCATATCTCCAGCTCCCTTAAATTTATTTTAAAATAATAGGTAGCACAAATAAAGCTGTTATAAAGGCCCTTCATGGACTTTGCACTTTTATATATGACTCAAATACCCAATTAACTTAACAAAATATATCAGAGTTAAGCATTGTGCTATTGCATACTAGAAAAAGCTTCGGCAAAATTACATATAGTGTCTTGAATATAGTTGATTTGATGTTTGGATCCAAAGCCTTTACTCTTTCTATGTATTGTTAGGCCTTATTAAATAAAACTGCGATTAGTAATATATCAAAGGCTTAGAGTCATGAGGGTGATGTAGGTTTATATGATGATATTTATGGCTAAATAGAGACCCAAGGTTGAGGTTGGTTTCTGTAGTGGCATTCGTGGCTATATACACAGAGATCTAAGCTAATCTGCTCTTCACCAAGTGATGCCTCAAGGAGACTCTGACAGATGCCCAAATCTTGATATTGAACTTTCTGTCCTCTGGAATGGTGAGTCAAATAAACATTTACTCCTTACATGGTACACAGTTTTAGGTGTTTTGTCATAGTAACAGAAAAAGTGCTAAGACAGTCTCTATCTGTTCTTTCTTTAGAAACCTCAGTTAGCTTTGTCATAGAGTTGACCCCAGTTCCCATGATGCTTCTCTCCCTTACTGTGACTGTCGGAACAGCTGGCCTATTGTCTGGAGTCAGTCTCTAGTGCTGTTGTTTTCCCTTTCATGGTCACATAATAATAATAAAAAATAATCATTCAGAGCCTATAGAGTAAAAAACTCTCACCAAAATCAAGGATGTTATGTGTCACTAAATATTCCATAAATATTTGATACCGCCGGGCTGTGGTGGTGCATGCCTTTAATCCCAGCACTTGGGAGGCAGAGGCAGGAGGATTTCTGAGTTCGAGGCCAGCCTGGACTACAGAGTGAGTTCCAGGACAGCCAGGGTTACACAGAGTAAACCCTGTCTCGAAAAAAAAAAAAAAAACCAAAAACACACACACAAAAAATATTTGATACCAAAAAAAAGATCAAAAGGATTACTGTAGTCTACCTAAGAAGGGAAGCTGGGCATGCTAGTGTCTGTTAGTTTATTACCAGTTTAAACCTGTCTGGGTTTTAATCAAAATAAAATTTATCTTGGAGTCACATCTGTCATACTGGAGTACGAGCATTCTAAAATTTATTTTGCATCCAGTAGCAATGAGAACATATTTTCGATCTGTCTGAGATAGTGTATTAGGCTAATTCAACAGTTTAGCTTAATTTCTTTTGAAAGAATGTCTAAGTAATCACTATGTTGAGTGTAGCTAAAAAATAATATAATATGTATATATTTTTTTCTTTTTAGTTAGCTTCTCCTTCCCTTAATTTATATTTCTACATACCACCTGTTTTAAAGGGAAGTGAATTAAGTAATAGCTGTGCAAAAGCAGAAGAACCAGGGTTTCCATCTCCAATGCTGGATAGCTAAACAATACAGGTAAGTCAGTTACACTCCTGGAGTCTTAGTTTTTTTATTTGGTAATTGGGACAAACTGCTTAAAGCACACAGGGTTGAGGGCTAGTAAATCTGTGTCCTGTCAGATGAATCAGTATGGTGCCAAGTTAACTAATTTACCATAGTAGTCCCCAACTCAAACCTGCCTAGCAATCATCTGGACAGCATATTTAAACACAGATTAATAGGTTCTTCTACTGTAGATATAGACGGGGACCCTGGAATTAGATTTTCCAGCATGTGAATTTCCAGGCAGTGTTAGCTCTGCTAGTACAAGGACCACCCACTGCTCTCTACATTACAACTCAGAGGCGGGGACAGCTTTGATGTACAAAAGCAAAGGCAAAACCATGTGGAAGAAGTGCAACCATCACAGAAAGAGATACAAATAATAGCAGCAGTTAACATCCCTGGAAAAAGCTTTTGATAGTTGTGGTAGAAGAGGGTTTTCTTCTGAATAACAGGTATGGGATTCCTGATCGATACATAACTGTCAAAATATGAATTTGGGATATAGGCACTATATAGTATTGTTTCTCTGGCCATGTTTTTAAAGACTTGGAGTAATATTGTTATCAGAGGAGTTAGAGAACAGGTCAGTGGTTGAAAGCATGCACTGCTCTTGCAGAGGACTGGGGGAACCAAATTCCTTCTGTCCTCCATCAGCGCCAGACATGTACACGGTGCCCTTAACACACATGCAGATGAAACATGCATACATATAAAAAAAATCTCTTATTAAAGATTTTATTATCAAGTTTGTTTTCCTACAAATATGACTGTAGAAATGTTAAGGGAAAGTTAGGGGACTTCAACAACTTTTATGGACATTCTCAGATGATGATTTGTATTGACAATCCTAAGGAGTAAAGATCTGTATGTTTCCCTTAATATTATATTCATGGTTGTGAAGCTGGTTCAGTTCAATTGGAATTTACTTTATCTGCAGCCTTTCAAGCCAGGGTTGAAAGAATATACTTTTTCTAGAATAATCCTTTTTTTTTTCCCAAAGACAGACATCACTGTGGGCCAATAATTAGTCTAAGTCTGGGCTATCTAGTACAGTTATAGACATGGGCTTCCTGTTCTGCATAATGCAGGCCAGCTATTTCGTTTTTCTATCTGCTGCAGTGCCTTCCAAGACACTTGACACTTAGAATTACAAACAGAAATGAGTCCCAAATGAGAAAAATCATTACCAATGTTCCACGAGGCGATATATATTTCCTACCTTTCTAAAACCAAATGGCCCTTTTACGTTCTCACTTAGTAACTCAAGACATAGAAAAGAGCTGAGCAATCAGTTTGATCTTATAGATCAGAATAGAGACCAATCCTAAAAGAATTATAAACTTAAGACTTATATAATTAACTGGTAATTTCAAGAAAAGTTTAAGCATTTGCTCTGGGGGATCCAGCTCAGTGACAGAGAATTTACCTAGTATGTTCCAGGTCTTGTGTTTCCTACACAGCATTGAACACACACATAACTTTAAATAGTCAACTCACTGGCACTGACCTAGTATTTAATAATGTCAGAAATATTGTCATGAATCCAAACACAATTCTTTAAAATTTTGCTGAATTGTTGAATTCTGTTTAAGACATTTCTTACAAATAAAACTTGATACCGAGTCTTTGATGCCCATCAGTAATCAACAAATACATGGAGTTAGTGATCTAATACGTCTTTCCACAGTCTCAGCTTGACATTTTTTCTAGCTGTTTTGTCTCATTGGTTATTCTGCTTTTCCTTTCTGTTGCTGTGACAGATACTCTGATAGAAACCAACTTTGGGAGAAAGGTTTCATTTGGCTTATGATTCCGGGTCATAGGCTGTGGTTTCAGGGAGGTCAGGGCAAGAACTCAATTAGTCACATTACACCCACCCACAGTCAAGAACAAAGAAATGATATAAATGTATCCTTGCTTGCTTTCTCTCTTCTTGCTCTCTCATCTCTTCTACTGTTCAGGAACCTCCTGTTTAGGAACCAGTGACCTTCCCAATAGCACAATAGAGTGGCTCTTCCCACATGTCAAGTAAGACAATCTCCTATAGCCTTGTCTACCGGAGAGCATGATCTAGGTAATGCTTTATTAAGTCTCTTCCTAGTAAAGACCAAAACAAACAAACAAATACAAGTAACCCTAAACTTATTCTTATCTGAATATGTCAGGAATCGCTCTATGAATTTTGTAAGTGTTATATTTTAAAACATTACCTTCCATTAGCATATATTCCTAAAAAGGCAGATACGGTGTTTTCAGGCACAGGATTTATGGCAAAACATTACTCTCATTAACATATATTTCTAGAATGACAGATACAGTGTGTTTCCAGGCCCAGGATTCATGGTGGACTCTTTGTAACCATTCGAGTAAGTTCTAATATAAATTTACCTCACGAACGAGGTAAGGATTTGATGGCAAACTAGGGTAAAGAAAGTGCCTAGAAGTTCTTGTGTATGATTAACAGCTGGTCCCAGTTTGAAATGAGAGATCACATAGGATGTGGTGTGGTGGGGACAGTACACAGATGTTTAGAGCTGCAGATATTTCCAGAAGGGCCCATCCAAGTGCTGTCAATCAAAGGGATGAATAGAGTTTCATTTGACTTTGTACAAAAATATTTTCTGATATTGAAGTAAATCTTTTTTAGGAAAATTATTGCCCAGTTTCTTCTAGTGGAGAAGACCCTGAGTGAATTCATACATAAATTCATACGTAACTCAGGTCTTTATCTAATATGAAAAGAAGAAAAAGTCTGCTATTCTGTGCAGGAAGTGTTTTCCTAAGCACAATTATCATAGCATTAATCCTTCTAGAGAAATCAATAAGTAATTCATGATATTATAGCTGCGTTATGCATTAGTAGAAGCCAAAGGTTCCTTAAGTTAGATCTACTGCAGTAAGGAGGCACTGGTAAACATTAATTCTTATGTATTTTTTATGTCATAAAACTAAGCTATAAATTACTTTCAGAAATCTGTATGGAACAAAAGCCTGTGATAAATCTAAGACATGATCTTCATAGCCTCAAAATGAATAAAATATCACCAAATTAAAAAAACAAAACAAAACACTATTTTGTTTTGTTTTGTTTCTTCTTTTAAGTGAGAAGAATTGAAGGTATTTAAATGTCAAGGAAGGCTGTGCTTTAGCACATTGTATGATCAGAGAAGAGCTTGAAGAAATGTGGAGAATGTCTGCTTCATATCCCTTCCCTTGTACAAGAGATGACACCAGGGGATCCAGGGAGACTGAAGAGCTTATCCAAGCACCTGTAGAAAGGTCACTTAGGACCCGAAGTAAATCCTGAGTCTATATTCTTCCTGAGGCTCCTGTAAACATTTATAAACTGTTGGCAGCCAGGCAAAGACTTTATATCGATTTTATGTTTTATAGACTAATTCATCTTGTTCATTGCACAGAAACAATTCAGTCTATTTGACTCTGACCATGGCTTTTTATTTATAAATGGAGAAAAAAATTAAAGTTAACACAGAGGGTTAGATGAGTTACTTCATGGAATAGTCCAATAAATTATCATTATGGTAATACAGATATTTATCTTAAAGATAGCCTAATAAAATGTCTGCCATATTTATTACTTTTAAAGTAAATTTCCCTAATGTACCTAATTACAATGTAGCATTTTTCTCTTCTTGCCTTAATTAAAAGAAAAATGAATCATTGGAGCACATATTGATTTTTTTCCCCACAAGAAAGTCTTATTTGTTGTGTTGAAGAGCTCATAAATCAGGTAAATATGGATGGTTCTAAGGAGTAAAATACTTAATATGGAACAAGTTTTAGGGGTTCAAACTCATGGCTCAAACGCATATGTGCTATGAGTTTGACAAATCCTCACAACAATATAAATTAGCCCTAAATTCATTCCATGACTATTTAGAAATGTGAATTTTGATTTGACTGTGTAACGTATTAAAGATTTTTCAAATTATAACTGTAACTTGACAAACTATATTCTCTTGTCATTTATAATTAAATACTCAGTTTCGTAATTCTTGGTGTTGGCCATGAGACATTATCTCCCCATATATAGGAAGTTCACATCTCCCTAGAGACTAGCAGGAGTGAGTTAGACCAAGTGTAGACGTGATATTCCCAAAGTCCATGGAAATGGTTTGTATTTGTACAACCCACATGACAAAGAAAACAGAGATCTCTAGACAGAACCATGGGTGCATTTCTTATTACTACTAAAGTACAGGCAGTAAGCGTAGGCTGGAGTGGGTACTTTCATAAATTAATATAAAGTGCTTGCTTGGTTCTATAGTTTGAAATCATATAAAGACAAAAGTTAAAATAGTATGAATCAAACATTCTAGTCTAGGCAGAGCAAGAAAGTAGTGATGGGTTGGGAAAAGTTCTAGGAATAAACCCTGTTCCTTTAACCACACAGGAAGAAGGAGGACTGCTCCTTCTTCAAGAAGACTAGATACCAGAGTATAAATTTATGACTCTGTTCAGTAATTGTATATGGGATATAGAGTGTTAGGGTGTTAGGTAAAAGTGTTAAGGTCTCAACTGAACACACTTCTGATGTTGCCATTAAATCCTGGGTTAACAATCTGTAAAGAAATTCTTAGAAAGAGTGAATTCTACCTGACGCGTTATGAGCTCATGTGGACAAAGAAAATAAATTGTCTTAGTATAACAAATTTTTCAGAAAACCAATGCTGACATTGGTGGAAATGTTTGTTCTCGAGAAATAAAACTGCCCTTTTAGAACAATCCAAGATTTCAAATGGAAACTAATGGATAAGGGAACAGGTTTATGGCATGTTGAGTACAAATAATCAGCAGGAGTGTTTAGGAAGGAATTCAACATGCAAAAAACTTAATTAAGAGAATGAACACATTTGTAACACGTTTGTACAAATGCTGTGCTTACAACACAATGATCCACAATATTCAAAGAAATGGTACATGTATACGCAGCATGCGAGTGCACGCGCGCACACACACACACATGAGGAGGGTGGAGTTTGAGCAACACTATAAGTAAAATGAGTTGAAAGCAACATTTAATAGTATTTAGAACATCTAGCTTCCAATTTTAATATATTTTAGTTCTAGTTCCTATACACATAACGTATCAGTATGATAAGGAATCAGAGGACAAAAGAGATTAACAAGAAATCAATTCCCAAAATTAATCAGAACAAAAGAAACACTGAATAAAATGATCATTGGACTTACTCCAATTGTATTTCATACACACACACACACACACACACACACACACACACACACACTTGATTTTAGTTCATTTGTATTTTATTCAAGAATGTTAAAGCTTAAAAAACAATTAGAAAAATATACAAGCTAAAATTGTCTTAAATTTCATTTAGGTACATCTAACTCAGCTATGTGTTTAATAACCTTCAGCACTGGCTTGGTCTCTAGCTTCAAAGTTGAGTACCAGCCTAGCATGTGCAAGGTCCTGGGTTCAATTAGCATATATGTGCACACAGGCATACATGTAAAGAACTAGACTATTATATCATAAAAAATGCTTCAATTTACAATTAGCTGTAAAGATCCAAATGTCTCCATCTTCACAAACACTATTATATAATGTACGTAGTATAGTACAATGAGGATTTTGGGTTGATTTGCTCAATCTTGACTGGCTGAAGTATTGTGGGGCAGTTACACATTCAGTGAGAGGCATTGGTCTCTTATAATATGTATTATCAATAATTAGTTATAATTAGTGGTTCTATCACTAGCTAGGAAGACCAAAAATGTGTGAAAAATCTTGTCAAATTTCCAGTTCTGGCTACTTATATTAGGCTATAGAGTTTCAGAAACATCTACAAAGAATAATTGGTTGCCCAGTGGCAAATGAATACCCTTGAAAACATATATACAGATAAGGTAACATTACTCTGACTGAACAGGTTATATTTAGGAATATATAGGTATGTATGTGTTTACAAATATACACACATATGATAACAAAGTTTTTAGATGCCATGAATTTGGAGGGAGTGAGGAGAGGTAAGAGGGAAGGTTTGGAGGAAGGAAAGGGAAGGGAGAAAGTTGTAATTGTATTATAATCTTGAAAATAATAATAATAATAAAATAAAAACTAGCAGGGACCAACAGCCCAGTAAATGCTCAATTTCTTTTTCAGTTGTTTCCACTTCTCTTGCTAATTGTAGATCAGAATAAAAACTGGTTGGAAGCTCCTTAATTCAGTACAAACACCGAAGTATCCCAGTGAGGGTTGTTCTTGGATACGAGTCAAACTTGTTTTGTTTTCACCTAAGGAGCTTACAAATGATATTTCGACAGATGAAAAGTTAAGGTACTTATCTAAATGTTAGAAGGAGATATATGTGTAGTTTTCAAATTTTATGAAATGAAGCCAAAATTTAGCACAGTGGCATGCCATGATTTTCACAGATGCTGTTTCTCAACGAATGGATAGACAGGTAGATGAATAGATACATGAACATCTGTCTTACACAGAAGAACAGCCAGGAAACAACTTCACATTCAAATTTAAGAAAGCTAACCAAAACGATCAATTAAAAATAGAGCTTCCCTCTAAAAATTAAAAATAAAGTAAAGCATGGAAGTTAATAGCAACAGAAGGAACAATCAACTGAACAATTTTTGTTATGGTTAGATTATAACTATTGTGTAACCAAATGTCTTTCTATTAGGCACAAGCTAGGCACGTACCATTGTGGGAAAATTTTTGGTATGACGGTTTCAAGCTGTTTCACATCTCTGACCTTTGGCCACACAGCTGAGGCAAGAGCAGTGATGAAGAAAGGATAGGGATAGAGTGGAGGCTGGAGGAGAGGCAAGTTGCTCATAGTTTGCTGAAAGAACAGCACTCTACGTCTTCTTATTGGCCTCATCTGTCATCCTTACTTCATGCTGGCCTAGCAGGGCAGCATCATGGAAGATACCCAAATATAGCCTTGGAAGAACTTCATTAATCTGAAAAATGTTCACGTGAAATATATGTTTATCATACTCATAGTCCTTTAGATAGAAGAAAGAAGTATGAGCTCCTGGTTTCTGTCCTCCACAGTTCAAGTCTGAAGCTCCGAGGTGATACTATGTGAAAAACGGAAGCTTTTCCGTCTTTAATTGCCTGCAACTCTAAGCACGAAACTTAACGGTGCTGAAACCAGAAGAACTCCCAATTGTCTTCGAAGCTCAGCAGTCTCAAGTCTACGGAGGAATTCCTCACATGATTTTATATATGTGCATTTTACTCAAAAGCAACACACTAGTACCTTGAAAAGACTGATATCACAGAGAAACCCTGGTTGACACTCTTTGATGTTTAGTGCTTAAGACCCTTGTGGGAAACAAAAGAGCCACTGTCCACTTCATACTCCAGGGAAATAAAAGATAAAAAAAGAACTGCAAATCTAAATGAGAATTTCTGTACTCAGGGTTTTCTTATTAAATCCACTTGTTTCACTCACAAGCACCAAGGACTACTTCCCTTTCTCTTTCATGACATAGTGCGGAGTCCTGGGAACCTTTATAAAAGGAGAATTCTGAAAGAGGTCATCTAAGCACAAAAGGCCAGCGTCCCAAAGGCCAGCGTCCCAGCCCTAGCCCTGGATGTTCTTTGTCTGAGAAGCTTGGCCAGGGAGGTGAAGGTAAGGAGGTCTGCTGCAAATATCCAAATATAAACAATTGTTTGTTGACCCTAAAACCCAGATGAGTGTTTTCTTCTTGAGTGCTTAACAGCTCTCTGACATGGTGGCAGATCCTATCTTTCTTCTCTAGTGAACAAACAGCCTTCTCATCCTCTTTGCCTTCACAGTCATTCAACACTCTAACCCTGAAGAGGATGACAACATCTTTCCTTTAGGTAGAGTTAAAAGACTCGAGGAAGAACACAGTCGTTTAACACCTCTCTTCTTCATTATTGCCATCTCCTGTCTTTATTGTTTCTCCAGCTTGCCAGTCCACAAAGACAGCTGCTAATGCTTACATTTGTGGTCCTGGGCTCTGTGATCTAATTGCTCAGGCTTCTGCAACATGTCTTGTTCAGCTACACAGACTTGATTTGCAGAAAGAGAGCTTGAGAGACATTTCCTTAGACGTCTTCCAAGTCAGTCTTCAAGGATTTCATATGCTATTCTATTAGATTTGCTTTCACTTCAACTATCCTGAAAAATAGTGACCTCCATAGGGAATGGAGAGTGTCCTACTTGTGAAATCTGATAGTTTTTCCTTTTCATTTCTCTCTGCTAGCTGACTACTACATAAGCCACCCACATTGGAAAATCAGAGATATATTGACACCAAAACTCATGCTAGAAAAATCTGCTGGCATAGGAGTAAAATATAAAATCAGTTATTTTCTAACAAGATAACTTTCCCAGAAAGATTTTATATATTTCCCTTACTCCTTACCATACTCCTATCTGTGAGAACATAACATTTAGTGACAACCTTATCTGTGTACATAAAATACTTTTAAATTGAAGAATAGGGTGCCCATAAGAAAAATTATTCAAATGGATTCCTACCTAAAATAACTGGTTGACATATTTGAAGATTTATGGATGTAGACTTTGGTCTTCTATTAGCAAAATGATACAAGTCATTGGCTCCTCTTAGCTTTGTACAGTCTAGTTTCTTTATTATATCTGTCAAGGTAAATTTATCTCAAATTTGGTTGACATGTTTGATGCTAGCCTTTTAAGTTTGCATCATTTTTTCTACCTCAACCAGAACCCATAGTCACATGATAATCTAAATGAAAATATCACCAAATGAATACGCTTGCAATGCCAGCAACATTTGATTTAAAATTTATAGATTAGATTTAAGTGGTTCAGTAAAATTTACCAGTCTCCAATACAAAACAGCTGTTTTTAGTGGCATGCCAGGTGAAAGTCCCCGAGCCTTAAGGATTGCTAGACAGAAGAATCTAGTTCCAATTCATCTTCAGAGCTACTTAATCTGTGAGTTGGTACAGTTTCTTTTCCTCCAATAGCCATCGTGGCTTCCCACTGAGACATAGGCTTCTCAGTGCTTGTCTATCATAAGCCACATTGATAGTAGTTTCCTCTTGTGTTTCATAAGCTGGCCTTTTATATGTATGAACGCATCTATGACTTACTTATTTTAAATGTAGTTTTACTACTTCACCCTTCATCTGGTAGTTGTTGCCGATCTCTAAATTGTTTAATATGTCAGTAAATAACCTTTCAAAATTTCTAAAGTTCCATTTTGAAAATCAAGTTACTTAAAGGAGTGATATAAACAAGGTATTAGGGGGACACTGGCAGGCAATGCTTGTCTTGCTCATCAGTGGTCTTATGTTACAACTGAGACAGCCTCCTCCTTTTATCTGTGGCTTCAGCTACTCATAGGTCCGACTGTCTAATTAATCCTTACTTAAAATTCATCTAAGTAAGTTTAACATGGGTAGGAAATTGGGTTTTGTTTGCTATTCCACCTTCAACCCTACTGAACATCTGGGAAATATTCAGTTTTAGAACAGGTCCAAGCCTTTTGGCATTAACTACCTTTAAACATTAAGATATCACAAGGAATTTGCCTCTGTTTCAGAAAATGAAAAGCATATTTGAAATATAAACACAGATGTGCCCCTAACATTACTGGTAGTGATTGCAAGACACATTCCTTTATTACAAGAGGGTCAGAGAAAGGAAACTCTTAGATGAAACTTGTAGAATCAGCCTAAATGATTTGTTTTCCTGAAGTAGCTGAATATGTATGTCTGTGAATTCTGCAAGCAACACACAGTGAATGATACTGTTTGGCTTCAAGGTTATTGTACTTTTACTAAGAGAAATATATAGTCCTTATATAATGGTATAGAAATTTTATCTTACTCTTGGGAAAATATCTAAATAATAATTTAACTGCTAAAATTTTATAAGCTGTTAAAATTACATATTAGGAATTATTAACTCAACTGATTAAACAGTCTTTTTTTTTTTTTTTTTTTCGTAAAGATTTTCATTAGTTCAAATTCTTATTTGGCTGTTTTCTTTAGTCTCCAATCAAGGATAGTAATTAGATTTTACATTTCTGTTGTTGATAATTAAAAGTGAGCTTGAGAGGAAACACATTGTATAACTGCTTCTTGGTCAAATTATGGCAATGTAACTTCAGTCAAATGCTCAAATGACAGAAGGAGAAATGGACAAAAGTTAAGTGTGTGTTGTTGCTTGCTTTTAATTAAAATAACTTAAAGATGTATCTGCGAGCTGCATTTACATTTTGGTCAGACCTCATCATCCCTTTGTAAGAATAGGAACTCAGGTAGACCAGATAGACCTTTAGGGTTTTAGATACATATTTGAGGAGTTGATCTGTTGCTAGGATCATTTTGGAAGTACTTTTCTCCACCACAGTTTTCATTTTGGAGCATTCCTCAAAAATCTAGATCCTTAGAAAATGTTTGTAAAATATCTACTAACACCCAAGTGACTATGCTCATACATCTTACATAATTTACACATCATTAAAAAATTGTCTTGGTTAAAAAAAATTAAAAACAAATACACATAAGAGAGAAAGAAGACATTAAAATGTGGGTCTGTGTGCTTTCAACCCAGAATTATTTTTTATCAAGCAATTTCCATTTTTTGTTCATTTATTTACTTTTTCTAAAAACTACTGACATACTGACATTAAAAAAAAAAAAAAAAGGTTTTTAAAGGTCACTTTGAAGACACCTACATTGTGCTAAGGGTGTTATGTGTGTAATTAGAATTCTTTTAAATGTGAAGCTTTGTCAGTTTCTCAGATGAATGAACATCTCCTAGCCCAATTTTCAACACCTTTTATATGTGTATGTCTGAAACAATGTTATTGACCCCAACTTGCTTAAAAAACCCATGTGGAATTCAGGAAGAGAAGTGGTTACTAGCCAAGCTACAGAGAACCAAAGACCACCAAGAGTCACAGTCACACAAGCATCATGCTAAAAGGAATGTAAATGAGTGCCATGTTATGGTTACCCAATCCTTAGTGATTGGTTAATGTTTACAAGTGGACACTTTTGGGCTTGATCTGGAAACATCCAAGCTGTGTTCTGAATGTAGGTAGAGATAAATATAAATAACGAAGAAAAAGAAAGAACAATAAAGGAAGGAAGAAAGGAAGAAAAAAGAATAAAAGAAAGAAAAGAGAAAAAAGGAAAAGAAAATTCTACACATTCATTTGTAGTTTTACACCCTTCAAAACAGCTACTGGAATTATGCCCATGGCACGTATCCATTGTCGGCATAAACCATGTTTTACCAATGGGATAATACAAAGGAAAGCTTAGCATATTTTTAAATACTTCTTTTTTCTTTTGGTTGGAACCCAGTTGACAATAGTTTCAGTCTTGTCTTAGCAAACTGTAAAACTCTAGTTTTGGAGAAGCTGGTTAACTTCTCATGGTCTGCTTTCTCATCTGTAAAATGAGAAGGTTGCCCCAGAGGTGAGTATCCAAGTTTTCCCCAGCTTTATAGTTCTGTGATCTAGGAACAAGAGCCAACATTACAATTTAGGATTTGGCATCTGATTTTATCCGGCTAGTGCCGTGTGCTGCTTAGTTCATTAACCTCACGTGTTGAATTCCCCCATACTAACCTAGTATGACTTTGTTGTTTCTCTTTTCAAGGAATTATGTTTACTCCCTTTGGCAACAAGAAGTAATTTTACAAGAACTTTTAACCCTACTTTGGAAATTAAGGCAGTACTCAGTGGTACATATGTCCCACTGCCCTCTAGTGGGTGAAACCACATATGGCTTAGATTGTTCATGAGTTTGGTTGTGTAGTTTCTCTCAAACATCTTCACAGATCACCTGAAATAAAGTCCCAATTTCTGCATTCCACACTTCCTGATGACCTACTAATCATCAATGATCAGACATTTTGTCTTAACGACACAGGACAATGACTACTCTTTGTAGATTGAAAAAGCCCTTTAGACTTTCTATCACATTACACTTCAAATTTAGTTGTGTTTCTAGTCCCTTCATACCTAGTGTCCTACTTAGCACCAATCTGAGAGTTACATTTATAAAACATCCTTTTAATAAGGATAGTTTAAGGAAGGTAAAGGAAAATTTGCATTTAAGTCTTCCTGGGAATTGTATGATCACCAAACTACATGGCAAATATAATTATGTCATTTCATTCTAAAGTGTTTGTTGATTTATGACTAGAACACTGTTCATGAGGATCAAGTAAGTTCTGTATAGTAAGGATATTATTTTATGTTGTTATTATTTTACTACAATAAACCAATTATGGAAAGTAAGTCATCTGATACTACATTAATCTGTATTACACATGTTTGCTTGTCTGGCTTTAATTTACTATTTTCCCTATTAACCATGTATGTTGTTAAAAAAAAGATTATTAAGGAAACTATTCTGTAAACTAACTTGGCAGACAATGCTATTTAATATGAGCACACTCATCTTAATAATCTATATAATTATTCATACTCTTGAATATGTAAACATAAGAATGTAATTTGTGACTGCTGCTTTATAAGAGATTAAAAAACAAGAACAAGTCATGAGTCTATGACTTACTGATTAAAAGATGCAAACACAATGATAATATGTGAATTATTTCTATATGGATATTGGATACATTTGTAGAAGACTTATATTTTTATGTTACTCTACTCATATGCTTTCCAACAATTTTGCAATCAATTTCATCAGCATTTCATTAATGTTCTCAGAAAGCTGTGATTCCATTGGTACTGATTGAGTTCCTTATATCTTATACCTTTCATTTGTTATTTGTGTTAATTTAAACATTTAATTTCCTCTCTCTATATATATATAAAATGTATGTGTGCACATATATTATTCATGTACATACATATGAGTACATATAGATACATATATACATGTATACATATGTATGTATACATGTATATTTGTATGATGTATATTTGTTTTGTTTTTTGTTTTTTTGTTTTTCGAGATAGGGTTTCTCTGTGCAGCCCTGGCTGTCCTGGAACTCACTCTGTAGACCAGGCTGGCCTCGAACTCAGAAATCCACCTGCCTCTGCCTCCCAAGTGCTGGGATTAAAGGCATGCGCCACCACCGCCCGGCTTGTATGATGTATATTAACTTACTTATACTTTATGCTTCAGTATTTCTCATATACATTGTCTAAAGGTTATTTTATATACTATTCTTGGTGTACCAATGCTCTGACAAGAACCTGTTTACTTGAAATCAAGTATGAAGTTCTCTATTTCTGGTATATCAGTATCTGAGACTTCAGATTTTTCAGCACTTTGTGCCTCTGTTCTTCACATTAGGCATGTTCAACTTGAATTTCTTTTATTTATTTTGATTCAAAAACATTAAAAAATAATTAGTCCAAAATATTCAATAAGATAACAATAGCACAGACTTCCAGATTCCATCATTTGTTCTAACTAAAGTGGAAACTTCGTCTCCCCAGGCACTCTGGCTCTGGAGAAAGGTGATAGACGAGCTCCTCCTGAGTTAAGTAATTGAGGAAGACTCTACTGAGCAAATGAATCTTGGCTTTCAAAATTTCCAACTGGTTTGGGTTAAATCCTGCTATCCCCATGCATTGTCTCTGTGACTTTTGTGGATTATGTAATCTTGATAAATCTGAGCCTTTCAACCATAATCTTAGATAATAAGAGAACTCAGAACTTGGCCAAGAATTAAGTGCCATGATACCTCCAAAGCATGTGGATCCATGATGATATTTATGTGGCACAAATACTGTTTCTGAAGATAAGATTTTCATTTGAGTTATGATTTTTCCAGTCTGAACTCTGGAGCAAAGAAGTGATATAGAAAAACAAAACAAAAATCACAAGTGCTTACTAACCAGTTTGCTGGGGAGAGAGCTAAGCAGGGTGGACATTTGCAAAATAATCAAGGTGACCCTCTAATTTTCTCCCCTACTGCATTCCTTGGCACTTGACCCAAACAAGAAAACAACTGTCACAGTAAGATGCAGTAACAGCCTCATGACTGCACCACTGCAAAGAGTTTTCTGAATCTTTTCCAATGTCAAAATTTATCTTGGGATTTTGCTCATACATATTATTAAAGCTTCTAAAACTGGTAAAGCCATGCTCTCTTGGTGATCTGAACTAATGTAAAAATGTCATGCGACTGTGGTACTGAGGCATAATAAAGTTAATAAATACCTAAGGAAAGCTATTGTTGAATCTTAAATAAAACTGTAGTCAATTGAACTGAGCAGAGTTGTAGAGGATAATCATTATGAGGAGTAAGATTTAGGCCCCTGAAATTACAATCGAGTTTACAATTAGATATGCTATGTCAACTTACACATCTAGGTTTTAACATTAGCAAGATGTTCAGGCCTGTGCAACCCAACAGCCAACACAATTGTGGAGAGGTAATGCTAAGGAGAGAAAGCCACGATACCATTAGGAAGAAGAGATAGGTCAACCTGTAAAAGACAGGGTAACCTACTGGAATCATTAAGAGTTCTTGAAGTTTGTTCAGTACAAGTTATTTTAAACCAGGAGTATTATTCTAGGTGCCAAAGACTATTGGAAAATAAATAGTAGGTGGTTAAAATAATAGAATTACTTAAGAAGTAATGTCGAGATCATTATGAATGCTGGTGACAAAGTGAGACAATCTGAGTGTCCATCCAACCAAGGCCATGTGTTAAACAAGTTGTTCCAACATATGATCAGGGCATTGTGACTTTCTCTTTCTTTCTCTCTCTGTCTCTGTCTCTCTCTCTTTCTTTCTTTCTTTTCTTTTTTCTTGTATTATTCAGGCTTTTTCTTTTTTAGAGCTTGTATTTGTAACTTTTTTCCCATAATACAAAAGTGATTTTGAGAAAAAGATGACTTCATAATCAAGGCTGAAAAATACCAAAACAAAGAAAAATTGTGCCCTGTGTAGATCTTCTGATTCTGAGTCCTTGTAGTGACCAGAGCACCTTTCTGCTATTAAGAGATAAACGGGTGTCTACACTGAAAGATGTCGCCCAGCTCCCATTCAGGCTGATAAATACATCCTTCTAGCCTCTAGGGCTTTGATGTGTTTTAAAGATAGTCAGCGCTTTCCCCTGTTCTTCCTGCTCAGCAGCATAAGTTCAAAGAAACATTTATTACGGAGGAGTGAAGCTTTAACAAAGGCCTCTTCCTTGCTTTGATTTATGATGTAAAGTTTCTCTATAACTTTATCAGAAATTCGCCAACTTAACTAAAGTCCTCTGTCAATTTTCATTGACTGTTGCGATTAATGGCTTCTGATTCTAGTACCAAAGACAAAAGAATAGATACATAGTTGTTCAGTAATAGGATTAGTATAGGAAATCCAGTAATAACTACATGGAGATTATTCAGTACGGTACTTAATAATGAATTTGAAGCACGTTAAAAATGTCAGTCAGAATGTGGATAGATGTTCCTACAAAGCCAAAACAATGAATCTAATTTCCTGTTTATTTAGAATGAACTCTGTTTAATTTTAAAACAAAAGCAACCCTTTTCTCTTATTATTTTTCTTTCTAAAGAAAAATTGTGTGACCTAAGCACACAATGAGTATGATTTAAAGAAAGACAACTATGAAAATATTCAAAGTATCTAACCTCTGTAGAGAACATTTCTAAGTGGATTCAATAATTTTTCTTTGTATATCTTAGGTTATCAGTGTTATAAAATGATCAGAATAAATTATTTTAAAATTCATTACACTCATTTAATGATATTAATGTTTAATCTATTGATACAAATAAGATTCATCTACCACCCAAAGATATTACCCAAATTATAATTTCATTTATTTTAACTGTTAAACATACAATGATCTTTTAAAATGCTACCTTAAGAAGTTTTCAGAACTAAGAAGGCTTAAAAAAAAAAACAAAAAACAAAAACATGCACACACAAAGTTTAAAATCTGGATGGTAAGGCAGTCAGGTTATTGGGGAAAATTTTTTTTTGTTTGGTTGAATCAGCTTTGTTCTGTTATGCCAAGACAATTTCGTTGTGTGTTTGCAAATTATCTGAGCCACAGTGACAGCCTCCCACCAACACTCTGTATGTGAGAACAGTAACCTGTTAGGCCCATGCTGAGAACTGTCCACTTACTTCTTTCTCCACTTGGAGATTCGTTGACTGGTGTCTCCTTATCTTCCAGGTTTCCTCTGGACATTTGACCCCTATCTGTAGTGTCAGACTTCCTGCTCTTTGCTCTTCAGCTCCTCACCTCGCCACTCTGGGCTATATTCTTCTTCCTTTTCAGGCTCCTTGTTATCTCAAACAAAGGGTCATCACTTTAGGCCATCTGCCTTCATTCTTTTTATGTCCTATCAACACCAATCTGTCACACTGGAAGACTTAGGTCTCCATTTTTACACGCTGCTTTCAAATAAAGTACTGTTTTTTACTGTTTTATACATTTCTCCTGCTTTCCATTTGCTTTCTTTACTGTTTGTTGAGTGGGAGGAAAAAATGGTAGGGCATTAGTATTTAGGGGAGACCAAGAAGGAGGAATTTGGAGATGCAGTTGTGTCTTTTGTTCTCACACTAACAACCACTACTATTTCATTGCATGTATCTGTACATCTCCAACTGTGGAAACTAAAGAAGAAAGAAATATGTAACAAGAGCACTAACAGGTAAGATGACAATAGTGAATGTAGATAGAAATGCCAATATTCCTATTACCAGAATTTGGAAGGTGAAATGAACAAGTGTAACAATGGTCTTTGGGCTTGCTTTTTTTCTTCAGGCTCAAAAAACTTGAATTGCCCAGGTGTGGTGGGACATGTCTGTAGTCAGTATTTGTCAGTATGAGGTAGAAAAATGGCCATGAGTTCAAGGGCAATCTGGATTACATAGTCACCTAGAAATGTATCTGGGCCTTATCACTTTTAAGAAGCCAATCTGGACAACATATTTTCTCCAGGAAAAAACAAAAGAAGCCAAAGAATGTGAGAGTTGTTAACTCAAATGAGGATCAAAACCCTTTGCATCTATCCTGTATTCATAAGGTGACAACTCTTGGATCTTTAGTGTTCTCCTTTTTTTGACTTTTTAAGTCACATAACGTTGACTTATTAGACAATCATACACAGCATAATCAAAGCACGGAACTTTAAAAATAAGACATGCACATATGTATTTCTACATTAAAATAAGGCTCATCAAGATCAAAGCATAGTTCTAGGCTTTCTTGTCATAATGTGAAATACAACTTTTCATTATTATTTTAGTATTGACATAATTAATTTACACCTCATATTTCCCACTTTTGGACAATACAGTATATACTATGATATGAACTTCTAAAAGAAACTGCCTTTTAAGTATTTAGGCTAAAACACAAAACAAACTCAATGGTATTTTTGGAGACTTTTCCTCTCATACTGCTTTGCTTAGGTATTTATTACCTTACTTTGTTGTTTGTTTGTTTGTTTATATCATAGCTTCTAATTTTTTTGTTTTTATATTGAGGAATGTGGGTATGAGTGTTTCTTTGCTTTGTTTGTTTATTTTGTTTCACTATCATGTTTTCTCTGTTTGTTTTCTAAAAAGAAAGAGAAAGAAATTCTGGAGTTGGAAGAGTGGGGGAAATGGGGAGGATCTGGAAGAAAGAGAGGAAAACCATAATCAGAATATATTGTATGAAAAAATATTTTCAATAAAAAGGAAAAGGAAAACAAAGAATTTAGGCTACATTGGAGTAGGTTCATATAGATACCTGAGAAATTAATGTGAAAATACTCTAAGAATTAGTTAATGCTTTGACTTCAAATAAATTGTCCAACTAACCAGAAAAAATTCTAATCTAGTCGTCCTTTGTTGTTATCTTTCAGTCTGTGGGGTTGTATTTGATCATAGGTTCTAAATGAAAGTGTGCAAGGGAGTTCAAGGAAAAATAAACAGCAAGAGATGCTTGTTGACCAAGCAACTATCCTATTGAGGCAGCCTATAAAGAATTTTGTTTCCTTCCAATTTACATTGTACAGATTCAGTGACTATGTTTTCTTGGATATTTAATATATGAAATACATGTTCAGTTTAATGAATGGTTAAATTTAACTTAGTGAAGAACAATAATTAAAAATATAAGTGTAAAATGACACCATTCAGTTCTACTTTATTGAGACATGGGATTGGATTTACTGAATACAATGAATGGTAAATAGAATATAATTTGTTATTTTACATATTTGGGTCAATAGATGAAAACACAAACACATAGATGTTCAGACATTTATGTTCCTTGTTTTCTATTATGGATAGAAAATAAAATTAAAAATTTTCAAATAGGAGAAAACCTATTTTGGGGGGAAGAATAATAGAAGGTGTGTAATGTCCATACTCCGGCAGTCTTATTATGTGGAAACCATGTTGGAGGCTTTGCATCCATTATAGAAGATCCACATTAGCTAGAGAACTATCAGGGCCTCTCAACACTGCTCTTAGGCTGAACTGGGAGGGCAGAAGCATCCATGAGTATGATCTGAGGTGACTGAGAAACCATCTGTGATTCTAGATTAATGATGAAACTTACACTTAGAAGCCAGGTCTGGTCGGGCGGTAGTGGCACACGCCTTTAATCCCAGCACTTGGGAGGCAGAGACAGGCGGATTTCTGAGTTCAAGGCCAGCCTGGTCTACAGAGTGAGTCCAGGACAGCTGAGGCTATACAGAGAAATCCTGTCTCGAAAAAAACCAAAAAAAAAAAAAGAAGCCAGGTCTGATTTACACTCTTTGAATGGTATTTAATAACTCCAGATTATAGAGTATAAAATAAGGAACAAATTAGTGTATGGAAAGCTTTTAAAATGGCTATTCTTATCTTCATATTGCAACTATTCTAGAAGATTTTACAAAATCTAGTAGGCTTTACATTTGGTAGTGATAGATGAGAAAGACAAGTCATGAGGGTATTATTATATATTTTATAACTTTTTAAAAATTTAACTATATATCTTAATCATTCTATTATATTACAAATATTTGGGAATGTAAATCTATATGGAAGTTAATAAGTATATTTTGAGTTCTGCCTCTTACTATATATTAAAAAACTATTTGTTTTCTCTAAATAATTTATAATTGTTATATTATTTAATCCTAAATTTGATTTTATGAGCATCCAGACAAATTAATAACTATGGAACTAATTATTGATATACCTATATGATGATAATAATAATTGGAAGGTTTACATACTTTTCACTACAGAATACAGGAAACAACAACTAAACTTTACTTCTAATTCAAGCACTAATAGTACTAAATATTATGTATATTCATTTTGTCAAGAGATGAAACAGTTTTCTAAAAACTTGAAAATAGATGTCCAAGCATCAATATAAATGTCACAAACATGAACACAAATAAATGTTAGTTTAGATGTCCAAAATTTATAAATATGAGTTGCCAAATAACTCATAAACAGCAACTTCAATAGCAGTTCAAGGGCATTTTAGATAAAGAATTTACAGAAAGCTTGGTGGAAAAAAAGAGAATACATTATCCAAAATATTTACTGACTGTCTGTTCTAGACTTAGCCCTACAATAAATCTCAAGCAGAAATCTTTACCACAATCAGATAAAAACATGAAGGAAACTCTTTTGTAGGAAAGAGGTGGGTTAACCCAGGTCTCACGTAGTGCAGGTTGGACTAGAATTCCCTATGTAGCTAATGATGACCCTTGAACTCCTGATCTTCCTGCCTCCATGTCTCAATTGCTTGAATTATGTAGAACTGGGCCACCACACCTGGCTGCAGGTTATTTACAACACTAAATCCTGCTACTGAATCCAAAAGCCATGAATCTGAAATGGACTGATAGGGGAGGAGAGGAATTTGGTAGGTTGAGAGATAAAAAATGGTGGAGGGTGAGAGGAAATTATAATACATTGTATATATATGAAATGGTCAAAGAACAAACTCAATTAAATAAAATAACAAAAACTCATCAATGGTATGCTTTGGGATTTTTCAGTAACTCAAGCAAAGGAGTTGAATGATGACTTCTCCAAATTTAAGGACATCAATCTCCCTTGTAAATTGCTGGATGAAATCTGTAACACTGCAGTAATGAGAGTTTAAGACTACTGCATCCATACTAGACCCACAGCATGATCCTTCTTCTCAACTGTATCACAAAATTTGGTAAGATTGTCTTTTTTATAATTTCATAAATGAATCCTATATTTACATCATTTCAATTGTTTTACCACGTCCTAGCACTTCCTCCCATGTGCCTCCACCTCATCTCAATTTCATAATCTCTATGTCTATAATTATTATACACACACACACACACTCATACTCACACAACACACACACTCACACACACACACACACACACACACACACTTACTGACCCTGTTTAATGTTGCTCTTCTGTATATGTGTTTAGGGATGACCATTTGGGATAGGATTACTTACTAGGGGATGTAACCCTAAAGAAGACTGGTTCTTTATTTATCAGCATCTTTATGAGCATATTCTCATCATTGTGTAAATTTCTGAATTGCAGGATTGAAAATGGTACAGATTTGTGTGTGTGTGTGTGTGTGTGTGTGTGTGTGAATGGTGAGGGGTGCATTCACAAAAGCAAACAATTAATCTGATCACTATATATACTACTATGATTTTTTTTTTTTTTTTTTTTTGAGACAGGGTTTCTCTGTGTAGCCCTGGCTGTCCTGGAACTCACTCTGTAGACCAGGTTGGCCTCGAACTCAGAAATCCACCTGCCTCTGCCTCCCAAGTGCTGGGATTAAAGGCGTGCGCTGCCATTGCCCGGCAATTATTCACTCTCAAGCTTAGATTATTCTGCAAAACACACTATGTACGGTGGACATAATATCAAAGTTCTTTATATTTAATTATTACTTTTATTCATGGCAATAGATATTGGCTTTCCTTTATGAGAGTATATGAATGATAATTTCTTTTAAGAGGCATAATACATACAATAAATAAGTTTAAAGGACAGAATTTAGTAAGTAATAAGAGAGTGGTCTAACAGACATGGCCACGTTTGTAGCCATAGCGTTTGAAATAGTTGTCGAAGAAACTATGTTAACGAGCTAATGATGATGTAACAACACAGCAATGGGTAATCATCTTACACACAACTAAGAAACCAGAGAAGTAGATGGAGATGAAGTCAGCCACGGAGACTGAGAAGACAAGGCATGTCGAACGGCCAGAAATCTGCTCGGAAGGATAAACGAAAGTATGGCTGTCCACTGTGACAGTGAGCCATTTCTGACTAAAATGACAGGACAGACATCAGCTTCATGGCTTCAGCTCACTGTGCTCCCCTACTCATGGTTTATGGCCCATTGCCATTGCTCAGGAAATCCTGGATCCCATTGTACCACAGGGGTAAGTTCAGGCATAAGATGGCACCAGGCTTGCTTAGAGACAAGCAATTAGGATAATGACATTGGTTCACTTGTACTTTTAAGTAGATTACTGTAAAATCATAATAAATATAATTTGGAAATGTTTTAAATATTATATGAATGATTGCTTGTATTCTAAATTGCAAGCAGTTAAAAAAATATATATATTGTCAGCTTTTAGGTGAGCTGTAATATAGAAAAAGTTTTAAGTTAGGCTTTCCTGGCTTTTCCCACCCAGTTCTCTGGTCCACTTCTGTTTTCAGGGACAAATACTTTATGTTTCCAGTACTTGAGATTGAGAGGGTGCTGGTCCCTTCAAGAGGATTTTCCGTGGCCTAATGCTAATAATAACAGTGTTTCAACATTGTTCTGATTTTATGGTATGTACTGGGTCAGTGATCTCTAAGGGTCAGTAAAAGAAAGGAAGTTTTTGGACTTTCAAAGGATTTCACTTGAAAGAATAACTTTGTATTTGGATAAAACTCATTTGTCTATTTCTAGTAACATCTCCAATTAGACTACATATAATAGACATTTTTTTTCAGGTTTTTTTTTTTCCTTTTTATTGTATACAGACCATTGATTTTTGGCTTTGAGTGTCAAAAGTTTTAGCTAATTTAATTCATAGTTACAGTATACATTGTTGTATGTGTATGTACTATTTTTATTCAATTTGATGTTCCTAGCCACAAAATAATACAATTTATTTTAAAGGACAAAAACTAGCTTCTTACCATGATGCAAATTTAATAATTCTACAGAGAGGGTGGAAAATACCTTAATATTAAAAGATAACTTTGCCAAGCATGGTGGTACATGGATGTAATCTCAGCACTTGGGAAATGGAGACAAGGAAGTCAGGAATTAAGAGCTGTGCATAGCATCATGATGAGATCCAGGCCTGAATCTATTTTTTAAAAAATCTCCAAATACTAAAAGCTGAGGGTTGATGATAATATTTTGTATTGTAAGATAATGCAGAATATAATGAAAACAATGGAAGATTTTATTTTAGCAACCTCTGGAGGAAAATATAAACTTTAAATCGAAAATGCTATTTCTAATGTGTCAGATTCTATCAAATTTTTCTTCTGTCCATAAGAATATTAGTGTAATTAAGGTTTCCATTATTACCCAACTTCTAATCACTTTTGACTATGAAAATGCTTATTTCCATCATTAATATCTGTCTATATGTGAGTCCATGACTAGCAATCACTCTCACATTAAGAACAACCTTTTATTGACTGACCAGGTGTAATCTACATTTCTCTGCATTTTGGTTCCATGTTCCTTTCCTCAGGAGAACATGGAGTTTTCTGCAGATTAACACTTCACTGTTTTACTCTTCCCTATCTGCTTCAGCTCAGTGAAGTCGGGTGTCTACTTGCTCTTGTCACCATCAGGGGCGCCTGTTACTCCAAAGGTCTTTTATCAAGGTTTCCATGCAAACAGCTCTCTCACCTATCATCTTTTCTAATACTCTTGAATATTTGGGCATCCTTTGACACCACTTCTTTCTTTCTCTGTCTTTTCCCATTGCTCTCAACATGAAAATACTATGTTGACTTTGGACTCAGGCCCAGATGCTCTACATTGTTTCCACAGGGATCTGTTTCATGAGTTTAAATCCCAAACACATGTTGATGGTACCCAAACAGACATCTTCCACTGTGACATCTTTTGTGAAGTTCATAAACCTCAACTTAACAACCTTGAAAGTTTAGTGATGATCTTGATAGCTCTGAAATTAACTGAATTGTCCTCCTAAAGTTGTTCCTTGACCCAAGGTATCTCTCAGTGTAAGCGAGCACAGATTCACCCTTCCCAATGCCTGCATGTCCTGCTCACATTTGCTGAAGACTGATAGGTTCTACCTCCAGGTGTATCTAGATTCATTGCTTTCTTACATCTACCCTAACCGTCTAAAGCCGTCTTCTCGATTGCATAGGACTTTTTCTTTCTGCTCCTAGCTTCTCAACTCTAAAATTCACTCCCATTAATTCCTTCACTAGCTTCCAACTGTTAGGACAGATGTCAAACACTTTAATGGGCTTCCTAACCACAATCTACTTCTTAACATCTTGGCTTTTCCTTTCAATCAGTCTCATGTTTTATTCTTGCTTTTTCTTAAATTTCAAGGCTTCTGAGACTCATCTCCCTGCTGTTGATGTGGCACCATATTTGCTTCTCTGTAGATGTGATAAAAATACTGACCAAAAATAACTTGGAGAGGAAAGGGTTTATTTCATTTAACACTATCATCCCAAATAGTTTGTCATAATGGAAGCCAAGACTCAGACTGAATCAGGAATCAGGAGGAAGAAATTTGAAACGGAAATCATGGAGAGTGCTGGTTTACTGACATGCTTTCCAAAGTTTGCTCAGCTTACTTTCTTATACAACCTGATATTTTATTTAAATATATCATAAAATATCATCGCGTAGATACCTGCCACACCAGTATTACTCTCGAAAATACCCCAAAGGCTAATCATACAGGGGCAATTCTTCAGCTGAAGTTCTTTCTTCCCAGCTGACTCTCGTTTGTGTCAAGTTGGCAAAACTAACCAGCACAGGCTTGCTCTATCCCATCATCCAGATCTCATTGCAAACAGTATTCCCTCATATTATGGGAATGAATATAAATCGTACCTTCTGGTACTCTATGTGGGTATGTCTACAAAAATATGCATTTTTTTATGACCTTTGCTATCTATTAAGTGACTTTTAAACATTTAAACTGTGTCTATTTGTATTGGGAAAATCGAACAGTTTAATAAACGTCTTTCATTATGTTAATTTAAATGAAAATAACTACACATGTCTAGTCGCTACCATTGTTGAATAACATAGTTCTAGTTCATCAGCTGCTTCCGTTTTAAAATCACTCATATGCACTTTATATTTATTTGCCTAGGTTTGAAAACCTTTATTTCTGTATGGTACACAGGAGAGGGATCGGTAGGGAAGGATGGAAGCCACCAAGACTGATGACCTGGGTTCCATTTCTGTGAGCACATGCCCATAAACAAACAAAAATATTGAAACTAATAGGCTCATTGGACTGGGTGGTTTTGTTAGATCAAGTCTCAACTCTTGCTTAGGCTGCCACTAGCAATACTTCCTCTTGTGTTTGGGCAAGTTATAGTCATCTATCAGAAACCCGAAAATCTGCTTTTGTATAGTATTCTTTCCTGCCAAGCCTTCAGCATCTTGCTAGGAATCACTTGTGCATAGTGACTTGGCCATACTCCGATTATTATGTGAATAAATTGCATCTGACGCAGAGGCTATAGCTTGTTTAAGAAACTTAGCCTAGAGCGAAAGATCTGGATATAGCACATATTAGGTGCTACACAGCTCACATCCATATAGCAGAATGTTGTCTCCTAGTGACTCTGTCTTGTATTATTACTACAAAAATAACATTTTTTCATTGTTTTGAGATAGAATCTCACATTATAGCACAGGCTCGCCTACTGCTTATTTCATAGTCCAGAATGGCCTTGAATTATTAACAACTCTCTTGCCTCAGCCTTTTAAAAGCTATGATTGCAGGCATGGACCAATCAATATGACTGGTTCTCCCATTTTTGCAATAAAGTAAAGACACTTTTATTGTTTGGGTAATAGAATTTGATTTGTGTTTGGATAGTGATATATCTTTATTTAATTTAGAAGGAAAATATAGAATCTTTCCAGAAAATCGTTCTGCAGTGTAATGTTTTCCTTAAGAATGTCATAATTTGGCATAAACACAAATAGAAACTGTTAGAACGAAAACGCTTGACAGATAAGAGACTGGTCCAAAGAAGCCCCATGAAGACTACCCCTGCCTTCTAGCTATATCGTAGATGAACTGGGTAATGGCGTTAATGCAACACTTCTTTAAAAAGACCTATGCATTGCAAGGAGAGACACAGTGAGTTATTTATTAAATATCCTTTTTTGAAACCATTGACAATAATAGAATAAAGGAATCTATAAGTATTAAACAAAGCTAATGCTAATAAAACTTACTAATGGAATCGTCTAGCCATAAATGGAAGCAGAACCAGGGACAGAAGAAAGGGCATGTGACTTGGGATCTGGATTTCATAATCATTCTGACACTAATTGTGCATATTTGTGCTCACTCAGCCCTCAGAGCTGCAACAAAAGTTCAGTGCAATTTTCTATCACTCCCATTCCAGATAAGATGCAACCTGTGACCCTTCTCAGTATTTCTTCCCAGGAGCAGGTTGCCAGGAGGAGTGAACGAAATGTACACTATCCAATTAAAGCTCAGCCGTATGTAAACACTGTATGAATCTTTACTAACTTTATGTGTATTCCATGTGAGGTTTTGCACATGTCTATTTACAGTCAGTCATTTGTTGTTTAGCTGAAATCTTAGAATGGAATATTTCTTTAAGGAAAGGTGCACACTGATGAAAAGCTGGTCATTCTGTGTGAGGAGGGTACCAGCAGGCAGTTAGTCATCTTATCCCTCCAGTAACATTGCATTCCCAGTTTTCATGTCTATTTCATCCCTTGGGCAATGTGTCAGTTGCCTGTGAAGCAGGACTGCTTTTCTGTAGTTTCCCACAAACTCATTCGAGACACTTGTGTATGAAGCTGACTTGGACAACCATCTTTGAGTAGGGAGGGACACTGCGTTATGCCAGTGTGAAGAGTTAGATGCTGTGCTTTTTTCCCACAATACTTTGGTCCTACTCATTGCTCCTTTTTTTTTTTCTACAATTCGTAAATTTTTCATTGTTCACTTTCCTCTATAGCAGTTGTTCACAACCTTCCTAATACTGTGAGACTTTAATACAGCTCCTCATGTTGTGGTGACCCCCCCAACCATAAAATTATTTCATTGCTACTTCAGAAGTGTAATTTTACAACTTTTATGAATATAACTCTATGGTATACAGTGATGGCTACATAAGATATGTACAGATCAGAATACCTTAAATGTGTCAAACTAATACATGGATATGTTAATAATATGAAAAAGTCCAGGAGTAAATTTAATTATAAACTACTATAGAATGTACTATATACAGTATAATATGTATGCAGTGTATCCATTTATTATATAATTGCATAATTACATATAAGTGAATGCTACACTGAGATTCCATCTCTAATAAGAATGGCTATAATTAAAAAAAGCAAACAATAGCAAATGTTGTTGAGGACACAGGAAAAAGAGAATACGTACATCATACAACTGGTAATAATGTAAATTAGCTTGGTCACTGTGAATATCAGTAGAAAGGTCACTCAAAAACAAAGAAGAAAACTACCATAGGATCCAGGTACACTATTCCTAGAAATCTACCCAAAGAAATCAAAGTCAATATGCTAGAGAGATACATGCTAATCCATCTTTACTATAGCACTAGTTATGATAGCCACGTTGTGGAAACAGCTTTGGTGTCTGTCAACAGATGACTTAGTAATAAATGTGAAAAATGCACACAAGGAAGATTTATTAAGCCATAAAATGACAAAATTATATCCCCTGTAGAAATTTGGAGGGAATAGCTGATTATATTACTGAGAAAATAACTCAAACCCAGAACCACAAATAGACAAATATTGTATAATCTTTCACATATTTCATATATAATATACATATAGCCTGAAGTCAAGTAAAAGACTATTTAGGGAGAGCAAGGAGACTAACAGGTTCAGGAAGTACAGGGCTAGATTGGGTGTGAGGATTTAATATAGTCATTACATGATATATTTAAATAAAATACATTATGAAACCCTTCATTTGTGCAATAGATATATGAGAATAAAAACTATTAATTACATAATCATAGATGAAGAGTAAAACAGTAAAGAGAATTTTAGAAAAATACAAAAGCAGATATTTCTATGTGGTAGAATTATGAGTATTATTGTACTATCTCTTTTATTTTACACACTTGTAAAAATGGACATGAATTAAAATTAGTAATAGAAAATAATTCATATATGTGCATGTAAATGGCATATATACTGCATATGGGTATACATAGATGCTCTTTAGTTATACAGAATATGTAATTTGTGTGTATTATTTAATAAATGCATCCCGTTTTAAAGTTCCATAGGAACTTTAGAAATGTCATTTTTTTTATTCTATCTGCAGTTTATTTCAGGAAGAAAATCATTCTTTGATGTTAGCAGCAATCTTATCAAATTACTCTGGTACATTATTGGGTTTTGTTCCATGTATTTAATCACACTACAGTTTGGGTTCATTTTGTGTCTTAGAACATGATTTTTAAAAAAGTTTTTCATCAAGTTTCCAAGTTGGAAAAGAAACCCTACTTTGATTTGCATCATTTGCTATCTTAGTTAGCAAGTCCCAACATAAACCATTTTATTGTTGTTATAATTACATCTAAGACGTTTAAGAGCACCTAAAATTAACCTTCTTAATCAGTGTGCTTACTCTGTATGTGTTAAGTGGAGAAAAAATAGCTTGTTCAGTTCAGCCCAATGTAATTTTGATATTCATGGCTCCAAGAAACTCTACTTCTTAAGGGAAAAGATAACATTCATGATGCAAACTTCTATTTCTCTCATTCAAAGTGAATAATTAATTACACTAGATATGGTTCCATGAAGTGAGGGGTCTGCACATCTTCTCAGGGAAAGGAGGGACATTATCATCCCATGATAAACAGATAATTGGAAAGGGTGTGCGTGATTCATTCTCAGAGTCCCCACCAAGATGCCTCAGAGCTGATATAGGCCAGGCCATGTCTTTTGATGTATCCTTTTGGAAAGGATTGAACTTCAATTTTATCTGAAAATTCCTGAGGAGTTCAGAACTATATATGAAGCTTCATTCACATGACGGCTCACTAGGGCTGGGAGATATCTCGGCAGTTAAGAGCACTGGCTGCTCTTCTAGAAGACCTGGGTTCAATTTCCAGCAACTACATATCGACGCACAACTGTTTGTAATTCCAGTTCCAGGGTATCTGACACCCTCACACAGACATACGTGCAGGCAAAACACCAATCAATATAGAATAAAAATGATTTGTGAAAATGACTGATCACAAACACTATGTTTAATTAAATAAAAGGCCATCCACAGTAGGAATTTTCCCTCTGTAACCAAGAGGAGCAGGTATCTCAAGGCAGCCTTAACATTAGGATTTAAATTCTGCCAGGGAGAAAACCTTCCAAGTTACCTATCACTAATTTTTGAATGAATATTTCTTTTTCTGTTTACTGTTACTAGTTTAACGTCTGAAAGCATTATAGCAAATCATGGAAACTTCCACTTTTGCACAGTAAACTTTGAGAAATATAGTCAGTCATATGAGTTAAAGTAATAAATTGAATGAAAAGATATGCATCATAGGTATTCAAGTGAAATATACACATGTACATACATATTCTAGAAGTGACTGTATTTATGAATTTGTATTTATGAAGTACAAATGTATTTATAGTTGGAATTTGTTTTCAATGTATATATATATATATATATAATATATATATATTATTTTTTTTTTTTTTTTTTTTTTTTTTTTTGGCCAACTTGGAAATGTTTAACTTGAATATATTAGTAAAAGTTAGTAATAGAATCATAGAGTAAATTAGTTTTCCTACTACTGGTGATTATGTTGCAGCAGGCAAAAGTGAGCCAATGGTTAATTAGGAACTTACTTCACAAAAGAGGGATACTTTATGCATTATAAATAATATTTTCTCTCACACAGGATGGGAGAATGTATACTTAAAACTAAAAATAAGTGCTCTTTCAAATCATAAAATACACACAATGAGTTGCCTTGCATCTTCCCTGACTCGATCTACCCTATAACAAAAATAAAATTATAATGTATTTTTAAGATAAAGAATTAACTCTCAATTTAAATATATACAGAGCTGTTGTAGAGCCCAGTCCCAACTTCCACATGTACAACACAATCCCTTCACATAAGGCTTATGTATCACTTGGGAATAGGAGATGTAATGACAGTCAGAATCAAAGGAATAAGAAATTTGCTGTGAGATTGTGTCTCCTAGACGTGTTGGAGAAGCTAAACCCGTGAAGTTACATGGGTTCCTGAACAAGACCTAAACAAGCACACTAACATGCAAAGAGGCTTCACCTTTGGTGAAGAACTACAGGCAGTCATGAGATGCTGAGAGTGGGAGAAACACTCTTTCCCAGGGGAGAGCAAAGCATTGGCTAACCAATACCAAATGGTCAGCCCTGAATACATACATACACAGTACATTAAACAGACGGAACAGGCTATGTTTAGACATATATATGCATATCCATATATGTGTGTAATGACAATTTAATAAAAAAAAAGAGATGTGATTTTGAAAGCAAGCAAGTGAATACACAGCAAGGGTTATATTGGGGAAAGGAAAAAGGAGATGGTGTAATTATATTATAATTTCAAGAAATAACAAAAAAAATAATAAAAAAAATTAGCTGCATATGAAGACCTGTAACTCTTAAATTTTATCTATTGTTACAGTTCAATTACAAATGGTATCATGGTATGTTCAAATTTCCATCCTACTAGAGAAAATGTCGCACGGACATCAGTCCTCACATACACGTTAAAAAAAAAATCTCTAAATGTGGTTAATGTTAGGCTGCATCGGCAGGTCGTGTGTAGGAATTTGGTCCATTAGAAATCTGTAATGCAGCTGGAGTTTTAATACTAAATCTGTGATGGATAAATCCCAGGGCTACCAGTTCAGCTACTGCCTGCCCTGAGTCACACAATCTCCTCTCCAAAACATATGTAACATATTAACAATTCAATAATTAGTGCACAGTCCTGCCTGCTCCTCAAAACCTCACTCCCAGATGCTGCTTTGGTGGGATCTTGGTTTTATTAGCTTGCATGATTCACTACCATTCTCACACCAGTTTCTTTTCAACTCATTAGGCTCTCTGTGCGACAGAGTAGTGTTGATGTAAGCTCAGGCCTTTGTAAATCAGCCAATCATTTTCATCCTCTTTGCATGAAACCGGTCTCTAAATGGTGTGCTCATACAATTAGGACTGAGATCTAAGTGGCATCAATGGGAAGAGAACATAAAAGAGTATTTATTTTAAATGCATTTAGAGTTAGGAAAACTCAGTAGCAAAACAAACAAACAATTCACTGAGTAAGACCCATAATCTCCTGGCCTATTTAGAATGTGCAAAAGCCTCATCTTACCAAAGCCCTCTGATAAAAGGGCCTCATCTAACGTTACAGAAGCTGTGTGAAATTCAATTCTTTTATGGTATAATATGATTTTTGGCAACATGATAAGTGATAGAAGGAAAAGACAAAGTTACTTACAAAGCTCTGATATGAAAATACTCAAGGGCATATTCGTTATATCTGCATATTGAATCCATATTTAACGTGATGGTGTTAACTAGGAAGACAGAGAATGAGCAACCGCCTCAGATTTCTTACTGCGAAATAAAGTGCATGACATATAGAAACAAGGAAAACGGAATGGATGGCCCACATTTTCCACAATACTTTTGTAAAACTAAAACATAACAATAAAAGCACACCACAAATAGAAAGTTCAGCTGCCTGGCTGCTGACTATGTTGAGGGCAACATACATTAATTATACTTCAGGCATCATGATTCACCTTTCCTATTCTGTATTTGATAAGGAGCATGACGTGGGATAAATTATCTTAAGTGATACTTTGGGCCAGAGATTAGGAGCACGTCATTGCCTTTCTCAAGAGACTTGACTCATTAATACTTAAACAATAGATGCTGATCATAAGACTCCCCATGTCAGGAAAGGGAGAAAGGTGAACTTATTAACAAAAATTTTCCCTAGGAAATCAACAATGGGAATTGAAGGATTTAATTTCAATTCCATTCCTAATCTTTTACCAACTCCTAGCTCACAAGGCCATCGTGTCAGTCAAAAGGGTCAATACAGGGTATGCTTTGCCAACTACATTTTACCAAATTTGGGAATCAAAATCAATTAGGTGACCATTAGCAATACAGTTACTATTGGGCAACTTGGTCCATTTAAAGGCAGTGGTTTCCATGGGTAAAATCTAGATAAAAGACTGCACTCCCTATTAACAATGAAATGTCGGGTGCATTTCAGTTTATCACAAAATCAACCCTCTTTGTCCCTGATGGTGAATTAAACCAAAATTCAACTTAGATTGAAGTCTAAAATAAGTAATTTTATTAGCTGATCTACCTAACACTTTATTATACAATGAATTCAATGTCGTAAACATGCTTTTTGGCAATCTATTACTTTAGGTCAGGAACAAACTTGGAAAACCCTGGACAACATTTGGATAATGACAATCTCATCTTGTCTGCTTCGCAGAGTAATAACGTAAACAAAATGAAGTCTGTACTGGCAGCCAAATGCAACAGACTTTATCGGCATCCCAGGCTCTTTCGTGAGTATGTTTCTGGAGGGAAGAAAAAAAGACTCCATGTCTTTATTCAGGGAAAGAATCCTAGACTGTACTATCAACCGTTTTCCTCAGTGAGACGCTCTCTATGAGGAGTGTGACTCAAGAAAGTCATTAATTTCTCTGCTAGTTTAAAAAGCAATTCTAAAGTTCTCTGAAGCTTAAATGGAGGGAGTGTACATGAGAAGGTGTCTAGGATGGCTTTGGTTGTTAGGAGGAGTAAGGCAGTCTTATCAAACTGATGCAGTATTACCCAACTGCCATTCTGGAGGAGCAGGAATGAGGTGAGAGAGAAAAGAATTATACACTTTAGTCTAACCGGGTGACCCTGTATTCCCTTTCCTCCCCATATACTTTGCTCTTAAAAAAAAAAAATATCTAATGTTTCACTTCCTCCTGTTTCTGCCCAAACTGCTGGTAAATAAAGATTGTTACAAAGGAAATATATGTCTATGTAGGTAGGAGATGCCACTTAGATCATTGGCACTACCTGAAGTTTCCTGGGATTATTAAAAAAAAAAAAAAAAATTCTGGAATTGAGACAAGTTATTTTGGCATGGACACAACAAAACCCTAAAGTTAAGTAATTGTATGGTTTACTGAAAAGAAGCTGTTTGTAATCTGGGAAGACTTGAATCCTGAAAATTCAGGGAATTACACAAAGCCTCATCTTGCTAGTTCTGTGTTCTGAGCAAATTGTCTTTTGTCCGGTTAAACTTTTATTTTAGAGGCAGGCAGATTTCTGAGTTTGAGGCCAGCCTGGTCTACAGAGTGAGCTCCAGGACGGCCCGGGCTATACGGAGAAACCCTGTCTCGGACAAAAAAAAAAAACAAATAAACTTTTATTTTCTCATCACTTTGCAGATACAAAAACTGTTCTACATGTATAAACCATCTACAAATGTGTTATTAAAGGGTTGGGTGGAACTGAGAATTCTCAGTTGGGATGTTGTTTAATACTTGCCAGGTGACGCTTATGCAGTCCCTGTAGTGGCCCTGAGTAGGATTCTACAGGCATTTTCATTTTATTGCAAGGTGACAGACACATGATATTCAGTAATGTACATCATAAGTGGTATAACTCTCAACTCGAGTTCAAGTTAATTATCAGCTGTACAGTCCAGTTTATGCCAAAATACTCCTGTAGGTTTTTTTTTTTTCAATGTTTCAGTGAATTTTGTAGAATTAGTAAGTGCATTTCAATTGCAAGGTTAACAGGACCCTAAAATCTTCCTGAACACGTTTGCCCTGGAAGTCATGGGTTCCCTGCAGGAACTGTATCTCGTTATCTCCTCTAACATGGACCTCACTGCAAGACAGTGAAACCTCTTTCATGAGGAAAGATGGAGCTTGTAGACCCCTGGATTTATGGCATCAGACCTGGAGGCTGGATGAAAGAAAAGATCTTTTCAGATCATCCTAGATTACCTGGCTTCCATCATTATATTTTCTTGTTTAAGAACAAAATAGTGTTCCAGACATGAAGATGATGGTTTGTTGAGAATAAGAGTTTACGTGGCGGAAACTCAAATAGACACATGCAAGAGACTAGGTCTCTAATCTTATTGGGTAACTCCTTTATACAATTTTTACTGAGTAGTCTGTTTTCTGAAGTTATATGGCATAATGTGAAATTTGGAGTAAATAATGTCATACTTTCCCAGGGTGCAATGCTGAGGAGGCGTGCTATACTGGTACATATCATCTCCAGCTAAGGACTATTCCTACATTTAGATGATGTCATACTTTCCAGGGTGCAATGCTGAGAGGCGTGCTATACTGGTACTATCATCTCCAGCTAAGGACTATTCCTACATTAGATGATTTACATTCAAGATTTGATCTTCTTGCTATTAATTATTTGATATTACAAGCATACATTTGGTTAACTATACATCAATAAAACAGAATGGCTGTTGGAGTCAGAAGATCTGAAAAATAAAGGACACTATAGAGCACAGACAGCTAGCTGCTTTCTTGCTCTGCTAATAAAGATCTTCCTCCAGACTGTTTATTTAGTATGCACAGAGTGTCAACTGATGTAGATTGTACTGGATCCATTCAGATATAATTAACTTCAGTAGTCTCGTAATGCAGTTTCACCTATAACATACAGTGAGCTCAGTTCCAGAAAAATCTAACAGCTAGCTCACCCTAGGATTGCGACATTTCATGTAGAATCTGATTAAATCCAGACATATAGACAGTAAGGAACCATGTGGTGTGTATTATCTCCATACATCAGTTTTAATGGTACATGTTCTACCCATGACAACACTAAAAGTCAGCATGTTGTATCTTAAGTTGAGATATCTATTTTAAAGGCCAAGAAAAATGGAAATTATATAACTAATAGGATTAGCCTCCCAAAATAGAAATCGCAGGATAACAGTCTCCAAGACTAGTTCTGTCTCTGTGTTGTGTTTGTTCCCTGTGTGATGCAAAACACACACACACATGCTCAAATCCTCGTGGGTACAAAGACTCAAAGCTTTCAGCAGTAGATTGTGTACAGACTTCTATCCCTCTGAGATCCTTCTAACAGGAGTAAGCCGAATAGGGTAGGAAACCATCTTGTACTTGTTTTGAATCATTGATAGCACCTTTGCAGAGGACTGAATGAGATATGGTTTCCTTCCTGCCCTTAGGCATGATCTGAACTCATACCTTTTGTATACAGGAGGTTTGTAAGAAAAATAATACACTGAAACACACTGGATGGATACACAGGATGCAAACATTAACGCACAGGCAGATAATGATATTATATAGCCCCCACAGAGAATACATATGCTAATTTTTCTACCTGCTATTTGTTGCTGTGAAGTTTTTAAAAGGGAAATTACTGTATCACAAAACCATCCTCGTTACCTGGAAGACATCATTTTTAGGTCTGTCCTATAGTATGAATCAGAGAGACAACATTATGTGTTGGAGTTTTCAAAGAAACTGAGGGTTTAAATATAATCTGAAGACTTCAAAAAACTGAGGAAGCATCTCAAAATTATTGGTCTTCTCACTGCAGAGTGGAGGTTATGACATGCTTTCCCAACTGGTTTATTGGAGGGACATATCCAATATCATTTGTAAAATTTTATACAAAGAGAACTTTTCCCCCTCTTGTAGATTGAGATGTCTAGGTGGTTGATATAATTTGGTCTAGATATTTTTAATTCCCTACTAAAATATGTGCTGTAGACCCATCACCATGATTATTTAGGAAATACCTCTATCCTTGACTGAATCTCTTTCATGGAGGACCTATGTTCTTTTATGAGCCTTAGAGCCACCCTTCACATGCATCTAGTCATCACAGTACTGAAAATACAAAAAAAAAAAAAAAAAAAAAAAAAGGACAATCGACCAGTATTCCTGTAATACTTCAGTGCTCTGTGACATATCATGACTTCATGGATGACTTTTGCCAAGATTCATTTGTATAATTTTGAATGCCAGATGATATCTAATCCCACAACAACTATCATTAAATTTAAAAATGATAGCATTTAATTGTTTAAAATCTATTCCACCAAGAACAGTGATTTTTGAACTCTCTTTTTTGTCATGTGTTTGAGATAGTAGCATAGCTTTCTAAATGTCAATCAAAATATGAGTTTACCAAGTATCTCCAACACTGTTTTTCCTGATGTCATTATTTCTTCAGCCACATGTTTTTAGCTTTTAATCCATGAACATACAAATTACATTTCAAAATAGGACAGAGCTATTAGCATGAATTATCTTCAGTCTCTACTCTAGAATATATGCTTCCTTCAAAGAGCGTTGTGTGTCCACCCCAGGACTCTATCATACCCACTGTTATACTGACTATTCCATTTGCACTCAGAAATTATAGGTATTTATAGATACCATTATACTACCTTCCTTAAGTTTTACATTAGGTGGCTGTAGAAGTTTGAAGTATAGGGCTGAAGTCTTTCACTTCATTGTTATTATAACTATGACTATTTCTGTGACAGTGTCTTCCTATATGGATCAAATGGGTCCAAATTAATTATCCTCTTAATCCAGCATCCAAAGTTATGTATTGAGATTTTGAAACTACCAGATTGACAGTACCATCTCTTTACTATGCCAATGGGTATTCATCAAAAATTTGTATTGCATGATGAAAGCCATCATTACTCTATTTAAAAAAGCAAGACATTTTTAGCAATACAATTACCAACTGAATTACTTTCAACTATCGCAATGTCATTGTGTTGTCAATCATATATTTCAAGATTTGGATCTTTTAAGAAGGCCTATTGGTGGTCTTCCGGTCTTTCCTACCTTAAACTTATAACATTTGTGAATGACTGTTTTCTCAATTATCTCTCTGATTCCATATAGAACACAAACTAAAGTATCCAGAAATATCTATGTTAAAAGCAACTCTTAACATAGCAACGATAATAAACTTTTAATGAGTAGTCCTTACAGAAGCAACTCCATGTCAAGATCATTCTTCAGCATTGAAATCTTGACCAGAAGGGTTATAATCGGAGGGTTTGCTCCTTCAGCTGTACGCAGCTTCTGTTGCCCTACAGAGTCTCCCTGAGTCTTTTTTTTTGCTGGTAGTTTATTGTCAAAAAAAAAAAAAAAATGGAGAAATAACAGCTGAGATTTTTCAGACACTCGTGGGAGCCTGCTAGGCAGAGGCATATGAAGGCCACTTCAAGGGTACTCTTGTCTTTTTCCCAGGGGCAGTGACACAGATTTGAGGATCTGACAGTTTGACCTGAAAGAACTACTGGTGCATGAGGATGACCCACCATGTTAATTAGGAGAGCCAGCCTAGGTGCATCACTCTGAAAACTCAACAGGGAGTCAGAGCTCCACTCCAGATGACTGATCATCAAATAAGAATTTGGAAGGGGTCAGAACATCTGGAATTATCTCTCCAGATAAAAGCCTTGTTTAGGAGCTGAGCCAGGGAGGCAAGAAAAAATCTGCCTCGCACAGTCGGGCAAGGTTTAGACCCACTGGACTTCTTCAGACTTGTTGTGCCTGACAAATTCATTATTATGCTGCACTTAATAAATCTGCATTTGGTATTGTGTATAGGTTGCTTTGAGTTTTGAATTTTTTTTTATACCTATTGATTTTGTCTGCTCAGCACTTTCGTAGTCACAATTTTTATAGGACCTAGGTACCACTTCTTTTGCCATTTGTCTGCATTCATAAAGTCCCTGAAATACACATGTACGTAAAGCCATTGCTTACCTCTCCCCCTATTGCTACATTTCCTGGGAAGGGGATCTTGATCACTTTGCTAACAGTACGTCCACCTCATTTCTTCTTTCTGCTTCAACACTGAGGATCTTTCGAAGGAACCTTTTGATTGAATTGATTAGGGCACATAGACAGCTCTTATATTTTAGCATGTGTCTCTTTACATTTCCCACATTTGACAGAACTAGCGTTCCTCACAGTGATCCGTGTGACGAGTCATGTATGTGCTGCGCTCCTCCACCACATACAGAGATTTCATATGGTACAAATAGATCCTATCTGTTAAATAAGAAACACTTTGATTTCTTTTGTTACCCTACCACGATAGATTTGTTTTAATTGTCTCTGCTATAATATGTGCCGCTGTTCTGGATTCACCATCTCCCTAATGCCTTGAAGATGGTACGCAGATTCTTTATCCCCTGATAAAGAGAAGTCCTCCCTGGAGAAATTTGAGCTGGTATCATTTATCTTAACCCAAACACTTAGACCCCCTTAGACTTGCATTTTATTTTTCTTTATCTCCTTCCTTCTCTATGATTAGGGCAATTATGCACCTGTGTGAATACATATGTTGTTTTTTTCTGCTTCCAGGTGGTGAGTAGCATGTAAAAACTAACAACTACTCATCTTATTGTCTTAAACTACTTCACAAAGTATCGTGAGCACTTAGCATGTGTTGCTGAATGGTGAACATACTTCTGAATCAGAGGAACTGGAACTCCCCCCAATAGTCCACAATACTATTTTTATTTATGTATTTTTTTTTGTAGTTTAATTTGGGTTAAACAACAGAAGAGTGTAATTGACCTAAAAGCATGTCATTTAAAAATGTATTCTCACATGACAGTTCTAAATTTCTAATACTTAATCCACTATGGATATTGTTTTCAACTTTCAGCTAAAAGAGCAATGGTCTTTGTGCGAAAATCTGTAGTTCAGGAATTGGAGAATTCCAAGTGATGCTCTCTTAATGATGGTCTGTGAATGTTACCTGGATATTCTGGATAGGAGCAATGAAAATGGAACTTTAAAGCTGCAGAAAAGAATGATTATACCAGCAGGGCACCAGCCAGACTCAGATTTTGAATATTCTTGAAATCAGTAGCAATTTAAAAAACTGTAAGTTGGAAAAATCTAAAAACCATTCAGAGGATGATGTTCGACTGGTCTAAGATTTCTGTGAGTACTTTGAAGCAACTGTCAGTTTGTGGTTGTCCCTGAACTGCCATATTTACCTCAAGGAAATGAAAAAGATGTTGAGTGTTGTCAAATGCATCTTGAAAAGGAGAATCAGAGAATGAAAAATTCAACCACTTTTAATGAAACATTTCAGTTCTGTTATTGACAGTATCTTTCCCCATTGATTTTCTTTACCATGTAGACAAAATATTCTTAGTAACTTTGTGTTTGTATTGTGTCATTAAGAAAAGTATGTTTAAGTTAGTGGGATACCAATGACCATATCCTGTACTTGAGATCATTTATACTTTTGTGTACACTTTTGGTTTAAACAGATCCTCATTCTTTCTTTCCTCTAGCTATTTTCTTATTTGTCTGAGACATATTTTCTTTAGACTTTATATAACACGAACTACCTGAATAAAATTACCCATACAGTAAGGCAGCAAATTAGCGACTGTAGTAAACTTGACACTTTATACTTAATGTGCATGGTGTAGTTCAAAATGTATTTCAGAAAGTTACAACTCCAGAAAGTATAGTAAAAAGTAAAAGGATACAAATCCTAATTACACACCAAGGTTTACTGGCTAAGAGACTCTCAAAAATATCTAAATTATATATTTTCTTTTGCAATTTAAATTGTATGCATATGTGTGATGTATACATATGTGTTCACATATATGTGAGTCTATGGGTGTGCAAAGGTGAGTATGTGCTATGAAGTCTAGTGGTTGACATTGGTTGTCTTTGTTGATTCCTCTCCATTTTAGCTTTGGAGATAATGTTTGTCACTGAACCCAGAGCTCACCAATTCTGCTGCACTGGGTGGCCAGGGAGCTCAATAGACCTGCTTTCCTCTACCCTGTCCACCCCATGCCTACCCTTTTAAAACCCCAGAAATTTGAACTCAGATCAGGTCTACATGCTGTGGTAAAAAAGCTCTTTGAGCACTTTACCAGTTGAGCCATCATCCCAGACTCCTCAATTCACATTACAAAAATAATCATAGTTTATTATTGAGACTCATCAGGCGTGTGTGTGTGTATGAGAGAGAGAGACAGAGAGAGAGAAAGAGAGAGAGAGAGAGAGAGAGAGAGAGAGAGAGAGAGAGAGAGAGAGATATTTGACATGAACTGCTTTATTTATCCCAAGAAGGGGTAAATTTAAGCATGCGTGCTGAAAAGAGAAAATAGAGAATATGTGTGAATAAGATATATATTCATTAATATATATTACATATATCCAGATATTTGGCCAAATATAGACCTGACTATAAACAAACACAGTAGAATCTCCCATTGTGATTATCATTGTTAAGAGTGGGAAAGAGATGTCAGGATGATGGGTATGGTGTGTGGAACAAGCTCGGAGGGACCTGAATGACCTCTGGAAGCCTCTTCTGTACGGATTAGCTGTCTGCACACTTTAGCAGGGTCTCTTATAGGATTCTAGACATTGCCACATTCAGTTCTTTAATCAGTGTCTTTTTGGGTCTTTTCACACCTCATTCCTGACACTCAATGCTATCCTCAAGTCATGTGACAACTGCAGTCTTTCTCTTTATTGTTTTTCCCTTCTTCCTAGATCCTGATTCTGAAATGTTATTTAAAAATACATTTGGAAGGAAATTCAATACCTTCCTTCCCCTCCCCCTTCTTACTCCATAAAATTCCTACACCACTCGGAGCCATGACTAACATGTACAGTATGCTTGCAATGAAAACTTTTCCCTCCTGAATGTCCTAACTGCAGATATTCACTTTTATGACTCAGAGCTTTGATTAAGACATACGTTGAAAGCACAAATCAGTTTTCATCCCAGTGCCAGGTTTCTCCCTTTGTCATTAAGACACTTGTGAGGGTGACCTCACTCAACTATATTTAGTTGCCACAAATAGCCAATGCTACTAAAAAGGCAAAACACACAAAGTCAAAATAAAGATCCAACTACAGGCACAGTGAGCCACAAGTGTTAGAACATTTGACGTGTCTTTCAAAGTACAAAAATAAATGTATATACAAGAAACAGTAAAAATAGTATAGCCTGAGCACAATACATGAAGAACAGATAATAACTAAGTGCAAACAATAGGGGATATGTCATTTCTCTTTCTCCATTAGGATTATGTATTTTATCATCGATTCTCTTGAAACTTCTTATCGTCATGATTTTAAAACTCTGGGACTTTAGCTAAGCCAATGTGGAACATTTACTTCCTCAGCTTTACATTAATTAATTCCTAGTTCATGGCATTTTATTCTTCCCACCCTCTCTCTGATGGAAACCAATTACAATAATGAGGGCAAAAGGTTATATATACATCTGGCCCTCGCATTTAACATCCTGATTTATCTTGTATGCTTTGCGGAAAAGAATGGCAAATGTGAGCAGGGGGACCCTTCTACTTATTTTTGACACAAGGAAAACATGAACTGTTCTCTTTTCCCACATATGTGACATCTGAAAGGACTCAGACATGGCAACATTAAGGACATCACTGTGCCTTAATTCCATGCTTAATTGTGAGAGCCAGGAGGAAAAAGGAGGTGAAGAGAGAAGGCGGTGCCTCCATGGGCTGGTGCTTCTTGAGGGGCTGGACTGAGAGGCATGGCTTTGATTATATGTAAGTGAATTAGTCTGTTTCCTTTAAACAGGGGAGATTAACAAGCCACCAAGGGCCTGCTGTGGGATTCTGACACTTTTAGTGGCTTGTGACATATGATTTGTGAATATCAATTCTCCTTCAAAAGCAGAGAGCAACGTTACCATTAGCATGGAGGATGCCAAAAGCTGACTGTGGATTCATTTAGTTGAAATTGATTAAAAAGGCCATTTCCTAAAATAGGGAGTAAATCTGTCATTTAAACCAATTCGGATAATTTTTCAATTATCCTTTGGATTTAGAAATGACTATATGTAGATTTGGGGATTTACTAAGAATGAATATGTCTTATAAAGAGAATTGTTTGGGGTCTTGAACTAAAGAACTCTGGAGAACTTAAATTAAAGGGAGAATATCAGCACTGCCAAAAGAATTTCAAATAATTGAGATATATATATACCCTGTAATATATGTATGTAATATATATGTACAGGGGTCTCATTATGTAGCTCTGGGTTTCCTGAACTCACTATGTAGATGAGGCTGGTCTCAAACTGAGAGATCTCCCTGCCTCTGCCTCTCAAGAGCTGCTTCTGGCCATAAAAATTTGCTGTTTTAATGATAGAACATGTCTTCAGGCAGTAAGACACCAGAATAAAAATTTCATAAGTGGAAAACAGCAAATTAATATTTTCCTCATATGTAAATAAGTAAAACAAATGTTGATAGTAAAGGAATTATATAAAAATTCAAGCTAAAAGAACTTATATTGGAAAAGAATTTACAGTATAAAGCCATCTTCTAAAATATCATGTTTATCAAGCTTTGAAAAGGATATTATGTGAGAAATACAGACTTTTTCTTTTCAATTCTGTTTCCTTTTTGAGAATACAAAGACAAAAACAGGAGACAGATTTTTGTCACTACAGGTAAAAAAATCTCTAGACAGTAAGAGAAGATATTATGGGGACTTTATGTAAGAAAAATTGACTAAAGAAAATTGAGTACAGCTTAAGTTCCAGTAGCTTTAGAGCTTAATTTACAGATGTGTGCTTATACACTGGGCTGATGTGTGGATGAAGGATTTTAAAATACACTAGTTTAGGACGGCATAGTGATTAAATGCATAGAAACAAGAATCACACTAACAGGGCTCAAATCCTAGGGCCTCCATTGATAACTATAAAATTTCAGTGACATTAATCAATGATCATGAATTTTTCCCTCTCTAAAATATCTATAAAATGGGTTTTCTGGATATCTACACCACTTATCTTTTTATTTATTTAATTTTCTGAAATGAGTTCAATGGTGAAGTAAGGGGAACTGAATATCAATTTTTATTATTTTATGCAAGTCCAAAGCCAGCTGAGGGAATATTTAAAACTGGGAGAGAGATGAGTATCAGTATCCTTCACCAAGTTTGCTTTGACCGTTCAGGGCTGCCTAATTAAAAAAATATACACAGTTCTCAAAACTGACCTGCTCAACAAACTGATTCTTTAGATAGCCACAAAGATAACACAAAAAGATAGAACGACACATGAAGACATGTGCTGCTTAAAACTGACGTGATAATCGGAGCCTGCACATTGTTCCGTGACAGACTTACGGAAGCCAGAATTTTCTGTCAGATCTAAGTGAACACGGGTTTCTTACTGAATTGTTCATTTGCTTTTACAGCAAAATAAGAATTTGGTCATTTATTATAAGTTCTGATTTTTACTCCTTATTCCAGTACACCAAAAAGTCACTATTTCGTTAAAATTCACTATCTTCTTACTATAATTATTGTATGTGTGAATGTGTGTAAAATATGGGAGAGATGTATGTGCTATAGTGTATATGTGTAAGTCAGAGGATAACTCTGTGGAGTTGATTTTCTTCTGTCTTTACTTGACAAGTCACCTTACTGGCTACCCCCTGTAAAATTTAACTTAATTAAAATTATTATTATTGTGTATGCACATATAAGTGTGTGTGTACACCTGTAGAGGTCAGAGGACAACTTTCAGGAGTAGATTTTCTCTTTTCCACCAGGGGTCTCAGGGATCAACGTCAGGTCACCAGGCTTGTGGTGACCTGACACAGTTGAGCCATCTCTTTGACCAAAATTATTTCTGCTTGGGATCTAGTTCAGTTGGTAGGGTCCCTGTTTACCATAAATGAAGCTCTGGGTTTGATCCTTAAGACCAGATAAGTTCAGCTTGGAGATATTTGCATGTAATCCCAGCACTAGGGAAAGAGAGACAAGAGCATCAGACATTCAAGGTCACACTTGGCTACATGGTGAGTTGGAAGTTAGTCTGGTTGACTTGAAACCCTGGCATAGGCATGAGAAGTCACTCTCATGGGTAGGTTAAATTTTTAGAGTGTCAATAAACAGAAGCATATGCAGTTAAGATGGTTAAGGACAAAGACAGCAATGTTTGAGTCTATAGTCATTGTTTCCAGAAGGTGAAGCAATATTCACCATGACAATCAACAGATGGTGTTTTTCTGGTAATTAAAATTAGTGGTTGCAATATTGATTTTTTTTTTTTAATAAGAGAAACAATTTCGTGCTTTCTTTGAATCACAAAGGTTATGGTACAAACATGTTTGGCCAAGTGTCTCACAAGCCAACACGACAAGCTATAACAAATAATGAATCTCCCATGTAGTCTGAAAAACCTTTTACTTTAGATTTGAGACTAATGAATTCTGGTCAATGTCACTAGCTATGTAGTGCTAGCTCAGCTGAACAGTCTAAGTATCCTTATTAAATTATTTTACAGCCTAAGATAAAGAGAAAAAAAAATTTTGTAAACACATAAAGAAAACCAAAAAGGTGCACCTTAGGTATGCAACATGTTGTTACTTCTTTATTAGCAGATTCACGTTTGTTGTGACTTTATCAAAGTTACTCCCATGAGGAACACTGAGCCAATGACCAGTTATTCCCACGAGGAACACTGGTTCACTGGCCTAAGTCTTGTATGAGGCTGCCTTTATCAGTGTAAAAGAAATTTCATATATATTAAAAGTGAAGCTATTGGCCGGGCGGTGGTGGCGCACGCCTTTAATCCCAGCACTTGGGAGGCAGAGGCAGGCGGATTTCTGAGTTCGAGGCCAGCCTGGTCTACAGAGTGAGTTCCAGGACAGCCAGGGCTACACAAAGAAACCCTGTCTCGAAAAACCAAAAAAAAAAAAAAAAAAAGTGAAGCTATTGCTTGCATGCAAAAAATCAAAACAAAACAAAATAAAAAAACAAGGTGGACAGAGTAACCTATTTATTTATTTATTTATTTAAGTTTAATTTAACCACATTACCAATCCCGTTTGTTTGAGGGGGGAAAATACTGCGTTTAGAAAGTAAACCTCAATTCTAACAATGAAAAGAAAGAATTTCTCACAGCACAGAAGCATGCTCTAAACAGCCTAAGGAATGACTAAGTTCCAAAGATAGCACACAAAGACGCTCTCTCTGGTATTCCTTCTTAATACTACCAGCTTTGGAAGTTTTACTTCAGTCTCAGATGGTCGCTTGGAGAGCTAAGGTCCTGGTAGAAGTTTTAGGGTCAGAGGCACATGCACCGAAATTCCTGTGGCTTCTAAATCAACGTAGGGAAAAGCCCCCACAAACTCTGAAGTTTGTTTACACAGTGTCATCTGGTGTAACATCTCCAGGTCTCGCTCATAAAGAGCAGTGGCAGAACACACCGACATAGCAAGGAAACAGCCAGTTCCAGGAGAGGATCACATTTTCTCTCCCTCCTCCTAGCTTTAGCACATGCGCACTCATAGAGTGAACTGAAAACTGACCCAATCTCGGCTCTATCAGAAAACCCCTGTCAGTAAGCAAGGGGCGGCGGAACGCAAGCATCTGTTTTAACTTATGCTAAAAATGACTTCCCTTTTTATAGAACATACTGGCACTTTCTCCCTTTCCAGAATATATGTAGAAATAGAAAGCGTGCCAGCCTGGGAAGTGTGCATAAAGATTTTTCTGCCAATATTTCAAGTTATCCGAAACTCAAAACAACTTGGCCACTCCTGGTGTTACCTTTCTTAAGGATTGATTGACATAGCAAAATCAAATGGAGCTGTTTATCACAGTTCAGATTACTGTCTGTGAATCTGTTCTGTCCCCTACCCCACTCCATAAATTATCTCTGGATTAAGAGTCATAATTTGCATTTGAGTAATCACACTGAAACATTCTGGTCATGTGGTCTAGTCTATAAACATAAGTTTGAGAAATACCAATTATAGCCCATTATTATAACACAGTTCCAATCTGGCTTCCCTCTCTTGCTTTAAAGCTCTTCTGTTAAATGCTTATTGGAAGGAATCTTATGTATTATTAAGAGTAATGAGTAGGGACTACATCCAACTGACTCTTGTAGCCATTTTACCACTAAAAACAATTTATAAAATGCCCCGGAGACTTGAACTACCTCATGTTATATGACTGATTTCAGAGCATAATACTGAAATGTTCAGTTAAAAGTAATTCTGGCTGCATATCTTACCTAATTCTTTTGCACCATAATGTTCATAATTGTACTTGCCCAACTATCTCTATCATTACCTTTTTTTTTTTTTTTTCAAATTCCTGTAGGTCTAGCCCAACTTAAAAAGAAAGGTTAATGAGAAAAAGTAGGAGCTGGACCCTAAAATTTTAAGCGATAACTATAGTATATGAAAACATCTTGCCGGGCGGTGGTGGCGCACGCCTTTAATCCCAGCACTTGGAGGCAGAGGCAGGCGGATTTCTGAGTTCGAGGCCAGCCTGGTCTACAGAGTGAGTTCCAGGACAGCCCGGACTACACAGAGAAACCCTGTCTCGAAAAACCAAAAAAAAAAAAAAAAAAAAAAAAAAAAAAAAAAAAAAACATCTTGAGGAAGGACAGGATTGAATGCAGTCTATCGTTTGAGTTTTATGCATCTTCGCATATAGAGAAAGAGAGATATTATAGTTAGTTTTTTTAAAAAAAGAACAAACACGTAGTAACTTCAGGCAACTCTTTTAACATTGAAGGCATTCTTCAAAAAGCAGTACTGATTAACTGCATCAATTAAACTACTTTAAAACATCTTTATTTTATGTGCATGGGTGTTTTGCTTGCCTGGGTTGTTGCCCTTATGTCTGTGCACCATATAGGAACCATGTACACAGGAGGTCATAAGACAGCAACCAGTCCACCAGAACTGGAGTTATAGATGATTGTGTGCCACCATGCAAGTGCTGGGTATTGAACCCAGCTCTTATAATAGAGAAACAAGTGTTCCTAACTGTTAAGCTATTTCTCCACCCCAATTATCTACTTTTATAATTCGGTTTTCAGTCACCTCCAGTTACAAAGGGGACTTTTTCAATAGGAAGGTTTCCATGGAATTAGCAAGAGTCTCAAGAGAACTGATCTTAGAACCACACAAGGGAATCCTTTCAACTCAGCCAAAGTGAGTTCACATCACTGCAAAAACAGACCATTTGGGTAGTCAAATTCTGTATTGAATAAGCAATGCTCTTTAAAATTGTAACATAAAGGCCCAGTGAGCATAAAAACAAAGGAACAAAAACAGTATTTTAAACAATGTCCTAGAAACAGGTAATCATTGATCCTTATCCATTTATATTTAGGCAGGTCTAGGGTATTCTTCTGAGCCTTGTGCTTTGCCAGCTATTTTTGCATCTGTTATCCCACTGCATCTTTACAGAAGAGCTGAGAAAGCAGGTGCATCCAGGCATCTCCCTCATCCAGTTAAGAAGTAAATGAAATACTCTAACGCACATGTGTTGGACTCTATGCTTAGTGTTGTCTATCATATGATATGACTTTGTTTGTTCTTAATTTGGTCCATATGAGGATAGCATCATTGACTTTATCATACTGGTGGCTTATGACAGCAGCAATCTGTTATCTCACAGTTTGGGAATCTGTACATTCAAGATCAGTTTCCCTGAACTGAAAAAAAGATGTTAGGGAGCTATACACTTGCCCAAAGTCCTTCAGGGGAGGTTCTAATCCATGCTCCTTTCAGCTTCTGGATCCACAACTGCTTTTTCCCTCCTGGCCCACCTGCCGCATTGAAAGTCAGCAGTGCATAATCTTCAAATCTCTGCATTCATTATTGACTCTGCCTTGCATGCGTATAGCTAATCTCCTTTTGCCTTCTCATTTAAGGTTATTTCTGATGACATTTAGGATCTACCTGGATAGTCATAATAATCTCATATTAATATTTTGATCGTATCAACAAAACTTCATCCTATAAGGTAATATCCACACCCACCAAAACGACAGTCTTCTATCTTTGGCTATCTATTGTTTTACCTTTTTTAAGAGTTCTGGATGCCCCCAAATTTACATACATTAAGTAGTATGTTTTAAAAAGATAACCATCCCTCAACATCCTCCCAAAGTTTCCATCAATTATAGCATAATGTTTCAAAACCAAATACTAGTAGTTCAAATATCTCCAATTTCATATTTTAAATAACGCGATCGATCTGAAAACAAAATTATTCTCCACCAGTGTTGCTACAGAACCAGGATATAAGGAATTCATTCTCAAATGGAGCGGTAAAAAGTGCACAGAATAGCAGCTATAGCTAGTACAGTTCCCCAGTGAGGCCAATGCATGGAGGCAAGCATCCTTCAGAGTCCCAAGCAATTTCAGACCCAATAGAGCATATATTGTTCGTTTGGGAACAGTTCTTTTAACTTGCCAGCCCAGCATCTGGCCACAAAATTGGAAGATTTTTGCCTGTCTACTCAAAGTTTGAGTCTGTACGCAAGACTCTGTGGTCACAGTGACCTTTGTTTTCTTTTTGAAGATAGCATGTGTTTGTGGCTGAAAAGTTCTAGTCCCCTGACTGTCCATAGAATTTGTGGGGCACTTGGCAATCCTGCATCATCTTGCCTAATTTTATTCCATCTTAATCCAAAGCATCATTTTTGCTGATTTAACATTTTCACCGTCATTGTGGATCATTTACACGCATCGTGGGCAATCCTCACCAATGTACCTTGGTCAGTTTCATTGCTATTCCTAGCTACTATTGAAATGGCACAAGTGTCACTTTTTTAGGGACAGCCTAAAAATACTCTAAGGCTGTCCAGCAGATCCTTGGGTCTACTCTTTCTAAAAGCAAGTCTCTTAGTTTAAAAATATTTTGCAACTGAATAAACTGAGATTTTTTTTTTTTTCAAAAGTCATCCAATGCTTTCTCTACTTAATAGGTCTCTTTTCAGTGTTTCCCCTTTCTCCGGAATTTTATTATAGCAACAAGAAGCAGGCTGTCTGTCAACGTTAGCATGGGGGATGTTTTCAGACTGTCACTTTTACCACTTAGAAATTGAGCCTCCAAGTCAACAATCACCTATCCTCCAGGTTCCAATAGCACACCCATCATTTCCCCCACTTTCACCAAAAGCAATGTTAATAATTATATTTTCAGCAACACCAGTTTATTAAGGGATGGATATTCCTAGGTGACTTAGGCTTTCCTATACTCAAGAGTCTTCCATATTCTAATCAGAATATCTTTAATGCCCACCTTTCTACCAGGTATCTCTTTCAGAAAATAATCTTGGCATTTTTAAGTAGATGTCTAAAATTCTTCCCTTCTATGCTCAGTGGCCAATTCCAAAATCACTTTTACACTTCTAGTCATTTCTTATAAGTGCCTCATTCTTTGCGTGTCAAAAAACTATGGCTTCTGTAACAAAAGACTATAAAGATGGTTGTTTTAGCACAAATGCATTATTTAGCTACCCTGGAGAGCAGATGTCCAATATCAATATCAGTTTCAGAGGATCTACATCAAGGGACCAGAGGGACCAAGCTCTTCGGTGGGCTCTAGAAGGAAAATCTGATCTTCTCCTAGTCCTGCTACAGGAGCTACACTTCTTGCTTTGCGGCTCTTTCAGTCATACTTAGAATAAACACTGTATCATTGCATCTTTTTACTTCCCATTAAATCCTCTTCTCCATTCTCCTTTTAATATTCCTCTGCATTTTATAATAAGAACATTGACGATAGCCTATCAGGTCCACATAGCTAGAGATACGTCTGTCTTTTGTAAAAATATCATGGAAAGTATACAGTTTAACACTGCATCCACAGGACTGAAGGGGTGGACCCTGATGTCCATAAACGACTGTTAAGCAGTTTAGCATATTCTACCTACTACTTCCCAGTAGAGGTATGAAATCCATTCCTTAATTCATGGGATGAGTTTAACCAAACTTCAATAGTTTATGATGATTTAGTTCAATTCGGTGGCACTCATTTGGAGATAAGTCTCTGAGGCCAAGATAAAGTAAATGACCTGTCTAAGACCTCACAGTAAATGTTTTGACAAAACCAAGTCTACATGCCACATCCCTTTACTCTCACCATTTGCAGTACATTTTTCTTATCCTCTAAAGGAATTACTAAGAATTTCTAATTTCTTAACAGCTACCATATTGTCCAAGAATAGAAATAAATAACTGAAATCAGAAACAACTTTCATCAGAAGCATTAATGGTGAAGGAGAGGAAAGCCATTATTTGGTTTCCATATGATATAATCAAAAATACTCTTGTAAAAATAGGAAATATGTAGGAACTATGCAACATGATTGATTTCATACTAACACAATTTTAATTCAGAGGTTTGGGTGAACTTAAGTATTTCAGAGTTAGATAACTAACAATGACCCTTCTAAAGTATTTTCCCATTTCTCAGCATTGGAGAATAAAAGCCGAATGGAATTTTATGAGATCATTTACATCAATCCCTTCCCTACGAGCACATGGGATATTAATCATGCTTTTCAGAACATATGACTGACCCCAGAAAAGTCTCAATGCCTCGACTAAGGCTATAAAGTGCGGATGATTAATTTGTTTAATAATAAATGTGGAGAAAACTGATCACATATGCCAGGGACTGAATGAAGTGCTTATACCCAAGCTCAGCGAGACATAGTGTACACCCATCACAACTTTCTCAATTAGGATGAAGCTAGAAGTAAACAAAAGCTAGTCAAATGTAAAACTGTATTATGATACATGGGAGAGGGTTTCATAGGCATCAGAAATTGACTCATATCTTCAACTTAGACACAACACTCAGGCCTAATTTTCTCTTCCAGAAATAGCATGGAGTAACAATGACTATCTTTACTTTTACACTGTTATTATTTTGAGAATCAGCTGATGAAAACATTAAATGTATCATAAACTATAGAGCAAAATTAGGTAGTGTATTATCAATGTTATACCTACTTTAAAAATATTACCTAATCCAAGGCTCGTCCTAGATGGTGGGATAATTCGTGAAAACACAAGTTGGTTATAGCATCAAAGACTGATGACAGCCAACACCTCTGGGTTCTGCACAGTGTCTGATATTTACAGTTTACATTTTCAGTCACAGTTGCAAATCTACAAGCACATCATTGTATCAATAACAAGGTAGATTATTAGTAACATATTTTGCTCAGGTGCAGAACAAAACCTTGGATAGTATAACTTAGCCAAGATCACACTGTCATGACATTTCAGAATTCAGATTTTTTTCCCCCCAAAAGTCTGACTACAAAGCATCCAGCTTCATTGCTTGATATCATTATATACATATTGTCAGCACCACAACCCATGTTTGTTTTAAAAATACCGAAGTATTTCATTTTCCGGGTAATGAGCTGTAGTCAACTTTGTTATTTCCTATGATCATCTATGTCTAGTAAGCCTAAGACAGTATAGGAGAAGAACAAATGGACAGCCTGGCAGTGTAGCGTAGCATCCCAAAAGTGCTACTGAGAATTTGCTGCTACGTATACAGCTCTTCCCAGTGATCCATATATTAAGAACATTTAAAGCTGGCCACATGTTAAATTTTAAACTAATGACCATATCAAGATTTGCTTTACATCCTTAGTTTAAAAAATGTTCTGAGTTTTTTTTTTTTAATCCAGCTTGAATTTTTTGCTACTAACTATATATTTTCATTATGCCAATTATAAGCCCACAGAACGACTTTTTTTCAAATATTTCTGTTTGCTTGCTTTCTGTGTTTTTCTGTATTTCAGAAAGTAAATGAGAAGGCTGGAGAGATAGCTCAGCGGTTAGCAGCACTTGTTGGTCTTTCAGATGATCTGGCTTTAGTTCCTACCCTCCACATGGTGGCTCACTGTAACTCAAGTGACAGGGAATTGAACACCTTCTGACCTCTTTGGGGATCAATACATGGTACACATTATATACATGCAAGCAAGACACGCGCGCACACACACACACACACACACACACACACACACTAAACCAAAAGATAAATTTAACTGGGAAAATGTTAAAAATGAAGAATGTAAGTTTTAAATCAAAACCGTGTTCAGGTGATACCATGACAGAAAAACAGTAGTCCTAAAACATAGGGATATATGCACAGTTGCTTCTTACGTGACAGCAAGTTCTAAGGTTGTAGTGTGTGCCCACTAGCCTATAAGTCATTCACTCTGTCGCTACACTATCTCTGGAATGTGTTTTTGTTTGTTTTGTTTTTTTCACTGTGAATGTGCATGCTCCAGAGTTCTCTCCTGGGATATTCTTACTCTTGTCTGTTCTGTCATGTCCTGCTGGAATTTCTTCCTACTGTGATCTTACGTCATCAATCTCTCCTTACATAATTCTACTTTGCTTCTCAGCCTTGAGTGTATATTGCATTCTATTATCTTTCAGCTCTTGTCTCAAGAATGAAAACTTGTAAAGGAGTAGCCCAAAAAGTTGAAGCAAAAGGACAGGAAATGTATGCAAAGAGCACAATATCTTGATAATCCTAGTACAATCCTAGTACAAAGCTAGATCTGTGACTTAAACTATTTAATAGAAGAAATTGTTACTTTTCTTTTCCTGCCTTTCATCCTGTAATCTTTCTTTATTTTTCCATGCTACCTGTCTTCATTATTCTTAGTTTTCCTTCATTGTCAGTCTTCGATGTTCAGTGTTCAAATATCTGTTACCAGTCTCTTGAAGAGCCTCTATTCTTTCTTCAAACTTAAGAATATTAGGAGTATCATAATTCAAATCAAATTCCAAGTGATTTGTATGGTGCCTCAAATGATATTTCCTTAATGTTAGTGTGGTTAATTTAACAAATAACAAATTTGTTGTTTTTCCTTGAAAAAAATGAAAGTATTATATTCATTTTAAAATACTGTATCTACTTGATTGAAGATGCAATATAAGACACATAATATTAAGTTGTCCATGTATTAACTCCCAGTTCTGTGAACTTTGCTCAAGCCTAGGCTCAGGGTGCCTTCTAGCTTCCTGCACTTCCCTTACCCCCACCTCTCCAGGACCTCCACTAGCCACAAGGATCAGAATAGTTGCTGTGTTTCCAGTACATACTCATTTCTCCCATAGTTTTCACTGTACTGTTCTCAATATTGTCCTGTTTCTATTAAGTGAGTTAATTAATGAAGAGTTTCTCTATTTACAAAAGAGGAGGAAAAATTAGTATGGTTCTTTTTTTAGACACCTTGCACAAAGCTATACACTCTTGTCTTACAATTTGCAATCAAACCTTTGACTTCTGAGTCCGCTTTCACCCAACAGTCGTATTTAATTACATGGAATCAAAGCCCATGCTTTTTTTAAACTCCATCGTTAAGGTATAGTTTCTTTAGTAAGACTTGGGTCTGAGCTTTCTTTCTGCTGATACACAGGCTATTGGTGACCTCTGTGGGATTTCTCTTATATCACAGGGTCTCATTTCAGCTAATTTAAAATCCAGTTGAATGCCAGGAGTTGGGTTATATTTTCTTGTCAGGTCAGCCCTTTTGTAGTGCAGTGCTTCTCATTTGCCTGAACTCTATCCAGGGAATTAAAACGCTTGCCTTCATCGCCCAGTAAAACTTCTACCCTCTTCTTGGAGTATATACCTGCATGCTTTGGTTCCTTTAGTTGTACTTCTCTTCCAACTCCTAGAATTTTTGTCCCATGTTTTACACCAGCTTTCTGGCTGGTTGGATGTCCCCTGCATCTTTGTTCATCAGGCTTTTTATATTGTAATCTGATTTGCAACTTCATCATTCTCCTTCTGTATCTATGCAATGTACCCTTCTAGAGATACATTCTAAAAGTGCTGAGAAAAATCTGATGAGTATTGTTACTAATATTTTTACAAAAATATCTCCCTTTAGATGTATATGTCATCTGTTGCCACATTTGCCATATTACAGAGTACTAATACTTGTTTCTTTAATTCTACTAAATCAGAAACAATTTAAAAAGTTTAACTTTTAGTTACTATTTCAATAACATAGATATGTGATGCATATAAATAGCCAGACTCTGTTTATAGAACAAATAATTCTAATTTAGCAGGTAGATCCCAGAGGTGTTTTATTAGGAGAGGAATATGAATACACTTCTATATGGCTGGGGATTGTAACTATGTAGTGTTTCAAAATATTCCTAATTGAGATATACTTCTCTGTATTTGCTTAAACAGAAGTACATGTGTACATATATATGTATATGTATATGTATATGTATATGTATATATATGTATATGTATTTTCTTACCAATAACCCTTTCTATACCCTTAACAAGGGTATAGATTTAGTTGTTTTAAAGGCCAAAAACATTTGCCAAAGCTATACAAAGGTTTTTGATAATTTTTGTGATGTTCTGAAAGTTGGGAGTATCAAATAGCTCCAAACCAGTATTTATGTCCTCTTTCATATAGAGAAAATATTCTTTCTTAAATTATCTTTGTTTTCCTATATTAAGCTTAGAAGAAGTTATGAAGGTAAGAAAGGTAGCAGAGGGTCAAGGAAGTAATGCACATGCGAAAAAATGTTAAAAGAGTGGAAAACAAAATGTTAGAAATAGGTGTTTGGTAAGGAGTTTCCCCTGGTAATCAAATATAGAATGATGTTTAAGTAAGGGTCTTTCCCCTTTAGTGCAGGCAGAACTTAGAAGACTCTAGCCTGGAGGCTGGGATAAGGAGGAATTCAATACAATTAGCTGGCAATTCAGTGTAATAAGGCTATTGGTGACTGTCCAACTTAAACTGATGAAGTTCTTATGCATTGAATATAAACTGTCTAACCCCCAAGGTATCTATCTGTCTGGGCTTCTGGCCCTGGCTATAACCTTGGGTGCTAAGTGGTGATTTGTTTGACTTTGAAGATATGCAGTAGGTTTAAGGACCTGGAAAAAAAATAAATTAAAAACAAACAAGCAATACTGGAAGAGAAAATAGTGGGAGAGGTGATAAACTAATCAGGGATTCACACCGTTTCCAAAATAGAGTTGTCATAGAATACCTCAAAACAGGACTACTTACTTAACTGAGCCTTGAGTCTAGATGCAATATCACAGACAGCAGCTCAGTCTCAGCGTTAGAGTGAAACGTTAAGAAAAATTAAGGGTAAAACAACAATTATGCTTTGTCAAGAAAGTGAGTGTTCTAAAAGGTACCTGAAAGAAAAAAATATTTTTTTTTGTAGTATAATACTGCTTCTAAATAAGTCTTTTACTTTTCAGTTAACTAACACTACAGAACTAGGTTAAAATTGTAATGGAATTATTAGGTTTGTCTAGTTAATTTAATTATTTAAAGTTTAGGGTACATCAGCTTAATCAAGACATTACCTTCTATTAAGCTTAGCTAGGTAATAAATTAACATTTCTATCACATCATTCACTGCAGGAAGCATGCCAAACATCTGAAAGTTCCTCATTAATGATAATACACATACTGACAGGTTAGGTATAGGTAAAGGTAGACAGATTTAGGCAGAAGAATTATTAGGTGAGCTATACAATGAGGTAACGCTGTACTGCCAGCACTATGAATCTATCAAATGGTAATTGGATGCACGTGTTAGCAGCAGTAAAAAGTCACTGTCCAGTTATCCACCTTACATGGGAATCTACTCTGAGTGTCTTCTTTGATTTATTGTTCCAATTAGAACACAATGTTCAAAGAAAGAACACAAGTGACCTGATTTAAAGGCAAGGAGCCCTGACGGCCATTATTTTGTAGGTTATCTGGCTCCCTGGTAGATATTGTGAATGTTTCTATTAATTTAAAAAAAAAAAAAAAGCAGTTAAAATTAAGTTCTCAGTTTTAAAAATAGTCTATATATAATATCAAAATTCTGTATCCATCAATTCAGAATCGGAGTATGTAACTGATGGATCTTAAGACTCAGATATATTTCCTCCTAATTTTAAAGGCACACTTTTATGATATTTTTGGTTGTATCCACTGCTGGTTCAGGTAAAAGTAACATTGGGAGAAGTTGTGCTGATACTAAAAAGTCAACACCTTAAATCTGAAAGAAAAAAAAAAAAAAAAAAAAAAAAGTTTAAAAATTTTGTCAAGTGGTAAATAAAAAAGGTCTTAAGTAATTGTAATATACCTTGTAATGCTTAGATACATTTGTAAAATAGTACTTGCAATAAAATGAAACTTGTTATATCTCTGAACTGTTAGAAAAAAAAAAAGCTGTATTAAAATGAAAGGAACAACAATCTGTAGTTCATCCCACTGTAAAATAAGAAGAGGTTTTTAACTTCTTCAAGGGAAATACTAATATTTTAATAACTTATATTAAGCAAACATCAACTATTAATGTTGACAAATGTTGGAACAGTCATAGTAAAACTGTCATTTGAGTTACAATTCATTGCAAAGTTCAGAGAATTAATGTTAAAATAGATTAAAATCACCTTGAATACTCATGTATTCTTGTCCTTTGGAAGGATAATAAATATAATTTGGACTATAATTTTTGATAAGCATACGGACATTAAGACTTGGGAAAGATGCAGATAGATACCCATAGGCAGCTCATAAATGTGAGAGCTGCCAACCCTTTCCCCTACATTTTAGTTTGGAGAAAGCTAGACATTTGGATAATAAATGGGTTTTTCCTCTGAACATTAAGGTAATTGTATAGGGATTTAAAGTATCTATTCATGGTCATTGCAAGTTATTTAATTTCTAAAGACTCACACTAGAATAAGAGTTTATGTGTATGCTGAATAGTGACAGTGTAGGAAAAATGTGCAGACAATGGGCTTTGATTTAATGGGACCCTTCTTTTTCAAAAATTATGTGTTTAAATATCATTTTGGAAACACGTGCTTTTAAAGAATGCTCTGTACCTTTAGGTACCAGGTTACTGAACTTGTCAAGACCTAGGGACTGGTGCCTAAATTCTCCTCCTCCAATATCAGCATGTTATTCCAGCCAACTGGTTTGTTGGGTTCTTCTAGTAGTGGTTATAAATCAGGTTTATGAAGAGGAAACTCTCAAATTGTGCATTTTAATGGATTTATGATAAAGCCATCAAAGTGGAGGGTCCACATGGTATGAATGCAGTCAAGGTAATAAGACAGTGTCATGTAAACATTAAATACAGTGCCTTCTACCTTCATAAATCCTCCATGCTGATGATTAAATGTTTCTGGTTATAAATTTTGCAAGTAAATTCTAGAAAGAACCACAATTGTAAATAAGACACCAGCGGAAGCCATAAATTGCTCATAGGATCCCCTCCCCCCAACACACACACACACACACACACACACACACCACACACACACACACACAATCCAGAAAACTCTTGAGTATTTATTATGAGGCAATACTGTAGTTCCTTCTTTCCTCAGCACTTTTAAAAACTTCATTCAGTAATAAACTCCATTCCTGACTGAAGAGGAATAATACAAGCCTTTAAGGTATTTTTCTAGCATCACAACCTATCATTTTTAAGAGGCAAAGTATCTGTTTGATTTGCCGATTCACTTTATAGCACTCTTACTATCTCCAGCTTAAAGTCTCTATAATGTCACTCTTTGCAGAGTCAGTCCCCTGTTAGAGGTTCCTGCAACAGCCTAAGCTCCCATAGGTATTTACAATCAAATTATTTTATTGCACATGGGAACAATTAAGCATTTGGCCCTCAGCTGTAAACAATTACTATATACAATGACATTCATGGGTTTTCTTAAATAGTCATGTATTCCTAATGACCTCTGTTAACATAAGTGAGATTGATGTATGTGTGCTTTGTGTGTGTCCATGAGCAATTATATTCTCAAACATAATATCAGGACAGAGCCCTGACCTGAAGGATACAGTGGCAGTGTCTGGTATCACTTGGCTGTCTGCAATGATTATCTTTTTAAATTCACCTTATTCCCATGGTCCTTTTAATTCTCTTCCAATGAAGTTGGAAATGCGTTAGCATTCACAGCAAAAGGCAATGTGAGTTTTAGATGATTTGTTTGTAGGAGATGTGGAGTGTGTTGGTCTAATAAACTGAGAGCTATAGCATCCAAGGAGGGATAATTAGATGGGAGTGGATTCCTGTTATGCTTTCATCAGTTTGTAGTTGGGTGATTTGAAAGTCCACTTATTTCAACCTTAGTTTTCATCCTTTCTAATGTGCATAATTTTTATCAAAGTCATGGACTATTGTAAGGATTGAATGTCATGAAAAGATGGATTGCATACTATATATTCCTTGCCTGTCTCTTTTTCTCTTTCTCTCAAAAAGGCCCATAAACTCTGAGACTCTGTATTGGGATTATCTATTTAGTTGTCTCTAGTTTCGGGATATATTTTCCTTTTCCTGAATTCTTCTTTCCTTCTTCAAGTGACAACCATGGGAGAAACTCACAGCTGTTTTACTCATGTTCAGAAATAAGTCAACCAGTCTCATTTGCAAAGGGACCTAACAGCTGTATCCAGCCTTTCTAGGAGGTCAGAACTAGAGCTGAGTGGTAATGTTTCAAGGGCAAAGCTCTCGATGTAAGGAATGATAAAACAAAACCTAAATGAGCCTGCACATATCTAGTGACAGACACGCCATAGCCATTCTCAATTATTCAAGCTTTCTCAGTCTTCCAACAGGAGAATCATAATTCACCCCTACTCTCTTTATTCTACTCCCATACAATAGCAAAGAGCAAAGAAAATACACACCCCTACGTATTTCCTAAAGAAAAGCTGTAGTAATCACTCAATTGGAGAAGAGTCTCTTTAACACGTGTCGAAACTTCAGAACTATTCAAAACAGGGTGTTAGCTTTGGGGGGCAGGGAGGGGAGAAGTTAAAAAAAAAATCATTTTTCGATACTTGTGAGTTCCTTTTTTCCTCTTTGTTAGCATTTTGCTGGCGATGAGCCAGTGAAACAGCTGTTCAATTATCCAAGCATCACAAACATATAAGCCCTTAGGTAAGCTGTGATGGTATTCTAACCACAATGACATGGGAGGGGGGTGTCAAATGTAACAACAACAACAACAACAACCAATTAGTCTTAAAATAAGCAGACCCCAATAGAACAGCTTTGTGTACTGAAACTAATTAATATCTTCTTTAGGGAAATGGTACTGAAATGTGGTTTTAGACAAGGAACTAACACTCTTCGGAGATTAGATATCCTAATATTTAACAGGCTACTATTTGGTGGGCTGACTGGCTGGCTACCCGGTGGGAGTGGCAAATGACCCTTATGTGCAATTATGGAATATATAATTAATATCTTAATGATACCATGTATTTCAGCTGAATCAGCCCAGCTGGAGATGATAGCAGCATTCTAGTTCCCGGGCCATATGTGAAATTAAGGCCTCTTCAATCTGTATTTTTCACTTGCTATGTTTTGATACAAATGTTCTTGGAAAGCTTAAATTAGTTATGGTCTGACAATATTTAGCAATATAACCACTCTCCTTCCCTTTTAAGCCATTAATTAAGACAGTTTTTCTTATATTATATATTTAACTTATAATTTCCAAAGAGAGTATTAGTAATTAGCATATGTTATTCCACAAAAAAAGATAATGCCTATTTTTTTAAAAAAAAATGTTAGGGTGAAAATTTGCTGCCCTTGTTTATGCAATAAAGGTTGCATAATTTTCTCATTTGGGATAGTTCATATTGTAAAAATAAAACTCAATGTGTTCTCCGGGAGTCATTTTGTTAAGTAGTTCATGACACAGGAATCATTATTTTACAAAATAGTCATCCGAGTATCATAAACTTAAATAGCTGCAGGTTGATCATTACATCACATAAAAAACACTTACAGCAAAGCAACAATAAGATTAAGTTATCATCAAAGTATCAAAAAGAGGAAAGTAATCTAAAGATTAAAACTTAGAAATTTTATTCCATTTCTTCATGTTTTCCATATGAACTAAAAGAAATCAGCCCATGGGATTAAAAAACAAAACAAAACAAAACAAAACACTGCAACCCCAAGGTTAGTCCTTCCTTTAACTGGGTACCACCACCCGATTCTACTTTAGAAGTATTAAATTAGATAATCAAACCATAAAGGCTATCTATAGGATCTAAAGCACTCAGATGGTGACAGACTTTCAAGGAGGGGTAATCATCCTTACTAATACCATTTCAGCTACATTCTAAGCATCAGAATTAGATACATATGTGTGTGTAATAAGGTATTTAATATTTCCAATACTAAACTTAACATAGATTAGTTTCAAATGCTTCTGCAAATGTATTGCTCATAAACATACTGCTAATTTTAACAAGCCATTAGGATAGAAGCAAGTGAAGACTAGCAAAAGTTGGATGTTTGTAAGTCCTCCGAGAAGAAAACTCTAGTCTTAATTCCAGTAACCTTTATTGAAAAATAAAATGTTTAATTCTGGTCATTTGTCACTGTCATCAGGACCTGATACACTCTGAGTCAAAACTTATGAAATGGGTGACTCACATATTTAAGTTTGCTGGCCAACGTATACTCAGAATTCCCAAAGAACTAACACAAAAAGTTCCCCTTGAAAGGTGACTTGGAATTTACCCAAAGAGATAAAGCCAAGTGGTCATGAAAGATGTTTAAATGTCATTGTCTACTGTCTTCAGTGTGCCATTACATAGCCTTGGGATCCTTTCAAATAACAATCAATGGAGGATGACTAAGTCTTAGCACTTGAAAGTAACCAGGAAAGGAAACCAACAGACTAATCTGCCTTGGCTGGCTTGATTCAAGAAGAGACTTGGTATCCACCCCTTCTCGCCCCATTCTTCCTCCCCTTTCAGCCCCCACCCCCACAAGACGGATCGGAAAGAAAGACCAGAGAGAAAGGAAAAAGGAGAGAAAGAGATCCAAGGATCCCCCACAGAATGTGTGCTGGGGAGACCAACCTCGCCCTATGGGATACAGCCTTGGAAACAGACTTGGGCTTTTACTTTGAAACTAAAAGGATGACAATGAAATTTGTGTGAGGTCTGCGTGAATCCAGTCCCAGATGTTTACAATGCTGTAGTACTATGCCTCTGCAATATGAGAGGTTTCAGAAGAAACAGTACAACAAGACACCACAAAGCAGCGCATATGCTATTGACAATGCAGACATGAGCATCATGTTACCAAGAGAAGGCAGGCAGGAGACAAATAGCAGCGGTGCTGCCCGGAAAAACTAACTTCATGGACTGCAATCACTCAAACCGAAATGAAGGACCCAAAAGGAGGGGGTAAAAAAGAAAAAAAAAAAATCAAAACCAGGGAAAATAAACTCTTTGGCGTCTATCTAGAAGTGGTGGGGCTTTTGCTGGGGACCAGGGGACAGTGGAAGTGACTTTTCTTCCTTAAAGTTCCCATAAAGCTCCTATAATTGACACTGGATAATTATTTTCAGCTTGAGGAGTCTGTCCCAAAACTCTTAAGATTGCCAGCGAAAAGAAACAAAATGTGTTTACTTGAGCCATTTCCAGAAGGGAGGGAAAGGAGACCTCTGGGTGAGCTTGGGGGGGGGGGGGGGGAGAGCATTGGAGACGGAATGGGGCATCTCCTTAGCAGCAACAACTCTAGAGCACCAGGAGTGATCCTGTGAAGTGACAAACTAGAGAAATCAGGAATAGGGCTGCAAGGGATGTGGAGGAGACTTACACGGTGGGGAATGCTGCTGCGCGCACAATGTATACTCAGGAGGGGGCTGATTTAGTGTGAAAGTATTCCACTTCATCATTTTACAGGGGTTGGGGACATAAATATTTAGCTGGCCACATCTGGAACAGATTCTGCCCCCCCCCCTCCCCGCGTGGGGTGGGGGTGGATAATTGGAAGGAGAAGAGCACGCATTTGTTACTTACTGTACGGACAGTTTTCCTTCTTGGTCCCGCTGACCTTGCCGTTCTTCTCAATCTTGAGAAAGTACTTGGTGAAGGAGAACAGCTTTCTCCAGCGGACATCTCCTTGGAGGTGATTGTAGCTCCGCACATGCCTCCCCGCACTGGAAGGAGAGGAGAAGGAAGAGGACGAGGAGGAGGAGGAGGAGGAAGAGGAGGAGGAGGAGGAGGAGGAAGAGGAGTTGGTGGCCTCCGGTGACACCATGTCCTGACCAAGAGCTTGGCAGGTGACAGGGACGGAAGACACCAAGAAGAGCAACAAGAAGCAGCAACAGCAGCCCGGCAGGTGGGGAAAGGCTGAGGCACAATGTGTCAGTATCCATTTCCACATTGTACTGAAACTCTCGGCACTGAAAATTGTCTCATCAGAAGGAACATACTGGAAGGGTAAGACCTGGTGCGAGGCAAAGAGACAGCTGGAGGTGGTGGCTACTGGTTAGCTCCCTCTGGGTACGGATCTGGCCAGAAGCGAGTGCACCAACATCCATAACTCCTCGGAAGGGCCGGCTGCCTGTCCTCGCTCCGTTCTCGGATCCGCTGCCTGCGTCTCAGTCTCTCCAGTTTCAGGGTGAACAGTGGACGTGGGTGGCCGCAGCAGTAGGAACTGGTGGTGTCGGTCACCAGAGCTCTTCGCTCTCCCGGGGGTTACTTTGTTCTCTTCTTCACTCCTTTCTTCACCATGTTAGATGCAAAAGAGGTCTGAAAAACAGATGACAGGACGGTGAACAAAACCCAAAGTGGGTGGGGTGGGGGTGCAGGAAGACATCTGCGCCCCTCTGCGGTTGGCACCTTCTGGTCCTTCTCTGCAGAGTCCCAGCTTGCTGGCCACTTAAAAAGTGTGTCTCTTTGGAGTTGTCAGAACTGGAGGCAGCTGCCCAGGCGCTGTTGTTTTCTTCTCCTTCCTTTCTCTTTTTGGTGGTGCCTGTTGATGCGAAGTCTCCCGAAAGCCACTTCTTGTTTGGGGGGCGGCTGGCGGCTGGTGTTTTGTTTGGCCCTTCCCTCCACCTCCAAGTCCCTTGGAAAGCCGCTTGTAAACAGGTTGAAGCCTGGAGTCTAAATGTCAGTGCTTTTCAGCCAGAGGTGGGCTCTGCCTCTGCTGGTCAAACCTCATTTGCAGGGGTGGAGAAGGGGGGGAGGGGGTCAAACGGCGGTGGGACATCTGAAACCCTAAGCTGCTGGGAACGCCAGAGAAAAGGGAGGGGGGAAGGGGCCGGGGGGGGCGGGGGGGGGAGCCTGGGCGAGAGGAGCGAGCGATGCCTTAGCTCTGAGCTAGGGGCTGCGGGTCCCTTCCTCGCCGCCTCGGTGGGCGCAGCCGCCCCGCAGCCTGCAGCTCCGGCTAATTGCCGCTCTGGCGTCCTGGGCTCTCAGCGCTGGCCACCAGCGCGAGCTGTCCGCGTGCTTTCCGAATTTTGCTGCCCTCCGGCGGGAACCACTCCCCTCCCCTACTGGGAGCCCCTTGCTCACTTGTTTTCCAGTGGAGCTTTTCTCTTCCTTCCTTCCTTCCTTCCTTCCTTCCTTCCTTCCTTCTCCTTCCTTCCTTCCTTCCTTCCTTCCTTCCTTCCTTCCTTCCTTTCTCTTTCCTTCTTTTCTTCTTCTTTCTTTCTTTCTTTCTTTCTTTCTTTCTTTCTTTTCTTTCTTTCTTTCTTTCTTTTCTTTCTTTTTCTTTCTTTCTTTTCCCTTTTGGCCGTGAAAGTAGTTTGGAGCTTGGCTTTTGTGTGTGGATGTGTTTCTGCCTTCTAGATCCTAGAAGCAGGGAAGAGGGCTGGGGAGAAGGCAAAAGAGGATGCTCAGGGCAAACTCTCCCCAAGAGTAGATTATAAACTGATAGGAGCTAAAGTCGAGAAGGGAGACATAATGAGCTAGCTTCGTTTCCTCCTCTCCTGCCAGCTTCCAAGGAGGTCTCGGGTTTTAATGAATCATTGATTTCTCGCTTCCGTTGCTGAAGTAAAAAGTTCACACTTTGGCCCTCTCTGTCTTTTTAAGCTCAGGGAGATTTATCGTCACCCTTAAATACCGCCTCTCTCTTGGCGCAAATGAAATCAGGGACCCAAGTTACTGATTTCTAATTGGTAACACGAGTCCTTTACAGAATCACGCATGGACTTCAAAGCCTACGCACTTTCCTGCGATCGCAGATTTTATCACACAGTTTGACCAAATCCCCTGCTGCCTGTTTTTTTTCTCTATGCAATTTCCTTTGCATTTTACCATAAAGAGAAGGTCCCCGCCCATCTTCAAACTTAACATTTAAAGGGCTCTACTTTTTACAATGCAGTTTCACTACCTACCAGTCTTCCACAAACACTGTTGAGCACACCAACCCCCAACTCTACCTCTCCTCTCAGAAACGAGCTCTCAACCTAGACGCAGACAGAAGTCAGCACAAGACCAGGAAGCTATTGCCCAGAACCAAAAGGCACAAAGAAGGAACTATTGTAATAACCCATTCCTACCTGAGTATGCTACAGTTCTGAGTCCCAAAAGATCATTTCCTTAAGAAAATATCTAAACTAGGGAACGACTGGATAGAAGGATTGCATGGACATACATTACTCTGTCGTGGGAGGCAGTTAGACATGTGTTCTGGCTAAGTAAAACAAATGGTCAATATCATACGGTGGAGGCGATTTCACATGCTTCAACCTAAATGGCTGAGTAAGATGCAGGCGTTTCAAGGTGAACTTTAAGGTGAATAGTTAGCAACTGACCAGTGATTCAGAAAGAATTTACAAACGGAGCTTGCACACAAAAGTCAGGAACCCTGTCATGTGCACTAGGTTTCAGTCCTCGTTGGGAACTGGAGAAAGACAATTGAAATTTAAAAGTCCTAGAGATAGACGTTGTTAATGATTCCCCAAATACATTTTAGTGACTTGAAGAATGGCGTGGAGGCATGCTCTTCCATTTGTTTCTGTGTGTTCACTGCTTTTGAAATAGAACTACTTAATTCCAGAATCAGGATTTTTAATTGCATTATTTATAACGCACTGCAATGCTCATTCAAAAGATTTCAACAATGTGACGAACATCACAGCAGATTTCCAACTTTAATATGATTAGCTGATTTCTGTAGCTATTAATTGAAAAGTTAAGCAAATAAGGAGCATGCGTCAAAGTCTTGCTTCTTTAATTAAAGCATGAATATTGAAAAATGAGCCTACAGTGATAATTTCAATTTCCCACTTCACAGTTTTATACCTGAGCAGACAAACAAGTGAAGGAGTAGGTCTAAGGATTTCTAAGTTGCATTCTCAAAGAAAAGAGAATTCAAGTGTTTGGATTGACAACTCATTGAAATTACATTTACAAAAATATGTTTGATGGAACCATACAATAAAGATTCTTTTGTGAAAAATTATGAAACACAGGAAGTAATTAGTTTGGGGTTTCTTTACACTGGATACTAACATGTTTGATGCCAACTTAAGTGTTTTTTTTTTTTTTTTTTAATTCATACCAGGCACTCCTTCAGCCCAAACGCCCCACTCCTCCCCACCCCCCCCCATCACCTTTCTTCCCAGTCAAAGCTCTTCAGATTTTCTAGCTTAAAGTTTGACTTTAATTCTACCTACAATGAGGTAAAGAGCATTCTCAAAACTTTCCTATTAAAACTTGCCAGCAGCAGGTGCAATGTTTGAGAGTTCCAGAGTCTTTTTGCCTCTCGTCTGTCTGTGCAGCGTGATGGCAGGGAGGGGCATTTACTAAACTGCCCAAAGGAAAAGCTGACATAGCTTTTTAGATTATATCTCATTCTTCTTTTTCTTCTCTGTACTGCCTTTCTTCCGAGGCACAGTGGAATCCCTAAATCCCCCACCACTTTGTATTGTGAAGTCACCTCTTAGCTTAGCCCCAGAAAGCCTGAGAAAAGTTCCACAGGAAAGATGCGCTATTTAACGGAATCCAATCTCTCCCAATAGATTTGAATCACTAACATAAATGTATGAATGTAGATTATATCTCTGTAATGAGGCCTGAATCATTCTCAATTACTTCAAAGGACTGAAATTCTACCTTCCCTTTTTTTTTTTTTTTTTAGCTGCAATAATCAGGTCTTAATGGGTTCCTTTATTAATTGTTTCTCTGTTAAGATTGAAAGGGCAGAACAAGCTTCAGATTAGAATGGTACCCACTATTCAAAAAAGGCTGTCTGTCTCTTTCATCCGATCCTTGCAAGGCGTGCTCTGTTTCTATGGCCTAAGCATATCCAGTGATATTAGTCTAAATCTTTATTGAAAGAAAGAGAGGTAAGCTGTTGTTAAATGTGGTGATTTGAAGAGTTATAAACTTTTAAAGGCAAGACTGTGAGAAGAAAGCATTAAAGACCTCTCAAATGTGCCACTTCCATGTAAAAGAGGCCCCATGAAGGCCTTCTTCCAGATGCCTTAGTAGCCATGCTCTTTGAGCAGTTTTATATATGAGACATGTCTTTCCTGGGCTCTTTTATGCTGCCAGCCCAGTCTGTGGTTCAGTTACAAGATGTGTGTTCTATTATGTGAGATGGCATTGACAGTGTCAGTAAGCTGCTTCATGTCAAATGCTAAATCAGGTCAAAAGTCAGCCAGGCTGTTTGACAATTACAGTATGTGCAGGCCTCGGTTTTTTAAGGCCTATGGTGCAGCCCTTAGTATCTTGTGCCTCTTTTCCTATTCACATGTAGGAAATGCCAGTAGGAAGGCATTGTTTTCTGCTCATTCTCTTCCAAAGCTATAGCTAGTAAGGATGGCCACAATCAACGTTGTTTGAGCTAAGTACAGAAGCAGTAGTTTATAATTATTGCTTTCAAATTAAGAGCTTCGAGTGAAATGAAAAGAGGTTTTTAGCTCACAGAGAGTATGAATTGAACACTTGCAAACCAATAGGAAGCCTGGCAATGGGAACCGAGCGTCCGTCATTGAAATAACCAGGACCTGAAGTGCTTTAGTTTTCAGAGTTGTTGATTCTTTTTTAAACATTTGCATATACACAGCAAGGTCACAAGCAGTCTGAATCCAACTCCGTGAGGACATTTATGTTTCAAATATAAATGTCATGCCTATCGTCTAAAGGACTTTTTGCTTGATATTTTAGGAAATTGCGGAGGTAGCTAAGAGGTCAGAGTGCTTCCTATGTAAGCATGAGGGCCTGAGTTTGAATCCCTGGCATCCGTACACAGGCAAAGAAAGGCATCAATCTGGACACCAGCACTCCTGATGTTGTGGGGTATCACTGGGGCTTGCTGGTTAGGAGAATGAGGTAGAGTTGGATATCACAGGACAAGTCTTCCCCTAACCTATGTACAGCTCGTATATACGGCAAACGATAAGGCCCACTCATGCGTTCATGTATGAGCACACACAAACCAGATTGCTTACTTTAGTGTGTGTCTGTTTCAATTGCAACATAGCTTTGGAGGTCAGATTTTTTTAAATTTTCCTTTTGTGGTGTCATGGTGACCCTTGCAAAGTTTGGATGATTGAAATATCTTCTGCTGGGCGGTGGTGGCGCACACCTTTAATCCCAGCACTTGGGAGGCGGAGGCAGGCAGATTTCTGAGTTCGAGGCCAGCCTGGTCTACAGAGTGAGTTCCAGGACACCCAGGGCTATACAGAGAAACCCTGTCTCGAAAAAAAAAAAAAAAAAAAAAAAAGAAAGAAAAAAAAGAAATATCTTCTGGACTTTTCTGAAGTAAGGATAGTCAGCCTGAAACTGAAGGTGACTCTTGGACTTTATAGAATGACTGGAGTCACGCAGAAGGATAGACCAGTTAGGAGTGCCAGCCCCACGCCTTACATGTGACCCTCACCACACCCGTTACCTGTTTTCTTATTCTTCCTCCTTTCTCTGTTTTTCTCCTTATCATCCCGTACTCACTCCCGTTAGGGCTGGGTTGCCAGAAGGGAAGCGATAAGGAATCTTAGGAGGCTTTAGTTATGGAAAACCAGTATATCTTTGCTACAATTGATTAGCCAGAGAAAAGCAATAAAATAGCTTTGTGTTGAATTATTAACTATCACTTGATTAGGCAAAATAAAATGAAGGTTTTTGTGGTTTGGGTAAAGCAGACTCTTTCAAATGAAATGAACACATTTAAAAGTCACTTATACTATCCATTTTCAGAATATCCATAGGTCCTTTGAGATTTAATAAGAGTTTTTAAGTTGCTCCCTCAAGCAATGCATGATACTATTTAGAGAAGTAATCTATAAATTTGAGTTAATTTTTTATAACATCATGTTAAATTTTCCTTGAACAGAGTGGTATTTCAAAGCATATATAATCATGTAAACATTTTTTTTAAAGTTTGGAACTAAGGTGAATTTTCTGTTCTCTTGTTTTCAACGATCCAGTGGTCAACTCTTGAAATGGAAATGTGTCCAAGGTAGAAAGGAATGTGAACTTTGTAAGAAAAATATCTATGCTGGAATATTGAAATAGCTCACATAAATCAGCACATTTCCAGAAAGTGAGCTCTGTATCTTGAAACTAAACATAGTGAACACAAAGCTGCTATCTGTTGCCTTTGAGACGCTGACAGATAGCCTTTCCTTGACAAAGTTGTGAGACCTTTGAAGAATTTGGTTTGGTGTTTCCTGCTCTCCCTTTGCAGACCTGTGTCTCCTGCCAAGTCAAGGCCTCTAGTTCTTAGTTGTGTGACACTTGTAATATTTTGTTTGGGAAATAATTTATATTTATTTAATGTACAAATATATATTTAAATATATTATATATATAATTTTGGTACATTGACATGAAAATATATACAGTATGATCATTTTTCATATATTTTCTTAATTGGTTTTTAATTCAAGTGATTTTTATTGAATACCTAGTATGTGCTACTAGGCTATAGTAGGCTATTTTCAATATTTTAGATTTAACAAAGAAGATACGGAAATTTAACTCTTTTTTTTTTTTTTTTAGGTTTTTCGAGACAGGGTTTCTCTGTGTAGCCCGGCTGTCCTGGAACTCACTCTGTAGACCAGGCTGCCTCGAACTCAGAAATCCGCCTGCCTCTGCCTCCCAAGTGCTGGGATTAAAGGCGTGCGCCACCACCGCCCGGCCGAAATTTAACTCTTAAAGAGTATGCATGCATGTATACATGGGTGAACCTTTGATTTTTGTTGTTGTTGTTGTTGTTGTCTTTGATATTAGGGATGGGAAATCCAGATTTGCCTCAGAACCTAGAAAGGATTTAGAGGGATTTGGTTCCTGTCAATTATTTATGCTGTCTTTCTCTACCAAGGAGCCAAGGGAGACTGTCATGTCTGCTCTCTGGCTTCATGAAGGATTCAGATTTGATAATGACTACTCTGTGATTATGGCACAATCCTTTGATCCAGATTTCTCCTAAAGACTTAAGGTTTGGGCTAAGTCTCCACCAGGTAGCCCTGATGCTCTCTCCTTTCCTTCTGCTTTCAGAATCGTGGATAAATAGTATCTGTGTTCTAAATGATTACATTAACTATTTTCTAATAAAAAAAAAAATCCCCTAACCTGTCTGCGTACTCTCATTTTTTTTTTTATCAGACTTATTTATTATCATTTATTTAAGTTGTTGCATGGGAGAGAGACGGCCTGGAGTATGTATGTACTACAGTGTGCAAGAACCCACGGAGGACCCAAGAACCCTGGAAATGGAATGACAGGAAGGTGTGAGCTGCCATGCAAGGACTAGGAACTGGACAGAACCCTCTACAGGAGAAATAGGCGTTCTTAACCAGTGAGCATCTCTCCAGGCCCATGTTCCTAGTGATAAAACATACAGTTTGTCAAATTTGTTTTGACCTAGTATCCACTTAGTGTGACAAGCTAAGTACAGAAGATGTGCTGTCTATGAATCATTGATAACAGAAAAGTCACTGTGTTGTGGTAAATGCAATCTTTTTTGTGCCCAGTTTTCTTGGATCATTCCTAGGAATTCATTCTCTTCCTTTGTCTGCCCCAGCTCTGTCCTGACATCTGTCCATCTGTACGTCTCTGGTGTTCCTTGACAGATGACTTGCATGTGACTGTATCAGTCGGTAGGTCAGCATATGTGGTGTTTCTTCCTATACTTGGTTTTATTTCAATGTCATGATGCTGATAGGAGATTATTCTTCCAGGTTTACACATTTCCTTAAGGACTCTTCCTCCAGGTCTCTAGCTATTCATTGAGCCCCTAGGATACTATTTCCTTCTCTTGCTAGTTAAGCTCTAGGAGTTGTGTAAATTCCACTTCTTTTCTGGTTTGTCAGCATAGCACCTTGTTATTCAATTGTACTACAGCTCTGTGAGTGGTAACTTGGCCTAAAGTTCTCTTCCTGTGAATCATCTGAGATCAGTCTTGTCTTTGTTAGAACAGCGCAGACTTTAGATTGGAATACACATCTTCCACAGTAAGTAATCGGCCTTCGATAATGTGGTTTTTTGTGTTTATTCGAGATTATAAGGAAGTGCAATTTAACACAAAGTCCAATTGTAAAACATCTAGTGTTTGCTCGGTGGACGTGCTGGATTCTTTAATTATAAAAGGAGATAATGATGACAGGACATTTGCACTACTGAAATATAAAGTCTAGATTTACATTTGGATTGAAGACTACCAACCTTTTATTTAGCTAATGAATTTTTTTTTTTTTTTTTTTTTTTTTTTTTGGTTTTTCGAGACAGGGTTTCTCTGTGTAGCCCTGGCTGTCCTAAAACTCACTCTGTAGACCAGGCTGGCCTCGAACTAAGAAATCCGCCTGCCTCTGCCTCCCAAGGGCTGGGATTAAAGGAGTGCGCCACCACCGCCCGGCTGAGTATTTTGTTTTCAGCTAAAGAAATTATTTTAAAATAGAGAAGTAGTCACATATAAATTTTAAGGATAGGCATAGAGCTGTTTCACATGGAAAAAGACCTCAAGAAGAAATGCACATGAAGATGATAGTGGAGTTGGCCTTTGTCTTTCAATGAATTCCGTAAACCCATTGACTGTGAAAGGACTTTTGTAGAAACTGAAACAGCACAGAGCAAACAATTCTTTCTCATTTGCTCTATCATTTGACCATCCTAGGCAATGATGCAGCTTGATAAGACTGGACTTCCTGCTGTCCTTACTTTACAAGTAAAAAACAGGTGGGTCTGGGAAGGGTGAATGGAATTTCGTAGGCTGTCGGGATGGTGACAGTCTCCTTTGTGTATTCCAGATAAGCGAACAGAAAAGGTTTCAGCCCTTCCACACACCAAGGACAGAATCACTTCCAGGATAGCCAACACCCTTTCCTGGCTCTGAGGCAGGCAGGAAAAAAAGGACACAGCTCCTAATTCAGTGTCTCAAACTTGAGAAGACTGAATACTTCTTTCTCAGCACTTACTGCCTCAGATGCTTTTAGAAGACGGTGTTGTGTGACTGAGTATGTACTAAAACAAATTACCTCTATATCAGGGACATTTTGGTGATGCCCTTGAATCCCAACTAAGGCCAGCAATTCTCAACTATGGGATCTTACAACCCACTTCTGCTAACGAATCTTTCCAATGGCTCATTAATGCTTCCAGGACCAGGTACAAGTCCTTGTTTTACATCCCCATTGCAGTTAGTGGAGGCTAGGATAGCCTGATTGTAAGTTTTTAGAAACCTTGGCTTCTGTGTTTCCACTGCAGTTAGTAGAGGTTGGGATACTCTTAATACCAAATTTCTACTGCTGGAAGTATGAAAATAGCCTTGGTCCTCTGGCTAATCTGTGAGTAAGCAGCCGTCTGCCTTTCGCCAGTGAAATCATGCTCATTTGTAAGTGGATTGGTGTAGAATTTGTATAGTTGCTACTTTTTCTTTCTTTTTTTTTTTTTACTACTTCAACTATATTTTCTATAGCTAAAAATACATGAGAACTATTTTATTTCTATTTTTCACATTAAAAGCTTATTGCTAGAATCTCCCTTACTTATTACAGCTATTGATGCACTAATACGCATCCCCAGACATCCCCCACCCCACCCACACAATCTTTCAGTGATCTCTAGCTAGACATCTAGTACTACATCACAAGTCAGAGAGAAACCAGCCGACAGATCCCTAGGTCATTGTGGAAAATCAATGAGCGTTGAAGGTACAGTCAATAGTAGACAACTTATCTAGCGTGGACCAGGCCCTGATTCAATCTTCAGCACCACCAAGAAATATATTTTTAAAGGAAAACTGCTCAAGACTTAAACAGCTTTTACACTAGTAAATATTAATACATACCACATATAACCAACTGGGACTAGCATGGCCTTCTGATACTTCAAAGTCCAACTGTTGTGACACTGGTGCCACAAGGCCACACCTAATCTTTCCCAACATTTCCACCAACTGAGGACCAGATATCCAAATACTTAGGAGCCAATGCAGATTCTTTTTTTCTGTTTTGTTGTTGTTATTTGTTTGCTTTTAGTCAGGGCCTCATGCATTCTGCTGCTCTTGAACTAATCTGCAGTCAGTTACAAATAACCTTTAACTTCTCATCCTGTTACGTCTACTACCAGTGTGCTGGTGTTGCAGGCCTTTGCCACCATACCTGGTTTATGTGGTGCTGGCAAGTTCCCCATCAGCTGAGCTATATTCTTGGCCGTTTGCTCTCTGAATTCTTCAACAACACTGTTCTTATCCCCCTTTTACTCTGTTTCACCATCCAATGGGGTTACATCTGATCTCTCACTTCATACATTTCTCCACTTTTATAAAATTATCTAGTAATAATTTTAGCATCAGCACATTGCACAATTGCGGGGCCCACAATCCCTGTGTTAGCTGGTGTGAAAAGCATCTCCTGGAATTTTGCAATGCAGAAGTTTCTGTAGCAGACACGATTGGCTGTCAATCTCAGACCCATTACTAGCTTTTTCCTTTGTGGTAGCGCCACTGACTTATTTGGAAAGCCCACTCTCCTTCCCATGCCATTAAACTCACGAAAGCCAAACATAACACGCCATTGTCTTTACTGGTGATTGGTTTTCGGGTGGACATATGACACAGGTCTGGCATAAGGGAAGATTTCTGGCAACCTCACTGATAAATAAAAAGACAATGTCTGTTTTCTTATGCCAGCCATTGTCATATGCAGATGTGGTCCCTGGATCTGGGAGAGTTTGTGGCTATAAAGGGAGAAGCCTGAGGCAAGCTATGTGGCATGGCAAATCTGTGATGAAATACCACAGTTTTCTAGTCTAAAACCCACAATGACAGAATGACAACACAGAACACTTTAAAGTAAGGGGGGGCTATGATACAAGAAGGCAGGCGGAGAGTAAGCTCTCCCGTGTCTCTCCTAACATGCTAGACTATTATCTGCCTAAGCACTAAGACATGCATGTGTGGAAAAAACCCTCAGCTGTAGAGGACAGGACTGAACTGAGATTGTAGCTAATGCAAAGTTGATGGTGTGAGTTCAGTCAAACTAACAAGCTATAAGACTATAAGACATGCCATTTACAAATGCCCAGAATGCAACTGAAAGTCTCCCAACAACATATAAATAATAGAAAATGAAACAAAACAAAAAGTGTGGGCCACATTGGCATGGCCCCAGTATCATAATGAGCATGGAAAGACTGGGCTCATTGGGAATATTGAGGTAAAGGTTTAAAAAAAAAAAAAACATATTCATACTATCTATAGAGCAGAGATGAAACTATTAAAAATGAAGACAGAATACTAAAAAATAGTGTTCTAAAATGTCCCACTTAAAGAAGGAAGCATTCAAAGGAAAGAGCCTTAAACTGAACTTAACAGCAATTATACATTATAGAAATAGAAAACGTTTCTGATAATGAGAAGGGAATTTAAGAGGAGTGGCATAATAGAATAATTCACAATAAGAGAAAGGAGAAAATGCCAATCTGTGGCAGCAACAAGAATAAATGATAAAGTTTCCCCAACAAGGTAAGCGACACAATTTGTAGACATATCTGAGTATAATAATTCCTAAACTAATGTAAGCTACAGTCCTGCGTCTCTTTAAGAAATCCAACTTGCTATAGAAATTTTCCCAGAAGCAAGCTGTTGTCCCCACTGGCGTCACTGATGGATTCAAACACTGAAGAAGAAACAACCCCACGCTGTATATTGCAAAACGAAAAGGACAAAGCTGTTTCCAGCTTATGTTACGAAGCGAAGAGAAAGCCTGAAAAAGATGTTGCAAAAATATTAAAGACCATTATCTTTTCTCAGTACAAAATGACTTACGATTTGCCATATGTAGCCAAAACAGTATACGAAAGAATCACATGAAGGCTATTAAATCTGACTAAGCATATTTTATCCCAGAAATACCTTTGCATTTTCTTTCTTCTCCCCATCTTTTTATCTCTTCATTCCTCCTTTCGTCCCTTCCCCTCCCCACACTCTTTCCTTCCTCCTTTTTAGTCTGCAAATCAAACTCAGGGCCTCCTGTAAGTAGAACGTTTGTTGCCACTGCCTGGGGGGAAGAGGAAGTTACTGGGCAGGCTTCAAGGTAAGCCTGTGATGCACAATCACAACTTTTGGCCTCAAACAGAAAACAATCCAGAAACTGCGTTGCCTCCTGGGAACCAAAAGGTCATCTTAGGAAAGGGAGAGTCAGAATGGGAGGCCCAGTTTTCCTCTGTAAGTGCTAGACCATTATGTGGCTAACCACCAAAACATGTATGTGTTGAAGAGACTTCAGTTCTATTTTCCTCAGCCTGCATGCCATGGCATTTATTTTTTTTAATCTCATAACACAGAGGGATACAGTTAGAGAAAGGACTGAAGGAGCTGGAGGGGTTTGCAGCCTCATAGGAAGAACAACAATATCAACCAACCAGACCCCCGCAGAGCTCCCAGGGGCTAAACCACCAACCAAAGAGTACACATGGAGGGACCCATGGCTCCAGCTGCTTATGTAGCAGAGGATGGCCCTGTAGGGTAACAATGGGAGGAGAGGCCCTTGGTCCTATGAAGGCTCAATGCCCCAGGATAAAGGAATGCCAAGATGAGGAAGTGGGAGTGGGTGGGTGGGTGGGAGAACACCCTCATAGAGGCAGGAGAAGGGGGATGGGATAGGGGGTTTTCAGAGGGGAAACCAGGAAAGGGTATAACATTTGAAATGTGAATAAAGAAAATATCTAATAAAAAAATAAAAAAAAAAGAACAAAAAATGATAACATCAATATTTGCAAGTATTGAGTACATATATTTAAAAGTGGAAGATTTTAAATCATCTAACTATCCATCTCAAGAAACTTAAAATCAGAGTGAATGGAGAAAAACAGAATTAAGACAGAAGAAACTGATAAAACCAAAGGCTGGAAATCAATAAGAAAATCAATAAAATCTAAAGATAGATAGTTCCATGGAAAGGTTAATGAAATTGATAAGCCTCAAACAGCTAAGGATAAAACAAAAAACTGTATTTTATTAGCAACAGATACTTTAAAAATTATTAAAGATCCCATGAATATCACAAGGATAGTAAAAGAACATCAAGAGAATTCCTCATTCATAAATTTGATAATCTATATGAAGTTGTTTATTCTTTGAATATCATGCATAACTTGTCAAATCTCAAAATCATATAGAACAACATGCATTGACCTATATCTATTAAAGAAATGCAATCAATAACTAATAACATTTCAAAACATAAAGTACAGTATCAGATTTGTTCAATGATTAAATCTGTCAAATTTTTAATTATAAAAAATTATATGAGTCTACACTCTCCTTCAAAAGATAGAAACATTAGGGATGTTTCATAACTCATTTTACAACATTGTCACTAAACACATAACTCCAGGTAAGGCAGCCGGGCAGTGGTGGCACACGCCTTTAATTCCAGCACTTGGAAGGCAGAGACAGGCAGATTTCTGAGTTCAAGGCCAGCCTGGTCTACAGAGTGAGTTCCAGGACAGCCAGGGACTACACAGAGAAACCCTGTCTCAAAAAACAAAAAACAAACAAACAAACAAACGAAGAAACAAAAACAAACAAACAAAAAGCAATGGAAACTATAGACCAGCATGTTTTATTAACATAGGTATAAATATCCTTAATTTCGCAAATTGAATCTATCAGTGCACAAGTAAATTTATACTGAGTGATTAAATGTGATCTATCCCAGGTTATCAAGGCTAGTCAATATTTAAAATTGACAAATACAATGTATCATATCAAGAAGCTAAGGAAGAATAAAACCACATGATCAAACCAATAGATACAGAAAATGCACAAGTTCTGGACCCACTCATGATAAATAAATACCTAAGAAAACTAGGGATAGGGAAGACCAGTCTTGCACAAAACAGCTCTAGGTGACATCATGTACTCTGCAAAAACCTGAAGTTTTCCTATCAGGATCAGAAACAAGAAGTGTTGTCTTCTCTCTCACCAGTGTTTTCAAACTCTGTACTAGAAGTCATAACTTGGACAAAAGTAAAATAAAGTTTCAAACATACACACACACAAATACACATTTTATACACACACACACACACATACACACACACACACACACACACACACACAAATTGAAATAGAAAAGCTGTCTTTGCACATGTCATGATATCTCTATGTAGACAGGAAGGGACTGACAGCTACTCTAATAAACAGTTGCAACCAATGCTGTAGGATATAGCATTAGCCTACAGAGGCAATGAAATCCTTTCCTAGGAACAATAGACAAGGAGAACTTGAAGTTTAAGAGACTATCTGACTTTCATCATCACCCACACAAGTGAGAAATGCAGGCAGGAATGTAGCCAAGTGCATCCAAGCTCTCCCTGGTGAAAGGTAAGTGAAGATTTACCCAGTATAGCTACGGGTTCTAATACAAAGCAGCAAAGCAAAACTTGAGGTGGAAGGTATGCAAAAGCCAAAGACTCTGAGTTTGTCAATATATTCGATATTTTTCGAAGCAATTCAATCAGAATGCCCTCCAATAGAATAGTTGTTTGGATATTCTCATGTTGATTCTAAAGTTTTTATAGGGGAAAAAAAAAAATCCAGAAACAACAACAACAAAAAAATCGAGTCCCCAATAATGTTATAATTAAAACAGTATTGTATGAGAGAAGAGCCAACAGATGCATCAATATAATAGAATAGAGAATCCAGAAATAGACTCACATCATTTTTATTTTCAACTATATGTCCGTGAGGAACAATACTTGTGGGAAGAAAAGATAGTCTTTTGCTCAGTGGTAGGAATAGATAATGAAATGGTCACTTTGGAAGAGTTTGGCAGGTTTTTTTTAACAAAAGTAAACATGTTCCTAGCATATAATCCAGCAATCACTCCTTGGAATTTTCCCAAATCATCAGGAAAGTCAAGGTCCCACAAAAGGTTCCACATAAAAATTTATAGCAACTTTATTCATAATTGCCCAAAACTTGGAAGCAACTAAGCTATCCTTCAGTAGGTGAGTGGATAAATAAACTGTTGTGTTCAGATGAGGGAATACCACTTAGTTTTAAAGACATGAACTAATAAGTTATGTTGAGCCTGGGTAAGATATCATGAACAGGCAGAGATTCTCTGAGTCTGAGACCAACTATATCTACAGAGCGAGTTCCAGGACAGCCCAGGCTCCATAGTGAAACCCTATCTCACAAAACCAAGTTTAAAGAGGAGTTGAATGGTCATTACATGTCGTTATTCATTTGTAAACACCCACAGAATATGAAAAGGTAGCCATTAAATAATTGTTGGGTTTAGATGATGATACAGCAATCCAGGATGACTGATTATTATAGATGTAGCTCTCTGGTGCAGAATAATGACTTTCTAAAAATAAAATTTATGAATGAACAAAGGGAATTTTGAACATTAAAAATTAGTAACAGGGTAACATGAATAGTCACATAAAACAAGTTTGACAACTTAGGCAAAAGGAATGAATTTATCAAAATATGAAAGGGGAAACCAGGAGAGGGGATAACATTTGAAATGTAAATAATAAATGTCCAATAAAAAAAGAAAATAAATTAAACAAGAAAGGAAGAAGGAAGGAAGGAAGGAAAGAAAGAAAGAAAGAAAGAAAAGAAAGAAAGAAAGAAGAAAGAAAGAAAGAAAAAGAAAGAAAGAAAATGCTATCCCCTTTCCCACAAATTGGAATATTTGGAAGTCCCTGTATTAAAGAAATTGCATTTCCAATTAACAAACCTTATCTCCAAAGAAAACTGCAAGGCCAGTGTCCTCAATGGTGAGTTGTTTAAAAGGTAGTCTGATAATTCTTTACAAGTTCTGCAAGAAGTTAGTCTACAAAGGACCACATTTCAACTATGTAAAACTTAACCCTTACCTGTCACAAAGTAACTCTGCTCTTCACACAAAGTAACTCGGGATGAGTCGTAGACTTAAATGCTGAAGCCCAAATCATTAAATGTTTTGTGAAAAACACAGGAGGACTTCATGATGCTCAGAAAAGGAACTGTTTCTAGGTCTCATAAATAATAACTGAGAAAGAGACCATTTGTAGTTTTTCAAAAATTAAAATTTTAGTATTATTGGGACAGTAGTTAAAGACACGAAGCTGAGCACAGCTATGGAGCAAAGACACATAAGCGTGCATCTGAAATAACTGTTACCTAGGTATGTGAAGGAGCTCCAACTCTTAATAAGCAAAAGACAATATGACTTAAATCATTAAACTGTTGTGAACATGTTAAAAGATATAGTAAAGGATAGCAAACACACGTAAATCTCTGTGGTGTCATCAGGCATAATGTGGATTACACTTGATATCTCCTGTCAGCAAACCTAATGGGATATTACTTTTTTATTTTTTTTACATTTTTTGGTTTTTTTCCAGCTGCGACCAATCTGCTCTTCCCTCTGTTAGTAAGCCCTGGGTATCCGGAACTCACTCTGTAGACCAGTTGGTCTGAACCAGAAATTCCACTCTGGCTCTTGTCTAAGTGCTGGGATTAAGGTGTGACCACCACGCCAGCTGGATTATTTTTGTTAACTTCAGAAAAAGTAAGAGAATCCATGTTTAAGGTAAAACAGAAATTAAGTTGGCTATTGTATGAAGTCTGCATTGAAGGGAAAAAGGTGTTAAAAGCAAGAGAGATTATTTGACATTTAGAGTCACATTTAGAAAAAAAAAAAGTGAAATGGCAACCTAAAGATGTTAGGAAGTGCCATATCATTGATATACACAAAGTATAAGAGTGGGGGTGCTGACGGGTCCGCATGTGTGCAGGAGTCAAGGTGAACAAACGGTCTAGCTTGGGAAAAATAATAAAGAATAATTAATTTAAGATACTAGAAAAAGGAAACGAAGTTGAAATGTTACTAAAAATTAAGAGGTAGGGAGGAAGGGAGAGATGGAGAATAGAAAGAGAGAAAGAGGAGGGGGATTCTGATCTAATTGTTGTGTGTTATAGATTCATATTGAATAGATAGATAGATCAGATTTAACTAGTAATATAGATAATTATATAGTAATTATAATCATTATAAATGGAATAGAGACCTGGGTGATTATAACATTTATTAAATTAGTAGAGATAGAGCAGAAAATTGACATGGTGATTTTTGTCTATGGAAGCTTCTAAAATTTGATTCTGGTTTCTCCTGGTTTCACATTGAAATAGAAAACTGGAGCATCAGCTATCTTCTTAACTTTAAAATATCCACATTTACCCCAGAAACTCAACTTCTAGGAACACTGACAGTCAGATGTGGTGGCTTATACCTGTCGTCCCAGCTCTTAGAAGGCTGAAGTAGGAGGACAGTCATAAATTTGAGGACATTTTGTGCTATAGATGGAACTCTCTCCCTGTTTAATAAAATTTACTAGGAGTAGAAAGAAATAAAACACTGAAACAAAAGGGCATAGGTACATATTTTAGTATATTAATTATGTACAAATGTTTATATAAATTTAGTAGAGATAGTAAACATAAAGATTAGTAATTTTAAATTGTTTATTTGAAACTGTAGGAAAGAAATTTATTAATGGCAGGAATAATGTTCTTTTCTTCTTTTCTTGTATTATACTATTTCAGTTATGGAAAGAAATGAACATTGCTTTTGAATATTCACCTAAAGAAAATTATTTTTTTTAAGTTTTAAGCCTAAATATTTTCTTTGTTCAGATGTTACATGTATATCTGCTGTTATGCTCTAGAAGTATTAATTGATCTCATTAAATTCTACTTAATTTCTATTTAGTTACAGGTCTCAGTAAATTTAGTTTCACTTTATAGGTCATGGCTATTAACTACCTCTTGAAAGTCTTCCAGGTTTTGCATGAGATTTTAAAAGCTTTTTTATTTTTAAATTATCAGTAGAATTTATGAAATATTTTTATTAATGTCATTTTATAACAATTTTATAATCAATTATCATTTATTTAGTAATTTTAGAAGAGAACATTTTATAAAAATCAGCTTTATTACTGTATGTGTCAAAATTTTCCTTTAATTACTATTTTAATCTACCTCATGCCACCATTTTCTCAAAATGCATTGGTAAGTTTGTATTCTTTTCATCCTTATATGATAAGGACACTCAATGACCATTCCAGATAATTTTTTTGTTGTCATATTTCTCTCACTATAGCTCTAATATGATGATGATGTTGGTTACAATTAAAAAGCACACTCTCTGATTTCTAATTTTTGTTGCAATTGACAAGCATTTCCTCATATTACTTTTAAATTATATATATATATATATATATATATATATATATATATATATATATATTTATATATATATATATATATTTCCATTTTTAAAGTATATGAGTTTTTTGTTTGCAGATATGTATGTACTTCACATGTGTGCCTGATGCCTGTGGAATTCCAAAGGTGTGTTCCCTGAGATTGGAGTTACAGACAATTGTGAGCCACCGTGTGGTTTCTGGGATGCTAATCCAGGTTCTCTGCAAGAGCAACAAGTGCTCCAAACCACTGAGCCATCTCTCTGGGACCCCATGATAGTTTTTCTACAGCATCATTTTTCCTACAAAAGACTATTTAATCTCATTAAAAGATTTTACTTTAACAGATCAGAGTTCAGATTAGTGAAGTTAGGATCTTTCCAAAATTTGTATGTTGATTTCTAAAACCCATTAGAATAGTATTTCAATGGCATTTGAGCGAGTGCTTAAGCCATGAAGACTCCCCCTTTATGAATGAGATTAGAACCATCATAAAGCTCAGGAATACTCCTTTGGTCTTTTCTACTTGCAAGTATGAATCCAGGAGGGTCCATGCATGAAGCCAAGTAAATGTTTAGCAGGGACTTTACTGACAACTCAGTCTTGGGCTTCCCAGCCCATAGAAGTGTGATCAGTAGTATAGATCTCAGGCTTCTGTTATTTGACAGCACATTTGGACACATTTCTGCAAACTGAACCTTTATCTCTCTCCTTGGAACACACCTTGGTATTCAGACTCTGGCATTGTGCATAAAAGATGCAAACAAGAAATACTTCCACCTTGTGAGACAGCCCTCAAACCCAGCCAGGGAACCAAATAACCCAGCTGTCCTGCAGATCAGAGCATTGGAGAACTACCTCTTACTGACTCTCCCAAATGTCATTACTAAGAACTGTTCTCAAGACCATGCTTCAGAAACACTGGATTCTTTCCTGTAGTCACAATCCTCTTTTAGGATTAAACTTCTTTCTTTCTTTCTTTCTTTCTTTCTTTCTTTCTTTCTTTCTTTCTTTCTTTCTTTCTTTTCTTTTTTTTTTTTTTTTTGATTTTTGTTTTTTGTTTTACGAGACAGGGTTTCTCTGTGTAGCCCTGGCTGTCCTGGAACTCACTCTGTAGACCAGGCTGGCCTCGAACTCAGAAATCCGCCTGTCTCTGCCTCCCAAGTGCTGGGATTAAAGGCGTGTGCCACCACTGCCCAGCTAGGATTAAATTTTTTCATGCAATATATTTTGATCATGTTTTTCCCTTTCCCCATATTTCTGTACTTTTTAAGGTGAGATTGATATTTAAATCAATAAACTTTTAATAATGTAAATGAGAATCATCGAATTTGCTGAAGAATCTATGGGAAGAAGGAAATCTCTTGAGAAGAATTCTGCCTCCAGACAGACATTAGACTCAAACTAAAAAGTCATTCTTTTCCTAGGTCTCCAGCCTACTGGTCTACCTTGAAACATTTGAGCATGCCAGTTCTCACCGTTACAAATCTCCCCTCTCTGAATAGACTTACACATACATCTACACACCACACACACACACACACAGTCACACACACACACACACACACGCACACACACAGAGAGAGAGGGGGGGGATTCTGTTATTTAGAAAACCCTCTAATACATGTAGTTATAAATGTTATGTTCTAATCTGAACTTGTATCTGTTCCCTTCTTAAACACGTGAATGTGTGATCTAAACTAGTATAAGCTCTTGCATAATAGCTGAGAGAATTGCCTTTGATATAAGTTTTCAAATTAGTAGCTTGTTCCTGACCATTACTGATTAGCTTTTAAAAGAGTAAACAAGTCATTTGCATGTGACATACTCAAATGTATTTCATTATATCAGAGCTTTTCAACCTTGACAGCAGTATTACCCAAAGAACTGCTTCAAAGATATCCATTCCATGAAAACTACCCAAGACAATTTTACCTAGCTTTTGGGGGAGGAGTCTCAGTTAGAATTTGCTCTTATTTATGTAGTCAATATACATTGTAACTAGTGACCAGAAACAACAATGAAAACTAAAATTCCAATATGGCAACCCCTGAACCAAATGAAACTGGCTTGTCTGGTCCAGTCGTGCTGGTACAGCTACAGCTTTGTTTTCAGTAAAATTGACTAGACTGCTTTAAGGTAGGTACCTACTTGTGAGTTCACCACAGGTCTCCTTCCTTTCTGTTCCTGCTCAGGTGACATTTTACAAATTAGCATCTTTCTATCAGTCTTGATAATTCTTGAGATAATGGTCTCTGAGTTTTAGACTATAAAATACTACCATCAAATATGCATTGTGACCCTAGGTGGAGGGGATAATGGTAAAGACATGAAAGTTGGAGATTACATTTGGCATCTTAGGCACAGTAGACCCCAGTTTGGAAAGTATTTAGGAAAACACTCATTATAAGGACTTCAGAAGTATATGAAACAATTTCATTATTTTTTTTAAATGATGGCTTAACTGTGTTCAAATGTATATGCTGAAAGAATATTCTTGCCATTACTAATGTGCTGTATTAGTTAATAATATCTTAGCTTTTTATTTGATGTATCATAAAGTTCTGCAATCCAATTTCCACTTTAAATATATCTATGCTAACCATTTTTCAAATTTAAGGAGAAAGAATAGTTTTGGCTTTATAGTTACAACATTTTATTTAAACACTCTAGTATCAATGTCCAGAGAACTTAGGTAATTATTTGATTTGAGCAATGATATCATTTATATTTTACTGCTCAAGATTGAAAAAAAAAAAACCTCAAAAAAAAAAAAACCTTTTAACTATAAGAATCACCTTTTGTTGAGAAAGTAGAAGTATAAAAGATGCAAAATTCATCTCCAATTTCAATTCAAAAAATGAAGTGCTACATGGGTATTTTTGATGCACTGGGCAATTGGCTCAGATTGTTTACTTACTAGGCTTAAGTCGATTTAAGCAACAACAACAACAACAACAAAATTGTTGTGGATCCATACTGAGTGACTCTATCTCATTAGACTGTGTCTCCTTCTACCTCATTAGCCATCAATTTCCATCCAACTATCATCTCCCTGGTGGGGAAATAAATGATTTGGAATAGCATTATCTTACAAGTAAGTATATCAACTGAACTTAATTAAAATATAAGGGATCAAATGTAAGTTATGCTTATCCAAGGCAAAAACTTTTCAATGGTGTTCTACTTTGTTTTGTTTATTATCCTTTGAGAATTTAATACATGTATACAATGAATGTATTTTGATCACGTATACTCCTTCACTCCCCAAATTAAATAAGTACAACAAAGGTCATGTTTTTTTGATGAAGTAGGAAGTAAAGACTGCTCCAAAACAAGACTGTGTCTGTTACTAGTTTATCCCCAATCCACTATGTAAATTAAGTCTAACAGAGTTGGGTTTAAATAAAATTACTTTTGTTAATTCTATTGTCTAAACAAAAAATACACTTTTTAGGCATATATAATTATAAGCCTTTCTGCTTAGAGTTTAATGGGACTCAGGAACATTGATAAAATGGCATAATGCAAAAGATATAAAATCTTGGATAGTGAAAAATCTCAAGGTTCTTCATTTGAGTGTTTGTTCCCATTTAGCAGTAAATTCAATGGAACAGCTTTTAATTCTGGAAGAGCCCTGGGTTCCCTGCAGCTGGAGTTACAGGCAGTTGTGAGTCATCTGACTTGAGTGCTGGGAAAGGAACTTGGGTCTTCTGCAAGAGCAGCATGCCCTCTTAGCCCCTGAGCCATGGCACTAGTCTCTGGATACACTAAACATTGTTTGCAGATTTATGTATCCAAAGTAGCTGTGAGACAGATTGATACATGTTTGTAACAATGTTTGTAACATGGATACAAGTTTGTAACTTGGTACCACCTTCTAACTCTGTAGCAACACTTTATTTTGATGAGAGTGGTGGTTATTCTTAGAGGCTCATCCTTGGTTGTGATGGTACTAGAAATATTTATCAACTTTTAGAAACATTTTGATGCTAACTTCAAATAATCCATGTTATACTGTGTTAATATCTATGATATCTGCTGCATATGGCTCATTTAGTGCAGGGAGATGGGCCAAATAGAACAGTCTTCATTTGGAACAATTTTCATTGTCCTGGAATTTGATGAGCTAGGCATCTGAGCTCAATCAACAGCAGTCAGAACTTTGCTTTAGGTTGCTAATGGTACCAAGTAAATGTTGTGGCTGCAATTCTTGGTATCAGGTTTGTTCTTAGATCTAACTTTGGCAAAAGTCCTATCTGCTGTGTTTCATTCCAAACAGAAAGCACATGGGAATTCTTCAAGGGTTTGTTTTCTGCTGTTGTTCCATAATCCATATAGAATGAGTCATTGAAATTCTGATACATTTTGTGTTGGCTCTTCAATAAATGTATGCTGTTTTGTTTTCTAGTCAATGCCTTCCTTTCATGGTTAAGTACCTCTCAAATGCTATCATCAGGTTCTGGAATTTCACCATTCTCTTGGCCTCTAACTGCTATTATATACCGTTCAAAACAAACAAAAATACATAATTCATAAACTGGCAAATAGGTTCATGCATATTTTAATTATTTACTTATGTTTGAATAGATACTAGGAATATGTATAAAATATGACTCAGAGGTGAAGTCAATTATTAGAGTTGGGGACACAATGTCTATAAGAAAAGATGTTCCCTTACATAGTCTTCTGACAATTTGGCTCCAAAACTACATCAGACTTTATCAGTTTAATCATGATGTATTGGTTACCAAATTTTCTGATCTTTATTAATATTAAAATGTATAATTGAAGGCTCAAAAAAGGAGTGTGTTCTGTCTAGCATTATTTAAAATGTATACAATCTGTTTGGGATTAAGAAACCACGTGTGTAGTACAGTTATATATTCTAATTTACTTATGTTGCAAGTTATTTTTAAAGTATATGAATAAACACTGATCATTACAATCCAAATGAATACAGCTTTTCATCACATTACAAGTTATTACTAATAATTAAACTCATTTACATAGCATGTCCATCCATTGGCTGTCCCTTTTCACCAAGCAGAATTCATATGAAAATGAACAAGCAAATACCTAGTATTTAATGAGCAAAGAACTCTAATGCAAAGGATAGAGTGCTGCACAGGCAGACTCCCAGCATTGCACCAGTGTTATTCGTCAGAGAACAAGACTTTCTGAGCAGCTGTTTCCAGGTACAAAGTGATGTGCCGGAATATAAACATATAAGACTGACGTGTGCTCACTTCTGAATGGCAACGATTTTCTTTATTGTGTGTGTAGATTCATTTCAGTATTTTTGAAATGATAATAAAGCACAAAGTATATTAATAGATCAGTGAATTGTTTTTCATTATAATGAAAGGGGGAGAATCTGACACGTGATCATCAGAACACCTTACAAAGCTTATTCAAAATGTAGTTTCAAGTTTTCAACCATAGAATATTCTTTTCTCATAGAGTGAGGTAGGACAACCATATTTCTAAAATGTTGCAGAGCCAAGGTTGAGAGCTACGCAGGGCATGGATAACTGAAAGGAGTTAGAGCTCTTTTTTGTGACGCCTCCTAGGGGTCTGCTGTGTCAAGATGAAGCTGAATATCTGCTACTAGCTGTCAGAAACTCCTTGAAGTAGATGACAAACGCAAGCTGCGTTCTATGAGAAGCACATGGCCACAGAAGTAGCTGCTGATGCTCTTGGTGACGAGTGGAAGGGTTATGTGGTCTGGATCAGCGGTAGGAATGACAAACAAGGTTTTCCATGAAGCAAGGCGTTTTGACCCACGGCAGAGTGCGCCTGCTGTTGAGTAAGGGGCATTCTTGTTATAGACCTAGGAGAACTGGAGAGAGGAAGTGCAAGCCTGTTCCGCCGCTGCATTGTGGATGCCAATCTGAGAGTTCTCAACTTGGTTATTGTGAAGAAAGGAGAGAAGGATATTCCTGGACTGACAGATACCACTGTGCCTCGTTGGTTGGGACCTAAAAGAGCTAGTAGAATCCGAAAGCTTTTTAATCTCTCCAAAGAAGATGATGTCCGCCAATATGTTGTCAGAAAGCCCTTAAACAAAGAAGGTAAGAAGCCCAGGACCAAAGCACCCAAGATTCAGCGTCTTGTTATTTCACGTGTCCTGTAACACAAACGCCGACCTATTGCTCTGAAGAAACAACGCACTAAGAAAAACAAGGAGGAGGCTGCAGAGTACGCTAAACTTTTGGCCAAGATGATGAAGGAAACCAAAGAAAAGCACCAAGAACAGATTGCCAAGAGACGTAGGCTGTTCTCACTGAGAGCGTCTACTTCTAAATCTGAGTCCAGTCAAAAATAAGTCTTATTTAAGAGTAACAAATAAATAATCAGACCGGGGGGGGGGGGGGAGTAGAGAGGCATTGAGTTACAGGTTTTTTTTTTCGATAAGCAAATATTTTCATTCTCTAATTTGGACTTTATGTTTTCCTTCTCTTCTATCTTTTCTACCTTCTCTCTCTCTCTTTTTTTTTTTTTTGGGTTTTTCGAGACAGGGTTTCTCTGTGTAGTCCTGGCTGTCCAGGAACTCACTCTGTAGACCAGGCTGGCCTCGAACTCAGAAATCCGCCTGCCTCTGCCTCCTAAGTGCTGGGATTAAAGGCGTGCGCCACCACCGCGCGGTCTTTTCTACCTTCTCTTATAGGCAGGATCTGATAATGGATTTGAACATGGAATTCCTTCTGCCCTAGTCTCTCTAGTGATGGGGTTTCAGGAAGTGTGTGGTCCATGCTAGTAAATTTAATTTCTGTGTGTGTGATGCTGAAGGATGGGGGTGAAGATTAGAACTTTACTTATACTATGCTCACACTGTACTGTTGAGCTACAGCCGGAGTGGAAAACATTTTCTTGGCATTGAAAAAAGTATTTTAAATGTTAACGAGGCCTATTTGCACATACATTGAAACAAATTGTAAGGTAGATAAATGGAGTAAAATTGGGGAAACCATGCCTGACTCACCACCCTTGGATTCCAAGAAGATTAAGGAGACTATGCAATACTGGTTTCTGTCTGGTATGGGAGATGATCACATCAAGAAAGCTCAGTCACAAATAACTTTGTAACTTTAACAGGAAAAGGGGACTGGGAAGATTGTAATAGATAGAACAGTAGGTAAAGTGCTTGTTACACATGCTCAGATACCTAAATTTGAAACCCCAGAACAACATAAAAGCCAGACATGGTAACATTTGCCTATAATCCAAGAACACCTGAAATAAGACAGAAGACAGTTACAGGAGAATCTCTATATACCAGGCCAGCTATACTAACCTATGTAGTAACAAAACAACAAAGGGACTTATCCTCAAAGAAGAAGGCAGGCAAAGATTAACATCAGGTTGTCCTATGAACTTCATATATGGGCCTTGGAATTCATGTGCCCCATTCACTATAACAGTGGTTCTCAACCTTCCTAATGCTGGGACCCTTCCATACATGTGGAACTGACCACCATCAAGCACAAAATTATTTCCATCACTATTTTATAACTGTAACTTTGCTAGTGTTATAAATTGTAATGTAAATATCTGATATGCAGTATATCTGATAGTGACCCCAAAAGGGTTGAGACCAACAGGTTGAGAACTGCTGCTCTAGAACACACACACACAACACACACACACACACACACACACACAACAAACACACACACACACAAACACACACACACAAACACACACAAACACACACACACAAACAAACACACACACACAAACACACACACACACAAACCACACACACAAACACACACACAAACACACACACACACACACAAACACACAACACAACACACTACACAAACACACACACAAACACACAACACACAACACACACACAAACACACACACATACACACATACAACCACACGCACACATGCACACACCACACACACACACACACACAAACAAGTGAAAATACTTATGGAAGATGATTCAAGGTAGCAACTTTGGAAATATTAGGAAGGAGACTACATGACACAGTCTTATGTCAACTACAAGTATTGACACAGTTCTGTCTATAAGAGCTGAGAGATAAAATAGATGTAGAAATAGCTTATTATGCTGAGTATTCACAGCCAAAACTATATACTAAACATATAATGTGCATCTATCAGTTGAGTCTATTTAAACAACACAGGATAGGCAATTCTAATATAGTTGCTACATAGTGAATGTATTACAAAGCACCTTACTCTGTGTTGGCTAGACCTAACTTTTAAAGGTCGGTCAGCTTGCAGAGTAATTCATCATTTTCAATGGATAGAATTTCAATGGAAAAACAGCTAAAACAATTAAATCGCAATGGACTTTTAGAATAAAAGGAGAAAACAGGGCACCCAACTTAGTGTTAAACAGAGTATTGCCATTCAAATTTAGGAAAGGATTCTAACAAAGTCAAAGGAAGAGGAAACTAAAGAAACCAGCATGGGGACTGGAGATTCTCCTTTTAGTACAGTATTAGAGACTGGGCTCTCCTAGAAAGGGGGGAGTTTTCTTTAAACCAGTAGAAAGCACTCCATCCAGCCCAAGGGCTTTGACTGAAGCAGTGACCAGGAAGATAGGAATATGGCAGCATGAAACTTTGGCTATAAAAATGCCAACCATGATGAACAACTTCTCTTTCTTCAAGGAGCTTACCTATATAAAGTAAATCTTCATGAGAACACCATGTCTTAGGAACAGTATTATGGACACTTCATTGATCAAGAAGTCCAGGCACCAGGGTTCCATTAAGTCACTAGTCACTAGTTTAATACTTACTGAGATGGTAGAAAAGACTGGAAAACTACACTAATAAGTAAAATATGAAAGATAGAAGAGATACTAAAACTCTCTTGAACAAATAGTATATACTAAGATGGACATTTTAAATATGTCCCCAGAGCTGATGGTTTCATTAGAGACATTTAAAATTTCATAAATAGTAATATTTTTCTTGCTCATTTCTAGATTGTTTCTCAGAATATGAGTGACATCTACCTAAAAGGATTGTTAAGTATGAAAAATTTACAACTAGCTGGTCTTCAGTGACAGTGAGTGAAATCACTCTGATGTTCTGACCAGATAATATTTGACTTTAAATATAAGTTATTTTCAGACTCTGCTGTGAAATTCAAAGTGTAAGGTTATGCTTTCCACTAGTTGCAAAAGCACACACCTGTGACCTCCAACTGGAGAAGGACAAATTATAGAAAACACTTAAAAGCTGTTTGAAGATTTATCCCAAAATACACCCACGTACACACATGCACGGGTAACTCATAATACCTGTGTCTAGCACAATGTTTAAAACCCAACCTGTCTTTTCTCTTTATCCCTTCAGGTAGATAATTCCTAAATTATGTTTTTTAAAGCACACACTGTGATTTCTCTATATCTATCAATGTAAACTTGGAAGAAAAATGTATTTCTTCTAAATTAATATTAAATATTGATAAATTCTGATATATTTCACATACATTTTAATCAAGTTTTTTTTCTTTACTAAGTTTTAGAGTTTCTAGATAAAAATGCAAGGCGGGCAGCTAAATTTGAAATCCAGATGAATAATACACATGAAGAAAACTTTAAAAAATGGAGCGGGAAGAACTACCTTTCTTTTTATGAAAACCTGGGGTGATTTTTCTGAGTTAGCCTTTACGTTCTGTTTCTTCTACTCTGCGATTCCTTCACTGTTTATTCATTTACACAGTTTCTGCTTACTGAGCCTCAGGTATAATTGCATCTAGGCTAGATCTGTCTAGAGAAGGAGCACACAAGAGAAACTTCAGGTCCATTAAGAGCATGTTGAGTTAGCAAACCACCATTTTCCAGTGAGAGAATATGACCACTCTTTTTAAAAGCAATTTTGACCTCCAGTAGGGTCTCCTCCCACACCCATTTTGATGGTAGACAAGAACTTACTGACAGGCAGATTAAGACCTTACAAATACTTTTGGCCATGTGTCTGGACTAAGAATAAACTAACATTTGCATAGACACCATAACACCCAAGGTTTAAGTCTGACAATATGTTGTTATATTCAATCTTACTCAGCTCATAGTGACATCAGCACTGCTATTATAATTCCCATTTCACAGATTAAAAATTCAAAACCAACACAGAGAGTTTAATCTCCTGCTCAGAGTAATGTCGCAGAACCCTGTAGAATCAGGCTCCATGCTGAACTGTTTAATTCTAAAATCTCTGCTTTCTCTGATTTTATTAAACTGGCCCGGTAACAGATGAGAGACCTTTAACAGACTACAGGGAAGAAAAAAAAAAAAAACAAACCTTCCCAACACCATTGTATTTGTTTTCCTTTGCGTGGTTGGGATCTGTGTGTCCTTTAAACTGCAGACAGTGCCACCTGTCAATATTCCACCCACGGTCACCTCTGGTGCACTAAACATCACTTCCAAGGGTAATCCAAACACCCCGTTGCTCTCTGCCCACTGCTTTCATCAAGAATCGCTTGTCAGAGACCTTTCCACAACACCCAGGGCCTGCTCTTAATCCTTCCAGCTTCTGACAGCTCCTGTTTTCTGCCTCATCTTGATCTTTAAATCTACCACTCAGCACTTTGGCTTTCAGCTAAGATCTAGGTTCTTTCTCCAGCTCCAAGGCCTTTAACTCCTTAGGTAAACAGGGTTCCAGATATGACTTTGCTCTGGCTGCCTATTTAGGGCTATCTCCAGTCATAATTCCAGGATCCAAGCTTAATGTTAGTTGTAAGAGCAGGAACAAGACCTTCTTTCAGTAAGCAAGCTACGGAACATTCTCTCTGCTGTTTCACTCTGTTCTCTCACTTCTTTTTATCTCTGCCGGGCTATTTTCTTTCATGCTATCAAGAGCAGAATTGATGAGTTTCCGCATAAACTTCTATCTTCACGGCATGTAGAATCTATTTACTCTTTCTTTCAAGTTTCTGCTTGAACAAAGTACAAGTTTTCATTGTTGTGATCGTGTGTTTCTAGCTACAAATCTTCATGTTTTACTATCTTGAATTGTACTCCAAATGTTGCCGATGATCAAGGCTCCGATTACACAATTCTGGATTCTCCTTTACTCTTTTTTTTTTACTATAAATTCTCTTTTTCCCCATCCTGCTTGCATAACATGTTTGATTGTAATGGCTGATGTCTTTCATTACATCCAGTTTTATAGTTTTATCTGACAATGTTCTTTCTCTCCCTTAGATTGTGACTTTATAGTACAAATCTGGCAGGCTTCCAGACTGTTCTGTGCTATATACTCCAGGTGTTCATCAATCTTGTAGAAACATCCTGGAGAAGCAACCAGATTCTGTCCTGTACTTTTATTTATTCAGCAAACCATTCCTCTTCTATTCCTCAATCTACAAAATCTCCAGCTCTAAAATAGGAACGTGGACAAAAGTACATTATAACAAATCTTTAATTTCCTACTTTAGGAATTGTAACTTCTCAGAGTTCTTTACCAGATTTCGTATGTTTATATCCTTTGTGTCCATTCCTTAAAAGTGATAATAAGCCAGAGGAATTATTGTATCTTTTTCCATCTCAAATTACCTTTGTTGACTGGCTACTTAGTTCCAGGTAGAGCTCCAAGCCAGTGATCTGGCAGGGCCCCATTGATGCTCCATCCATATCAAGTAGCCCATTTGGAGAAGAGAGAACATATCGAGTCAAATTCTATACATAACTGCATTTCTTCTTTCTAGGCACAGTAGCTCATGTTTAACATTTCCTAACTCTGGAAGATTGTCCTGGGAAAGAAAGTTAAGTACCTATCAGTCAGGCACTTGGTCATGAGGCTATATCCTCAGTCTACTTATTTTATATTAAAAATAATTTTGAGACAGCTGGTCACTCGTTAGTCCAAACTGGCCTAGAATTGCTATATAGCCCCAATAAGTCTTCAACGTGTAATCTTCCAACATCAGCTCCTTGTTACCTGAGGTTAAAGGCCTAACTTGTCAGGGCTGGCTGGACTGAAAACCACCTCATATATTTTCTGGGAAGTATACTTTTTCCTCTACTCCCCAAAGGACTCTTCCAGTGGGCCAGATTCTGTCTTTCCCATCTTCTTTTTTTTTCTTTTTCTTTTTTTTAGATATTTTCTTTATTTATATTACAAATGTTATCCCCTTTCCCGTCCTCCCCCCAATCTCCGTATCCCTTCCCCCTCCCCCTGCTTCCATGAGAGTGTTTCCCCACCTCTCTGCCCTCGAATTCCCCTACACTGGGGTATTGAGCCTTTGGAGGATCAAGAGTCTTTCCTCCCATTGATGCCCGATAAGGCCATCCTCTGCTACATATGCAGCTGGAGAAGCAGATGCTGGCAGCCAACCATTAAACTGAGCACGAGGTACTCACTGGAGGAGTTAGAGAAAGGACACATCTTTCTTTGTGGAATATTTTCTATTCTTCAATTCCCATGTGCCACCTCAATACCTTTTACAAAGCCACACTTACCTAGGCTGCTTTCCTATGTTATTAAAGAGATTGTTTTTCTTCTTTAGTGTAGCAAGGAATAAAAATCGGTAATTCTGTTCTTCCGGTTTCTCTTGAAGCATCTGTTACCTTGTAGTCACCAAGGTAACATGTGATCAAAGTAACTGACTTAAGAGCCATGATCCCCGTTTCCTTCAGAAAGCTACACAAATAGTTCTTAGGCTGCAGAAGGCTTCGGTCTTGCCATTTTTTGCTTCTATGAGCATTTGATCCCTCCCTACCATTGATATCAAAGTTGTCAGTCACTCAAGGACTAGAGTCAGACATTAGATAGAGTCAAGAAACAGAGACATTGCTTATTTCAGCATCCAAACCCTTCCTGTTTTACTCTTTATGCACTGAAGTACCTAGTATATAAATAAATCTTTACTTCACACTGAAAATGTCCTCTTAAGAGTATGGTGTCTACTTAAAAATGAGTTAAGCAACTCTGTGGTCAAATTGTACATATTTTATTAAAGTCTTCTGCTATTTTAAAAAGGGATTTCACATGGTATATAGGTGACATAGGGTATGTGAAAATCAGTAAATGTTGATGATTTCAAATCCAGTATAGAGCAATATTTTGTTTCAAAATTAGAAAATATCCATCTATCAAACCTAAAATAATTACAAATAATCTTTAAAAACAAAATATTTTATATAGCATTCCAGTGGAGAGTAATTTCTCTCTTTCTTTTAGGTAGCTTTTATGAAAAAGGAAAAAGAAATTGTGAAAACTTTACATTATATGGTAAAACACAGAGTGTGATGTCAAATGATAGCGGCCATATCACATCAGGTACACTGCATGCTGTTTGTTTATAAAGGGAATATTGTGTACAAACCAGTTTATACCGGATACATGTAATTTGTGAAGCTTTATGTTTATAATCCCCAATACAGCTTTTTTTTTTCACATGAAAGGAAACGGAAATTACAAAATACCTACATTTAAATGAAATTAAAAATGTAACACAAACTGAAATTAACAAAGAACTTTTTTTTTTTTCATCAGTTGTGGTTTCAAAGAAGAACTGGACTGAATTTAGAGTTCTCTGGATCTTTTGTGACTTAATTTAAAATCTTTTCTTTATTTTAAATGGAATAGATTTCCTCTGACGTGCAAGAAGTAGTTAGGGATGGAAAATTCTAAAGTGTAAGTTCCATGGTTTTACAAAATTGGAAGTGCTTCTAAATTGTCTTAATGGGGACCTACACGTTTGATCAGTATGGCAGGAGGCGTGGTTCATTTAATCACCAACACCATTCTAAAATGCAAAAGTCTGGTGCTCAAAATGTGATTATGTGTTTAAAAAGAAGTACCAAGTCTGCCCTTAATTTCTTGGAACTCAAATAGGTCATGTATCAAAGTACCTCTCCCACCTCCTGTTCCAACTACCTCCCTACGTGTCCTAGTAGTTTTAATAGAGTTCAGTTAGTGTAGCAGGCTCTTTCTATTTGAGAAAGCAGACTCCTCCATAGATGGAGTAACTTGTCTATACTTATATAAAATAGATATTAGTGTGTCTGTTGTTCTGTGTGAGTCCAGAGAGTTGGTCATAGTAGAATAGAATCTCCTCTGGGAGAGGCCAGCACCAATGATATATAAAAGAGATCAGGCTGGCTCTTTTACCATCATCCTCAAACTGACTTCCTGGCTATATAAACAAGAGGTGAGAGACTGATGGAGAAGGAACTTAAGTGTGTCATGTACTTCCTGCTTAGCATTTTGCCATCTCTGCTTTGTACCAAAAGCAGTGTTGCTCTTTTTGCTTAGGCAAAGGAACGTTCGAGAGAATTCATCAGAGAAAGTGAAGCTCTCTTCTAGACGAGTAACACTAAAGCTCCATACCCTGATAACAGATTTGTGGAGCATCAGAAAGAGTCATGGCTTGTTCCTTGATACACCAAATCAGATCATGATAGGCAGGTTATTGAGACAAACTGATATGATGACTTGTATTCAAAAAACATACAGTAGACATTTGAAAATTCACCATATGCCAGTATGGCCTGTTGATGTGACACTATCATTTTTACAAGTCATTTTATTTTTATTATAGTTGATTCTAAGCTTTTCTATTTGATTTATTTTGCCTATAGAATATAAGCAATAGAATAGCATATAACTCTCAATTTAAAGTATGTAAGATATAACCATTCTGTGATTTCTTCTGTAGTATGCCTGCATTCCTGGATCGAGACAGCCTCTTCTGTACCAATCCAAGAATGAAGGAATTGGTAGAAAATATGAAGTTGACCAGTAGAAAAAAATGTAATACAGATTAGATAAAAAGTGTTTGTTATGCAAACCACTGTAATATGGGCTTGTTTGTTGTAACTATAGACTCTAACAAGTCAAGAGACAAAGCCACTCATGAAGGGCATTCATGGGCAACTAGTATGATTGTTTTCTATGAAGGTCCATTAAGAATTACTTAAAGCATAGATTTGAGTGTCTGCCAATAAGGTGACAACAATGGCATCATGTCAAGATGTTATATATAGGAGCTGAAAAGGTGGCTTACCCGTTAAGAGCAATTGTTTCTCTAGAAGGGAACCCAGGTTCAGTACTCCGAACTAAAATGGTGGTTCACAACTGTTTGTAACTCTAGTTCTATGGGATTCAGTGTTCTCTTCTGAACTCTGCAGACATGAATCCTCTTGGTGCAAAAACATACAGGCAGGCCAAACATCTATATACATAGAAAAAGAATAAAGATTTAAAAGTACTTTAAAACAATTTTATATATAACATATATATACATATATACATATATATATGGAGAGAGAGAATATGAGAGAGAGAGAGAGAGAGAGGAGAGAGAGAGAGAGAGAATATAACAGTGTAGTGTCATTGTTTTCCTCTGTAATAATCATTTCCTTCTTCATCATACAAGCAAAGGAAAGATAGATCTTCAAGTGGAAAATTGCACCAGAAACAAAGGATGAGCAACAGTAAAATAGTAGTATCAGATGATCAGAATTGAGTCTGAACTCTGAAAGGAGACAGTTTTCTTGGATAGGATGTGAGAAATAGACAACCGTGGTAGCTTGAACTTGACTGTAAAAGTGACCCTGAGTGGCCAAATCTTCCCAAATAATCATTAATCAATGTGAAATAAACTTCTAAGCTGGAACTGAGGGGGAAATTAAACATTTACGGACTGCTCCACACAGTATAAGTCCATCAAAGTTATCTAGTCTTCTAGTGTCTAAGGAATCTAGAATCTAGAAATTCTCCCAACTCTGTGTGCAAAGCTATTTTAATTATTTTATCACAATATTATTAATATCTTGAAGAATATTTCCTATGAAAAACGTCATTAATTAAAAAGAAAACTCAACCTTCAGTGATTGATCATTTAAGAGGTCACAGTGTGAAGCAAATTGTTAGTTAAAATAGTTTCTTAAAACCATGGTGGGCCACACCTTTAATCCCAACACTTAGGGGTCAGGGGCAGATAGATGTCTATGAGTTGGAGGCCAGCCTGGTCTACAGAGAGAATTCCAGAACAAACTAGGGTTCCAGAGAGAAACCCTGTCTCAAGAAAAACAAACAAACAAACAGACAGACAAACAACAGCAAAAATAAAATAAAAAAGACCACACAGTTGCTAGACCTTGTATCCCATCATTAGTTATATGTTTTTGCTCTGGGAGAACCATTGCGAATAATGGTTCTCAGTACTAGAGAGATCCATAGTAGCTGACAATTTTTTTTTTTATTTCAAAATGACTTCATAATTTATATGTTTCCTGTCTTAAGAAAAAAAAAAAAAAAAACAGATCTAATGTGTTTTCTCAGCATTCTTTTTTCCAGCCACCCAACTATGCACAAAGCATGTATTGTGGAAGTACTGCTGTGATCTGTGAGGGCATAAATGTTCTTGTCCCTAGAGAAATGAATAGTGGCACATGAAATTAATAAAGAAACACAAAGGTGACAGAAGAATTTAGATTTTTATAGCACGATGAATCTTTGAACATTTAGACGACTTCCCTAAATAAACAATTGGCATGCATTGTTTCTTTAAGTTACTAAGATTTAGTGATGACATCATCCACAGTGATCTTTGGGGTTTTTTTGGTTGTTGTTGTTGTTTTTTGCTTTGCTTTTCAAGTTGGTCAATGAAATGTTTGTCAGCCTTTACCTTCTACATAGATATTAATTGACAGGAAAATGCTGTAGTTCAAACAACTATAAATATTTATAGAAACATGAGCCAACAAAAGCATGCTCACCGTTCATTGTGGCTAATATAATCTTAGACTCATGAAGTGATTGACCTTGGACTGACATTTCCTGTAAGGTAGAAAATTCATAAGACGCTTCTGTCATTGGTACGATAGTCTATATACTTTGTTTTGTTGTTCTTGTTCTTGTATTTTCTTTTAGTATGGGCAAACAGCATAGAAATGATAGAGTAGAAAAGAATTTCCTTCTAACCAAGAGAATAGAAACTTTATTCTGGGTGGGAACCCGATGTTCCATTTGGACCAGGTCAATCATTTGGCCAAGGGTTAGCTCCTAGGATTGCAGACTCACATTAACCCACAATAAAAAGATAGGTAGGGTACATTTCCTTTAATGATATACTATACCTTTTCTTCCCAGAATCTCTAGCCCTAGTGAAGCAGCTCTCCCACCTACTTGTCTGGATTAGTCATAAAAATGTAACTTCTCTCTCTCTCTCTCTCTCTCTCTCTTCTCTCTCTCTCTTTCTCGCTCTCTCGCTCTCTCTTTCTTATATTTAATTTTTAAAATATATTTTAACCCAATGTTGTTTTCATTTATTTATCTATTTTATGTGTATGAGTGCTTTGACTGTATTTATGTATGTGTATCATGTAAGCCAGATCCACTGGAACTGGAGCTACCAACTTTTGGGAACCGTGCTCTGAGTGGTGGGAACCAAACCTGGTTTCTCTGTAAGAACAAATGCTCTTCAGTGCTGAGCCATTGCTCCAGCCTGAAATGTCTATCTCTTTCCAAAGTATGCTTGCCTTCCCACTTTGGATTTCCTCAGTGTTCTCGGCCGCCTTATTTCTCTTTCTCCAAAGCTTTGCCCCCTGCCATGTGGCTGCTTGTCTGCCACATGTCTGTCCTCCATAACAGCTTCAGTCACATGGATTTTTTTTTTTTTTAATTCTCCTTATTTGTCTCCTCCAGGAAATTGTCAAATATTTATGGCTTGCCTTCCCTCAGTGGGGTGGGAGTGTCTTTTACATTCTAATAAAATGTCCTTGAGCTTCCATTGGAGTCCATTTTAAAATTCTTTTATTAATAAAACTGAGGGACCCAAGAGGGAACCCTGATTTCTTCTGTATCAGAAAGAGCACTTCATACATAGCCCGAAGACATTAGTTCCATTCTTCCTTCATCTCCACATAGCTAATCAATTCAGACATGCTAATGAGCGTCTGGATGTTTCTATCTGCTTCTTAAAAACTTTGCATTTTCCTAGGTAACCTGTGCTGTACTTTCTGTCTTGAAATTGTATGATATTGACTGTATACTATGGAATAGTGAAATTCAATACTCAGTAAAGATCCAATTAGTTTTGCAGAAAAATTTTCAGAAAATGGAAATCAAAAACACTTTGACGTAATCATATTTAATTTATTTCTAATGAAAAGATAATTATCTATTCAGAATTATATGTATTCATTATTATATATTTACTAAAACGGGTATTTGCTGAACACAATGAAATAGTGTTGTACTGGATAATCTCTTTCTTTTTCCTCCATCTCATTAGACAATATTGTCTTCTACAGAAATGTATGTGTAGCCAAGAACACTGTGTGGTTATTCAGTTTCACTTTAAACTTCAAGTATGCTCACTGCTGTGAGGGACATTTACTATTAAGCTCTAAAACAAAGGACTGAGTTGGAAAGGCACTTGATAGGGTAAAACTATTTTATTTCTTGGTTAATGATTTTTTTTGTATTAAATGTTCAAATGCTGGCCAACAGGACTTTAAAAATATGTTTATTACATGTTCTTTCCCAACCTTGTAAATAAATATCAACTGAAGAAACATGTCTGAGCAAAACAAATGATAACGAAAACTTAGTCTGTTAGCATAAAGAGGGAGAATTAAAAGTAATGCCTAGGCAAGAGCGAGAGGTCAGTCTTGACAAGTAACATAGGGACTGAGCATGTTGTATTTATATATTTCAGAATATATGTAACAACAATGGAACAAATAGAGGTCATGAATTTGAAAGCAAGATGGTTACACGGGAAGGTTTCGGGGCGGGGGGGGGGAGGAGCTAAGGGTGTGCGGAATGATACAATTATATTTTAAAACCACCCCCCCCCGCCACCCAGATATTTTTTAAGTAATCCATACATTTAAGCACAGTGTTGAAAAAGAAAACCTATTTCATGAAGGACAAAGAAGGGAATAAAGAAGAAAGACCAGCAGTCTCAATTAACCTGGACCCCCAAGATCTCTCAGACACTGAGCCACCAACCAGGCAGCATACACTAGCTGATAGGAGGCCCCCAACACATATACAGCGGAGGACTGCCTGGTTTGGCCTCAGTGAGAGAAGAATCTAACCTTCAAGACCTCAGGCCCCAGGGAGTGGGGAAGTTTGATGGGGTAGGGGTGGTGGGGATATCCTCTTGGAGATGGGGGGGGGGGTGGAGGAACTATCTGAGAACCGACCTGGAGGGGATGAAAGACTGGACTGTAAAAAAAGATTAAAGATAATTAAAAAAAATAAGGAATAAAGAAACTGTGCCCATTTATCTATTCAGAATATTTAACTTCCAGTAGAGACAGGTGAACATCATAAAACCTCTTCCCTTAAAGAATTTGGTGTTAGATGGAGGAGTGAATAGGGAGGGACGGTCAATGAAGGCTAAAAAGTGCAACGAGAAGCAAAGCAAAGAGGGTGGAATGCGGAAGGGGCCGAGTGCACGGGGAAGTTAGGAGTTGAATCTGACCGCGTAGTAATTCACAGAGGTTGAGATACCATTACTGTACCATGATGGACAGACTGGAGCTTCCCAGTGAATACTTATACAGAAGACTGTCCTGTATGAACATAATAGAAAATGAAGTGTTATAAAGAGAAGAAGCAAGAGAAATAAAAGGAGGGGCCTCTATAGGTCCACGATTATATTAAAATTTTATACTTCATGGAAAGAAATACATGTTTGAAACCATAGAAAATAGATGCAATTGACTTAAAAAAAAAAGAAAGAAAAACCAAAACTATCTGTTTTCTTAGTTTGCTAAATCTGATTTAAAATGAGGACCATAAACTGAGTACATTAAAAAGTTGAAAATTTTGCCTTACTCCATTCTGGAGACTAGAATCTAAGTTCAAGACATTTATTTATAGGCTAAGTTTTTTCTGAAGACCATAAGGAGTAATCCACAACGTATCTTTCCCCTAGCTTTGTTTGGGGTGCTGTTTGTCTATGGATGCATCAACCATCTCTGACTTCATGTTCACATGCATTCTCCATGTGTGGTGTGTGCATGACTCTCTGCAGATTGTTCTAATATATAGGAACATCAGTCATAATGCCCAGGGGAAGCATTTTGTCTAATATGAACACATCATACTTATTTACACGTGTATTACTTCATTTCCAAGTAATTACATATTCTGGATAGTTTTGAAAAGAATAATTTAGAAGTACAATATATTAAACGTTTTTGAAGGTTACCCACAGAGTATTTTGGTAAAAGACATACAGAATACAGACTGGTATCAAAGTGATCCGTCAGGAATGTCTCTGTGTAATCTAAGAAATACACATGCTTTGCTTGAACAAAGAAGGGAACAGGTTTTAGACAGTCAAGAGAGGAGACTTAAAAGTATTGGTGTAGGTCTCAAACATCTGAGTGGGGACTATCCCAAAACATGCAGCCTGTATATGGAGTACGGTCTTCTAAAAAAAAAAAAAAAAAACAGTTGTTCAGTTATTCATGGAATATTATTTTTTTATATCTCTTGTATTCAGTTTGCAACTACTTCATTGAGAATTTTTGTATGTATATTCATGAGGGATACTGGACTATAATTTATATATTTTTGTTGGGTTTACACTTGATTTCACTATTTCAATATTATTTGCTTTGTGAAGGAGCTTATTGTGGTTCTGAATTTTTTTAAACATAACTCAAAAAGTGTTGCTTGTTTGAAGGCTCTATAGAATTCTTGTATAAGTATATCTGACCCTTGGTATTTTGTCTGTTTGTTTATTTTCATTTTATTCTGTTTGAATGCTTTTTAAATTTTTTTTGATTTGCTGAAAATAAAAATTAAAAAAATAAATAAATAAATAAATAAATAAATAAATAAATAAATAAATAAATAAAAAGACCTCTGAGCAAAAAAAAAAAAAAAAAAAAAAAAAGTATTGGTCTAGTTTGCTTTCTGTTGTTGAGATAAACACCATGACCCAAAGCAACTTGAGGGGATCGAGTTTACTTGAACTTGTACTTCTTAATCCATTGTAGAGACCAGGATCTCACTGCAGAAGCCTGAAGGCACCAGCTGAATCACAGACCATGCTCTTTCCTGGCTTGTTCGGCTCTCTTCTCATTCCATGGAGGATGTACTTACCCCAGGGTGGTATCTCTACAGAGGGCTGGTCTCTCTGACATCAATCAGCAATGTGTCTCCCGCTGATAAAAAACACTCTGTCATCATCTCTTAGAGACCATTCCCCAAGTTAGATTCCTTCTCAGATATATGTAGGTTGGGATCAAGTACAAAAATCAACCAGCATAGGCATATAGGCAGTTGAAAGAACTACTAATAAAAAAGAAAGATAGTGGCTCACAAATGGAAAAGAAGAGCTTAGAGGGTTTAAGCAAGGACTGTATGCTTACTTTTGAGATATTACCACACAGGTAATAAAGCATGTGAGTTCAATTAGACGTCATGTTTGCAAAGGGAAACAATCCAGATGGCAAGTGGTACCATGAGGAGAGGATGTAAGGAAAATATCAAGGAAATAGTGATGCTTAGGAATTAAATACAGAGGCGGATGCTCACAGCCAACCATTGGACTGAGTGTTGGGGTCCCTGATGGAGGAGTTGGAGAAGGGACTGAAGGAGTTGAGGGGGTTCGCAGCCCTGTGTGGGGAGCAATACTGTCAACCGGCCAGACCCCCGAGAGCTCCCAGGGACTGGACCACCAACCAAAGAGTACACATGGAGGGACCCATGGCTCCGGTGGCGTATGTGGCAGAGGATGGCCTTGTTGGACATAAGTGGGAGGAGCGACCCTTGGTCATGTGGGAGTCAGATGCATCAGTGTAGGTTAGATGTCAGGGCGAGAAGGCAGAACTCATAAAGGCAGGAGAAGGGAAATGGATAGGGGATTCCAGAGGGGAAACCTGGAGAGAGAATAACGTTTGAAATGTAAATAAAGAAAATATCCAATAAAGAATAAGTAAAAGAAAAAAATGCTTCAAGGAAAACGAAGTCATTATGAGCTAGATAACTAAATCCAGAGGGAGCATTACCAATCAGAAAAGGACGGTAATTTTTAAAGGAAAGGCACTGTTAGTAATAGGAGGAAGTGGGCCCTAACTCAGTCCTTGAAGTCAGTCCTAGTAACTGAAAAACACTCTGGGAAATCATTAGTGACTATCGCATGGGCAATTCTGCAATGTAAGATATGCTATATATGCATTGAAGCTACTAAAATTTAATACTATCTACTCAGACAAAGCAAAGATGGTAACAATAACAATGATTTAAATGGTGTGGCCAATTCTGTAAGTCTCTCCACTCATTGAGACTTTGTTCTTATGTCCAGCAATAAACATCATGAGAGATCTGGATTTTATCATCTTCCAATCATTTTGATTCTATATTGGTTCTGTAAGCTGAGAATCTTGGCATGCACTGTAATTCTTGTATTGCAGAGTAAGATTTTCATTTTGATATATCACTCGGTAACTGCTTTGGCAGAAATGAAGATACTTTAAAGAGACACCCCTCTCTCTCAATCTGACTATCAGACCACTGAAACAATAGACTCCAAAGAAATAGGATTTCCCCCCAGGAATCTCATGCTGCGAGAAGGGAAAAGCGCCAGCCAGAGGAGGGACTTGTCTCCTGGAGAGATTTCACAGAGTTCTATCAACTTGTCAGACCACCTTAGAGGATAAGGCTGTAGTTGACAATGATGGGTCAGTGGTAGGTGGGACTGGGGCTGTTAGATGTGTATCCTTAGCCCTTTATTTAAACTCTAATCTTTCTTCAGAGCCAGGAAAAGGGATGTGAGGAATTCAGGGCTTCTCTTGTTCTTCCTCCCAATGCCACCACATTGAAAAAAATCTCCTTTCCACTTCCCACTATTAATACACCTTTTAAAACTAGTCAGTTGAGGATTGGTGGGTGAACCTGGCTGGGGGCACCCAATTTTGATAACTATTGATGTTTGCCTCTAAGTGTAAGTTCAACCAAACAAAAACTAAAGAAAAAGAAATGAATCAAAACCTCTCTATTAGCATTAATTAGTATGTAAATGGGGTGGCTTTATAGGAACACAGCAGAGCAGCCATCAGTCAGGGTTTACATCCAGATATATAACAAATTCTCCTTTCTGAGGGCTTAAATTTAACTTGAAAACTTAATTCCTACATGTAAACATAACCCATTTAATTTACAAATGGTAATGCTTAGCAGGTCTTTACCGTTATCAGAGAGACATCACCAAACAACTTTGGACACAGAAAATGAAATGGAAATCTATCTGGGGATGGGGGTAAATGCCACAAAACAAGAGAAGCAAATGGTGTTGATCTCAAAGTTTACTTCCTTTACTACTGACTGTATTGTTTACGGGGGAAATGGAATCTTCACTAATAGTATTCACCTATGGGACATCTGGAGGTGTCTCTCAAGCTACCAGTCTGTTTTCACAGCATACCCAGAGCTGTAGAACAGCAAAGAACATAGTACTCTTCACGACCACACCCTTTCCAGAGCCTTGGAACTGGAAAACTAAATAGGAACTCAAAATGGATTGCTTTCTTTGTTACAGATTAAAAGCATACGGGAGTTAATCACTCAGGGATAGCTTAATCCCAGAGGCAAGAACACTGACAGAATGATCTCAGAGGAGTCTGCTTTGCCATCATGATCCTGCGATGGTGGATTCTCCAAAAAGGGATAAACAATAGAAGCTACTGAATATTCATAAGCGGACTTTATTGTAACGTTGAAAGTGAACTTTAAATTAATTTCCTTAAAAGAAATATCTGAATGGCGGTTGGTATTGAAAAGAGCAAAGATCTAGAGGTCACATTATAGATTTTATACTTATTAAGAAATAAGGAGTGAGAGAATGAATGAGGAATTCTGAGTATGGAAAAATGTTACAATAGTGTTCCTATGGGGACAATTGAGATCAAATAGGCCGAATATATTAAAAACATGAGAGTAGCAAAGGGGAAGAATTTGTTGATGACAAACTATTTAGTCTAACAAAGGGTAAAGAGAAAGAAATCCCAGAGGACTATAAAAAGAAATCATTGATGGACACAATAGCAGCTAAATTCAACACAGACGAGTACCATGGAAAAAAAAAATAACCAGAAGAAAATTAGATACTTTACATGTGCCAAACGTTCCTTAAGGGTCTATCTTGTACAAACGTTTAGAGTACATACCTTCACCTCAGTTTTGCTTTGCAGGCTTTGAGTTCTCCTGTGGGAAAGTTAAGGCTGAGAATATTCAATGGAAAATTCCAGAAGTAAACAACTGGCAAGTTGAAACTACTCTTTATAACTATGTATCACATACTTGTTTTATAACTATATATCATATACTTGTTTTGTTTTGTCATTTTTGGTTGTTGTTGATCTCCTACTGGGCTAATTGATAAATGAAGCTTTGTCACAGGTATAAACATACCAAATAGAACGTGATGACCGAGCTCAGTGCAGACCATGGTTGGAGGCATTACAGGGTCTCCGAGGGTTCCTTGCAAATACCATGGACTACTGAATGCCTTTTGTGGTCAATTCTATGAAAGCAACTACTTTTCAAGTAAACGTGTTGAAAGAACGGATGAAATATTTGTCAAGTAAGTGGGATAGAGAGGCTATACCAGGGTTTGGTAACAGTCTAATAAATTATTTGCGGGTTCCTAGCTTAAGGAAAAAAAAAAAAAACAGAAGAAGAAATTTCACACTGATTTACATAATTTCCAAATGAAATGATTTCTCCTATTCGTTTTCTACTTGTTCCCAAGGATACATCAACACAAAGAAAGGCTGAGGGAAGAAGCAGAAGAGGACATGATCGGTGAGAGATGTTTCCCTGGGCGCAGCATTTGACAGTTGGAAAAAAGGCTATGGAAAGAGGAGCATTGTGAGTTCAGTTTCCCCAAATAATACCCTTCGTTGAGTTTAAGACTTACCTAGGCAGTACACACAAACACAGCTGTCCCTTACACCACATCCTTCCTGTTCCTTTGCTTGTGTTCAGTGTCCCCACTATTAGCTCACAGAGTCCTGGATAGTCATATACATGTCTAAGCTAGACTTAGGTGAGGTGAAGGTCTTCCTGAGACTTAGTGCATGGAGAAAGCAGAAAAGGGCACAGGATTAGAAGCCTGGATATATAATAGAGGGAGAAGCTAAATGATATACTTCTTCATTAAAGAAGCAACTGAAAATATATGTTTAGGGTATAGCATTAAGGATATAAAAACCAAAGCAAATTATTTTCATCTCAAGGTGCTGTAACTGAAGTATTATTCAGATATATCAGATACCCAATGTAATCAAATGATGGAGATAAAGTTTATTTTGACTGGTAATTTGGGAGATTTTGTCCCTGAACAAATAGCTCTTTGGTTTAGGGTTGTTCAGGCAGTATGCTACAGCAAGGACTGACAGGAACAAAGCTGACCACCTCTTAGGGCTAAGAAGACAAAAGTCTCAGGCTGGAGACCTTTGAACCTTCTCAAGGGCATATTCCCTAATGGCCTATGGCTTTCTAACGGGGTCTATCTCTAAAGAAATTCCTACTTCCAATACTGCTATCCTAGGCAAGGCTGAAGTGCACAGGCCTTTAGGGATTAGTTAAGATACAACCTTAGTTGAACGCTGATGATGATGGTGATAGTGGTGATGATGATGATGATGACAGTGGCCGTGGTGGCGGTGGTGACGGTAGTGGTGTAGACACCGCCTAACTTTTATGTTCAACCCACTTCAGTAATTGTGTGTGTGGTCAGAGTAGCAGAGGCTACATTTCAATTGACTTATTATCCATTTCAGTTTTCTTCCTTTTGGCCTTTAGGTTGAAGTGTCCTAAAAATCAAAACAAAACAAATGAAAAAAAAAAACAAACCCACGAATAGAATATTTTTGACCCTTGTTGAAGCCACAAGTTAGCACATGACAGAGTTCATGATATGAAATATAACTGGACGTCGGCTGCAGTAGATCCTTCTCTTGCAACTCTGACATTACAATGAGCCTAACGAGCACCCGTGGCAGCAGTCACTCCAGTCACTGGGCTGTTTAGCATTGCACAATGTTTGCAAGTCTCCGTACTTTTCAAATTTTTTTGTTACTCATCTTTGAATATAATTTTTAACTCCTAGAGAAGTTTAAAATAAATGAAGGGATAAAGAAGTAAACATGGGTAAAGGATTTGAAGAGACATGTATACGAAACCAAAACTTATCGTTTGCAACTCACATATCCCTTCCATTATATAAAGGAAAAATTAATAAATCCAAATTGATTATATCAATACATAAATCTAGACGAAATTATTATTCATTCTTTACTCTAAATTTATGGGGCTTGGAGAATTTTTTGTAATTAGTTACAATTTTTTTGGTAAGTTTTGTAATCTTTAGTTCTATACATAGAATTTAACATGGCATTCCTCCAAAAGCAATGTAAGATATTTATAATGTACTTCTTTTTATGACAACTACTGAAAATCTCAATCTATGATTTTAACCTTAAATTGAAAAAATATAGCATACGGAATTCTCTCAGCCTTTGATAAAAGATGGTCTTTAGAAGGTGGGAAGTTTGAGCCCCGTCCTGGGAGATGGTAAGCACAGAATATAGAATAGCAGACAAGAAGCTCAGAGAAAGACGTGAAAGGTCATAATGATGTTTTTATTTGTGTAAAAACCTGTGCGTGTGTCATCAGTACATTCTAGCCCTCCCTGGTAGACCTCCCTGTTTGCTTTCTTCCCAAGACAGATAAAAGGTGAGACCGTTATTAGGTAACAGTTTGTGGAAGAAAATTATCATGCTGCCTGAGGAATCTGGGTAGCTAGATAAGAAGAAAATTGCCGAGATACTTAGGTTAGCCCATACCCCATGCTCCATAAATTTGTTTCCTTAGAACAACAGGAAAAGGTAAAGGAATCCTAAGAATGGCTAGCCACCTCTATAGAAAATGCCTGCTTCTAATCCTCAGGATTTCAAAACATTAGGAGAATTTTGCCAACATGTCTCAACGGATCTAGAGAACGGCAGTGGAAAAAAGGCAAGAGACAGATCAGAAGAAACGATCCTTGTGATATAAGGAATTGAGTGCAGCTTCCTTAATGCTGGGATTAGAAGGTTCTCTCCATTCAGTGCTTGCACCCGAGGGACAATAAGTTTCAGTGATTGGAATTTTGAAGCATTGGAAGATGCTCACACAACTTCTCATTATTTTGGTTTTCAAGTCTCAAAAAAACCAAACCACTATAATTCAAAGCCAGCTTAAGTCTTCAAATTAACATTTGCTACCAATTAGTTCATAACGAGTGTTTGTCTGAAACATTTAATGACCATAAGAAATCTTTCAAAACTGAAGAACTTTTATGTTTGAGACTTATGTTACCCTGCCCAACTTCTTATTGCAAAAAGTTTGATCACCCAAAGAGTTCATAAGGTTTTTTTTTTTTCCAACAAGAAGAGTTGGCCCTCAATCAGGATGACAGGGTCCTTGCCCCTCTTCAGCGGCAGGCATAGGAAATCCTTCGAACAAAGCATAGATCTCAATTGCTTGTTTTGTATTTAAACCTCCCACTAATCCCATTGCCTTCAATAGAAGGCCCGTGTATGGACGGAGTGTGGAAGACCATTCATAGAGCCACCGAGGAAAGGAAGCGCTTCTCATTAAATCCAGTTTTCTTAAAAAAAATTTTTTTTTTTGGTCTAATTAGTACCTCAAAGAATCCTTCCTAACTTTATTGGGAACACTTCTAAAGTTTCACTATTAAAAGCACTGTTTACTCAAAGTTTTTCTGTTCTTGGTTAAGATTTTTTTTTTTAATCACAAATGAGTACTTTTATTGAATGCTAGATAGCACACTTTTACAAGGCTGTAGACTTTTTCCATCTTATTCTGCCCGTGGACCTTACACTAATGGCTACTCTAAATTAGAATCATCCTTACATTATTTGGGAAGCTCATTTTATTATCATATTTTTTTTTCTCCAAAATATAACTAAATTTTATACAATACTACCTTGTTTATAATTTTCACACCAAAGTTAACATTTAATTCTCCTTTGAGTATTATTTCTGTTACCTCATTAAGCAAATTGAATTACCCTCTCTTTTTGAATTTTCTAGTGATATATTCAAAATCATAAGCATGAAGTTGTGGAATTACTTCATATTTTTAACAGTAATCAAATTCTCTTTATCATATACAATATCTATTTGCTCTTATTAATTTATCTCTTAATCTGTATTTTTAAAAATGTGTTTTTCAGTTTTTTAAAAAGGTCACACATAGAAAATAATCTCATATTTCTTTGTACTTTCCCACATGATTTCCACTCTTGTTTTCTTCTTATTGCTTGTGAATTCAGTTTGCCTGCCCTATATTTGAAGTTGAATGTGACATCATTATTTTCCTTTCCCCAAATTTATTGGTTTAAATTCATAAACATTTGGAGCAATATTTAAATATACTCCACAAGTTTTAATTTATACTAATTCCAATATTTTCAATCTCCATATATTCATTTACATATTACTTTTTAACCTATGACATATTTGGAAGTTTTGAAATCTCCAGAGTTATTTTTAAATAGTCTGTCGAATGATAATAGCTTTATATATTCTATTTCAAAGTCATTTTGTTAGCTGCCTAAAGGCTCACCATTACTGTATTGTCTTAGTTGTTTGTTAAACCTAACTTTACATAACAGCTTAATTCTCTTTTTTTGTAGCATTATTTGAATAAGTAAGTATTCTTTTTATTATTTCTTAGATCCCTACTGGCCATTGACTTATCCTGACAGGACATTGTGGTGAAGGCCAGTAGGTAGGGAGGAAAGGGGGTGGGCAGCTCTTCCTGAGCAGCCTGGCTTTGTGCTCTCCTTATCTGGCAGATAGTCAAAGCTAACAGTCCTATTTCAACCTGAGATTCTGGATCCCTTGCTTGAAGCTTCCATGCAGCTGACAATGCATTCCTCTTCCTGGTTTTATGGGACTTCCCACAGTTTTTGCATTTACTGGTAATCTGGACCACACACTACAGAGTATCAGAGTCCTTTTTTTCCTTTAAGATAGTTTTCTGGGGTAAGAGTTAAAATGGCCACAGACCTATGTTATCCATGTGATCTCTACTTGCTCTACGAGATATATTTCTAGACTTGTAGAAGCTGTTTTAGGACAGTCCAGTGTAAGGCAGCAGTCCACTCTGCCTTCACCACCAATGACTGGCAAGATTGCAACTCTGAGCTATCCCAGCAGATCGCTGTACTCAGTCTATGGGCCAGTGTGCTTGATGTCTTAGTGAAGACAAAGACTTCTAGTCTTAAGGGAATGAGGCTACCGTAGTTTACATCACTGATCCACTGCAAACCTCCTCCTCCCACACACACTGCACGTACTTCCAGAGAAGGATTGGGAATTCTTAGCACTGCTTTTCTAAGAACCTTCTCCTCAGACTGCCTCCCTCCACATACCTGGACCACTGCTACCTGTTATGAATGTGCATTCAGACTGATATGGGTCATTGTATTTTCACTTATTCATTGGTCTAGTTTTTCTTTACATGCAAAATTATGCTGATTTTCTTCTCTCCCTTGGTTTCTTGTCCTTGTTCTGAAGTTGTGCATATTAGTTCCTTCCTGTCAATGGTTTTCTCTAAATAGCTAAAATATGTGAATATACGTAACTTTATATTTTCCCCAAAAGCTTAAAGATGATAGGTACTTTTATCATTCCCTATCAAATAAAAAAGAGAATGATTTCTTTTCTTCAATGTCTTTTATATTGTTCTTACACCTTGCATTTTAAACCTACATTTTTGATTTGTAGGAAGGTTAATATTTGTTTTAATTGCCGGGCAGTGATGGCGCACCCCTTTAATCCCAGCACTTGGGAGGCAGGGGCAGGCCAATTTCTGAGTTCGAGGCCAGCCTGGTCTACAGAGTGAGTTCCAGGACAGCCAGGGCTACACAGAGAAACCCTGAGTCGAAAAAAACAAAACAACAACAACAACAAAATTTGTTTTAGTTAATATAACATCAAGAATTTACAATAGTAAACTGTGCTACTAAGCCATCTCCTGGGATCTGGAATTGTAATGTCAAATAAGACATATCTTTATGCCATTTATCATTATTCATAATTCATTATCCTGGTTCCTTTGCTTACTATTATTTCTTCAAATTCTTTTTTTGATATAATATTTTTTCATGTTGAAAATTTTTATATTTAATAGTTATTTCAGTAATACTCTTTATCAATAAAACTTTATTCTTTTTTTTTTTTTTTTTGGTTTTTCGAGACAGGGTTTCTCTGTGTAGCCTGGCTGTTCTGGAACTCACTCTGTAGACCAGGCTGGGCTCGAACTCAGAAATCCACCTGCCTCTGCCTCCCAAGTGCTGGGATTAAAGGCGTGCACCACCACCGCCCGGCAAAACTTTATTCTTTATTTATCTCAAATAACCATTGCTTTACTATATTTCATATACATTTAAGAAACTATATTATGTATTTGAGACAAAGGTCAGCCAAATACTTTGAATGGACTGTCAATTAGAAAATAAAATAGGACCTATCACACAAAATTGACCTTATGGAATAACTCTGAAGGCATATTTTAAATAGATCTAACTTCAGTATATTCTTAAAGAATTCCCAAAAACCAAACCAAACCAAACAAAAATGAAAACTGAGGGTGGCCAAAGATAGAGCCAGCACCATCGTTCAATGGATAGGGTGTTTTCGTTATGAGCAAAGGTCCAAGCTGATCTCTGAAACCTGCCTGGTAGAAAAGATCTGGAGAACTGCTAAATTGAGGTACTATAAGCATACAACAATAATTATTGCTCTTCTTTTAAAAAGTATTAGGAGAATGTGACGTAGCTCAAGAGTAGAGTGCTTTCCTGACAGTTGCAAGACACTTTGTTTGGTCCACAGCATCATTAAATAAATAAAAAACTGTAAAACGGAGAATCAGAGAAATGTTCATGTAGATCTCATTTTAGTCTCATGCCCTTTTCCTATTTATCAAAATAATATTGAAGATAAATATGCTATACAAAAATAACCTAACATGAAGTAAAGCTGCTTGAATTTTCCCTGGTTTCTTTTTCATATGATAGTTTAATTCTAAAAGTTATATGCAATTATTCTTAAATATTTCTATTCTATCACAGAAGGTACAGACCGCTTTATTTTTTCTTACATGTGATTTCTCTGTCTTGTGTACAATTTATACAGTCCTGTTTCACTTATAATAGAGATAAATCCTCAGCAATGTGCCGTCAGGTAGATTTGCCTTTGAGTGAGCGTCATGTCATATATTTATGCAGACTGAGATAGATGTGATATTATTAGGTTTAATTCATAGATGGTTAGGTCTATGAGAAATCTAACAATTACTAAAATGCTATGCTATTATAGACTGAGCGGCTTAATTTAATGTGAATTTGGCTCTGTAATGAGATGTCCAGCTGAGTGATAAATTATTATTTCTGACTTTGCTTGTGCAGACTAGCATTTGAATTGGAGTAAAAATGATTTTTCTCATTGTGTGTGGGCATCCTCTGATCCTGCAAAGGCACTGTTAACAAGAACGGGAAAAGTCACATCTGAAGAATTTGGATCTAGACTTGATTGAACTGTTTTTCCAGCTGTCTAGTTTGCAGATGACACATTGAGGGACTACTTGATCTTCATCAGCACATGAGTTAATTTCTTTTTTTTTAAAGTTTATTCATTTAATTTATTTTGTTTGTTTTATGTATGAGTGCTCTACTGCCTGTATACCTACACACCAGAAGAGGGCATCAGATCCCTTTGTAGGTGGTCTTGAGCCACCATGTGGGTACTGGGAATTGAACTCAGAACCTCTGAAAGAGCAGCCAATGTAAGAACATTGAGTCATCTCTCCAGCCCCATGAGTTAATTTCTTAAAACAAAACAAAAACAAAAAAACAATAAAATTTCCCATGATAAATTAGTGTATATTCCATTTATTCTGTTCCTACAGAGAACCCTGACTTAGACAAAGGTCTTTAGTATTGACCTAACAGAAACAAAGACCCATAGCTAATCATTAGGCAGAGCTCAGGGAATTCTGCAGAAGATGGGGAAGAAGAATTTTCAGAGCCAGAGGGGTCAAGGTCACCACAAGAAAACTTACAGTATAAATTAACCAGGCCTTCCTAACAATGAACCTCCAACCAGGGAGCCTGCATGAGTCTGACCTAGGTCCTTTGCATATGTTATTGGTGTGTAGCTTGATCTTCATGTGGGACTCCTAAGAGTGGGAGTAGGGGCTATCTCTGATTCTTCTGCCCCCTCATGGGACCCTCTCCCCTACTGGGTTGCCTTGTACATTCTAAATGTGAAGGAATGTGTCTAGTCTTGTTGTAACTTGCTATGCCATGTTTAGTAGGTATCTGTGGGAGGTCTGCCCTTTTCTTATGGGAAATGGAGGAAGAGTGGATCTAGGGGAGAGAGGAGGTAGTGGGGGACTGAGAGAGAGGAGGGAGAGGAAACTGCAGTCAGGGTGTACTATATGAGAGAAGAATAAATAAATAGAAAAATTAAAAAGAAAAAGAATGCACATGCTGATGTGGATGACGGAAAACCCATGAGGTCTATACACAAGAAGTGCAAGCCACTGAAGGATGCTGAGAGCTGGAGAAACAGTCTTCCCTACGGAAGAACACACAAACTGGTTATCCAACCCAAACAGTCAGCCCTGAAAACATACAAACATATAAAATAATACCTACTAGGCAGGAGCCCTTCAGTATTTAGGCATATATGTAACACATATGTGCATGTTTGTGCGACACGGGGTCATACATTTGATGAAGAGCAAGGAGGGGTATGTAGAAAGGCTTGTAGAGAAAAAGGGGAAGGAGGAAATTAGGTAATTATATCATACTCTCAAAAAATAGAAAGAAATAACTTAAGAACATACCTGCTTCGAGGGCTTCTAGATGACTCAATGGGCATTTGTAGTGAGAGCCTGGCAAACAAGGAGTTCAATCCTAGGAGCCTATAGAGCAGCAGACGTTAAACCTTACCAGGAGCCTGTGGTTGTCAGAGGCACTTGTGGGTGTGGTGGGTCAAACGTTGTTCTGCTAAATGATCACGCTGGCAAACTCCGTTCTAAACACGTATGTTTATACTCACAGATCAGTGCTATGCCAAGCCTTCATCAGAGACGCCTCTTGCTGGAGCAGGTAGCAGTTAGTGCCCAAAGCAAAATCTGATCAGGCTGCTGGGAAAGTATGCTGGTGGAGCACCAGGCCCCGTGTGAACTATATATGTATCCTTGAAGTACTCTCTCATTTCTTTCCTGTACTGGAGGCTACAATAAGCATTCTTATTTATTAAAGATAAATTCCATTAGTATCAATTTAACTTCATCAAAATTTCAACACTTTTGCTCTACTGTTTTTCCATTTATTCTCCATTGATTTGGTGGCTATTACCTTGTAATATTGTTTAAAGCATAAAAAAAAATGCCGTGTTACAATGTTTACATTAAAAGAGACTTGGGTTTAAAAAAATAAAAAGTGTATGTGTTTGACATTTGCTTCTGCTCATATTTAGTCTTATTTCAACATTTCTTTTTCTGTCTGTTTTACTCTCTACTTTTAGAGGATTTAAGATAAAACAACTTTTTGTTTAGTTTTGAAAAAGTAGTGCTTTGGGGTAAAGAATTTATGTTTGCAGTTTTTCAACATTCCATTTTGCTCCTTGACATCCATTGTTTCTGAGGTCAAGTCAACGGCTAATTGGGTTATAATCCTCCATTCCTATGTTGGTACATTTGAATCTTTCTGTTCTGTAGTTTGTAGTGCTTTGTCAATTTTCTTCAGAGACTTCTTTCTATCTTCTATAGATTGATAAATTTTATACCCTTAAGCTCATCCTTCTTCCTTATTTTTTTTTTCTGCCACTTCAACTGTGTTTTTGGATCTCATCACGTGCATTGTTTCATGACTAAATGTACCAGTCTATTTTCTGTTGTCAAAACAGAGTACTCAATGCTGGGTACTTTATAAAGAAAGCAAACTTATTTTGTTGGCAGTTTGGAGAACTAAAGGTCCAGCTTGAGGCGGCCTCATCTGTTTGTCCTCTGCTGAGGGTTTCATGGCAGATGACATCACAGTGGCAACTGTCTGTACAAAGTGTCACATGACAAGAAGGAAGACAGAGAGAACCAGTGGTTAAGTTACTCTTCATGTAATAACTCACTTTCTTGCAAACCACACTTCAGAGTGCCAGCATCTTCAATGAGCTAATCACCTTCTAACTGAATCCTGCCTCTGGAAGGTTCCAGCAGCTACTAACATAGTACATTAGGGAACAAAACATTCAGTAAAGGAACCTTTTGAGAAAACCCAAACTATACCAGAGCCATTGCATTATGGTATTACCAACCAAAAATCCAACTTTCACAGATTCTCTTGGTCTACTGAAATTCTCCAATCTTTTTAATGCTTGCTACAATATTTGCCTTCATTTCCTTGAACATAAATTTTTATATGAATATATTTATAAGATTTCAATTGCAGTCTCTGACTGTAAGCTTAACATCTCATCCCTATCAAAAGCTGAATGTTTTCATTTCTAAGTATGATGATAATTCACATTTCTTGTCTTGTTTTTTTATCTTTCAAAATTTTGGTTGAAATACTTTTATCTATTTATCTATTATTTATTTATTTACTTATTGAGACAAGATCTCACTTTTTTTAGGCCAAGTGGGCTTTCCTTTTTTATTACTTCTTTTATTTTTGAGATTATATTATAATATCACCCTTCCCTTCCCTCCCTTCAAACCCTCCCATACACTCCTCTGCTCTTTTTAAATTTATGGACTTTTTAAAACTAACAGTTGTTACACACACACACACACACCACACACACACACACACACAACCTGTTTAGTCTGTGTGACGCCACTTCTATGTATGTTTTCAGGGCTGACCATTTGGTATCAGATAACCAGCTGGTGTGCTTTTCCATGGAGAAGATGATTTCTCCCACGCTCAGCATTCCCTAGTTGCTTGTAGTTCTTCATTGTTTTGCCTGCACGAATGTCTGGGCACCATGTGTGCACCTGGCAGCCACATGGACCAGAAGAGGGATTGGAGTTACAGATGGCTGCGAGCTACCATGTGGATGCTGGGAACTAAACCCTGGTCTTCTATGAGAGCAATAATCACTCTAAACTGCTGAGCCATCCTTCTACACATGCCCCAGCTTTAAGGTTTATGGCCTGGGATTAGACAGAGAAAGGAAAGAAGAGGGAGAGGGCAAAGGGAGAGGAAGAAAGAGAGGGAAGAAGGGTTTAAAGTATTTTAATCCTCATTTCTTGATGGTCACAGACCCAGTGATGCAAAATCTCCTACGGGCCATCCATCGCTTAAAGTTTCCCTGCTGCTAGACAGCAATCTATTCTAACACATCATCCTTTTGAGACATTAGGATCCACGCAAATCAGCATATCCTAGAAATTACTGCTTTTGCTTGTTGCTGGTACTTCAGTATCTTGTTTAGAGTTACCCCAAAGCAAGCAGAATCTGGGTTCTCTTGTGCTGTTGATGTGTTTGCTCAGGGTTTATTCTGATGTTATGCTTTGCTTGTTTTTTTTTTTTTTTTTTTTTTTTTTTTTTTCTGGAGATCAACCTTGCATCTGCGTCATCCAGCACTGAGATGAGGTCTACACTCAAATAGTTCTAGTCTATAAGGTTTCTCTTCTACTGATGTACCTATGGATAGTGGAGCAAGATCCACTGCCCAGGTAGCTGGGAACTGTTTTATATTTTCTGAGAGGTTATTGTGAATTTCCTTACAAAAAATGTGTGGTTTTTTATTATTATTTATTATTATTATTACTATTATGTTCAGCCAAATTTTATTTAATCCTTCATTTATACTATCTTTGATTAAGTTCTGGCTAGTCCACTACTGTCCCCTAACTTGACGACAGCCTCAGGTTGGTAAACAGGCTTGCTTCCAGTTTCTTTCTCTCTAAAAATATTTTTAATTTAATTTAATTTTATTTTATTTTAAAGGTTATAATATAGTCACAGAATTTTTTTTCTTTCGTTTCCTCCCTCCAAATCCTCTCATGTGTTTCACTCCTCATTCTCCTTCAAATTCATGGTCTCTTTTTATACCAATTGTTATTGCCTGCATCTATGCATATGCATATACATACATACATACATACATACATACATACATACATTTCTAAATATAACGAGCTCAGTTCATGTAGTGCTATGTGTATGTATGCTTTCAGGACTGACCATTTGACACTGGACAATCAATGGTGTGCGTTCCCAGGGGAAGACCATCTCTTCTGTCCCCACCTTTCTTCGGTTCTATGTGTAGGCTTGAGGCTTCCTGCGCTTTTCCAGTCCACTTAGGGATATTTTTGATAGAATTCACTTTTCCATTCTTCTTTTACCCTGAATCTATGTTTCTACTAACTTTCTACTGCTGCTTGTGGTCACATTATGTAAAAACTTCCAGTTTTGCAGATAGACATGTCCCAGGAAAGAAAGGTCTAGAATCTTGTTCCTATTAACCAAAGTTTGAGCCCAGTAGATTTTACAAAGAATTTACTAAACCATCTATACCACAGTATAAAGTTCAAAATTTTGGCTATGTTAAATTTTGGCTAATATAATGACTACTACAATAATGATAATAGTAATAAATAATCTATTCTTCTATCTTAAAGTAAATCTTGAAATATTCAAAATATAATCAGAGCTTAAATTTATACCACTCTTTGGAATATACCCAAAAGATGTCCCAGCATGCCACAGGGGCACATGTTCCACTACATTCATAGCAGCTTTGTTTGTGATAGTCAGAAGCTGGAAACAATCCAGATGTCTCAGACAGAAGAATGGATACAGAAAATGTGGCTCATTTGTACAATGGAATACTACTCAGCTATTAAGAATGAGGACATCCTGAGTTTTGCAAGCAAATGGATAGAACTAGAAAATTTTATCCTGAGTGAGGTAACTCAGACCCAAAAGGACATGCATGGTATGTATTCACTAATAAGTGGATATTAGCCAAAACAACAAACAAACAAACAAACAAACAAAACCCAAAACCCCAAAACACCCAAAAACCAAAAACCAAATCAAAACAAAAAAACCAAACAAACAAATAAAAAAAAGTACAGAATACCCTAGATACAGTCCACAGAACTCAAAAAGGTCAACAAGCTGAAGGGCCCAAGTGAGGACACCTCAGTCCCACTGGGGAGGGAGAAGAAAGCAATCACAAGGGGGACCTGGGAGGGAAAGTGGAGGGGGTGTGAGGGGGGAGGAGAACCTGATCTGGTCTTGGGTGAGGGAAAAAGACTGAAGGCCTGAGGGCCAGCAGAAAGAATGGAAAGAGGTAACTTTAGGAGGTAGGTGGCTGGGGAGACCCTCCAGAATGCATCAGAGACCTGGGAGTTGAGAGACTCTCAGGACTCAAAGGGAGGGGCCTTAGATGAAATGCCCAACAGCAGGGAGAGGGAACTTCCTCCAGCAGGAAGACAGGGCATCAAGTGACAGATGGAGTTGCCATCCCACAGTCCAAACTCTGACCCATAATTGTTCCTGTCTACAAGAATGGCAGGGATGAAAATGGAGAGGAGCCTGAGGAAAAGAAGGTCCAATGACAGGCCCAAAGTGGGATCCAGCTCAAGGGGAGGTCCCAAGGCCTGACACAATTACTAAGGCTGTGGAGCACTCACAAAAAGGGACTTATTGTGACTGCCCTCTGAAAGACCCAACAAGTGGCTGAAAGAGTCAGATGCAGATATTTGCACCCAACCAATGGACAGAAGCTGCTGACTCCTGTGGTTGAATTAGGGAAAAGGCTGGAAGAAGCTGAGGAGAAGGGCGACCCTGTAGGAGGATCAGCAGTCTCAATTAACTTGGACCTGGAGATCTCTCAAACACTGGTCCACCAACCAGGCAGCATACACCAGCTGATATGAGGCCCCCAGCACTGTATACAGCAGAGGACTGCCAGTCTGGGTTCAGTGAGAGAAGATACACCTAACCCTCAAGAGATTGGATGCCCCAGGGAGTTTAGAGGTCTGGTTAGGTGGGTGGTGGGTGATGGGGACATCCTCTTGGAGACAGGGGGTTGGGAGGTGGTATGGGATGTGGAACAGTAGGAACAAGGAGGGGGATAAAATCTGGAGTGTAAATAAGTAAATAAATAAATAAAAGATTAAATAAAAAATCTTTGTTGTTTACATTTTAAAAAAATTATCTACTTAAACGTTTTTACAGATATTTATTATCTACTTACTTTGTGTTATGAATACATGTGTACAAGCACATGCCAGGATGCACATATAGAAGTCAGGGGAGAAACTTGGGGGAGTTGGTTCTCTTTTTCCACCATGTGGGTTTGGTAATTGAATTCGGGCTAGACACATCAGCAGATGCATTCAACCACCGAGAAGCATAGCAGGCCCTGATTGTTGTTTTTAAACTGTGCGACATAACCTTTCTCCCCTGTGAAGAGTTGGTAATTGGGTCTTTGGGTCTTCTGGAACAAACGAACAATGGGCAGGCTAACAGGAGGTAAGATACTAGAGTTCAGAATCTCGAGTACATGGGTGACACGGGGTACTCATTAACCCACTGAGATTGCAAAGTGTGTACAGCCTCTTAAGCAAAAAGAAAGTCGAGGCTGGAGACAATTTTAGTAAATGATTTTTTTTTTTTTTTTTTTTTTTTTTTTTTTAGCGGAGACGAATGAGTCCAAAGAGTAGAGACAACAGTTCCCTCAGGTTTGGAGTGTGGTGTTTCACTTCACTTTCAAAATTCTCTCTCTCTCTCTCTCTCTCTCTCTCTCTCTCTCTCTCTCCTCTCTCTCCTCTCTCTCTCTCTCTCTCTCACCATTACTATGCGATGAGATTGTAGAGAGGACTCTCGTGACCACTGCAGGCTTCTAGAAGTACTGAGTCCGGTAAGAGGCTTTCAGAGACACTCTTCCTGAATTTTGGGACAGATTGTTCCAGACCGGGGTTGTGGGGTGGGAGGGTGGCGGTGTCAAAGAGAACTTGAGCCTTCTTTTCTAGTTCAAAGCAGCCGGATGGTTGAATGTCACACTAGGAGCATTTCTGAGCCCTGACACAGCATCTTCTCGAATGAAATGCTAGTTCTCGAGATCGTTCTTAAGCAGATGACGAAAGAGCATTTTATAGGGTGGAGGCAATTTTGAAGGACATGGAAAAAAATTACAAATCGTACATAACAGTTGTCAGAGAGCCCTGAGAACTATTAAGAGTTTTGGAAGGACTTTTGAACTTGGAGATTTAAGTGACCTAAATTGAATCTTAATTACTCTTCCTCTGGAGTAAGACTGTGCCCTCCCAGGTGGGTGGTGGTTCTCTATAATGAGACAGTAAGGTAAACTGGCCGCTCCTTTTAGCAAAACATCCTGTTTTGGTTTTTAGTTGCCCCGGGCAGTGCAAAGCTCAAGTGGGTAAATTTGTTTCTGAGGGTATTTAATTTGAAAGTTCATTCTCCTTTGGCTTTGAACATGGCCGCGCGCGCACACACACCACACACACACACACACACACACACACACAACTTTCTTCCCGTGAGTTCATAGTGGTGAAGAGAAAGAGACAGCTAACAGATGGTAGAACTCTCTCAGCATGGATTTAGCCACTTCTGACTGGTAGATTTTACACACTGACCTTTTTCAGCTTCTGAAAAAGAAGAAAGAATAGTTGGGGCAGAATAGTTGGGCCCTTCAGGCAGAGTAGAGCTGGCTGGGGGAAGTAGCCTAAATACCATTAATAAGTGATTCTCTGATGTAAGAGGAATGTCCCTTGAGTATTTACACCACGGCAATGATTCCATAATACCTCAATCCACAAAGGGATGGGCTTTTGGGTGAGTGTACTATTTAAATCTGTCTAAAGCTTTCCAGTCAGTTGTGGTTTATTTTTATGCTATGAGGCCTGGTGCCTCACTCTTACCAACACAGGTAAAATCTCGCTAAGCAGATAGATAAATTGTAAGCCCTCGCACATACTTGCCTACAATGAATGCAGTTATGGTTTCAACAAAATGGCCATTTTAAACTATCTGGGGGTGCCTTTTGTAATATGTATGATATTAATTCAATTTTCATTTAAAAGAAAGCTTGTGAGTCCCGTATTCTGACTTTTCAGGACAGGGCAGAATTGCCAGGGATAATTCTTACTCTGCCAGCGATCTTTCATGACATCTGGTCCCCCTTCCTTTGATAAGCCACTCTTGACAGATGGCACTTCAGCCCCCTCACAAACGTTCCCATGAAGATCATGCTCACCAGACTTGGAGTCACCAGCTCCACATTTAATACTACCGTGCAGTTCTAGGAGAATCTTTGGGTATAGAAACTGCACTAAATATAGAGGCATCTTTAGTGTACCAGTTAAATAGTGTATCGGTAAATATCCAATAGGTTTTTACCTATTGGGAAGTATGTGTTCTGTCTACATCAAATTCTGGCTTCACTTCGTGTTATCTTTAGTTTTGGGGAGACTGAACTGTCTCATGGTTTAGGGACATAGACTTAAACCTGTGCCTTTGTTGACTGCATAGCAATTTTCTTAAATTTTATTCAAGAATAAGTCTGCCATTGAAAATTAGTAAATTTACTATTGTTACTTCTTAGACATTGTGCTAAGCTCTATTTGTATTCCTATCAATGCTTCATTGATTTAGCTTTATTATAGGACTTTTACAATCTAGTAGACGTCAAGGATCATTTTTCCTTACACGTTTAAGTGAATAGTTAACTTTTCATCGTTTCCAAAAGAAAAAACTACAAAAAGAAAGACAGAGGGGTTTTTTTTTTTTTTTGGGTTAATAAATTTTTTACTTTTTATTTTAAAAGCAAAAATTTGGGGCCCCCCCCTGGGGGGGTTCGGTGGAGAAAAAGATACACTAACCCTCAAGAGATTGGATGCCCCAGGGAGTTTAGAGGTTGGTTAGGTGGGTGGTGGGGATGGGGACTCCTCTTGGAGACAGGGGGTTGGGAGGTGGTGGGGGAGTGGAAACGTAGGAAAAAGGGGGGGGAAAAAATCTGGAGTGTAAAAAAGTAAAAAAATAAAAAAAAGATTAAAAAAAAATCTTTTTTGTTTACATTTTAAAAAAATTATCTAAAAACGTTTTTACAGATATTTTTTATTTTTTTTTCTTTGTGTTTGAATACTGTTACAAGACATCCCCAGGATGCACATATGAAGTCGGGGAAAAAAACTTTGGGGGTTGGTTTTTTTTTTTTCCACCATGGGGGTTTGGAAAATTGAATTCGGGCTAGAACTCAGCAGAGCTTAAACCCCGAGAAGCATAGCAGGCCCGATGTTTTTTTTAAAACGTGCGACATAACCTTTCCCCCCGGGGAAGGGTTGGAAATTGGGGTTTTTGGGGTCTTCGGAAAAAAACGAAAAAATGGGCAGGCTAACAGGAGGTAAGATACTAGATTTCAAATTTCCGAGTACAGGGTAACGGGGTACTTTTAAAAACCCCTGGGGTTGCAAATGTGTACACCCTTTTAAGAAAAAAGAAAGTCGAGGCTGGAGAAAATTTTAGTAAATGTTTTTTTTTTTTTTTTTTTTTTTTTTTTTTTTTTAGCGGGGGACGAATGAGCCCAAAAAAGGGAGACAACAGTTCCCTCATTTTTGGAGTGTGGGTTTCACTTCACTTTAAAAATTTCTCTCTTCTCTTCTCTCTTCCTCTTCTCCTCTCCCCTCCTCTCTCTCTCTCTCTCTCTCTCTTCTTACCATTACTATGCATGAGTTGTAAGAGGACTCTCGTGCCCACTGCGGCTTTAAATATGAGCCCGGAAAGGGCTTTCAGAGACACTCCCCTAAATTTTGGGGGACAGATTGTTCCAGACCGGGGTTTTTGGGGGTGGGAGGGTGGCGGTGTAAAAGAAAAATTGACCCTTTTTTTCTGTTAAAAGAAACCCGGAGGGTTGAATGTCCACTAGGAGCTTTCGGCCCCTGAACGCTCTTCTCGAATAAAATTGCTTTTCTGAGATCGTTCTTAAGCAATGAGAAAGGCATTTTTGGGGTGGAGGCAATTTTGAAGGACTGGAAAAAAAAAAATCGTACAAAAACGTTGTCAGAGAGCCCTGAGAACTTTAAGGTTTTGGAAGGACTTTTGAACTTGGGTTTTAAGTACCAAAAATTGAATTTTAAATTACTCTTCCTCGGAGTAAGACTGTGCCCTCCCAGGTGGGTGGTGGTTCTCTATAATAACAGTAAGGTAAAACGGGCCCCTCCTTTTAGCAAAACATCCTGTTTTTTTTTTTTGTTGCCCCGGGCAGTGCAAACCCAAGGGGTAAATTTTTTCGGGGGTATTTAATTTAAAAGTTCATTCTCCTTTGGCTTTGAACATGCGGCGCCCCACACAACACACACCAACACAAAAAACCCAACCACAACTTTTTTCCCCGTGGTTTCTAGTGGTGAGAGAAAAAAAACGCTAAAGGGTGAACTCCCACAGGGGTTTTTGCCACTTCTGAGGGTAGATTTTACACACTGACTTTTTCAGCTTCTGAAAAAAAAAAAAATAGTTGGGAGAAATTTGGGGGCCCTTCAGGCAGTAGGTGGTGGGGAAGTACCCAAAAATACCATTAATAAGTGTTTCTCTATGAAAAGGGGAATGCCCCTTGGTATTTACACCACGGAAATTTTCCATATCCCTCAATCCACAAAGGGAGGGGTTTTTGGGGTGAGTTATATTTTAAATCTGTCTAAAGCTTTCCGTCAGTTGGGGTTTATTTTTATGCAGGGCCCTGGTGCCTCACCTTACCAAAAAGGTAAAACTCGCTAAGCAATAGAAAAATTGTAACCTCGCACATACTTGCCTAAAATGAACAGTTTGGTTTCAACAAAATGGCCCTTTTTAAAAAATATCGGGGGTGCCTTTTGTTAGTAGTATTAATTAAATTTTCTTTTAAAAAAAAGCTGTGAGTCCCGTTTCGACTTTTTCAGGACAGGGAGAATTGCCAGGGATAATTCTTACTCTCCCAGCGATTTTCATGACATCTGGTCCCCCTTCCTTTGAAAAAGCCACTTTTGAAGAGGGCCCTTTCACCCCCTCCAAACCCCCCATGATATCAGTCACCAACTTGGGGTCACCAGCTCCACATTTAAATCTACGTGCAGTTCTAGGGAATCTTTGGGATAGAATGCAAAAAATATAGGGGCATCTTTAGTGTACCATTTAAAAATAGTGTATGGGAAAAATACAATAGGTTTTTACCTTTGGGAAGTATGTGTTCTGCTACACAATTCTGGTTTCACTTGTTTTCTTTAGTTTTGGGGAGACTGAACTGTCTATGGTTTAGGGAAAGCTTAAAAACTGGCCTTTGTTGCTCCCCATAGCAATTTTCTTAAATTTTTTTAAAGAAAAAGTCTGCCTTTAAAAATTAGAAAATTTTTCTTTGTTACTTTTTAAACTTTGTCTAAGCCTTTTTGTATTCCATCAATGTTTCATTGATTTAGCTTTATTATAGGCTTTCAATTTAGCGTCGGGATCATTTTTCCTTACACTTTTAAAGTGAATAGTTACTTTTCTCGTTTCCAAAAGAAAATACTACAAAGGAAAGACAGGGGAGTTTTTTGGGTTTTTTTTCTTTTTTAAAAGCTTGCATGTTGAAGTGGGGTGTTTTGTGATGCTTTCATTTACCTGCCCTGTAAGTAAGCGGGAAAAATTGTGGCTCATTCTCTCCTTCCCCTGGGTACCTGGGGGCAACGGGTGCCGGTTAGCAGCAGGGTTTTTATCACGACCCCATTTTGTGCCCTGTTTTGGATTTGCTTTAAAGTTCTGCAATTATTTAAATGTCGTAAAGCCAAAAAGGGGAAATTTCTGTCTACAATAATTGATAAATACCAAAAAGAATACTTTGATAAATATTTCCTAAAAAAACTATTCTCCCCCCATCATTTTTTTATTTTTTTTTAAAGCGGGTGTTTGATAACTTTTACTGTATGACAGGATCTTTAAAAATAAAGGCTATGCAAGGAGTACAAAAAATCAAAATTACGAAGACACCCCCGTTTTCTGTCAGAATACAGTTCCTGTCTGACCTTTCTACACTTATTTAATACTAGGAGCTGTGGGGTTGGCTCTTGTATTCTAATGCGAATACGGTTCTCAAATGTGTTCCCCCAAAAAGAGAGTCTTCACTTACCAAAGTGTTGCCATGTGAACTTCTTCCAAATTTTAAAACTGCTCAGAAAAGTCTAGAACCTGTGATTGGGCGTGGAGGCAGAAGGTTGGGATGGGGTTCGAGAAAGGGGGTTGCGGGTAGAGAGAGAGAAAAGAGGAAGATGGAGGAGGAAGAACCCACTGTGAATGAACTGCATGGCCAGGGGAAACGAAAATAACAAGGGAAGGACCTATGGGTGGGGAGAAAAGTTATTATGTTTAAATCTCCCCAATTGGGTTATGGCTTGTAAAAAAAAAATACCTGGATTGGTGTTTTTATATGAGCTTGTTAGGTTATAAATTCCTTCTATAGAAAACAAAAAGCTGTTCTTTTCTGTAGCTTTTGAAACTTTTTAATTTTTCAATCAGGAACTTAATGTCTTCACTTAAAAAGGGGGTTGGCTCCAACTAAGGTGTCCGACCATAAGAGGGTAAGAAAACAATATTGGGGAATAGACTTTTTTCTTATTCAACCGAAAAAGGTGTTCTCGTCTTTTGCTTTGCTTTCCTCCTATTTTTCGGGTGTTCACAAAAGAAATTTCAGATTTTAGGATTGATGGAAAAAAAAAAAACAACCCTGGGTGGTTTTTTGGGTGTTATTTTACAAAGCTCCTGTTTTTTATAATTAGTCGTGTGATGTGGTACCCTTATTTTAAAAACTAAGATTTATAAATTAACTTAAAAAAATTCACTTAAGAAAAATTGAATCATTTTTCGGGGAAAAATTAAACTCTGGGAGCAAAGGGTTTTTAATGTAATTAATTCAGGTAAAAAACTTTAAGAAAGTCTTTATTTTTTTTAAAAATGCATTAATTCTTATTACTACTTGAAAAGTATTGAGAATGGGGAGTACTAAAAATAAGAAAACAGCGGGCGTGGTGGCCATCCCTTTTAGCCCAATTTGGGGAGGCAGAGGCGGCGGATTTTGATTTAGGGGCCAGCTTGGTCTACGAGTGCGTCTAGGACAGCCAAGGCTATACAGAAAAACCCGTCTCAAAAAAAAACAAAACAAAAAAAAAAAACAAAAAAAAAAAACAAAACAAAAAAATTAAAAAAACAAAGTATGTCATTCGAAAACAAAAATAATCAGGACCAAAATTTTAATTTTCAAAACTTTTGAAAAAAACCCTTTAAAGATAAAAAATAACTTGTATCCATTTTAAACCCAAATGCATACCTGCTAGGCACACATTGCCTAAAGACAGCAGCTTTTGCTATATTTTCCTTGACTGTTTGTATAAAAGTTTGACATTAAAATTTTTACATCATTGAAGAATAGTATATTTATTATTGGTTTTTTTAAACTTATTCAAAACATTCTATTAACTTTTAAAGATTTCCTATTGATAGTTTGCTTTTTATGCTATCCTCTTTGGAAGAATTTTTTCAAGTTTTTTTCATGTTCCATTTTTATGCGGGGTTTTTTGGCCCATTCATCTTATTAAAACCCTGACTTTTTTGTAGTTAAACCTTTTCCTGGAAATGTCTTTTGAAACCTTCCTACATCTTATGGTATCCGTGGGGGAATTGACTGTGTGTCGTCTGGTGATAATAAAAGCAAAAAAAGAATTTCAATCATAAATTGTCAATTTCGTCTTAAGAAACAGTACAATTTTTTTTTCTAGAAACCAGTGTTTGATGAGAGTTTCAGAAAAATTGATTTTCCTTTTATTTAGCTACTTCAGTTTTTTGTGAAAAAACTAAAGTTTTTAAAACTAAAGGCAGAACATGTCTGAAATGCTTTTTGTTTAATTAAAGCAATGTGAAATAAACCTATGAAAATTGTTTTTTATTTCGTTGTTATTTGTTAGATGATTTGCAATAGAAAAAAAGGGGGGCTTCAAAAAAAATTTATATTTAGTACCAGTTATCCCTTTTTTTTCCTGTAACATAAGATCAAGTATGTAAAAAATTAATCATGGTCAAATATTTTCTTGAGCTGTTAATTGCATCTGATTTTGCAGTCTAGTGTTTCAAGTATCTTTAGCCTATTTTTAGAGTTTAAAAAAGGAAGGCGTGGGGAACACCATCTTATCGTCTTTTAAAGAACCAATTGTTTCTACCGTGGGCCATGAAATGGAAGTCAGACATTTTCACAATGTTGTGCAGGAAATGGATCCCTTTCTATTAAGGCCCTTAAAGTATACTTTAAGTAGACTAGTTGTCGTGTACACAAAAATAGCCATCAGGGGACTTTAAGAAAGTAAAAAAAGGAAAGAATTGGGTAATATAATTTGATGTTTTCTAACATGAATCGTTTAAAAACTATATACAATTGTAAGTACAGTAAGCAAGTTTACTCTGTGTGTATTAAAAAAAATCTGTTGAGATTTCTATAAGAATTCCGTAGAGAAAGGGAGTCAATCAAAAACCCGGTACCTTCTCCTGAAGGGTTTTTTGACGACTCTATCATCCTAAAAAATCTAGGTACAGAAATGGGCCTCCAGACAAATCTATTATTAAAAAAAAAAACACAGACACTACTTTTTTGTTCCTCCTGCTAGTCACCTTATAAAAAAATTTTATGCTAAGATTAGCTATATTAGTATCTATAAAAAAAATTTGGGTTTTGTAAAATTGAAATAGTTATGCTGAAGTTGTAGAAATTTACATTGGATTTTACACTTTCTTTTTAATTAATTTTAATTTAAATTTAAATTTAATTTTGATTTATACTTTCTTGTTAGATATTTTTGTCTCACGTTTTGCCCTACATAAAATAAAGAAAAAATAGGGTAGAGCTAAAAATTGGAAAAACCCTTTGGCTTTTTAGCATCATCATAACCCCCGTGTCATTGCCATATTGTCCCCTTCCCCCCTCATAAAAAATTTCTCCTTTTCTTAATTCATATTGTAGCATGGATACTTTATATAACCCCCACACCCCACATAAACAGAATAGGATACTATAAGAAGGAGATCATGTGTTTTTTTTCCCTTTTGAAATTGTATGATCTCATTTAATAACCCCCCTAAACTCCCTACGTTTCCTGAAATTTCATAATTAAGTTTTTTTGGTGAAAGTATTTCATTATCCATTTCGCGGTGGTCATTTTGTGTCATCTCCCTTTCTCTTCTTATACTCTTCAATATCCCTGCCCAGGGGATGATAACCCCCCAGTGGCCTTTAACATCAATTAATGTAAAATAGATACCCCCAAGTCATCTTCACAAGCCCGTATGATCTAGATAGTTCTTTACAATTTCACCTTTTCAGGGAAATTTAGTTGTATCAAACTGACAGTTAAAACTTATATTACTAAACCGCTTTGAAGTTTTTGAAAACTGTCCATTACAAAAAAGCATTTTCCTGTTTTTAGCACTCTTAACAGAAAATAATGGTAGCTGTCTTCCCTTCACATTCTTTTTTTTTTTTTTTTTTACCCCCCCTTCCTTCCATTTTAATTTGTGGTAGGAACTTTTTGGACACTCTAAAATGTCAAGCTTGGGTGTAGCCGAGTTACAAGAAGTTCCCCTTTTTCTAAAAACATATGAAAATACCCCTATGAAAAAATTTTTAAAATTCACTCACAGGGGTCAAAGAAACAGTATACAAACAGATATGCGGGGGATGTTCTTCTCATTTGTTTTTTGCTTTTGAAATAAAATATCTTAATGGTTAAGATTTTGTCCTTTGTGACATCTGGTTGAATCTGTGACTTTTTTATGGCATCATGTTTTCCCCCAAATTTAAAGGTCTTTTTTTAGAAACCTGCAGGTTTCTATCAGCTATTTATAAAAGTTGTTATTTATATTTGAGGTTGAGACTGGCTGGGGGCCCAAAGGCTAAGAGCACTTGTACTCGGGAGAGGACCGGGTTCAGTTCCAGTACTCACGATCGTTACAGCCCCAATTCCAGAGGATCTGATTCCCTTTTGGCCTGTTTTTATTAGGCATGTACAAAATCATATATGTTTGCATGTAAAACACATAAATAAAAATAAATAAACTTTAAAACTTTAAATGTCGGGTATAATCTGTGACTTTTGAGAAATCAGGGCATAGTAAAAATTTTTTCTAGAGAGATTATTTTTTTTTACTCAAATTCTAATTTTTTCTTAATTAGATCAAAAATATAAGCTGATGGTTAATGAACCAGAAATTTACTTACTGTACTTTTCAAAATTGCTTCTTCCTTTTAAAAAAAATTTTAAAATTTTATATTTGGTATATTTCTCTAAGTTTTTTTATATGTTTACTGATTGATCAGGGTATTTGTATTTCTTGGAAATAAAATGCTAGTAAAAGGGCAAAAAAATCACTGTGTAAAATCATAAACAACCCTACCCGAAAACTGGTTTATACTACCAATATGACTTTGGGTTTTTCCCCTTTTTCTTTGCCTGAAAATCATTAATGGCCCCTGAGTTGTTGACTTTGAAATTTGTCTTGCATGCGTTTTTCAGAACTTTCGGTAAACTTTTTTTTTGAAAACTAAAATCTTTTAAGAAAGTACAATTTGTGTTTTTAAAAACCCTTAAAGAAAAAGGGCCAATCGCAAAAAATGTTTGGGGGCAAATAACTAAAAAATTTCCGGGCATTTATTTTACCCGCTTTGGTAAATGGTTCAAAAGCCCGTTTGCGATCTTGTCGTTTATTTTTAGAATTCATCCTGTTTACAAACAGGAATAGCCTTCTACTAGAAATATTCCTTTAGAAATTTTATTCCATTTATTAAAATTTCCTTTTTTTTAAAATTTCCCTTCTTAAAAAAACTACAAACTCCCCTGATAGTTCACTGAAAATTTAAAACTCCTTTGACTAGGAAATTTGTTTGTTAAATGTTTTTAAAAAATTGTAATTTTAGTGATAGCAGAAAAAACCCACTTTTTCAAAGTTGGGGGACAGAGAATGACAGACCGAAGCTTTCCAATGTCTGTTCAAACTGTGTCTTGAATCGTCCCCCCATTGTCACCCCTGTTCCTTCTTTGTTTGGTTTGGTTTAAAAGCCAGTTTTGTTTATTGTGTGAAAGCTTACAAAGAAAAAGGCAAATTCTCCACCATTTTGGCGAATTTAAGACTGTGTTTTTGCACGTGGATCATCCCAAAAGGAACCTCAGGCTTCCTACCACTAGCGGGGCACCGGCTAGGCCAGAGGGGCCACACCTGATAACTTGGCCCTTTCAGCCTGGCTTTTGATTTTGGGTTCACACCAGTAGTTTTTTTTTTTTTCTATCTGTCATTCATGTTTTTCAAACCAAGAAAGCTCAGCAGCTCATTGACAGCATAATAAAATGAATGAAATTTTTCCCCCCGGCTAAAAAAAAGTCTTATTTTTTTTGGTTTTGGGCCCGAGACGGTTTTTTATGTGTGTTTCAATAATCAAAAAAAAGGGGAAAAAAAATCCCCACACAAATCAATTAAACAAAAAACAAAAAACAAACAAACAAACAAAACCCCGTGGTTTCCTGCAAAGGGGTAGGATCCCCCGTGGGTTGAAACCAAGTTGTTTAGACCAAAAACGGTACGTTCAAATTATGACAAATTGCTGCGGCTCTCGTGGTTGTTTTTGTGAGTAAAATTTACCTAATTTTCTTTCTTTAATATGAAAACCTGGTTCAAGAAAAAAACAAGTGTGATGTTTGGAACTTGGGAGCCAGTGCTTCTTCAGGGTTTAGAAAAAAATGGGGGGAGTCGTGGTCACGGAGTTCCCGAGGGGTGAGTTTTAAAAGGGGGGGGGGGATGGGTTTTTTTGATTCCCCAAATTTTTTGGGTTTTTGGGAAAATTTTTTGGACAAAAAAAAAATTAAGAAAACAAGTATGTCATTTAGAAAATGACAAAAATAAAAAGGACCAAATTAATCTTCAAATACTTTTAAAATGAACCTTGAAAGATAAGAATAACTTGTATCCACTTTGAACCTAAATGCATACACTGCATAGGCACACATATGAACCTAAAGACAGCAGCATTCTTGTCTATAGTTCCTTGACTGTTTGTATAAAAGTTTGACATTTAAAATGTTTACATCCATTGAAGAATAGTATATTTATTATTGGTTTTAGTAAACTTATTCAAAACATTACTATTAACCTTATTAAAATGATTTCTATTGATAGTTTGCTTTTATGCTATCCTCATGGAAGTAATTATTTCAAGTATTTATTCATGTTTCCTATTTTCATGCTGAAGGGTTTAGGCCCATTCATCTTATTAACTGCATGACTTATCTTTGTAGTTAACCTTTTCCATGGAAATGTCTTTTGAAGCCTTCCATACATCTTCATGGTATCCGTGGAGGGAATTGACATAGTGTAGTCTGTCTGGTGATAATAAAAGCAAAAACAGAATTTCAATCATAAATATGATCACATCTTCTGTGCTTAAGAAACAGTACAATTTTTTTTTCTAGAAGCCAGTGTTTGATGAGAGTTTCAGAAGCATTGACTTTTCCTTGTGGATTTAGCTACATTCAGTTTTTGTGCAAAGAACTAATGTATTAAAACTAAAGGTCAGAACATGTCTGAAATGCTTGTGTTTATCAAAGCAATGTGAAATAAGCCATATGTAGAAAATTGGTTTATATTATCGTTGTTATTTGTTAGATGATTTGCAATAGAACAAAAATGTGGGCTTCAAATAAAATTTATATTTAGTACACAGTTATCCTTGTTTTTCCTGTAACATAAGATCAAGTATGTAGAAAAATATAATCATGGATCAAATAACTTTTTTCTTGAGCTGTTAGATTGCATCTGATTTTGCAAGTCTAGTGTTTCAAGTATCTTTATGCCTCCATTTTTAGAGTTAAAAATGGAAGGCAGATGGACACCATCTGTATCTGTCATTAATGAACCAATATGTTTCTACAGTGGGCCATGAAATGAGAAGTCAGACATTTTCACAATGTTGTGCAGGAAATGGATCCTTTCTATTAGAGACCATTAAAGATATGACTTTAAAGTAGAACTAGTTGTCTGTGTACTTACAAAACATAGCCATCAGGTACTTTAAGAAAGTAAAAAGGAATGAATTGGATAATATAAATTTGATGTTTTGCTAACATAGAATCGTTTAAAAACTATATAGCAATTTGTAAGTACAGTAAGCAAGTTTACTCTGATGTAGTATAAAAACAATCATGTTGAGAGTTTCTATAAGAGAATCCAGTAGAGAAAGGAGAGTCAATCAAAACCTGGATACCTTCTCTCTGAAGGGATTTGTAGACGACTCTATCACTCCTAAAAAATCTAGGTGACAGAAATGGCTGCCTCCAGACAAATCTACTTATATAATAAAAATACACAGACACTAGCTTTTTTGTTCCTCTACTGCTAGTCACCTTATAAAAATCTTCATGCATCAAGATTAGCTATATCTAGTATCTATAAAAAACATTGGACTTTTGTAAAATTGAAATAGTTATGCTGAAGTTGTAGAACTTCACATTGGATTTTACACTTTCTTTTTTAATTAATTAATTAATTAATTTAATTTGATTTTATACTTTCATAGTTAGATATTTTTGTCTCACGTATTTGCCATACATAAAATAAAGGAAAACCTAGGATAGAGCTAAAACTTGGAAAATCCTTGGCTTTATAGCATCTATCATAACCCATGTGATCATTGCCTATATCTGTCCTTCCCCATCATAAAAATTTACTCCTTTCTCTTAATATCATATTGTATGCATGGATACATTTATATATACCCCACACCTCCCACATATAACAGAATAGGATACTCATAAGAAGGAGATCATGCTGTTTTTTTCCTTATTGAAATTGTATGATCTCATTTAATATTCTACCTCTCAACTCCATACAGTTTCCTGAAAATTTCATAATATAATGTTTTATAGGTGAATAGTATTTCATTATCCATTTGCTTGCTGGTGGTCATATTTGTGATCATCTCACTTTCTCTAGTCTTATACTCTTCAATATCCCTGCCTAGGGGATGATAACACCCACAGTGGGCCTTCTAACATCAATTAATGTAAAATAGATAATCCCCCAACGTCATCTTCACAAGCCAGTATGATCTAGATAGTTCTTTACTAATTGCACCTTGTCAGGTAATTCTAGATTGTATCAAACTGACAGTTAAAACTAACATATATACTAATCCTGCCTTCTGAAGTTTTTGAAAACCTGTCCATTACCTAAAAAGCTATTTTCCCTTGTTTGAGCACTCTTAACAGAACTAATGGTAGCTGTCTTCCTTCACATTCTTTTTTTTTTTTTTTTTTACCCCCCCTTCCTTCACATTCTAATGTTGTGGTAGGACACTTTTGTAGGACACTCTAAAATGTCAAGCTCTGGCATGTAGCCGATGTTACAAGAAGTTCTCCCTTTTTCATAACAACATATGAAAATACCATATGAAAATATCCTATTACACCTCACAGGAGAGTCTAAATGAAGCAGTATACAAACAGATATGCTGAGAGATGTCTACTTTCTCATTAGTTATTGCTTATCGAAATAAGAAGTATCTTAATAGAGTTAAGAATGTAGTCCTTTGTGACATCTGGATTGAATCTGTGACTTTTTTATGGCATCATAGTATTTCCCCAAATTTCAAAGGTCATTTTCAGAAACACATGCAGGTATCTATCAGCTATTTCATATCAGAAGTTGTTATTTATAATTTGAGGTTGAGACTGGCTGGGTCCAATGGCTAAGAGCACTTGCTACTCGTGTAGAGGACCTGGGTTCAGTTCCTAGTACTCACATGATCGTTCACAGCCCCAATTCCAGAGGATCTGATTCCTCTTTTGGCCTGTTTTTATTAGGCATGTACAAAATACATATATGTCTATGCATGTAAAACACACATAAAATAAAAATAAATATATCTTTAAAACATTTAAATGTCGAGGCTATGAATCATGTGACTTTATGAGACATATCAGGGCATAGCTAATAGTTTGCTAGAGAGATTATTTTTATTCACTCAAATTCTAATATATTTTCTTAATTAGATCAAAAATATAATGCATGATGGTTAATGAACCAGAAATTGTATCTTACTGCTACTTTTCAAAATTGCTTCTTCCTAAAAACAATTAAAATTGATCATATTTGGTATATTGTCTCTAAAGTTTGATATGCATGTTTACTGATTGATCATGCTGATTTGTATTTCTTTGGAACATAATATGCTAGATAAATGGACAAAAAAATCTACTGTGTAGAGTCATCAAACAACCATGACCCTGTAATGCTGGATGATACTACCAATCATGACTTGGCTTTTCACACCTAGTTCTCTTTGCCTGAAAGTCATGAATGGCATGTCATGTATGATTGACTGTTGAAATTTGATCAGTTGCATGCTGTTAGCATGAACTTTCAGAGTAAACTTTACTTTGAAGACTAAAATCTTTTAAGAAAGTTACAAATTTGCTGTTAAAACAGCATATATAAGAAAAAGGGCAATACAGCAAATATGTTTGGGTGCAATCAACTAAAAAATACTCGTGCATTTATTTTACCAGCTGCTGGTAATATGGTTCAATGCCCAGTATGCAGATCTTGTGACAGTATTAGTTGTAGAATTCAGTCCTGTTTACATACAGGAATAGCTCTTCTACATAGAAAATATTCCTTTAGAATATTGTCATTCCATTTATTAAATTCCAGTTTTTTAAATTCCATTCATTAAAATACTACAAATCTCCCCCTGATAGTTCACTGAATTAATACTCTTTGACTAGGAAATTTGTATTGTTAAATGTTTATAAATATTAGTATTTTCAGTGAATAGCAGTAAAACCTACTACTACTAAAGATGTGGGACAGAGAATGACAGACCCTGAAGCTCTTCCAATGTCATGTTCAGAACTGTGTCTTGAATACGTCCGCCCATTGTCACTCTCTGTTCCTTCTTTGTTTGGTTTGGATCAAATGCCAGTCTTTTGTTTATTGTGTAGAAAGCTTACAAAGAAAAGGCAAATTCTCCACCATTTTGGCAGACATTTGAAGACTGTGTTTTAGCACGTGGATCATCCAAACGGAACCTCAGGCATTCCTACCACTAGCCGGGTCACCGGCTAGGCACAGAGGGCCACACCTGAGTAACTTGAGCAGCTCTTCAGCCTGGCTCTTTGATTTGGCTTTCACAGGCCAGTAGTTTTTATTTCTTCTCATCTGTCAGCTATCATGTTAACAAGCCAAGCAAAGCTCAGCAGCTCATTGACAGCATAATAAAATGAGATGAAAATTTCACCGGCTAAAGAAAGTCTTATTTTTATGGCTTTTGGCCTGAGACGGTTTTCATGTGTGTTTCAATAATCAAATAAGGGGAAAAAAAATCCCCACACAAATCAATTAAACAAACAAACAAACAAACAAACAAACAAACAAAACCACAGTGGTTTCCTGCAAAGGAGTAGGATCCCCTCTGTGGCTGATTGAAGACCAAGATAAGTTCTAGACCAAAACAAGACGGTACTGTTCAAATTATGACAAATTGCTGCCAGGCTCATCGTGATGTTGTTTTTGTAGAGCTAGAAACTGTTACCTAATTTGCATTCTTTAATATGAAGCCTGGTTCAAGAAAAATCAAGTGATGATGTTTGGAACTGCTGGGAGCCAGCTGCTTCATGTCAGGCGTTGAGAACAAATGGGTGGAGTCGTGGTCACGGAGTTCCTGAGGTGAGTAGCATGTTGAATATCTCATGGCTACTGGAGATTTGGGCGGCTTCTAAAGGCTAATGAAAACAAGGCTTAAACATACAAACAAACAAACATTTCCAAGATGGAAGTGACACAGCAGGGCCACTTATGGACTGCAAATTAATATGTAATCTCAAATACATGCAAGCCTTTTGTTCTAAGCTAGCTGTTCAAAAAAAAAAAAAAAACAAAAATAAAGTCTTAATCATGTTTATATTTTCAATATATACCATATATAGTTAAGTTATTTAAAATTCTTTAATGGAAGCACTTGCCTTTAATAATAAGGTCTGAGCTTATTTGATTACAGAGTGACTTGGTATGCCTAGGTGTCCAATGTCTTATTAAGGAAACTGCATCGGCATCCTTGGTATGCATGTCTACACTAGCTGCTTGCGTTATCAGTTAAACATGGTTTGAAGATAGACTCAGAAAATCAGTTTACTATCTTCTATTCTAGACAGTTCAGGCAACAGGGAGACACATCCAAAAGCATGCACTAGAAAGGCAAATAAAATGATTCTTGAGTGCTCTATTCATTATTAATTAGTGCAATACAAGAACTCAAAATAGCCCAGGCCATTTTAATGGCAATCAAAACATCTTAAAAACAAAGAAAAATGGTGGTTTTGTGGCAAATTCTACTCCTCAGCTATACTAATCGCATTCCTTACATTTAAATCCATGTAATCCTGAAAGGTAAAATAAAGCCAGAAAACTGCATGGCTCCTAACACAAACAATTCTTAAAATTTTCTTCTTCCCTAGCCCTATGCATTTAGAACTCACAATCTGGATTACATATAGTATTCAGTGTTTTAGCTCTTGACTTTTAAAAAACAATATCCCTATAAAGTTTAGCATGTTGTTTTATGATAAAAATAAGTGTGCTATGTATTAAATCACCCCCTCCCCCCAAACACACACATGTGATTCCTCCTCATGGTATCTAAAGTATATGTGAAGACAGCCTTTTTTCTTTTCTGGTATTGTTACATTAGGGTGTAGGGTCGATAATGTGAATGAATAAATTATTAACTCTAAATTCATTTGTATTTAGTGGAGCAAATTTCATAGATGAATGTGTCAACTCCTGATTCGCTTTGGTTAATTAGTATCTGAGTAATTAAGATGCTTCCTTCTTAATACTTTCGTCTCAGGATGATGTCTGCCTGAGGTTGAACTGATAAGCCATATGTGATAATGAAAAGCATGAGAGCAGCCTTGTGCAGAAATCCTGTATGGTGTCACATAGCATGACTGTCCTCTGAGAGGCCCAACAAGCAGCTGACTGAGACAGACGCTTGGACTGAAGTCAGGGATCCCTGTGGTTGATTTAGGGAAAGACTGGAAGAAGTTGAGGAGGAGGGCAACCCCATAGGAAGACCAGCAGTCTCAACTAACATGGACCCCTGAGATCTCTCAGACACTGAGCCACCAACCAGGGTGCCTATACTAGCTCATCCAAGGCCCCCAACACATATACAGCAGAGGACTGCCGGGTCTGTCCTCAGTGAGAGAAGATGCACCTAACCTTTGAGAGACTTGAGGCCCCAGGGAGCAGGGAGGCCTGGTTTGGGGTTAGTGTGTGGGGACATCCTCTTGGAGACTGGGAAGGGGAGGAATGAGATGTGGAACTGTGGAAGGATGGACCAGGAGAGGTTAATGACTGAACTGTAAAAAAATAAAAGTGAAAAAAAAAAAACCCAAAAAATACTGAGGAAGTCTTATACCAACCACTTCATACTGAACTTTTTTCCCTTTCAGCACCTGGACCTCAAACTATAAAAGTGCAGTGCCTGATGTTTCCTTAAGTTGTTGCTGTTATTGTAAGGTGTACCCAAGAGTTCACATATTTTATTGAGATGAACAAAACCTTCTGTGGGTTCAGCCCAATTTTGTATTCTTTAAGGATGGCCAGGGTTTCAGACCAGAGATTGGAAATAGAACAGAGACAAATTGATCCAGACTGTCTCTCAATCCAAACCTATGTAATTTATAGCTCTTCACAAATGACTATTGCAAATGGCTCCCTCCGTGTTCCGGGTACATATTAGACAAATAATTGACTGAATATTTATCTGGCTATGGTGGCACATGCCTTTAATCCCAGGTGGATCCCTGTAAGTCTGAGGGCAGCCTGGTCTACATGGTAAGTTTCCAGGATACCAAGGGCTACTTGATGAGGTCATGTCTCAAAAACAAAACAAAAAAAAACAAACAAGCAAACAAGTGAACAGTTATTTGGTCAGGACTTTAAATATATTTTTCTTCCGGAAAGACGTGATGGTCCACACCTCAACACTTAGAAGTCAGAGACAGGAGGATTCCCTGAAGTTCACTGTTGAGTCACGTTTCACCTAAAAGGCTAGAGGTTCAATGAGAGACTGTCTCCAAACACAAGGTAGAAAATAACACCCTGGTGTAACCTTCTGGCCGCTTCTTAAAGATACACATACACAAACGGACACCCCCCCAACACACACACACACAAACTGTCTTATTTGTGAGCCCATATTGATGCTGTTCTGTGTCCACCAAGATAGAGAACAATCTCAGTGTACCTATTAATCTGTAGACTCACAATGAAGCTCTAATATGTCCAGAGGCAGCCACGTCTTTCTGACTTTAATTGTACTGCTTGCAGTTGTGATCAGATCCATAAAAGAAAGACAATTCAAAACCATTCTCCAACATTATCTCATTCTCACAAGATGTAACATTTGTTTCCAATTTTCATGCTATTAATTAAAAAGTTCTAATTCTGAGTGTCCCTATCCTGTGGATGTATGTGTTATTTCTCTTTATATGAGAATAAATTCAATATGCTTTTGTAAATGGAGGGCTTCCTGGTTGATCAGCAAAGAAAGGCACTGAAGTCTTCCACAAAAGCAACCAGAAAGGGCTATGTACTTTTCCATTCTTGTCAGATGTGTGCTATGAAGTCCTGAGTTGATGAAAGGCTCTAACCAAAACTGACATAAACTGGTATGACCGTATTCTTTTGTTTCCTTAAAGAAGTACTTTTAAAAGAAGACTTAGGCTAATTGTAGGAACTGTGTGATTATTTAATAGACTACTTCTTATGCAACATTTTATTTAAAAGGGAAAAAAAAAATCACAAAATGGTGGCAGAACCAAAAGAGCGATACAGTTTTAGTTGCACAGAGAATAAAATAGATAGACTGGTGTAAGGATGTGTAAGGAAACACATCCTAGCAATTAAAGTCTAATATCTGAAAGCACTAAGCAATCTGTCCATTCCTCCTATGATGGTCCAAGGATGCTGTGTTACTGCATCAGTGCAGGTCCTCACTCAGTGACCATTGGTTTAACTACTACTAACCATGCTCAAAGAAACTGTTCCCTTCTAACGCTGTCTGTGGAAGTGCTTATATTTACATGTGTGCATATATTTTTACATATAGTTCTTTGAATGAGTCATTGTCTTAAGAGAGAAATTAGATCCAATAGAACAAAATAGATCTATTTTATTAATAGATTAATAAAAGTTAAAAGTGGAAATCTCTGATACCATCCATGAAACTCTCAGGGTTCAACAGATAGAACAATGTTGATATTATCTATAATACAAAAACATGCACTTTTAGCAATCTCATCGACTAGTGTGTGTTGATCTGTTTTGTGTAAAAATGCTGTAAGAATTAGTATTTTTGAGTATCTGACACAATTTAGTGCAGGCATTTTTACAATAGAAAATAATTAAGCAAATTAATTGGTGAATATTTAGTATTTATATGACATTAATTTTAATTAGCAAATAGTAGTTTCAATACCATATATATTATATTTGGGCTTAATCTAATTTATGTTTTAGAATAATCTGACTAGGAAAAGAACTTAATTTTTGTTGCAATCTTGAAATTCAATGTTTTTAAGTTTTACTAATGTATATTCTACCAGTACTTAATCACTTAAAATTTGCTTCTGCACATAAAAAGAAGTTACATTCATAAAAGGGTTGTTCAATTTGAATATAGTAATTATACACTTTGACATTATTATTATTATAAAAAAATCTTTGAAAAAAACATGTTTTTGTTCTTATTGGAATTATAGTTTTTCTAAATATATAATACTCAGAACACTTTTGACTTACAAGTACTGTCCCAGAATTTTTTACAAGGACAAAATGATTTATGCATATATGTCAGAACACACTAGTTTCTAACCACATTTTGTTGTTGTGTTGAGCACTTGAACTGAGTCTAGCTGAGGGGCTGTGGATTTTAGTTTTGTTTAATTGGTTGAAAATTTAGTGCCAGATTCCTGAATAGCATGGAATAGATTTATCTTTTTAAAAATGGATAATTGTCTTTGCTCTCACTTTGATTATCACTAGGAAATTGATAAACAATATTTGCTAAGAATCATGAAGTGTTTGTGCCCCTGTAATATCTGTAACTCTAATTTTTCTGGGATTTACTCTTGAACTATCTTCAAGAACAAATTACTTTTGAATCCATGGACGTTTGAATCCCTAGGAAACTGATTACTCAAAACACATTATTATAATATGCAATATCATAAGAATGATTATTTGGCCATGCATGTATCTCCAAACAACAAATTCTATTTTAAGACAAAGACAAATGTCAGAAATATACTAAATTACATATAATCCTGCAAAATTACCCTTTCTAAGTAATGAGATTTTTAGGTCAATTTTTCTTCAATGTCAGGCTATCCCAGTTTCAACACTTACAACCAAAGTGTCAAAACTTGTGTCAAAATATTATAGTTTAAAAATTACTGTATTAATTTTAACTTCTTCAGCACCTGATCACATCTCTTTCATTTTGGGAATGCTTGTTTTGTGTGTGAGCCCTATTTTTCCCCCTTAGAACATGTTATTGCTCCCCCCCTTTCCAGTAAAGGCTCTTGGCTTCTGTGTTTCCAATCAAGATCTCCATTAAACAGTCACAGACATTACTGTTTGGTTATGTTTGTAGTTAGTAGCTCTTGGTTTTATCTACTAAGTGGCAGTTTACAAATTCCTGCTAATGCTAAATTAGAACTGTAATTTCTGGAAGCTTCTACTCCTGTTTTCTTTTCCTGTTCCCCAGCTGCAGATCAGAGATGGAGAGGAGAGGAGAAGAGATGAAACACTTCTACAAATTCACCCTTTGGGATAGTGGATAAGGAAGATCACAGTTGTTTGGCCTGGGGATCTGGAACTTATTAATGTCACCAGGCTTTTCCAACCTTCGGTGGCAGAAATTTGGACTCTTCCTGTTCTTCGGAGACCTTAACGTGAACTGAAGTTCACTAAACTTTGTAACTAAATAAAGTCAGGGTTTCTGAAAATTCCCTCCTTCCTTTAATAGCACAACAATTGGGTTAGTATTGCTATTGCTTCCAAGCAGCTGCTTGTTGTCCAAAACCTGATGTGCCAAACCGTATCACTTGGGCGACTCCTTCTCTCAGACATTAACCTGCTCCCTAAATTTGTGCTTCAAAACATGTAGTTTATGAAGTTCTAGAAGGGAACATGCTGTGTTGTGTTTACTACACAGTGCTGGTTTCTGAAGTCCTAAATGAAGAAAACATTCGGTTTTGCAATTTAAACGATGCTCATTTATTTCAAAGGCAAATAAGTTAGAGTGAGAAGGTTAAAAAGTGTTACGCGTTAAGTGTTAAGATTACATATGGAGAGTTAATCATTCTTTCACAAAACGTTTAGAATATTTATGGAAATCAATTTTCATTCCATTAAGCGCAATCTCCACTGCACTGAATCAGTGTATACGTTTATGAAAACATATATTTAAGGATATTTATCTGATTCGGGAAAATAACAAATGCAAGTATTATAGAAAACTGTATGATCTTGGCCGTGCTTTTTATTGAGAGTAGTTGACAGAGTTGGTTGTAGTACTAGGCTTATATGCCTGAAATGGCAATAGTTAAATAGCAAAATATTTAAGATCAGTTTTAATTTGTTCAATTCAATAAGACTAGTATATGAAAAGGATGTAATTTATTAGATTAAGTGGAAGGAAAATCAAAGCTAGTGGAAAACTTCATAGATTCTATGATAGTTTTCTACCTCAGCAACTGTAGAAATGAGTAAAGGAAAATGTTTTGACACAAATGAAGGAATTCAGTTTATCTTCAAGCATTGAAAGAGGCCTCCAAGTTTGCCAGATTTGACTCCTTAATGTATTGATGCAATAACGAATACATAGCTTCCATTCCACACTTCCACTTTACATAGATTTAGCCTGTGTAATGATGGACACATTATCTGTTTAATCGTCATGGAAACCCTGTGAGGTAGGTACCAAGGACTATCTGCATTTTATGATGATGACATTAAGTCACCAAGCTGATAAGCTTCAGGCTAGATTTTAATCCAGAGTGTCTGGCCTAACGTCTGTTGCAGTACTTTTGATTACCATACAGCATTCAGTCTTTTACTCTCAATGCAGTGGATCTTGCCTGAGACCTCGGGCATAGTTGAAATAGTTTTTAAAATTTTTTCCTTAGCATTGCTTTCAACTCCACTATCTTACATGGCTACCCTATTTACTATATCTAAATAACTGTATAATTCTCTGAACACTTTGGCTTATCAAGGTTAAACAAGACTTTCCAGAGACTGTGACTAAGAAGGCTCATAAGAGATGGACTGTTCTGGCTCAGGACAGACTGTGACCCTTAGTTTGTCTCTACATGGGAATCATATTGCTTAGTATGACCTTTGCTTGTCAAGCTCCAATGATCCTGTCCTTCTGCAATGTCGAGAATATTTTATCAAAAGCCATGAGAACTCCAAAGGTTTTTCTCTATGTCTTCCGAGGGAAACAGTGAGTAGGGAACAGCTTGGCTCATTCTTTTTACTACTTTGAGATTCAACCTGTAACCAAAAAGTACAGAGGTGGGGAAAGCAACTCAAACAAATTCATCTTGGCTGTTGAAATTTGTAAATATTATGGAAGAGATAGCATTTATTATTGGTCTGGTTGTTGCCTGTAACTACACTTCAAATGGTTTTATAAAGTGAGCATTATATGGAGTTGGTAACCAGTTTCCAGCTCTTTGAATACAGAGCTTTTACTGTAGAGTAAAAGAAAGGTGTAGCCAATAGAAACCATACTTTAACTTTTGCAATTTTAATCTTTTTTCTAGGCTGGTTATAGGCAGCAGAATGCTTCCTACTAGAGCTGGACAGCAGTGGGAACCGCAGCTGAAAATTGCTTCCATCAGACTAGCATGTAGGTGTGTATAGTATCTTCTTGTTACAAATTGATGTAGGGGTCCCAGCCCACTGTGGGCCATACTATTCCTAGACTGGAGGGCATGAGCTATATAAGAGAGGTAGGTGAATGTGATTCAGATAGCATCCCAATAGGCAACATTGCTCTATGTTCTCTCTACTTCAGGTCCTTCCTCCACATTCCTTCATAAACTCCTGCCCTGGCTTCCCTTAGTGACAGAATGCTAGCTGTAAGCCAAAAAAAAAGCCTTCTCTCCCCAATTTCGATTTGGTCAGTGCTTTGCCACAGCAACAGAGAAGCAAACTGGACCAAATCCTGAGCCAAAGTAAACCATTGCGAGAGGGTCTGAAATCTATTGATGGGGAAAATGTAGTCTACTACTCAGTCTTGGCTCACACCTCTTATTAGTGTGGTGAGATAAGCTATTTCTTGTTTGCTAACACTATAGCCACTTGCAAATCCCAATTTCTGTGTAGGTAGAAGATGGAGACAGAAGAGGCTATGCTTGCTTGTAGGAGGTGAACACTTGTAAAACATAGGAGCAAATGTCTTGCTTTCCAGAGACTCACAGATAAGGGTGGAATGTTGTCTGGTGACCTTCCTTGGCCCTTATGCCAATTCCTAAAACAGTTGCTCAGAAATCATAAGATTGTACAATGTGCAGTATTTTCTTCTGTGTTTTTCAGTGTGTTCGTTCCAACTGTTTTGTTATTTACTTTATTCTGTTAGGATCCTTGAAAGGATATCACTGTTTCTTGTTTGAGGAAGAATGTTTTAAATTTATTGTATTTTCAGATATTTTTTAGTTGAGAGCCTGGCATGATCAGTTTTTAGATCTTTCTGAGTCCCCTGCAAATTTACTTACTGGTTGCCCAAACTGGTGTTGCATACTTCTATAAACAATGAGTTTCCCTTTGTACTTCTCCATTTTGATTGTTTTTAATTTTTTAAATTTCCATCTTTTTTCCTATGATTTGACTTTCAAGTTGGAAGAAAAGGTTTCCTTGGCTTTTTCCTCTTTATATTCACTTCTCAATGAATTACCAAGTCCCGAGTATCTTACTACAACCCTAAAGTTTATCAAATATATTTCCTTTATATCAGCCAACATTACTATTTGTCTTAAAAACTAAATTGTTTTTTTTATTGTGTATGTGTGTGTACATGTGTGTACACATATATGTGCTGTGATATGTGCACATGTCATAGGACAACTTGGAAGAGCTGTTTCTCTCCTTGCACTGTGAGGATTGAATTCAGGCTTTCAAGCTTGCACGGCAAGCACTAGTCAGGCAGTTAGACAAGGAGTAGCCTTGAAGATCTTTGAAGATGAATGTCCATTTTCATATACAGATCTCAATTATGGTTTCCCTGGTAAGACTAGAAAGAAAGGGGGGAAAAAAACCTCTGTAAATGCCATTCATTAGACCACCTTGTGAAAAGAATGGAATACTTCATTCAAGTACTTCATTCAAAAAAATGGAATGGCTTCAAGTGGAGATGTGAATGATCTTATGGACTTTCCCAAAGATTAAAGCTTGTGTACTTTTGCTTTCATTCCTAACAATTAACTCATCTGAGGTTGTCAATCCCCTGGCCCAGGGTCCACTGCCCTTACAGCTCCACTGTAGTGAAGGTTGATTTATTCAAGCCATGCTAAAGAAATGAGAGGAATAATTATCCCCTTAATGAAATACTGCACTTATTCTTTCCAGAAATATCTTCCCTAATTCAGACACTTACAAAGCCTCTGCCATGTGTAGTCTTGCCCACTCTTCTGAGTTCTAACTCAGAAAAGCTTGACTTTTTCTTCTATCTATCTCTATCATCTATCTATCAATCTATCTAACATCTATTTATACCTCTCTTTAATCTTTGTCTCTGTTATCTCTGTCTATTATCTCTCTCTCTCTCTCTCTCTTATATATATATATATATATATATATTCCATCTATCTATCTATCTATCTATCTATCTATCTATCTGTCTGTCTGTCTGTCTGTCTGTCTGTCTGTCTGTCTGTCTATCTATCTATCTATCCATCTGTCCATATGTATGTATGCATGAGTGTGTGTGTATATATATATGTATGTATGTATGTATGTATGTATGTATGTATGTATGTATGCATCCTCTATCTATCATTGGATTCTGACAAAAAACCCTCAGCCTGTTTTCTCTAATACTATTTCTCTGAAGGCTCTTCTCCTTTCCTCCATGAATCTGCTTGCTAATCTCCATTATTGAACATTCTGGCTTTCTCCAACTTTAACTCAAAAAGGCATGACTGTCTTTTGTCACCCCTCCTGGCAGCTGTCAGGATTTGCAGCTTGCCTGCTCTGTGTTTTTTTTTCCCTGAAATTCTAATAAAATAGTTCCCAAGTTTCCTTTTGAGAAGTTTTAAAAAATCTTTTTATTAATGAAGCTAAGAATCCAAAAGAACCATAATTTTCCTGGTGACACTTTCACATGCTGAAACATGTTGTTGACCCTATTTGCCATTTTTGGATCACACATGATCCTTATTCATTTTCATATTCCTTCAATTCTAACAGTGAAAACAACCCTCCATACATCACACACACACACACACACACACACACACACACACACACACACACACACACACACACAACTCTAGGGTAGCCAAGTCATGTGCAATATGCTCCTTGTTCATTTATACTACTTTCAGGGATTTTCTTTTCTTCTGTTTACCAAGATATTTTTCTACTAGACTTATCACAGCTGGGGTCCCCTCTGGAAAGTCTTCCTACATATTTCAGGCTATATGATATGGACAATAAATGCTGATCTATCATCCACTGAATATATCTAGAAATTTCCATTCTGTAATGGTTTCTGAACCTGTTGTCCCTACTCCAGTGTGAACATTTTCTTCTAACTTCTCAAAGAATATGTGGCAAATTTATACATTTGAATGAATAAGAAAGTTCAAAAATATATCTATAAAATACATTCATTTTCTTTCTCCTTAAATATCCCACTGGGCAATGCCTTCAACTTCCTGCTGGATATCTTTCCCAGAAATTGTTTTGAAAAGTATTCTCAAGTTAAAAGTTTGTGAAGCAGCAAATGGAAGCTTCAGGGAGCGCCTTTCTAATCTCTTCTTGTAGAACAGAAGGCTTTCCTCCAGAGTCCCTCTTTTCACTTTGAACTCGTGTCACTTACATCCCCTATCTGTACTTTCTCCCCAGCCCCAGGCTTCCTCAGAGTCAGTTCTGGCTGTGTCTGTCGCCCTCTCCCTTCTCTGATCTCTGAAGAACAGCTCTGGAGGTTTGAGATCTCATCCAGCAGCAGGTAATCCTGTCAAGATGTCATGACAGACTCCTCCTCTGACAGTGAATCTCTATAATAAGTTCCTGCTTCTCAGCCTTGAGAAACAGAGCTGCCCGTAACAATGTTTCTATCACAGTTCCCTCTACTCACTACTTCTTGTGCTTCTGAATGCCATGTATACATAGCCACATCTTATCCAGCCTGTAAAATCCTTAGATTACATTTCTCCCCTCATTCTGCTTTGTGAAGAATGCTGTTCCTAATTTGAGAAACCAAGGTTGGTCCCTCTTGCTTTACCAATTCTCTTTCCCGTAAAAGCAGGGACATCAATTATTTTCTATTGTACGAATCATTTATTAATTTCAAATTACTACCTGTATCATCTTCTAAATTACAGAGTTTTTGTCGGTGACTGTTGATATGTGACAAAACTCTGTAATTTTTCCTCCTCTACAAAGAGAACTTTAAGGTCATAAACATCACACAGTAGCAGAGAGGAGCGAAAAATAGCCCAATTTTTATTAATAAAGAAGAAAGTAGAAAAAGAAAGGTAGTACCATGTGCTCCGAAACATGAAATTGGTTATCAGTGTAGCCTAGATCCTGCACCTTCCAATAAAGCTGTTAACAACCTAGTCTGGACCTCATGCCTTCCCATCTGCTCAGTGATATTATCACTATAACACCCTGATTACTTTACTATTTTATACAAGTATAAATGAACTATCCTCTAGTTTCCTTTCCTAGAAAAAGCAGATGGTTTGGAGGTGTTGATTTTATGCCCCACTAGTTGAGAATGAATTAGTTTGAATGAATGAATTAGTTATTAATTTTCTCTATACATGAGATTACATTATCTATAAGCAGACAAAGGCAATGCTATTTCCTTTCTAATTTGGATGCCTTTTGGTCCTTTCTTCTTCTTCCTTGCTAAAACTCTCTACATTTCTTTCTTATAATCTCCTTTGTACTCTCTCTCTCCTCCCTCTCCCTCCCTCCCTCTCCCTCCCTCTCTTCTCTCTCTCTCTCTCTCTCTCTCTCTCTCTCTCTCTCTCTCTCTCTCTTTCGGTTGTTTTCTTGCTTTGCCTAATTACATTCTGTAGGACTTTTAGCACTCCGTATGCTAAGTAGAAGTGATGAAAGGTGAGCTTCTATGCCTTGTTCATGATCTTAGACCAAAAGCTTTTAGTCTTTCATCATGGAGTTTGATGTTAACTGTGGACTTTGATTAGTTTTCAGTGTTATTGTTTCATGTCTCCATCTCCTTCAGATTTAAAATGCTGCTATAGTATTTCTTCTTCCCACAAGATAGCTTTATACCCATAAAGTGACTTATTGGAATGCATAGTCCATCGTTCTACAGATGTTCAGTAATATATGGCTGTAGAGTACATTAAAGGATGCATGCACCTGTTTAATTATGATGCTTCCAATGACACTTCCTCAGGACTGGTTAGTTACCATACATAGGCCTTGGCTCATTATACTTCCTGAGATTCAAGTGGGAGTCTGATACCATACCTGAATTTATTTCACATTTTAATTGGTCATAATTCATACCTTCATGTCTGTTTTTATGACATTAATTGGCCTTTGCTGCAATGCTGATGAAATAACTCACTGGCTATGGCCCTTCACCTTCCTTAGACTAAGTTTTGTGAGTGTGATTAATTTAGCACCTCACAGAAAGCTAGTTCTAGTAAATGTGACTGAAGAGTAGATGAGGCCTATGGAGTAATTTCATTGTGATAACAATCACATATCAACAGTCACCAACAAAGGTTGCTACTTAGGACAGTAGCATTTCACAGCTGTTAGTAAGTTCTGTGAGCAAGTACAGCTGTTGTCTGCAGTTGAAGATAACAAAAACACCCAGGAGCAGCAGGAGGAGTCAGGGAAGCCTCTGTTAGCAGTGGATAGCACTCTCCTTGATTAAAGCCAACAAGGATAGCTAAATTAATCCAAAGATTAAGATTTATTTATTTTAATAAATTTTGCCGGGCTTATGCTTTAAATGGGAATTATTTTTAAAAAAATCATGAAATAATATAAATTAGAACTGAAAAGGGAATTTAAGTATAACTACATTAATGTTTGTCCGAAGCAGTAGGATCATAATATTATAAACAATGTATTTTCTTCTTTAAAAAATAAGACCTGTTTTCAAGTCTCTATTGAAAATTAAGTTACTGTGGTCTGGCTAGCCTTTTGACAGTAGGCAGTAATGTGACAAATATTTAGATTCTTTACAAAGAAGATAAAGTAATGTGTATAGAACAAATTATTTTAAAAGAGGTAAACTCAATAGTTGTGAAGTCAGGCCAATTGTTCTCTGGTAGAGCTATATTTAATAAAGTCCCAAACATGTGTTTCTGGGAAAAATAAATGGCTGAGAGTATGAAGATAACATGTTTGGAGTAATTCAGATTCCCAGAATGGTCCCGTTTATAATACATTGTTCTGAGATGGAACGTGTGCAGTGAAGGAGATATTTGGAAGTGTGCTGGTCAACGGGACATTCTGCTTATCAAGTGGTAACTATGTGGATTTTTTGTAATGACAGTCAGTATTTGTTATATTTAACATGGCTAAGATTGGAACAAATTTGTCCCATAATAAATTGGTTGAAGAAAAGAGAAACAGAACATCATAGTTATTAACAGGTGGCCTCTTAATGTCAGAATATGCCATGGAAGAGGAGATGTGTTTCTTATCTGTACATTTTTTCCCTTTTCAGGTGAGAGGTGAAGAGAGCTCACCATGAATTAATCACAGAGGTAGAAACTGCCTGATGACATCTCAGTGATCCGGTTACAGAGACTAGGACTTGTGTGAAACAGGATTAAGTCCTCATAGCCTAAAATCATTTACACATACGGTGCTTCTCACAATACCCCTAGCATAAAAATTAAATGGCATCACAGTAAATTCTGATGCTTTCATCAGTGAGAGCGTTGGATTTCCACAGGCCATTGGTCACATGCTATTCATGCTGTCTGAACAAAAGTTACATGTATGGCACCCAAAATGTCTTTCTACTGGATTAGGTTTTTGGAAATGACTTATCCTTTTGTTTTTCTTACATTATTAAAAATAGGAGAGAAGGAAGGTTAGAACTCTGGGAGGAGTTGTTGGTTTTGACGTGGGGTCTCGCCTCTTTATTCTGAGTGGTTTTCTTGGACTAGCTAGTGATATTCTCTGGTCTCAGATTTTTCACACTTAACACGAGAATAAAACAACGCACTCCACGGAAATGAAATCCCCGTATAATTCCGTAAGTGATTATGTGAGGATGTAAAATTTCTTCTTTTAATTTCAGTTATTGGTTTTTGATAGAATTTTATTTGAACAATAGCCACCGAGTCTTTCATTAGGAGTTAGATATCCTACGGACACAGAATGCCACCCACATGAATTAAAGCCGTTCTCATGTTATGGAGACCAAATTGAAGGATAAAGACTTAAGAAACTGACTAGAAAATGCTTGCATTAGGACAATTAGTTCTGTTAAAAGTGGTATGTAGTCTGAGTTGAAAAATGTTGCCACCCATGTCTAAAGACTGGGGTGAAGCAGATAGAGGCAATAATATTCTTCTGTGTGGCTAGTGAGGACTTTACTGTGTCCCGTAAGTGGTTAAGCCAGCAATAAAGCTTTTCTTCTCAATACTAATTGAAGACAGCAAGCTGTGGCAGCCCAGTATTCCAGTTTGACTCTTGCTACTCACTAAGTGTTTAATGCATCTGACTTTCTTCCAGACTCCCAACACGTATGCCCATTAAAAGCTACACAGTCGATCAATGCTGTACCTGAGATTGTCATTTGGCTTCCGTGGCGTCTCTCAGGTCTTATGCTTTCCCTTTCCCTATCAGATTTTTTGGCAGGGCAGTCCTGGGACTGCTGTGGAATAGTTTTGAACATCCCATGAACCTTCCTAGTCTTTCCATTTAAGTTATTACTTAGCTTATTCTTTTGGTTTTTTTTTGGGGGGGGCGGGGGAGGTGGTTTAGTTTTCCATTACCAGCTATGTAGTTAGCTAGGTTTAAGTACTTTGAACAGATGTGGAAAGATGTTGACAAACATTGTGAAGAAAATCGGGTTATTCAACATAGTTGGGTTGTAGGATCCCTCCCATCATCCTAAGGTATTGAAGAAGAAAGAACTTCAGCTCCTATCTGACTTCCTGCTGTATAGTTTGTTGAGCCACATATGAATTTGGTTAGATTTTTATTTATTTTTGTGGTACTATAGTTTGAACTTAGGGCCTTGTGCATTGCAGGTAAGTACTCTACTATTCAATTACATTCTCAGCCTTTTAAAACTTTATTTTTGAGACAGAGGACTTGCTAAGGTTGACTTTGAAGGTGTTCTGTAGCCCATACTGACCTTGAATCTTTCAGATTCAGCCTCCTGACGAGCTAAGATGACTGATACCATCAGGCCCACTTAAAGAGGTAACTAAGAGCATATCCACAAAAATGTCCTCTCTTTTTCTCATTAAGACTTCAGCTATAACCTGTCCCTGGGCTTAGGTTTAGGGGATATGCATACTTAATCTACACACGAGTTAGAAATATGAGTTGGCTGGTCAACTTGAACATTGTTACTGATGGGGGGGGGGTGGGTGGGTGTTTACTGGGGTTATTTTTTGGTGGGACTAGCATGTCACTAAAGCAGGCCTTTTGATATATTAAATTTTTTTAAAAGCAAAACAAATTTAGATTTTAATCGAATTTGTAGGGTTTCTAACTTTATAGAATTGCCTATTTGTTCAATGTCTCCTTCCACTTGGCTCTTAGGGGAACTTAGGACAGGCCTGGAGTTAAAACATTTGTCATTTTGTGTCCTAGTGTCTTCTCCCAACGACTATTCCTTTCCTTCTGAAAAAGCTGATAGAGTCTTGTTTTGTTTTTTTCTTTTATAATAAACATACCCCACCTCCTTTCCAAAAAAAACAAAACAAAACAAAAAAAGACTTCAGCTACAAGTTTCTAGCTACATTCAATGAGTTGGACTAAGTGGCTGCAGAAAGGCAACTGATCCTACTTTGCACACTCCTCCTGAATCGGGACCAGCTAACTGCTTTTACTGACCATGTATTTAGCCCAATAGAATTTGAAGTGCTTAGAAAATCCCTATGCAGTCTCATTATCTGCTCCAAAAAGGAAGAGACGAGGGCAACAATACTCTACATTTACTCTTTTAAAATTTTCCTTCAAGCCCTCCTATGATCTCCATTTCCCAGTCTATCCAGATGTTCTCTGCTTGGTATCTCTGTTTCCTCCCCTGGCATTTTCTAGCAGGGAAACCTCCTTTCTTTTCAGGGCTCTCAGGGTTTTAAATGCCAAAATGCAAGGTCATACCCAGTGCATGCACTGGGCTGAAGTACATCTGAAAGCACAGAGGGAGTTGGCAGAGACCTTAGTGATTGAGGTCAAGTTTAAAGGAAACAGCAGCAACTGTTCAGCCTCCACAGATCTGTGTTAAGGAAATGCAGGCTCCATTATAGCAGATCTTCAGGGATTTTTCAAGAGAAACCAGAAACCCTAGATTTTTTTTTTTTTAATTATGAAATCATTTGCTTTCTAAAAGCTGTCATATGTATTATGTAAAATTCTGACATGAGCCAAAGGAAACATGTGTGTGGCCTTGATTTGCCCAATGGGCTGTAAGTCTGTGGTCTTTGCTAGAAGAAGCGTCATTTATTATCTGTGTGAGGATGGTGCAAAAGCTCCATGTTCGATACTTTACAATACTTCTCCTAAAAGTGCCCATACCTTCACTATTTTGAGCATTTTGCACAGGTTTAACTTGACCGTCAGGTATGACACAGTATGCCCTACATCTCCTGTTCTGAAGTCTATTAACATATACTGAGTATACCAGTTATTTGCTATTTAACAAACATCCATTATTTTTATTTAACAAACAATTTTAGGGCATCTTTAACAAGTACTATTTTATTATTGTTCAACTTTTCTTGACTATTAAGCTTCTTTCCTGGCTAGATTATAAGCACATTGTAAGATATTTAAATTAAAGAAATATATAGATTAACTCACTTAGTCTCTTCTAGTAAGCTATGCATGCACAAGATAAACTTATTAAATATTTGGACAGTTACATTTAAAAGTTAGTAACTCCTTTCTGAGTTATTAGCCTACTTAACTTTCAAATGAAAATATACTTTTTTTTTTTTAAATGTATTTATTTTCCTTTGCAGCACTCTTTTTCTTGGTAGATACAGATAGTCACCTGGCACTCTTCTCTTGCCCGGAGAACTTTCCTCAGCACTTTTTTTTATGGATATTTTACTTATTTACAATACAGATGTCATCCCCTTTCCCCATTTCCCCTCCCTAGAACCCCCTATCCTATAACTCCCTCTTCCTTCATGCTTTTATACAATTTGATTATATGCATGGAAAATATACTTATTTTAAGTATGATTAAAATATTGGGCATAGTTAAAATATATTTAAGCATATTTAATTTAAAAAGGCTACTTATTAGGTTATCACTAGGCACCATGGGCTTTAAAGTCTTGTTACTTTATAAATATATATAAAATATAAAATATTTTATATATTTATAAAATATTAATATATATTATATATAATATATATATATAAAAATATATATTAATAATTTAATATATTTAATAAATATATATATATAAATATAATATTAAATAAATATATATATTAAATATTATATATTATAAAAAGTATTTTATAAAATATAAAATATTTTATAAATATGAAATACTAATTATTTAATTGTATTTTAATATGTATTTTTAAAATCCCTTAAGTATCTGAGCTGAAGGTTAATTTAGTGACTGGCCTAGCATAAAGACTTTTAGACTCAAGTTTAGTACCACAAAAATGGAGAGTAAAAGACAGATAAGTTTCAAGTTTTTTTTCTCAGTCACATACAGAGTGTAGATCTAGTGTGTACTTTAATATCAAAACCACCAGAAATTGGATTGTAAAGTGAGATGAATGAATCACTGAAAAATTTAAAATTGCTAATTCAATATTGCAAACACTCATACTCACACAATTGTATAATGGTATTATTAAATATATTTCTTCTCATTCAAATATGAATATTAATAAATATTAAGAGTATTGACATCATGCTATACCTATTCTCAGCTTTTTAAATGTATCTTCTCCCTTTCAAATTACTCATCTGCAAAGAATTAATTCTTTCAAAATTATTTGGTTTTAGGAATAATTTGGTTTGTTATATTCATTATCAAATGAGACACACAGACAGAAATAGAGTTTTCTCAAAAAAATGGGAAAGATAGGAGGGGGAGAGGGAGAGGGGTTGGAGAGGGAGAGGGAGAGGGAGAGGGAGAGGGAGAGGGAGAGGGAGAGGGAGAGGGAGAGGGAGAGGGAGAGAGGAGAGGGGAGGGGGAGGGGGAGGGGAGGGGAGGGGAGGGGAGGGGGAGGGGAGGGGAGGGGAGGGGAGGGAGAGGGAGGGGAGAGGAGAGGGAGAGGGAGAGGGAGAGGGAGAGGGAGAGGGAGAGGGAGAGGGAGAGGGAGAGGGAGGAGGAGAGGGAGAGGGATCTGGGGAGAGAAAGGGAGAGGGAGAGAGAGAGGGAAAGGGAGAGAGGGAGAATTTATAAAGATGTGTTGGGAAGTATCAAGCTATTTAATGTACCAAGGAACACCAAAATTAATGTGTATGGGAATATATAATGCTGACAGAAGAAATAATAGCCCAGTCATAACTTATTTATTTAGCACAGGATTCACACAATTTCATGTTCCCTTTCTTCCTGTAAAACCAGCAATATGGTTGACACTCAAGATGCCGGTGGATAAATCTCTGATCTAATTGCCTCCTTCACCAAAAACCAAAGGCTAAAGCAATGATCAAATTAATTACATCCTTTTCCTGCTTCTAAGTAGGTAATCATACATTAAAAACAGCAAGGTTTTAATTTCATTATTTTCCTATTTAAGTTTTAGCATATAAATCATCAGATTTCATGATATTTTAGACTTACTCTAGTTTAAAATTTACCTCTTCTTATAACTTTGTTTAGTGCTCTCAGAAAAAGGAAACGCTTAGAAAAGAATGTGCTTCGTGTCTTACTAAGCAATATTAAGCATTTGTAAAAGCAATTCAATATCCATTAGAGCATGCAGCTGACCTAACTTTTCTGTCATTGACATGGCTGCGTATGCATTGATAACTGAATTGCTGTTAATCTTGTCTTTGAATCACTCATCTATTTAGTAAATTCGAATAAAAGTGAATATAACTTGATTGGACAGCTATAGGGGTCTCTGTTACATCCTGGGCAGACCTGCCTTTTGAGAGCAGATATAAAGGGAACACAAACTAGGCTAATTTAAACTCAAACACAAGGTCAGCTGGCAGAAAGCAAAGACCCCTCTGACCTCTTGTTCAAATCCTGGAAGCTATAAATCCAACCAAACTACTCAGGACTTTATTAAGCAAGTCCAACAAAAGATAATCAGCATTGTAATTATTGTTCACTTAGGGACTGAATAATAAGCCTGGTTTTTATTTGTCAAAACAACTGGACTTAAGTCATTTGCAAAAAAACAGTCTCATGAATAGTAGAAGGCTGAAGGTTACATAAGTAATTAAAGGAAAATCATAAAATCTGAGCACTCAAGACTGCTTGAAATCTTAAAAGCATCTGTCCAGCTGTTAGAAAGTCTAGGTTACAAAGGTAATGCAAAGGCAAAGGGTGAGGATAAAATCCACTCAGTTTTCACAACCTCCAGAGTCTTGCATTTATCAAAAAGTTCAGCCAAACAAAGAAGGAAAATCTAAAAGCCCCACGTCCCCAAACAACCAATTGAGTGGCCTTTATTATCCTTGAAATGGGGCAAGACCAAGATACGGGGTGTTACTAAACCAAACATTTAAACTAGAGTAACACTTCATGGTGTCCTTCTCAGTACTTAAAAAAATAAATAACTGCAGAGAAATCCCTCTTTAATTATTTTAAGATGTATTTTTACTTCACTATCCATGCAACACGCAAGGCAAAGTGTTTTATAAGGCCATTATAATTGAATATTAAATTATTTGAAAGTATTATATTTCCTGAAATTATGCTAAATAACTATGCGTCATCACACAGAGAAAATAATTTTGAAAATAACTTTTTGGTGAGTTTTTACACTTTAGACTTTGTCAGTTTTTATGCTATCAATTTCTTTTACGAATAAAACAACAGAAGGCTCTTCTAATAACAATGATCATAAACGTGTGTGTGTCTGTATGTGTGTGTATAAAAATATGTAGAGTGATCATATGACAACTTTTGTAAATAATTGGTCATACTCTTGATATGTAACTCACCTCTTCTCTATATGTGTGCATTAACTTTCAAAAGTCATGAACTTCAGCTTAGCCTTGTAATTTATATGAACATACAGGTGATACCTAGGTTACAAAGACATTGCAGAGTCATCCTATAGGATGCATCCTATAAACCTAGAGCAGAGCTGAGAGCCTGCCGCACAGTTCACAGCAGGAAGAGCACAGGAATGCCCCAGCCACCGAGAGCAGCGGTTGACTCCGCGGTTTGATTTTGTTCTATAATGAGTGAATGAGGAAGCTTTCTCTGGTAAATGTGAAACTCACCAATTTGGCTTTTTGACCAAGACTCAAACCCTTGGCAAAACACACATTCTGTTTCTAAGAAAAGAGGGCTCACAGAGCTCAGAAAACCTTGGACATCAAATACCTCTTACAAAACAACATTTTGATGATTTAAGTGTAGATGAATGAGAAACATATGGATTAAATTTCTTTTAAAATACACATGGGTTTAAAAATTAAGGGCAAAAGTGCTAGGCAAAATGAACTTCTGAGTTTTCCTGACTCCAAAAGGTTTGAAAAATAGTTCGAGTTGTCTGACAAATCCAAGGCTCAACTGGGTTCTTCAGTTTCTCCCTGGTAGAACCTACCACCCGAACTCGGAGTCCATGAATTTCTACCTTGTTCTACAGACAGGCTAGATGCAGCCTTGACGGGGTAGTATAATTGCCAATAACATAGGCTCACCAATTACATAGGCAGAATCCCTCAGTTTATGTGTTAAATTATAGACTGTTCTGCTTGCCCCTATATCTTATAATCATTGTTTAATTGTTACAGGAAAGCAGCAAGAGCTTCTGGGAATTCATAGTTAAATCTAATGTCTTTCTACTTAAAAAAAAAAAGAAGAAGAAGAAATCAGAAGTACTTATATCAAAATATTTCAAAATGTGGAATGTAGATTTGTATCAAACATAATGTTTACACAGAGACTTCTAGACTCACTTTTCCTAACTGGAAATTCAATATGACATAAACACCATCATTCTTATGCCTTCTTGAAACAATGAGAACAAACTTTCCCATACCTGTAGCAAACACAATTAGATGTTGACTTTTGGAGTGGCTGAACCAAATGCCTCTCTGTTTCAACTTTGCAAGAGCAGACTTGGCAAAATCCTGTTTTAAACGACTTGCAACCCCATAGGAAGAACAATAATATCAACCAACCAGAGCCCCAGAACTCCCAGGGACTAAACCACCAATCAAAGAATAGACATGGAAAGACTCATGACTCCAGCTGCATATGTAGCAGAGGATTACCTTATTTGGCATCAGTGGGAGGAGAGGCCCTTGGTCCTGTAAATGATGCCCCAGCATAGGGGAAACCTAGGACAGTGAGGCTTAAGTGGGTGGGGTGGGTGGGGGAGCACCCTCATACAAGTAGGGGTGAGGAGGATGGGATAGAGAGATTGTAGAGAGGAATCCGGGAAGGGGGATAACATTTGAAATGTGAATAAATAAAATAACCAATAATAAAAAATAAAAAGACTTGATGGATTTTAAATGTTGCTCCAGTCAACGGTCTTTCTTCCACGTGTTTACTATTGGCTTTTAAAATATAAGTGCGAGAACATTTAAATAACATCACATTAATGAGAAAAGGTTTAACATATTGCATGCATCATCTAGGTAATATTAATCCACCTAAATTGATCCCCTCTCCTAAATCTCATGAATAATTCCATCAAGGGAGTAAATGTTAAATCAAGGATACAGTATCTTCACAGTCAGTTGCTTAATGACTCCCTGTCTGTATCTGGTATCGCAAGAACAAGCAGAAAGTTTATCCATGTAAGGTGATACTATGAAAGAAAAATAAGTGATGAATCACAATCAGATAAAATATTCATGGCTCAAGATACAAAGAAATGTTAACGACAAGAGAAGAAATACATTCATGCTTGTCATTATTAAAAGCATTCATTTTAGAAACAAAAGCTTCACATGTGTCAGTAATTTTCCATATGTATTAAAATTTCTGTATTTTCTAAATATGGTAAAAAAAAAAAAAAAAAAGCGAAGCCTGACCAAAATGTCGTCTTATAGTACAAAAATCAATGAGGATGCCAACGATTTAAGAACTCTTTCCCTCCATTAGACCATCTTAGATTTTCATCTCAAATTTAATGTTTCCAATTAACCCAACAGTAATTATTTTGTTAGCAATTATTTCTCATTTTATTGATTATAAAATAGTTTGTCAATTTCATTTACCTATATCCTTAATTTATATATATATATATATATTGTGTGTGTGTGTGTGTGTGTGGTGTGTGTGTGTGTATCCAATCAGTTTTTAAGAACATCCCTGCATGATTACCTTAGGACAGACTTTTAATATCTACTTGATCATGATGGTGAATGTTTATTGGACACATTTATGTGGTTGACCCCAAGTTAAACTTTCCCTGAGCATTAGCTCATACATCCGTTGCAAAATACCTGTGAAACCAAGGTATTAATTTCCTATTTAACATTCTTAGAGCCAAAAAGGTAGAACGAGATGACGCTGGGCTTTGAACTCAATACAGACTCTTTCCAAGAATTGTGCACTGTACCTGGATCAAATAGTGTGTTAAAATGTTTAACTATTTCAGAGTTTGATATCAAGTTACTTTGAGGAAAGTTAAATTTGAAAACCCTGTAATAACTAAAGAACTGTTAATTTGTTTGACAAAAAGAAGATTATCTTAAGTTTTCATTTAATTTTTCTTTTTCTTTTTTTTTCCTGAGAAGGAGGCTAGATATTTTATACATCTGTGTCTACATACTTTCTTGCCTGTTTTTTTTAACATTTAAAAAAGAAATACAGTTCACTTCTTATTGATTTATGTAAAACATAAGCAACTTTAATTAATTTTCCCATTTTGATACTTGCTTTTGAATTTGAATTTTCAAATTCATAGAATTTACTTATTTAAGAGAGACAGAAAAACAAACAACTTCATGTTGTTGAAGTAGTTTCTGCTTAATCTCCTTTCTTGTGCACCTAACGTCCCATTTTTAATTTTTTCTCAATGTTCACATTTAGCTTCATTTTACCTAAAGTCGGTATTCAAGTCTAAGAGCAGTCTTTTAAAATATGAGTTTGTTCCTCCTTGTATAGTGACAACTCATACATTTAGTAGAATACTCTGTGTGAAGAGTGTTCATACAAAGCAGTGTTCTTTCAACTCCATTTCTCAAGATCTGCTTTTGGTTGCTTTTCCCTTTCTGCCTGCAGTTGCTAACCCCTCTCTGGAATGCCCAAATGAAGTGAGAATAGCAAGCAGTTCAAGGATCTCAAATTCTGTTGCTTCTTACCAGAGAATTCCAGAAGAAAACAGGACTCCAGAATTTTCCTATTTATTTGCTTATTTAGAAAAACGGGATGAAAATTATTTGCTGGCTTTAATTTGAAATACTTGAGCTTGAACTGTAAGAATGCTCTTTATGTTGACTTCCTTATTCTATGATTATCAAAAATTATCATGTTTAGGTTAAATTAATTTCCTTGAATCGATAAATAAAGATATTTGAAAGTATTATGTGTTGAATTTTACCAAATGTCTTTTTTCCTTGATTCTATTGAGGTTCTAAGACTGAGATCAACATCGATGATTTCAGAGGTTTGTCAATGTGGCAGGTTAGATTTACCTTTTACATGACCTTAAAGATTGAGAAGTCAGGGAAATATACTGAACTCTGAGAGAGAGAGAGAGAGAGAGAGAGAGAGAGAGAGAGAGAGAGAGAGAGAGAGAGAATCAAACTGGGTTGAAAAGCCCAGAGGAATAGAAAGACTAAAATAAAATAAAATAAAATAAAATAAAATATAAATAAAACAAACATAAAAAAAATGATCGAACAAACTAACATAAAACAAAACACCCAGAGGAATCAGTCCACCTGTCTCTGTGATAGAGGAATGGAGCTGGGGACTTTCTCAGATTGGTAGTCAGGTTGTCTTACATTAAGAAGAGACCACAGTTCTGCCAAGAGACTGCAATCCTGTCAACCTTCAAGTACAATGTGAACGTTCAGACTGGAGTCACTTCTGTGAGAGATGTCAGCACTGGAGGTGTTCATATGGGCATGCTTCATACCAGGGACTGGCTTACACAGGTAACTTTCTGAAAGCAGACAGGTAGGTGGCTTTGAGACTGAGCCACCTAGAGGTCCGAGGACAAGATGTTCAAAAGTTCTATCTCCAGGTAAGCAATAACTGCACGGGACAGTCATGGGTGAGGCAGAGCTCTGAGAAGGTCTGGTGTCAGTGTGAAAGATTAAAGAAAAACTTTGAAAGCTTTGAGGTATTTTGTGAAGGGTGGCTTTAATTGTAGAAAATGAAGACCCTGAACCAGAGGAGCATAGGGAACTAGAATTCTATGACTATTTACTGCTTTAAAAATGATATTTTTTGTTATTCATGAGAATTTCATGCATGTATACAGTGAAACATAATCATACCGACCTCTGTTTCTCCTTCAAATTCCTCCCGAGCAATGACTCTCTCCTAACTTCATGTGCCCATAACGTATTATGTTCACTTAGTATTGCCCCTATGGGACAGATGTGGGATGCTCACCCAAGCATAAAAGAATGTACTAGTGACAGCACAATCAAAAGGAGAATGATTCCCCCTTCTCTCTCAGCTATCAACTGCTTCTCTGTAGGGCACGGGGCCTGGAGATCCCCTTCCCCCATCTATAACATGACTACTTGTTTACCTTTTGTTATTTTACAAATGGGAGTGACTGCAGGCTCTGAAACTCAAATCCTCTGGCCTTCACAGAGCTGCCTTCTTCTGGAAAGGTGTTTAATATTTCATAGAGTCAGAGATACTGAGTAGTGTTTCCCCAGTACGAGCTCAGTGCTCTGCCTGACTTCCCTTCTCCAGCACATTTAAGAGGTAGCTCATTCCTTAGACAATAGCTAAGCAAAGATCTACAAGCTGTCCGGTTTGTGGAATGAGTGGTAAGTCAGAAATGTACAAAATGTAGGGAAGGCCAACGTGATTGCAGCACTGTGGACAGACTGACTCTTGACCACCTTTGGCTCGGCACCAGGACAAAGCAAGTCTCCAACTTGCTGACCCAACTTCATGTGCCCTCCCACTTGGCAGGCTCTGATATTACAGAGCAGAGAAGGAATCTGCTCAATACATTAGTTTTGTGCCTTTCCTCCCCTTTTCCTCCTGTATTATTCTTTCTTCTTTTCTTATTCTTTATGTATTAAAAACAACTCAAGATTTCTACTTTGTATTCCACTTGTTACATTTACATATTTTGCTAACCCATTTTTGTTATTGTATTGTTATTTTCTCTCCTCAACCTTCCTATCTTCAGATCATTTATTCTCATATTTAGCCTTGGTTATTATTCTTTTTCTCATTACCACTTCCTTTTATCTCATCCAGTAGTTATTTTTCCCTAAATAATTTTTAAAAAATATTTTGTAGCTTACTTTGTATTATTTTGCTATTTTCTTTTCTGTGGTCCATGTCAATGATGTATAAAAGTTAAGAATCAATCAATTTAAAATGTTTTGGTGTAGTGGTGTTGCTATTATACTAGTTTATTTTTTCCTTCCTAGTGGTACTGGAGACTGAGCACTCAAGTCAAAACTGCTCACTCAGATTTCCAAGTAAAGCCAGAGAGATACCCTCAAACCCACAGATGTGCAAATTGCAACACAGACGGAATGATATGAAAAAGCAAGGCAATACAGCTCTTTCAAAAGGTCGTAATTTCTCAATTACCAAATGCAAAGATAATGAAGTGGGTGAAGTGCCGGATCCTTAACGAACTCAAAAGTTAGCCTGTGAAATCCATCAGCAACTCCAAGAGGCAGAGACATGAAAAAAATCTAATAAGGACCCAGAGAAGAAAGCACAGAGGAGAAAGTCAGCAGAATGGGTGCAGAAGACATGAAATCGAGTACGATATTGAGGGACAACAACAAAACACAAGCACTGGACATGAAATACTAACCAAATCCAAAATAAAATAACACAATGGAAAACGTCACTGGCAGGCTAGACCAAGGAAGAAAAAGAATAGCAGAGGTAAAGAGTAAGGTCAAGAATATGCTACCTTCAGATAACAGTAATATTAATAAGTATATAAATATGTTTGACAACAAATTTCATAAAACTCTGATCAAGAGACCAAACCTAAAAATTGAATTATGAAAAGGAGCCATAGCAACAAATCCAGCACAATAGTAGCACAAAATACAGACATGGAGGCTAATAGAAGAGAATAGAGTAGTAGTTTTCAACCTGTGGGTTGTGACCTCTTTGGAGGGTCAGATGACCCTTTCACAGGGGTCAAGTATCAGATAGACAACATATCAGATATTTATATTACTATTCTTAACCATAACAAAATTACAATTATGAAGTAGCAATGAAATAATTTTATGATGGGGGTCACCACAACCTGAGGAGTTGTATTACAAAGGAGAATGACTGGAAGAAAGGATGCAGACATAAGGCCATTTAATTACAAGCATACAGTTCTTGCAGAAGGTATCAAATACATATTAGAGAAAGATAGCCTCTTCAAATGGTACTCACAAAGTTGAATCTCCACAGGTGGAATAATGAGACTACATCTCAGTCTCCCACTCAGTAAAATTCTAGTTAAACATTGGTCAAAGTTTTTAACGTAAGAACTAACCATTTGAAATCACTATGTAATACCCAGGTAAAACACTGTAAGATCACCAGCACGAGCAAGGACAGTATGAATAGGACTCTCTTAGCTCAAGAAACAATTGTAAGAACAGAATGAAATTTAAGTATTTTCTGCACATCAAGTCAAGAGTCAGCCTAAAGAAAGAAAGAAAAAAAAAAACTTTGACAACTACATGTCCTGTCAGTTTTAATATTTAGAATCTATAAAGAACGCAAAAACAAATACTAACAACCTAATAAAAAATGGACAAGTGAGCAGATAGTTCTCAAAGGGAAATACACATTTCCCTGATCACTTAAAAAACATGAGAAACTCTCAAGCATTCTTTGGCTTCCTGGAAATGGAAGTAAAAAGGGCATTAGGATTCCATCTTACTTAAGTCAGAATGGTTATCACTAAATAACAACAATGGCAAGTCAGGTATGGTGGGGAGACTTGTACTTCTAGTGCTGAGTAAGTAGAGGTGGTAGTCTAAAGCCATCTGTCACACAGTGAGTTCGAGGCCAACATGGCCTACGTGAGAAATAAATGTTTGCAACAAATCCTCATGAAGAGGAGAGGAAAAAGGAACCCGTGCACAGTGTAGTGGGAACATAAATCTCAGTCAATGTATAAATAAACACGAAGTGCAGAAAACTAAGCATAGATCTTTTTTATGTGACACTTCTATCTCAATTCCGGCAAGATCCATGAAGGTATCTTAAATCAGCATACTACTACCATGCTTGCATATCCATGTTCACCACAGACTATTCATGATACTTATAATATAAAAGCACCCTAGCTGTTCATTAATAGGTGAATGAATAAAGGAAATATTGCACACACACACACACACACACACTACACTACACTGAAGTTGTAATCAGCCACACAGAAGAATAAATTTATATAATTTGTAGGATAATGTATGGATCTAAAGAATATTGTATTAAGCAAAATATCCCAGACTCATAACTACTATATTTTCTAGATTAAAATATGCAAATATGATTTGAAAGTAGAAAGGGCTATGTAGGAGGAAGAAAGAGAGGTAGAGGAGACAAAAAGAAAAGATCCCATATTCTTTCTTATATGAATCACCTAGATTTAAATATACATATAAATGCATATGAAAATGACATACAAACAGGAGGGGAAATATTCATGGGGAGAAAATGAACCAGCATTTGAGAGCAAAGAAGAGTGATAGAGATGAAAAAAATATCAAGATATTTATATGAAACCCTTTATACACTTCTTAAATATTTAAAACATTTATGATCTAATATTAAATATTAGTATTTTTAAGAGAAACAAGTTGCTTACAATACATTTCTTATAAAAACAATTTTTCATGTTTGCCAACTTTATTCATTAGTTATGTGTAGATTTCTTTAAAAGTTTTAATTTTGATATCTAGTTTTGATACAAATAATATACTGGTTTTGGAGAAGGAAATAAAGAGGGTTTTCCTCTAAATTTTTTGTAAAAAGTCATATCACATTAGCAGTTAATTATTCCAAGTTTGATAGTACATGGCAATCAATTTGGACACAAGATTTACTTTGTGAGTTTCTACTCATAGATCTACTTTTATAAACAAGTACAAAAGATCCCACTGGTTTTTTGTTTTTACTGATGAATTTTTCCTTTCATTGAAAATAGAATTTTTTAACCTTCATATAATATAATATATCCTGATTATGTTTTCCCCTTCCTCTTCTCCTCCAAGTTCTTCCTAACCTCCCTTCCCATCTACATCCATCCCTTTTCTGTCTCTCATGAGAAAGCAAACAGAAAACTAAGGGACAAAATAAGTTAGTAAGATGCAATAAAAAATAACACGTCAAAACAGGACAAGGCAAACAAACAGAAGGAAAAGAGCCCAAGAGAAGGCACAAGAAACAGAGACCCACTGGTTCACACAATCAGGAATCCCATAAAACCACTAAATAATATAAAAGAAATATATATTATAAAGCTATACTATACATGGAAAGGACCTAGAAGATAAAAAGAGAGGAGGAAAATACACAATAAAGATTAAAAAATAAGATAAAAAATTTAAAAGGCAGTGTTGAGGTGGAAGAGTAAGACAACATTATGAGACAAGGAATTTCCAAAGATGGTGTTGAGTTTATTTTCTGTTGGCCTTCTACTCAGGGGCATGCAGACTATGTATGTAATCTATATCCCCAGTGCGACTCCCTTGGTGGAAATGAATTTTTTGTTTGTAAGTGGTTATCAATCGAAGTTTGCTTCAGGGTTATGGATTGGGAGATGGATATACTTTTAGCTTGTGGACCCCATCTGATGACACCCATGTAGATCCTGTCCATGCTGCCACAGACTTTGTGAATTCATGTGTACATCTATCCCATTGACTTGTTCCCTTGGTGCCCTCCAACCCTGTGGCTCTTACAATCTTTCTTCTGCAGGATTCACTGAGCACTGAGGGAAAGGATGATATGATAAGGACATGCTGTTTAGGTCAGAGTGTTCCTAGGTCTCTCACTCTCAGCCTAATATCTGGCTGTGAGTCTCTATTTATTCCTATCTGCTGCATGAGGAACCATCTGTGATGATGGTTGAGTGTGAGTATAGCAAAATGTCATTAGGAGTCATTTATTGCTGCCATGTTTTTAACAGTAGTATTTGGTTTTACCTTAAGTCTCTGGGCTGTCTACTCTTAAGTTCTTGATCACCCAGACAGTGTTGGAGTGTATGGCATGGGTTTTATCTTGTGAAGTAGTGAGCCTTAAGTCAAATCAGGTATTGATTGCTTATTTCTTTTGTTTTTTTTTTCTTTCTTCTTTTTTTTTCTTAGCTTTGTGTCACCATTGCCCTAGTATATTTTGCAAGCAGGATATCATTGTACATCAAAGGGTTTGTGGCTGGGTTGGTGTTTATGTTTCTCCTTTGGTAGTATGCAGAGTGCCTTTCTATAACAAAGATGCTAGTACCCGGGGTGAAGGCTCTATGTAGCCACCAGTTCAACTTCTTCATGTCCAGTGAGTTGTGTTCGTGTTTTCTGAAGTAATGAGTCCTTGCTGTCAATTTAGGGAGAGCAACCTGTGGTCTTGACAAGAGCCTACGTTGTTTGAGGGTCTCCATGAAACACTTGGAACCAACAAGTCAATTAGATGTAATAAAATATCAATAATAGAAGCTTCATTTCATGACAAGAGATGTCCTCTTGGGCTTCTGTCCCTCCCATTATTTGGCAATTTCATTTAGACCCCTTCATCTATGTATATATTTTAGGAAGGTTTTCATATTACACCCCAGGTGTCTTTTACTTTTAGCTCTCTCACCATATTCCTTCCCTCATACTCCTAGTCCCACACTCTGTCCAACTGATCTTCCCATTTCAGGCCTCCTATCCATATGTAACTCTCTATTCTATTTCCCTTGCCTAGGGAGATCTATCTATCCCACCCTAGTCCCTTACTCTATATCTAACCCCTGTGGTTCTATAGATTGTAGCTTGGTTTTCAATGACTTAACAACTAATATCAACTTTAAGCAAATAAATAGCATATTTGTCTTTCTGGGTCTGGGCTACTTACACAGTATTTTCTTTGTCCATGAATCTGTTGAGTAAGGGATATTTTTTCCAATTTCTGGCTATTATAATTAGAGCAGTAATGAGCACGGTTGATCAAGTTTCTCTATGGTAGGATGAAGCATCCTTTGTATGTATGTCCAAGAGTGGTATATCTGAATTGTGAGATAGATCAATTTCCATCTTTCTGAGGAACTACTGTACCGATTTTCATAGTGGCTGTAAAAGTTTGCAGTCTCACTAGAAAATGGGAGGTATTCCCCTTACTCCACATCCTTGACAGCATGGACAGTCATTTGTGTCGATCTGAGTAATTCTGACAGGTGTAAGATGAAATCTCAAAGTAGTTTTAATTTACATTTCCCGATGGATAAGGATGTTAAGCATCCCTTTATTTCTTAGATATTTGAGTTTCCTCTTTTGTGAAGTCTCTGTTTAGACCTGCATCCTATATTTGAACTAGATTATTTGTTTGCTTGATATCTAGATTTTTCAGTTCTTTATTTTGAATGTTTGCCTTTTATCAGATGTGTAGTTGATAAAAATCTTTCCATATTCTGTAGATTGCTGCCTTGTCCAAATGATAGTATCCTTCTCTGTAGAGAAGATTTTCAGTTTCATAAAGTCCCATTCATTGATTGATGTTCTTAGTGCCTGTGGTAATGGTGTTCTATTCAGAACATCTTTTCCTGAGTCATGAGTTCAGACTATTCCACACTTTCTTGTCTATCAGGTTCAGTGTATCTGGTTTTATTTTGAGGTCTTTTATCCATTTGTAGTTGAGTTTTGTGCAACGTGTTAAGTATGGATCTACTTGCATTCTTTTACATGCAGCCTTGTATTTTGACCAGCACAATCTGGTGAAAATACTATTCATTTTCCACTATGTATTTCTGGCTTCTTTATAATAAAAATTAGGTCTTCATAGTTGTGTGGATTTATGTCTAGGTCTTCAATTCTAATCTGTTGATCAATATGTCTCTTTTTATTACTATAACTCTTTAGTACAACATTAAATTGTGGATGGTGATAGCTCTAGCAGTTGTTTTATTATTCAGGTTTGTTTTAGCTATCATATATTTTTGTGTTTCTATATAATTCTGTAAAGAGTTGTGTTAAAATTTTCATGGGGATTGTACTCAGTCTTGCTTTTGATAGGATGATCACTTTACTAGTTAACCCTACTGATCCATGAGCATGGAAGATCTTTCCATCTACTGATTTCTTCTCCAATTTTTTCTTTAGTGTAATAAAGTTTTATCATTCAAATCTTTCATTATGTGGCTATATTTATCCCAAGATATTTTATACTATTTGAAGCTATTGTAAAGATGATGTTTCCCTGATCTCTCAGTCTATTGATCAATTTTATATAAAAAAGAGCTACTGATTTTTGTGATTAATTTTTTATACAGCTACTTTTATGAAATGTTTTTTTCTTTTTGTAGCTGTAGGATTTTCCAAGTGGAATTTTTATGGTTCCTTATGCATGCTGTCATGTCATTTACAAACAAACTGTGCCTTGTTTCCTTACAATTTCTATCCCCTTTGTCTCCTTCAGTTGTCTTACTGCTTTAGCTAGAACTGTAGGTTCTATACTGAAAATATCGAGAGAATGGACATTCTTGTTTTGTTCCCTGACTTTAGAAAAAGTGTTTTGAGTTTCTTTCTATATCAGTTCATACTGGATTTGGGCTTGCTGCAACTGACTTTATTATGTTGAGGTATGTTACTGGTATCCATAATATCTCCAGAATTTGTATCATAAAAAGCTATTAGATTTTGTTAAACCTTGCCCCTCTTTTGCATCTAATGAGGTGGTCTTTGGGGTTTTGCCTTTCAGTTTTTTATATGGTGAATTGCATTTTTGAATTATCTCTCAGATAAATCCTACAATGAGTGAATCTTACAATGTTCACAATGAATGACCTTTTTGTTATGTTCTTGGATTTGTCTTGCAAGTATTTTATTGAGAAATTTTGCATCTATGTTCAGTAGGGAAATTGGTCTGTAATTCTCTTTCTTGGTTGGATCTTAATGTGGGTGGAGTATTAGGGTAATTATGTTCTCTTAAAATAAATTGGGCAATATTACTTCTGCTTCTATTGTGTGGAATAATTTGAGGAGAATTGACATTAACTCCTTGCTGAAAAAGCATTGCATTAAAACCATTTGGCCCTGTGGTTTTTTGATAGGTAGACTTTTCATTACTGCTTCAATTTCACTATACCAATAGTATATAATGAGATAAACATGCTCTCAAGGAGTACTTTATCACAGTCTGTACAATTCTATATGTAGCATCTTAGTTAAAAATTATTAACATTGCTAATTCTTATTTGAATCACAAATTCTTTAGAAGAAACTCATTTGTAAATTGATATCACTTATTTCTAAATTAATTATGTTGTGATCTAAGATAATATTTTATAATTTGATTTTAATATATTTTAATTAGAGAACTTCTTTTTTTTAATTTAAATCAAATCATAATTTTTACTTATTCACACAGGGGTTATAAAGACAAAAAGGCAGGACGTGGGGAAGGGGATGACCCCGGTAGGTGTTCAGGGGGAGTACAGATATCTTTCAGAACATGGTATCAGCTGGGTGAAGGTTCAGGGGACAGGTCACTATGATTCTGCCTATGATTCACTTGTCCTTATCTAAGTTGGTACTATCCACCAAGGCTATCTGTTTACAAGGTCTACGACTACTCAGGCTGGTAAATTTCCACAAAAGCTGCCTGTTTACAATAGCTTATAGCCATTTGTTTCAGTGTTTTTCCACAGAGACCCAAGACTTTGTGTTAGCATGCATGTATGTCAGGCCTATTGCTGATTTTAGGCCTATGGCTGATTGTAGGCCTTCAGTGTATAAGCAGGGCTGCTCCTGATATCTCCTCCCTTCTCTAAGAATAGAAGGGCTGTGGCAATTCTAATCTTGTGAAGGCGGGGATAGAGGACTGACCTCCAATAATTGAAGGGAACCTTGTAATGGTAGAGAACTTCTTACATGCATAAAATATATTTTAATCACATTCTGTCATTTCTCCTCCTATACCCTTCCAAATTCATATTCTCTCAACTTCATGTTCTCTCTTTCTTTGATTTTTGGTTTTTGTAATCCACTGAGTCCTATAGGTGCTATTGTATATCTATGGGAATAATATGAACCATTAGAGAAAATCAATTTTACAAGGACCATATCCCTGAAGCAAACTGACTCTTCCTTCCATCGTGGCCATCTACCCTCGTTATCTCCTTAGCTGGGGAAAAAGTTTCTGAACCCCTTCTTGCTTCATGCAGGAATGTTGACTGACTTGACCTTCCACAGGTCTTGTGTTGGCAGCTAAAGCTGCTGCGAGTTCCATGAGTATTATGTCCAGAAATCACTATTTCCCAATAGTGCCCTTCCAACATCTGGCTCTTACATTCTTTCAGTTTCTTCTCTTCCACAATAGATTTTTGTATATTCTTTCCCAGAGCTTATGGGAAGTAACGTGATACAGATGGACTTCCCATTGGCTAAACATACCAAAGGCACTCATTTTCTGCACTAAGACTGGTTCTAAGGCTACTGAGGTGGGTGAAAGAACAACGAATAAAAGAGAAACATAGTAAAACACAGGATATTTGAAAGAAGAAAGGGCAGTAGAGAAGTGCATGGGAGAGTCACAGAAGAGGGAGGTGGGTGAAAGGGCTAACTAACAGGAAGGATATTTGAAAATGGCAAACAGAAACATGTTATATAAACTTTATATATATATGTGTGTGTGTGTATGTGTGCATGCGTGCATGTGTGTGTGTGTGTGTGTGTATGTGTGCATGCATACAAATGTGCATACACACAGACAGAGAGACAGGGAAAGAGAGAGAGGGGGAGTTTACTTGTCATTATGCTATATAGGAGATTATACTCCTCCAGAAGTCATAAATTTTTTCAAAAACAAAATCAAAACAAATACAAGAAAACAAGCCCCCTCCCCAGGTGTGGCATACCTCTCATCAAGTTGTTAGTGGGAGATGCTCTGTAGACTCCTCAAACAATATAGGCTAGTCTTATTGTTCTTTGTTGTTCATCAGAATTTGACTAGGACTCTATTGCTGAAGATATCACACACTTTAGTCATAGTGCATGTAGAAATCAAGCTATTACTGACTGGGGAGCTCCTTTCTGCTGGCTACCTATCATGGTACCAGAAGGTATTATATAGCCTGCGCGGAGAGAAGAATCCATAACAGTCTCTTACCCAGGTGTAAACACCATGCAGAACAATGAGAACAAGTCTGATAAGATATTCCCACTGGAGCAATAGTGGTGGGAATGTTACTGGAGAACCCAACCACTTTCTGATTGGCCCATTCTATGGGAGGAACTGTATGCCTGTATTGTAAATCTGACCAACACCTTATGGCTGTGGAGTACCTAGGGATGACCCTATTACTATCATTTAGTAAGATTATACTCTATCAAACTTTCCTCTATGCATATCTCTCTACTCATAAATGAGCAAAGCTCTCAATCTTCCTCATAGAAGCTTCTTTGTGCAGTGGATGGCAGTTAATCCAGAAACTCAGAACTGGTAACCATGTTTGTACTTTTAGACCAATTAAGAATAATGAATGTTTATTGTACCCTAATACTTGCTTTTCGTTTTATAGAGATCTGAACTTTTCGTCTATGATGTTTTTCTCTTTCATGTGTAACTCCTTTCAACCTTTCAGGCACAGCATGTCTGTGACAAGAAATTTTCTCCATGTCTACGTGTTTGAAAAAGGATTGATTCTGTGACTTTGGAGGAAAAACTTTAGTTGTTCTAGAATGCGAGCTAGCTTTATGGTTTTACAGTTTTTCTGTAAACACGTCACTCTCTTGTTCTTGCTTGCATGGTTCCTGACGTGAAGTTTCTTCTTTTATTTCTCCCTCTTCCCTCTCCTTCAAGCCATTTCACCATTTTGTTTTGTCTAAGGATTTTCAGGGTATTTTTCTTTTTGCATTTATACGAGTTTCCCAGGGCCCCTGTAACAAATCACCATAAACTGGGTGACTTAATGCAACAGAAAAGTATTTTCTCACAGTTATGGTAACCAGAAGCCCATATCAGGGAGTCAGCATGACTGCATTCTGTCCAAAGGCCTTAGGGAGGCGTTTTCCTTTTGTCTGCCAGCTTATGGGGGCTGCTGGCAATCTGTGGTCCCTTGGCTCATGTGCAGGCTGCACTAATTTCTGCCTCTTGGTTCATTTTCTCTTTCCCCTGTGTTTCTGTTCTCAAATCAGCTCTTTTCTTATCAGGAAAAGATTTAGGGGCCACCCTGAGTCCAAGATGATCTCAGCCTGTGATCCTTAATTTAATTATTCATGCAAAGACATGTTCCAGGAGTTCAGATTTGGTTGTGTCTTTTGAGTGGCCACTACTCAATACACAAGAGGGGTCCAGTTTGGGACATTTCTTTTGGTATTTCCCTATGATCCCAGTTACTTTCTCCTGACCATGTTCAGTCTACTGCTGAACCCATCAAAAGCATTCTTGCTTTCTTTACTTTGCTTTCCAGTACTTTGTTTTAATTTGAAATTAAATTTTTATCTCTTTAATTATACTACCATTTGTTCTTGTGTATTGTCTACTTGTATGATTTTCCCTTAACACATTAGCTTATTACCCAGAATATTAATCATTTTAAGTTCTTTGAAAACTTAAAACTCATGTCATCTGAGTCCAGTTCTAATGTTTGCCTTGTAAACCCAGGCTGTTTTTTATTTGTCTGTTTGTTTTGCTGTTCTTGCTTTTTAGCGTACCTTACAGATTTTGTGTTTTTCTTATTGAAAACCAGGCATGATGTCCCAGGTAATTAGAACTGAGATATGCAGGCTTTTATTGTGAAGTTTTATTTTAATCTTGCTACAAAATAGGCTGCCTTTAATATTTGCTGTAGCCATAGGGGCCAAATGTTGCAATTTCTCTTGTTTTTATTGTCTACAATCTTGTGGTTTCCTTGTGCATTCTTTGTCCTGGATCGTCCACATTTTGTAGTTCTTCCACCTAAAAATCGTTCTCACTGGAACTCTGTTGCTGTTGTGTGCAGTAAGGGAGGAATTCTATAATTTTATGATTTATCCTATGGCTTAGGTTCCGGTCTACGATCTCAGATTTTCCCCCTGACTCTCTTCAGGTGAGACAAGAAAACTAGAGGCAGGTAGAGTTGGAGAAATGGCTTCTGTCTGGGTAGTTCATACACTGGTAAAATTATACCCTAGCAAGTAAGATTTGATTTAAAAAGGGAGGGGGGCATCTTTGCATATTTCAACGGGATACTCTATCCCAAGATCACAGCTGAGACTCCAGAGGATTTTCACCTCAGCATTGTGAGAAACTGGTAGGTAAAACTCAAACTCAAATCCCTTCCCCACAAGATGGGCTTTCAAGAATTTCTCTCTGTCCTGCTGCTCTATATTTGATCTTCAGAAAATCATCACAGTATTCATTTAACTATTCATACCTGCTGTGGGGCTTTATTTCCAGATGAATGCATCTCAGGTTGGACTGCCTAGATCTTCTCTTTAGTTTGGGGTGCATAGTTTTTCTGAACAACAGCTATCTGAAGCTAGGGGGCTCTGATGCTTCTCCCAGCTCAGCGTTTTCCTTGCTGTGAGGATATCTGTGAAATCCTAGTTTACGTACATTGTTTATGCTGCCGTTTGCTGTACACTATGCACTCAGTCTCCTAGAATTCACGATACTTTCCTTCTCTTTCAGAAGTCTTCTCAGATGGAGCATTTCTGATGTTCTTCAGCATCAGTTGCCTCATACTTCCTGTCAGAGCTGAAACAGGAAGTCCAAGATTAGGGAGAGAAATCCCAAGATGGATGCAGGCATTGCGGTCTTGTTTGTTACCCTTTGCTCTTTGTTTCTTGAATCTTTTTTTTTTTTTTTTTTTTTAAGCAATCAGTTTGACTAGTTAATTGTACTTTTTACAATATGCTTTTATCTGTCAGATTACATACACTTCCAGAGATCGTTTTTTTCTGCTTTCTTGTAAAGAATGACCTAGTAAATGATGTTATTTGTATTCCTAACTCATTTCAACCTTCAGAAAGCCTTGCCTGCTTAGACAATTAAAGGAAATCTCTCATACTTTTGTTTGTCTCAGAAATGTTATTTGGAGGCACTGAGGAATAGCTCAGCAGTTAAGAGCAGTTGCTGTTCTTCCAGAAGACAGGCAGTTCAGTTCCTAGCACACACATGGGGTCTGAAAACTGTTCAATTCCAGGAGACTCCAATACCCTCTTCTGGCCTCAGAATGTACTGCACACATATGATATACATACTCACAAGCTGATGAACACTCATATACATGAAAATAAAAACTTTGATTATCTGTATGCTATTCAATGATTGGCTTATGATATATGTAGACAGGAAGGTTTCTAATTCTCTTGGTCTGGCTGTGGTAGAGAAACCGTGGTCTTGGGCCTGGGTTTGCTTTAGTCAGAATTGCTGCTCACTCATATGCAGAATCTTAATCCTCCTAGCATGCTCTGAAGCCTTGGACATAATAACTTCCTGAGATTCTCCCTGTAGCAATTTATTCCAGTCCTGTACTTACATAGAACTTTTCAATGTGGAATTTTCTTGTTCCTTTTCAATATCTATTGCCTCTCTGATGGATCCTGGGAAAGAAGACTTTCCTGCCATGTGCCCCCCACCCCCACCCCCCACCCCTGTGCACAGTACACACACACACACACACACACACACACACACACACACACACACACACACGCTGAAGAGTTGGCGTCTATCTTGCAGTGAATGAATGGATTGAACACTGGATTTTGTAAGGGCTGGGCCAATGGAAAACTTCCCCACCTACAACCATGTTCCAAAGCTTTTATTCTGTAAGAAGAAGCTGATTAAACTTTTATAGCCTTATGCTAATGTGCTTCCATCCTAATCTGCTTCATTTTTAGTTTTCCTCATGAGTATCCTGTCAAAAAGTCAAATCTCATAGAAGTAAGTTTGCAAATAAAGTTCCTTATCCCAGTTTCCACTGGATATAGTTATTTTATAGTTATTTTAAAGAGACACATTAGTTGAAGTTAACTTTTAAGCTAGTAGGTATTTCCTCTCTTTGAAACTCTGAAAGCAGAATTCCATCTTGTTTTAGCTGCCTCTGTGCTATGGATGAGAAAGCTGTCATCCCTGGCAACGAATGTATTCTCTCTTCGTTGTTTAAAGTGTGCTGTCTCTGTTCTCTGGGAGTGGATTATTCCCTGTTGACTGGCATGTGTTTGGCATGGGTTTCATACTTCTGTCCATGGCTTGCATCCTGTTCCCTGTATCTTGCCTTTGGAACACTAACAAATGCAGTTGAATCTTCTCACAGATCCTTCTCATCTTTAAAGCTTAAAGCTCTACTTTAAAGTTTTATAAACCTTCCTAGAAGTTTTCATAAATGCCTTAAAGTTTTCTGTTAATGAGTTTGTGTTCAATCACAACTTACTTTTAATATATGACACCAAGAGTCTCTGTTCTTTAAACATCAGCGTTTTAATTTCTTAAAATTCTTCTCCTGAGGACTGAATATTGAACATTGTCATAAAAGAGAATGCAAAAGGCTTGTCTTTGTAGTTTTTTATCCTGTCATAGAAGTTACATTCTTGGTTATGGATAAGTGCATAATAATATTTTTGATAGTGAAAGTATAAAATTCAGTGCGGAGTTCCACATGTTAGTAATGGGTAGTCTAACTGTATACAAGTTCATTGATATGTAGAGACCATGGGTCTGGTTAATCTTTGTGTATGATGTTTATTTCATTTGTGATTTTTTTCAAAATAATAAAATTTGTGTAATATATAGAAATTCTTTTAAGACAAGTTTCAAATTTCTAACATTTTACATTGTTTTGATTGTCTTTTTGATTATTTAAAATATATACACATATTACGTCCATGTGACGTAGCATTCATTTTCAGCCTCTGTATAACCAGAGTTACGTCCATCTTCCTGGGCTTCAGTGACTGCTTGGGCAGCAGGCCTTTATCTTCTCACAGTTCTAGAGTCCAGATGTCAGAGATCGCAGCACCAGATGGCCCAGGTCTGGTACAAGCTCCTAATTCTACTTCCAGGAACTTGCCTTCTCATTGTTTCTCTCCAGTTTGCATAGAGATAGAGGAATTTCCATATAATCAGGGTTATCTTCGCCTGTTCTGAAAAGATTACTATTCACAGTTTGTCTTTCTAAACCAAATGACCCATTGAAGCCCGAATTCCAGAAAACAGCCCTGGGTGCCAGGTTGGGGCGTGATAAAGATTTTGGGGACTATTATGAGGTCACCATCAAATGTCCTTAACTTGTAGTTTTATTTTTTTGTCCTGTTTTATTTGTAGGGTTTGCCTTGAGAAAACTCTTCAGAGAAGTGTGCTGGTATAAGGAGCACTTCTAACTAGGATTCCTCCACCCTCCTCCAGGCCAAATCAGTTCTCTGCATGCCGGTCATTCAGAGTCAATCGAGTCTTGAGATAAAAGACACCAGACTCTAGATGCCTTCTGACACAAACAGGCTTTCTAGTAATGCTGGATCCCTGTGTTTCGGCTACTTGCTGAGGTCCACGTCCGCAGTCCGCAGCATGTGAGACCATTGCTACAAAATCTGAGGCTATTCCCATCTACAAGAAACGAAACAAAACAAAAAGAACTGTTTACACAATATTATCCATTAGATTTGTGTCGCACATTTAAAAAAACTATTCTGGATGTGTTGAATTCTTATCAGTGTATTGATTTCTCGGTCATCTTCTCTTAACGATAAATTAAAACGGAAGAATTAGTGACAAATAAGCTGTTCTTTTAGAACCTTATGTTAAAAAGTGCTGTTGAAGAATAGATTGACTATGGGTACTTCTTACAAACTTGAGAAAGTGAAGTTGTGGATAAAAGGTACTTTTTTAATGCTTTCCTGAATGCAATCTGAGAATTACATGAGCTTAAAAATAATTAACGTTTTCTCGATCTGGAATATAAGCGTACCGTGTTTAGTCTGAAGTGAGGTTAGAACTTTGTTCATGATTTGGCACTTGTGACAGAAAAAGGAGAGAATCCAAAGTTATATAGGAAACAGACATGGCAAGATGTGTAAAGAAGCTTACTTTCACCAGCTTTTCTGTTTAATGAGCTGAAATTAACCGGGACCTTTTGGTGTTCCTATATCATTTTATGCATTTGCATAGATTAAAAAAGTGTGTTTTTATTTTACTTATTTATTTTACTTATTTAACATCTTTGTGCATACAAAAATGTAATCGTCAGAGTAAATAATATTTGACATATTAATAATAGGATATAAGAGAATACAAAGTTTGAAATTCTAGTATTTAAAATGTAAGCCTATTTTTTATCAAGTATCCCTCAATTTCTTTTATAAAATAAATTTTAGTAAAGTGGACATACATGTACATTTTATTTGAAAAACAGTGATTTTAAAGATTTTTCCAAATCTGTATCTTCTCTGCCTATCTCTCTGCACATGGGAATACACTTATTTACAGATGCGGCCACATTGGAAAGTTAGTAGAAACAATTCTGGTAGTGCACCTGTGAGTCTAGTGTACATTTTCTAAAAAAAAGGTATAGCAAACAATTCCAAATTTAACAAAATAGTCAGCCCTTATAAGAATTTCTTCAAAGTCCCTAACTGTTCTTTATTGTACTTTTTACCTTCATTTTCTTCTAATGACCTCATTATTAAATACATGTTGTACTTAGCAGCTATGTCTTTTTGATTAATTGTGATGCTGTTTTTAGCTCAGCTGAGGATCTCTTGTAGCAAATCAACCTTCACATTTTGTCTGATTTTTTAAAATCACTATTATTTAACTTTCTCCTGTATTTTCTGTAATGGAGTTAGAGAGATTGGATTAGATTCAGGTTAAGTATTTTTGGCAGTGATACTTCATGAACAATGTTTAGCTCATACTTTATAACATCACTTGGCAAATGCTAGGATGTCTCACATTAAGGATGCTAAGTGGTCATGAAGTTAAGCATGTATATTCTCTACCATTTGGGAGTGTTTGTGGATGGTTTTACTTTGAACTCAAGCTTATTCTTTCCTGGTGATATTTTTATTGGTGATTCTAGCATGCTTTCATGATTCTTGCCTAAGCAACAATCTTAACCTGAATAGAACCAGAATCAAGTCTTATGTCCTTTAATGGACAGACTGTCTTCTGATCACTAACAAGTTCATTTGATGCCTACTTATTTTCTTAGCCTAGTGTCTTATCCACAAGAATAAAACTTGCCCACTTAAAACCCTTGATTTATCTATCCTCATGCTTTTGAACTTCTTTTTAGTTTACACACACACACACACACACACACACAACACACACACATACACACACACGAGAGAGAGAGAGAGAGAGAGAGAGAGAGAGAGAGAGAGAGAGAGAGAGTTGTTTGTGAGAGTATTGTTTGTAAGTTAGTGTAGGAGGTCAACCTCAATTTATTTTGGACCCATTATTATGTGTGCAGATATAAACCTGGGAAACATATCAGAGGTGAAGAGGAAGAAAGAAAAGAGAAGAAGAAGAAGGAGAAGGAGAAGGGGAAGGGGAAGGGGAAGGAGGAGGAGGAGGAGGAGGAGGAGGAGAAGGAGAAGGAGAAGGAGAAGGAAGAAGAAGAAGAAGAAGAAGAAGAAGAAGAAGAAGAAGAAGAAGAAGAAGAAGAAGAAGAAGAAGAAGACCACCTACATCACTCTTATTAAAAGTTTTAGATAGGCAACAAGTTCTTATTGACAGAATTTGCCCACTTCTTGTTGATTTTTGCTTGATATGGATATTCCTGTAGTGGAGAGTTAAGGTTCTAGATTCAGAGAGCCCATTAATGAAATTATTATGATAGAATCATCTGATTGGGCAAGAAGTATAAGCAAAAGAGTTTTAAGTGCCTCTTAGGCTTCTGTATTGCAAGTTGGAGCTAAGTCATCTTGAAATGATTAGTTTTTTTTAAATAAAAGTCATGACTATAAAAATGGTATTCCTTTTATTTTCATAAATTGAATCTAAATTATTTATACAAACGAGTTTTGATTTCTCTACTGTTTTGAACCTCTTCAATGTTGAAACATTTTCATTTTTTGAAGATGAACTTTATTTTTGAAAAACAATTGGAAGTTGTGAACTAAGCTTGGTGACTAAGAACTGTGAAATAAACAAAATAACAACCAATTTGGTAACAACAAAATATTTTTGCTGAAAGTACATAAAATACTGCAGTGGATAAGGGACCAATTATTGTGTCATAGTTCTCAACTATTTACAAATATCAAAATGTTCATGGTTTATATAGTTTATTGGTTTAACATTTATTTAATAATCATATAAGACATGCACTATATCTTCATTACAACTGTTGAAAAATGAAAAAGCTTTTCTATATCTTGCAATTGGAAATGAATAGGTCTCCCTCAGTTCGCTCTGCTATCTGTTCCCATTCATGGGATCTTTGTCTCTCTAATTCTGTTTTTCCTTGCTCACAAACATCCTGTGTGTTGACATAAGTCATGGCTCAAGCCCAAGGTGTATCCATCAGAAGATTGTATAAAGCATCTTCAGCTTGTTAATTTAACATCTTCCGTTGTCTTTCTTCTGTCAATCAGGACAGCAGTCTTATTTTTCTTTTTTACATAGTTGTTACTAATTTATTAATTATAGACTTATTAAGTATCTGTTACACACAAGGCAATGCACTAAAATATGAAAACATGAAAGATGGTGAGATCTTTCTTAACCTATCAGTACAGGCTAATTAACAAGGCTTCCAAGTAATAAGCAGTAATTTAATATAATGTGATAAAGTATAAGTATATTCTATCCCTAGGGAACTTCATGGCTGAGAATCATCCAATCAACTCTTGTTTGACAGCACTTTTTTCACTATCTATTCTCAAATAAAATAAATATGATGTTGGTTGGCTTTCTCAATCACTCTTCATCTTATATTTCATTGCCAACATAGGGTTCCTCACTTCAACCCAGAACTCACTGGCTGAGTTAATCAAGGTAGCCCGCTTGCTCCCAGGATCCTGTGTCTTCACCTTTAACAGTAGCATTACAGGTAGGTTGCCACGCACACCTGACATTTCTATAGGTAGGCCCTGCAGATCCAAACTCCAGTCCTCACACTCATGTGTGTGGCAAGTGTTTTACCCATTCCCAAATCTTTATTTTTATTGTTTGTTTAAAATAGTTTTCATTAAGGGACTGACCACTGGGAATTTGACCATTCTCCAGTGAGCATATGGACAGCACAAATTAGACTTACTATTTCTTTTCTTTTTTTCCTTCATTGTTTTGCGTTTCTTCATTTCTGTGTATGTGTGTGTCATGAGGGGGTCATAAGGATGGAGGGATAAGCCTGGGAGGAATGGGAAGGATAATCAGCGTGTATTATGTGAAACTCCCAAATAACCAAATAAAAAATATTATAACAAACATTAGGTATCTTGCGGCATTGGACTAACTCAGCTAACAACCATCCTTTCTCAGTCCGCAGTCAAGAGAGAGGTCGTTTTCGTTTTTCTCTGGTAACTTTGTGAGAACTAAGGATAGTGCTTTCCATGTGAGAACACTTGTACACTTTGAGGACGTGACAAAGCATTCAAAAGTGAATAGAAATGTGTTTGATCTGAAAATGTAAAGAAGTTACCCTTGAACTGTTGCTTTATTTAGGGGTATGATTTGAGTTAGAGGCCCTAAGGGAACTATTAGCTTCTTTGCTTAGTTTTTGTTTGTTTTCTTGTTTTGTTTTCTATTAGATTGCATTTTGATATTTGTAACTAGTGGTTTGAGTAGATTCCATGAGATTACGAGATACATACACTTTTCCCTTACTCTTTGGCAAAATGTCAAGCATTCTATTAGAACCTTAGACAGGTTACTAGTCCTTAAAACATCTTTAGAAATGTGGGTTCATTTTTTCACTGTGGCCCTTGAGCACAGACTCTCAGTTTTCTTTGGTATATTTTAAATGTGTAAAGGATCTGGTAATAACTATCTGGTGCAAACCTACTTGATTCCTGGATGTTTAAAAATTACTGAAGCGAAGCAACCCTGGGCCCACACTGGGAGTAGCTGCCTCTTCCCCTTTGCCTGTTCATTTTTGTGTCTGCGTCTGTCTGTTCCCTAGCTTGTGTCCACTCCAGAAGTAAATCTGCTAGACACAGCCCCCAACTTCCCTTCCATTTCCCATGGCAGGCTACTTACCCACCAAAGGCTATGCCCCTTCACCCTACTTCCGTACCTAGTCACAGTCATAGCTGCATATCAGGAGCCCGAGTTGCATCCTGGACCAAGACAAGTTCCGGTACCTGCCCAGATGTCTTCTGCACGCAGCTTTTCTCTTCTCCTTCCTAACACCCATTCCCCCAGAGTCACCTGCTCCTTCTTGCTACTGCTAAGGTTACCTTCTTTCTCCTAGTTCTTAGGGCAGATAATTAGATCTTGATTCATCACAAGGCTGAATGGGTGGAAACATTCCTAGGATAGGAGACCTGTAATAGGAATCAACTGCACTCCAGGACTGTGCAGCACCCCGGCCAGGCAGCTGAAGAGAACAAATGTTGTGTCTGTTTGTGAGTCTGTGCTGTGGTACCCACTGTCAGCTTCGTGTCCACCCAGCAGTCCCAGAACACCCGGAATTCTCCACTTCCACCGCCTACTCCACTGTGGCTGCAGCTGCAGTTCACGTGGTCTTCAGGACACGAAAGTACATGCTCTACTTGGTACCAGCACTGACTAGGCGCTACGCACCGGGCAACTCCTTCTTCCTAAACTTTCAATCCTTAGCTGTTGATTACCAGATTGTCCTTTGAGGGGTGGGGCTTTCTGGATGGGCAGTTGTAATACAGAGACCAATTTTGAAATGAAGACTAAGGATGATTCTCGTAGAGTGGGCCTCATCTGTGAGTGGTCATCACAGATGCTGATGAGTCTGACCTGCAATTCCCTGTAGATCCAGATGTCAGAGTGAAGACTGTGAAGCTGGGAGCCATGTTTCCTGTTCATTATACGTTCCTCCAGAAGCCAGGTGGCCCTGGGCCCTCTGCCATCATGAGTTAGAAGCTACCTCAGGATGGGGAGACAATCAATCACCTCAACTAGAATTTAAGATGGTTACCTGTCCTGGCCTTTTGAAATCTTCTGAGGTAACCTGTCCTTTGGTACACAAATCAGCAGACAGGATGGCAGAACATGTGGGGGCCATTGTGTCCCATCCCTTCCAATTCTTCTCCCCTCCTTCGCCTGTGACCTTGCAGAGGAATATGTATGTGAGCCGTTCCTCACTGTGTTTCACCATCTCCCAGTGGTCCCTATGACCACAAGAATATTAGCTCTTGAACTTTCCTGTCCAGTCCTTCCTATATGGACCTCTGCTCTGGCTGTCCATAATATTGCTTGTCCCATAATCTATACTATTTGGATTAAAGAGAAAAAGATTCTTGCATCTAAAAAAATTACTGAAGTAAAATAATATTTGCTCAAGTCAGTGTTGGGCTATAACTCTAGTCTAAATAATTGTCCTCACACAAAGGGAAATGAAGCATTCTGTGTCTCAGCCTCTTCCGTTATCAAGCACATGCATGTACAAATTTAGCACTAGATGACATCGAAGATCTTCTTAGTCTCCAGAATTCCATTTTTTAAATAGATATTGATCTTTTGTTTCACTTTGAAAGAATTCCTTAATCTTTATTATGAAGACCAACATCCAAGTCACTATGACAACGAGCAGGAGAATGGTAGGCAGCACTGAAATATATTAACTGAAGAGGTGAATTATCAATGGCTAACGATAGGTCAGCATCAATCTCACCAATGCAGAAGGATTCGAGTTCGGTAGTTACTCCAGAAACAGAAGCTGACATCTGGTCTTCCTCTGGGATGAGAACAGAGAGATAAGAAGATCTAAGGACAGGGGTTTCAGGAGCCATGTTCCCAGCATATTCCATATCTAGTAAATCGAATCAAAGAAGTAGGTGACATTCCCCTACAGAAACCACTGTCCCTATCCTAAAGATCCAGCCCCCACAAGAAACAGGGTCATTCCTTCAGGTATTCAAACCCAAGCAGGAAATTGTCACCAGGTGGCGCCAAACTGCAGCTAAGGTTGAGGTGAATTTGAATCATGCTATGTGTATCTTGGGTCCCCGTGTAATTTTTAAAATTTTTATTATTTTGGAGTCATCTATAATATTATGAGCAAGTTCTATGAGTTCTGACAACTCATTGGTTCATATTTCATATGAGTAAAGTTGAGAACCTTCAAGTGTTGACCAAACTAAAGCCTTCTTCCTTTTTTTTTTAATTTTTTTTTTTTGTCTTGTTTTCTTCCTTCTGAGCACTTGCGTTCATTCACTTGGAAAGACCAACTATTTGTTAAATTTCCATCTCCCTATGCCTTTGCCAATCCTCTTCTTTTGTCTGGGATGCATTTCTGGCCACGGCCTCCTTTGTGTTCTAGATCTAATTAAAAGCTTTTGCTCTGAAAAGGTCAAACCTGTAGTCATCTCTCCCCAAAGTGTCACCTTCTGTGAACCTCTTTGGATCACTTCCAGCCTTTCAAAGGGCAGAGTCAATAGTCCGAGTTCTCTAGCCTTCCAAAACACTTTGTTCATGTTTGTTATAGTTATCACATTAAGACATCTTCATTGTGTTTGTCAGTTTGCTACTTTGTAGGAAGGCCATTCAAGCATAGGAGCGAACCCGACTTTTTCCAGCTTTGCATCATCATTGACTGAAGTCACACGGCTCTCACACAGAGCCTTTAAACACATGAAACAATAGTTTAACAGAATGTGTACATTAAACTTCTAGGATGGATTAAATTTGAATAAGTGAAAGAAGGTAAGCATTAAGAAGAGGTAATGATCATATTTCTGTAAAGGAAAGAAGCATTTGACAGTGTGAGTGAGCACTGTGTTCTTTGTTTTGTGAGACTGCAACTATAACAAAATATTCATAAGCATTATAACATGGTCTTATAATAATGGTCCACAATGATATCGGTGTTTGTGTGTGTTAAGATTTCTCTTTTTAAAATTGATTATTTTATTTATTTACATGTCAAATGTTACTCCCCTTCCCAGTTTCCCCCTTCACAAACCCATTCCCTCTGCTTCTCTGAGGGTGCTCCCCTACCCACCCACCCACTCCCATCTCCCTGCCCTGGCATTTCCCTATGCTAGGTCATCAAGCTTCCACAGAACCAAGGGACTCCCCTTTCACTAATGCCAGATGAGGCCATCCTTTACTACATATGCAGCTAGAGCCATGGGTTCTTCCCTGTGTACTCTTTGGATGGTGGTTTAGTCCCTGGGAGCTCTGGGGGTTTTGGTTGGTTGATATTGTTGCTCTTCCTATGGGGTTGCAAACTCCTTCAGCTCTTTCAGAACTTCCCCTAACTCCTCCATTGGGATCCCTGCGCTGAGTTCGATGGTTGGCTGCATGCATCCTATGATGGTCTTTGTATAAGAGAGAATAACGTGCAACTATTCCTCCTACTTAATTCCTCTTACCTACTTGATTATCATTAAATAACAACTGGTATACAGTCTTAGATTGACATCTAAGGTGCTACAGCTTAGGTTCAAGTCAAGAGGTAGTTTATTTAATGAACGAGAAAGAAATATACCTCCGATTTGTACAGGGAGGGGAACATAATATAAAAAATTTAGATGGACTCCAGCTTCTTCATGGCAAAATAGTAAGCAGAGCTCCACTGCTTCCACTGCTGCTGACTTTCTTTGACCCACAGAGCAATGGTCATCTTGATTTAGTTTCTTTATGAGATGGTTCAAGAAATCTGAAAAATAGTGGGAGACTAAAACCCCAAGTGGCACATGCGATTATAAACAGTAAGCTGAAAAATCTTCCCATCTGAATGCAAGCTTACTTTATAATTCCATGCCAATGCTGTGCTTCTTAGATCGTCTTTATGCTTGTGTGAAGTGCTTTAGAGATGCTCTAAGTCCTTTCTGCTTTTGATCTGGTCTGGGATGCTATTTTGGCAGATAGAGGACTTGGAGTATCCCACAGGGACTGTTTGCTTTCTTATCTAATCTTTAGTGCATCTAGCAGCAAAACAGGCCACTTGGTGATATCACTCTGCCAGATGAAGGTTGTTTGAGGATACACAACTCTTGTCACTTTTAGTGTGCATTTGGGTAAATAACTGAAGGCATCTCCAGCTCCTGATTACAACATGTATTTATAATCTGCAGCTCCATTTTGCATCTTTCTTGTAAGACAGGCTTCAACTCAAAACCCAGCAACTGTTTTCTGAATAGGACTGGTCTTCTGATTAGGCAGCCTGAGTTAAGAAACCTCACAAAAAAGCAACTTGGTGTTGCTGTATTTTTAATTTGCTACTACCTCCCCACTTGAGAAATACTTGGCATGGCTCACTTGGTCCGAACTTTTCACCTGTTTCTTTTTTTCATCTCCTTAGTCACTTGTAAAAGTTAACTCCAAAGAAAAAGGTCCATTGCTATGTCCTATCCCCCTTTGATCACACACGAATTGTTTGGGTAAAGCTTTATACCCTACAAGCCTGTCTTCTGAATAAGCTTTAAAGTACCCATGAGGCTCTGCAATTTGTAAAAGGGCTGATACCAATTTGGGAACTGGTGAGTTCCCTGGGTTACTTCAAACACAAATTCCTTTTTTGGCAGGCTCGGCCACCTGCTAACAAACCAGAAACACACAGTAGGTTGCAAGCAATGCTCAGAAAGAAAATAAATATACTGATGCCAGAAACTTTAGAGACCATTACAAAATCTCAAGAAAGAAGGAGTGGAGAGGGTAGACGCTGGCGACTGCAGGAGAATCTGGCTCGAACCATAAACTGAAGCATTTTCAATTGGCAGGAAACTCAGACAGAGTAAAAGAACAATGACTTGATTTACCACTGGGCAATGGATAAATGCAATGCTATGACGCTGCTGATTGGTTTGATGTTTATCTCATCCATGTGCAAGACGTGCTCTCTGACTCCTCCTGCTGAGAGGGCAGCGTGCACCCCAGGGACACTGTTGTGGTGTCTACTGAGTCTTCTTGTCACCATTCCGGGGTGGTATCCAGAAACAGATGTTCAGCAGGTGTTGCTTTAGGCTTAGATTTCCACCAATCAGTGACAAATAAAGTGAGAAATCCAATAACCAATATATACAATGAAGGACAGTCAATGTAAAGGGTTGTTTATTCATTTGAAAATTGCTATTTAAAATGTGGGTAACAATGCCTATATCTTTATGGCATCATAGAGAAAAGAGAATATAGGCAGTAGCCTTCTTGTATGAAGCAATGAATCCGTGCTGCACTCAAATGAGTCTTGTCAAAATTAGAACAATTTCAAGCAACCAAGACAGTAAGACTACATTTCTTTCTTTTAACCTCTGGATGGTGGGTTTAAGTTTTTTATCAGTCCTTTACTCTAAGTTTTTAAAAGTATTTGTTGGAAATGGTTGGCAGTACATGCTTCAGGGACATCTGATACAGATAAAGTCCCTTCCTTGTCCCTGGTACCTGCTGTTACCCTAGGGTACATGGTGGTGTGATCAAGTAAAGGTCTGCTCTTTATAGGTAGGACTGCATCTTTTTGCCTGTCTAAATTTCCACTTTTCATCAAAACTTATTGTTAGGTGTTCTGTTTCTTTGTGTATAGATGGTGGTGGTGATCCATGTGTATGTGGGACATGAGTCCTTGTAGGGTAGGGCTGAGGTTGAGGTCACATGTCTTCCTCAGTCATTTTCTTTCTTAACTATTGAGACAAGACTACTGACTGGCTGGGCTCTGGGTCTCCACCTCCTTAACACTGGGGTTACACACATAGATAATGCTGCTACATCTAGATTTTGATGTGATTGGTGAAGGACTGGACTTCTGTCCTCATGTTTGCATGACAATTGTGTTACCAAGTGAACCATATCCCTGGTCTCTTTATGTATTTAAGACCATTTTGAACATTAGTTTTTTTATATAATATTAATTCATATTTTATAAGCAATTCATAAGTTTATATCTTGTTGCATTTAATATAGAAGATTTCCCATTTAAACACTATTCTATAGAAGATTATGTCTTAAAAGGTGTTAGTCCCTCTGTTTCTGGTGTAACTTACATTTTGTTGCTGGTCTGGAAAGAAGAAAGTCATAACTTAATATAGGGAAAAGGTGTGGGGAAACTAAAAAATTTTGGAATGTAAATATGGGGCAGAGTAAGGCATAAAGGGGAACTTTATTTTGATCACTGAATGAATTTTCATGATGCAAGGAAGTCTGATGTCCCAGGAAGTAGGTATTTTGAGACTAAGTTCCTCTTTGGTACAACATATCTTCAAATAGATTTACAGTCAAATTTCATGTTCCCTCATAGCTATTTCTACATATTCAAAATGTATTTGGTTCCTTTAACTCTTGGAAAATGTTTTTCTGCATTCTGAATAGACCACTCAGTAAGAGTTAGCAAGTATATTTTGATAATAATAACTATTCTATTGTATCAAAAGAAATGAACATTTCTGTGGTTGTCAAAGAATTTAAGTCGATAACTTCAGAAGGTTTCTGGTTAAAGGCCCAGTCTTCTCACTCTACTTGTTGAAGTCTTTACTCATATACACCTGCTTGGATATACTGTGGGAAGACCACAGACAAACAATTAAACTTGAGATGCTTCAGGCAAACCATGCTAGTTTTACTGTAAAAAAATAAGGGACATTTCTGAGTCATTGCAGTCTTGGAATGCAATACCAAACAAATGAGAACCAGACCACAAGTCGTGGGGCCAAGTACATCATTACCAGGGAGTAATGCGAACAACTTGCATAAACTGTGGCCGAAGCTGAGTTTTTAGCAGACAACCATAACCTTTTTGATTGCATCAAGAACAGTTAAAAGCTCTTTAATCTGCATGTTGTTCTTCAGGAAAGAAAAATTCATCAGTCCAATTCATAATCTCAGAGACCTGTGATGCTTCAATTGGAACTAACCCTGGTTTTTCTGATTATATTCCTAGTTAGCTACAAAAGCAGTCAAAGAGAATTAGCTGGGTATCATGTATGTTTCTTCTATCTATCAAAAGAAAGAAAGCATGGTGTAGGTAACTGTGCCTTTCCCCTTTCCTTTCCAGTATCATGAAATGGCTCCTCTAATGCTTTAGATAACAGAACATCGTATGTCTTACTTTTGAGTATGTGGTACACTACGCTTAACATCTTTTAGGAAATAGATTTTCAAGATCGTTTCTTAATTCTGATGAATCCCAAGTGCCACAATTCAACTTCCTTGGGTCTTCTAACTCCTTCAAATAAATAAAAGGCCAAAACAACTTTTCTATAACACCCTACCTATTGCTGGTCTTAACTTGCAATGATCTCTCTATTTCCTCCTCCTATGTGATAAGTAACAAGTATCAACCACTATACCTAACTGCTCGGCTTTCCCTGGCCCCCTCAGGGTGCTCTGTTTGGTAGAAGCACAATACATAAAAAAGCACCCTCAGTGACAAAGAATAAAACCTTTTCCTGCGTGGTTGCATACACTTTAGTATTCTTAGCAATCACTTGTAAGGATTCCATAATATATTTTGCAATTTTTTTTACTGTCCTATATTGTTTATTAGGTATGAGTTTTACAAACATTATGGGTGTTAGCAGTAATGGAGGAACTGAGGCATCTAGTTGAGTTCTCCAGGCTGCACACTGAGTGTGACAGAACTTGGGTCCCTTTCCAAGGCTCTTGCAGGCGGCAGATGTCAGTCCAGCCATCTCTCTGTGTTTATGGACTGGTTTGGTGATCCGCTGGGTGTTAGGATTTCTTCTGAAAGCTTTATGGAATGGATCAATGAAGATAGCCTTAAATAATGTATATGTGGATTCTTCACCAATTCAGAATTCAAGATGCTCAGTACCCCACAGTGGCATCCAGCTATCTCTTCAGCGACATATTGAAGATTTTGGGTAAACTTTAGCTCTTTATCACTGTGATGTTTATCCCATGACTTGCCACACATTGAACACTTAGGAACTGGGCATTTGCAGCCACCATGAAGGATACAAATCTTGTACGTGACATAAACTTTCGTGGCCATGTATTCCAGCTTTCATATTCTATTAGACTGGGTGAGGTAAGGAACCCTGTGCAGTACAGAGAGCTGGTGGTATTACCACCAGCAGACCCTTGGATTAGAGTATATCACAAAGGACTTCCTCCACCGCTCCTGGATGTATTTATATGCACTAAACTGGCTCACCTGATTGCTGCCACCAGAAGAAAGAAAGAAACCTTTCTCTATATTTTGTAATTTTTATCTTGGCAAAAGTCATACATTATTTACTATGTAAATAAAGGTTTATGTTCAAATTTCTGCATGTATACAGAACACCTGTTTCTGTATTAGATATCACTAAACATTTTCTCCTAGTTGGGTCAGGTTATTTGAAAAAATTCTTTAAGAAAGAAAGTTAAGAATTCTCTTGAGTAGCATCTGATATACTTTAAACTCAGATTTTTATATTCTGTCTGACTCTCTCTTCTTGGTCAGTACATTTTTTTTTCCTACTGCAGTTATAGGAACTAGGTCCTCTACTCCAGACCTACCAGAGAAAAAGCTTGATTTTAATAAGAATGACGTTAGTAAGGCAATCTTTGTATGTGTTTAAATATGATCGAATCTATTTGCTCAGTACCTAAAATTGAAATGATTGAACGTCAGTTATTCTCAGCTGAGAACTCCTATTACCCTGCCACACTTACCTAATTTTTAAATAGCTGATCCTTTTCAATGTTCAGTCCCTTCTATTTTCAACTCTTGAAAAGAAAACAAACAGAAAACATACCCTCAATGTGCATAAATGGCTTCTTTTTGGTATCTTGCCTTTTCTGCTCTGTCTCTTTGTCTTACAATTGTCCAGTGCTGTCCCCAGCTCCTATGTCCCTGGTGATTATATATTTATCTGAAATGGTTTAAAACAGATAGTCTAGATCAGCAGAATGGTTCAGTGGGCAACAATGCTTATTGCCATGCCTGATGACCCAAGATTCTTTCCCAACTGGGGGAGGAGAAAACCAACTCTTGGGAAAGTTGTCCTCTGATTTCTACAATTAAGCTGTAGAACACATAAATAAATGTGCACACACAGGCTCATCCCCCACATCAATAAATAAATGTAATTTATAATTAACAGAATTATTATTTGTCATTTTACTAGTAACCCCTTTCTTTAATCATTGTCATGAAATACATGACTTGACAATGTAAGGGAAGCAGTGCTTCAGGCTCTTGGCTTAAGAGAATTTTATTCTAGCATAGTGTGTGTGTGTGTGTGTGTGTGTGTGTGTGTGTGTGTGTAGGTGCATGCGCGCGCGCGCATGCAGGGGGCTGATACTGGATAGCAGGTCAAATCATATTGGTTAGGATTTAGAGAGAATTCATGAATAAGCCTTTTCCTTAGGTCTTTAATCACATTGGAGCCCTTAGCTTATGGGATAGTATTACCTACCCATATTCAGGGCTGGACTTACTAACTGCTAAATCTCCCCAGGAACAGTTTCACAGACACATCCAGTGGTGTGGTAGGTTTTACCAATGATTTGTGGATTTAATTCGATCTTCGGTCTGTGTTCATCATCACAGCTGCAGCATCAGTCTTGAGCACCCTGGCCATCACTGACATTTCTCTGATTTCATCTCTGCCTCTTAAATTTTAATGAACGTTCTAGGGGCTACACTCCATTTGATTCTTTCCTTTCCTTTCCTTTCCTTTCCTTTCCTTTCCTTTCCTTTCCTTTCCTTTCCTTTCCTTTCCTTTTTTCCTTTTTCCTTTTTCCTTTCCTTTCCTTTCCTTTCCTTTCCTTTCCTTTCCTTTCCTTTCCTTTCCTTTCCTTTCCTTTCCTTTCCTTTCCTTTCCTTTTTCCTTTCCTTTCCTTTCCTTTCCTTTCCTTTCCTTTCCTTTCCTTTCCTTTCCCTTTCCTTTCCTTTCCTTTCCTTTCCTTTCCTTTCCTTTCCTTTCCTTTCCTTTCCTTTCCTTTCTCTTTCCTTTTCCTTTCCTTTCCTTTCCTTTCCTTTCCTTTCCTTTCCTTTCTTTCCTTTCCTTTCCTTTCCTTTCCTTTCCTTTCCTTTCTTTCCTTTCTTCCTTTCCTTTCTTTCTTCTGGTCACATATAACTTCTCTCCTTACTTGGTCTGTCTTCCATGTCCATCACTACCACTCTTCCTCACCTAGCATTTCACTTTGGAATGTCTGGCCTTGTTATTCTCATGTTATAAATGTTTGTTATTGGCTAAGTCAAACCCCTCATCTATCTGTGCCTTAATATACCATAATTTGACTGTAAGAAAAGAAAATAGAGTCATTCTGCTGACAACATTTCAAAGAACACTAACCTTCAGTGAAATTCTGGATTGCTTGATAATTCCATTTTGTATCCTTTTCCAGAACCAATTTTCTTCATTTATTCTTTACTCAAATCTGTAAAGAATAACCACAGCACATTTTATTCAGTGTTCATGTGTTCCCTGTCTTGACTTCTTATTGATGACTTCACTTCTTATTTCATCGATTAAGTCTGGGAGAAATGAGAAAAAATTGGGACCTGCTTTCCAATTAGAACATGAGAGTAGTATGACTTCCAGAAAATTCTCTAAAAAATCTTACCCATGGAGAGCCTCCACTCTCCTCTAGCTCTTATCCTATATTAGCAGGTATGTTTCAAAGATCCTGTCTAGCCTCCTGTTTGTTGAAAGTCTGCTTTAAAGAGTTAACTACATTTGCTTTCAAAATTTTTACATTCATTCCAATGATAATTATGCTTTTATCTCTCTACTAATTTTTTTGAGGGAATTGGCCAAGTCATTAGCGATTTTTGTAATTATATACTATTATCAATGCTTAAATTCCAGTTTTCTTATTTATCAGCCGTGCTTGGTAAAATCTTCCTGATATTTTTGAAGCAAATTGTTAAAGAGATGTCAGGGTATCATTTTCCTTTGCTTTTTATATTTACTTGGTTGTTCTCTCCCAGTGCACTGTACCAGTTCCTTGTGTTTTCCTCGACCTTAAAATACTGGCATCTTTCAGAGCTAAGTTCCTGACCCTATATTTTTCTGTTTTCTCCCTTTGATATCATTCATTTTTAATTTCCAACTTCAGCCTTGACTTCTCTTATATGCAGCTGCATACTCCGTATCTCCATCCTGGTGCTGAACAGTGAATTAAAACTTAGCATACTCTCTCACTCACACACTCCTGATCTGTTTCTCAAAGTCTACTTTAACATAAAGATGTCCATGTGCCATTTGATGACAGTTCCATTTCTTGAGCTGCCCAAACCAAATGTGAGGTCACTACTGGAAGCCAATAGAGCAAGCCCTGTTAGCACTATTGCCAAAATGAACCCTAATTATGACCTCTTTTATTGTTATGTTCTTCTTCCAGTTATCTGTGTGGCATGGCGAAGGCTCCTGCTCCTCTCAACACACCTTCCAGTCTCTCAACAGTAGCCAAAATGATCCTCTGTCATCATACCTAAATCAATCCCTCTTCTCTTCAGTCGCTTCCAAGGTGTCTACCATACTCAAAAATAAACTCATTACAATGGCCTCATTATCTATATCTGATTTTTTTTTTTTTTTTGAGACAGGGTTTCTCTTTGTGTAGCCCTGGCTGTCCTGGAACTCACTCTGTAGACCAGGCTGGCCTTGAACTCAGATATCGCCTGCCTCTGCCTCCAAGTGCTGGAACTAAAGGCGTGCGCCACCACGCCGGCTATTTGATTTTTCTTCCACATAATTTATTCTTCTTTTGGTTATTCTTTCTAACTTAACTACAGAAGTGGCTACCTCAGGGCATGAGCACACACTACTTTTTCTCCAGAAATATTTTTCTCCCCAATTCTTTGGAATTTTTGATATCTTTGTTTGCTCTTTATTACATTTATCCAAATGTTCTCCATCACATATAACACAGAGATATCTGCATCTCTTCTATTTCTGATTTGCCTTCATTAACAGAATTCAACTCTGACAAGAAGAATCGAGGAAATTTTGTTCATTGTTGTATCTCTGTGTTTTTTTAGTGTCAGATACTTTACTTGAACTAAGTATGGCTTTAGACTGTTTGATTGAATTGATATATGAGTTTTCTAATACTTTGGAATAAGCCCATTTCAATGTCCTGTTGAATGACAGTATGTTCAAAGATTCCTTCCTTGATGGGCTCCTGACTATAGTTATTTAGTGGATGTTCACTAGTGTACTGTCTTTTGTTTTTGTAAGACTCAGCATAAATGAAGCATGGGAATCAGCTTTAATTCAAACTCCCACTTGAATTCATATTATTGTGTCATAAAAAAAAAAAACTTCTTGTCATTAACATCATCATGAATTTTTACTAGAATCTCACAAATTGCTTTGTACCCCAATGGGTCCTTAATAAATACTTGAGTATTGACTGACTACAGTAATTGAGTCCACTTGATATTAATTATTTTTATCTTGATCATTTATCCTCCAGTTTGACAGCAAGGCAAGGCTGTTGCAATTTGTTTTGGGTTGTTGTATACAAGGGTAGTGGCCCCTAGAGATCCCAAATATATGTTAATTGATGATAACGTGGATAGTACTCTTGCTGGCATCTGTTATAAATTTTCAAAGAAATCTCGGTCATATATTATCGTAGAATTTAATAAATCTAGAAACATTTCCAATACATATGTTTATAGTTTTGTATTTTGAACCGTTCCAAGAAGGAATTCTCCTCACTGGTGTTCCAGCCTCCTGCCTGTCTCCCCTCCAAAGTGTCTTATATATATGCAGAATTACAGTCCTTCATCACAGCCTCAAACAAACCATTTTCCTTTTGGAATACTGAGGTTGTTTTCCTACTGAATTCCAAATAAAGCCCAAGATCCAGTATCTACTCTATAGCCTCTTTTCAATATTTTCATAAAGTGTTTTGTCAAATATTTGGGTAGCATAGTTTTCTAGTGAAGACAAAATAACTAGATTTAGGTGCATTTAAAATTGCCTAATTAACATGTAATTGGCTTTATGAATTCAGGATTTTACTTAGATTTTAAACTTGTAAGTGTGACTACATGAAATATGGATTGTTATGACTATGAGACTCTATTTTTAAAAGAACCAGCTATATTTCACAAACTTACAGGTTTCCTTTGCAGCATAGCTTGGAACATCCTAACTACACCTTTACTCTCTTCTCTGTCAACCAACAGAAAGTCCTTATTACCTCACTTGGTAGCTCCAGTCCCTGACACTTTCTATAACTTTTTAGTATTTCTAGCAATTACATATTATTTGTTTAAAATGCCTTAGTGACAATATCTACTTAACTCATTACTCATCTTTTAATATTTGGGCTATGTAATCATGGAACTCATTCTTATTCTCTCAATAAACAAGACAATATCTCATACCTTAAATTTACCATGTGATATTAATGTGATCATTTTAGACATCATCGATTTCCTCCTCGACCTCCGGCAAAATGAGAACAGAGAATGTGATTTATTTATTGTCACATACTTAATGCCAAATGTGCTACATACAAAAAAGTAAGCATTTTATATTATTTGTTGATTTACACCGAAGATAGAGGATGACATGCATTTGGAAAAGTAGACTACATAAGTTATTTGCAAATTGCGTTTTTTACTAAGCTAATATGAAAACATGCATCTGTGAAAACAAGAAAATTAGAATAAATAAAATCATTGCTTAGAAGGATTACTTTTATCCTGTGTATGATAGGCATCTCAATAATCTATTATATTTCATTCTTTTTCTATTTTAATTTTTTGAGAATTCCTTACACGAGTACTACATTTCCATCATTTACACCTCTCACTCTTCTACCATTCTCTGTGTTCCAACAGACTTCTTAAATTCATGACATCTTCTTTAATCATTCTTACACACACACACAACACACACACACACACACACACACACACACACACACACACACACACAGTCTAATGAATTTATTTGTTGTTGCTCATTATGTGTGCTTCTATCCAGAAGACTGCTTGGGATAGACTAATAGGTCTGGAGAAGACCTATTCTCTATTTCTCAGCATCCATTGACTACTTATAGCTCTTTCTCTAGAGTAAGACCTTATGAAATTTTTTCCTTGATGTTGACATGTCAATAAGGTATTTCTATTCTGTAGGTATTGTTCAAATGACAGTAGTTTTGCAATGCATGAGGTGCAGTGTTCCTGTCATATACAGACAGAGGTCTTGGCTGATAGCAGATATGTGGGCCCTCTGGCTCTTACACTTTTTCTGCCCTCTCTTTGACAATGTCGCCTCAACCCTGAGTGTAGGGGTTATGCTGGAAATGTGTAAATGTATCGGTTGGAGTTACACACCCCACATTGATTGTCCTCTTCACTTTTCCACTTGTGAATTACTATAATGGTCTCCATCTATTACAAAAAGTAGATCCTTTCATGAGTGGTGAGAGTTATATATATACATGCATACATTCTAAATGTTGTAGAATACAATTAGAAATTACACTGGTTCAAGAAAGTAGGTCTATGGCCTCACCAGCCCCATGTAGATGGCTAGGTTTATTGTCCCAGGCATGAGTCCTCTCTCTCAATTGAGTCAATTTTAAGTCAAATTAAATAACTAGGTTGCCTTAAAAACATAAGTCCCACTATTGCACCCTGTTGTAATATTGCCATGCTGGGCATTGTTATGGTTCCTAGGATTTACTGCTACTCAGGGTTAGCGATTGTGTTTCTCTCTTAGTAGTTCGAATAGTATCTATTACTACTACCTTCTCAGGGAGAAGGCTTTTGGGTCATTTCTAGCTCAATTCTTCCAAATCCTGTGTTAATAGTGTGTCTTTCTTCAGACATGGGGTTTTTCCTTCCTTTTGAAGCACACATTACAGATAATACCAAGAAAGCCTCAATGACTGAAAATGTTTTGGAATGTTTTAACCCTGCTAGTAAGGGAAGGAGCCTGTGCATTTTCATCATCTGTGGTTGTAAGGTATAAGATAACTTGGCAGATGACAGTAGAAAAAGAGGCAAGTTTATACCACAGGAAACTTCTCCTTTTGGTTTTCAGAGCTGCGATGATGTAGAAGAAATGAATGAGAGTGAATCCAAAGCTCACTTAATTTCCACCCATCACTGGGTGGTGGGTATGATTGTCAATGTGCTTAAACTGAGAGATTCCATTCTGGAAATTATGCTTTGCTAATGTTTCTGAATAATCCTGTTATGATGGGGGGACATTCAAAGGTAGGTTAAGTAGTATCTCATTAAGGAACTCATATTATAATTGAGTAGGTAAGATTTCACTTCACATAACTATAAAGTAACCTGACAGTAGATACCTGAATTTTGAATAGCCCAAAAAATGGTTTAAAAATGCATGAGAATTCCTTCCATATGGGCTCTTCTGGGAGGTCTGTGTGGAAAAAAGAACACATGAACCAGACTATGAGTCAAATTCATTATAGAAATTTGAAGACTGAAGGGGGAATTCAGAGTCTCTGAAGGGATAGGGGTGCAGAGATAACAAATGAAGAAATCCCAGGAAGAGCATTAATTTAGTTCAGGTGAAGTATATGATTTAGGTTGGGTCATAGTAGTAGATTAGATTGGAAGATGTTTTTTGTCGACAGTGATTACAGTTTCAAGTCTCAAATTAAGTTTGCTCTTTAAAAGATTAGAATAGAAATAAAATGAAACAGAAAAGAAAAGCAGGTACCATTGATGGCACAAGAGAATGTCTCAACCGTGGAACCCGAGTCTCTTTTAGGGCATGTGTGCCTTGTCTGACCTCTGAAACAGGTTGCAGGATAAATAAACAATAAAACTGACTTTTTCTTTTCAGTAAAGATATAGGGCTCAATGTAGGTAGGGGTAAGTGAAGTAGTAATTGGAAGGATTTTTCTTAATATTAGATACATTGACTTTTAAAAATTAATATAAATCTTATGTTTAGAATATAAGAATGATGATTAATCTTTCAAAAGCTTATCAATAGATGAAGCTCTAGTGAATACATTTGATGTTGTGAAAAATGTGAATTGTGGAAATAAATGAATAATGTGAAATTGGCATGTTAGAAAAGAAAGGCAAAATATACCCCAAATCACACTGCACCTAACATACTAAATCCTCTAAGATGTAGGTTAAATTGTTTGAAAAACTTTAAAAAGTATGTACATTTTTATTAGTCATACTTAAAATCTCAACATAGAATTGTTGGAATTAAACTATTTTTATTTAAAGAGGTATGATTGTTTGTGTTAGAACCGTGTGTAACATGGCTTCTGAATGGCTATCCTGAGTGCACAGAAGTCCACTGATGTGTGTAGACTTCGAATGTTGCAAACCTGACTATGTGATGATTTTATTTGTAAGCTACTTGTAATAAGGTGATTGTTGTTTAAAACACAAAAGTGAAATAAAGAACATCTCAGCTTATTAACTATGAGACTATATTTATCTCAATATTTTTATCATGGTGGAGCTCCTATGGCTTTCAACCTTAAAGATTACTACTTCATGATGAAATCATGAACGTACATTATCTGTGCAGCTGTGTTAAGTGACAGTGTACTTTACAATCTCTTTCTATTTTCCTTACACATAGATAGTACACATAAAAATGATAATTTCCTCATTATGTGGATTTAGTGATGTCCCCGAAGCACAGCCACTGATCAGAGCTGAAAACCTTAGTGAGAACCTCAAAAGACTTTTTGTTCATGTTATATGAATTATATCACTGGTTTTTAATCTTATTAAAATGAAAATGAATTCACAGGGCATTCTTATTACTTTCTTCAAAGTTAACCATGATAAATTTATTGTATGTTCCTACAATTACTTATTTAAAAACAATTTTTCAGAAACAAACTAAGTTATTACAAAGAGTTGTCTTATTTTCAGTTTTGCAGAACTTTTCTGCGGGTGCCGGATTTTCCTGTCAATTCCTTGTCATATTGTATTTCGGTTAGTGTCTGGGAAATCCTGCTGGCACTCACTGAATACTGGCTGTGAAGAGTGGCATATTAGTATTCTGAAAAAAGTAATCTTGTTCTCATAGAACTTCTGAAAGAGTATCCATGACCAGAGGACTTCCAAGACCGAATGTGAGGAGTGCTAAAATTAAAAAATTATAGAAATACTAATATGAAGGAAAAGAAAATGTAATGTGAGAATTTTTATAAAGAACAGAAAGAAAAGAAATTTGTGCAAACAGCAATTAATTCATCAAGAATGTGTAATTATAGGTTTTCACAGACAGAACACCAGAAACCTGAACTATATCAAGCAAATTTGACAGAATTACAAAGAATTGCTTAGAAATTCATAGCCACAAGAGGAGATGAGGCTCTTGCTTAGTAAGTGGTTAAATAATTAATATGTACATTGTTTAAAATACAATTAGTAAGACTGTGCTTTGGGATACACAAAGAAAAATTCAGGGTAAGTAACAAGGCACAAAGTTTGTGGAAATGGGAAAATAACTGAAAAAACATTTTGCTTATAGATTTCAAGCTGATATGAAATCAACAATGTTACTATAGTTTACCAACTTTAATAAAAACATATAACTATTAATTTTATAATAAAATAATCTCAATAATTTTATTATATAGACAACCTCAAAATTATGAAAGCTAAACTTATGGTATTCAGACTTTATATGTATATCAGTAAATAGTATTTACAATTTGGAATTTTAAAAGTGTTCTGTCTGAGTGCACAGTATGTTTCACAGATATGAGATGGCAGACTATAGCAGATTGATGGTATTTCCAGTTGAACACACAATCATGAAAGTAAATACTAATAATCTGCATCCCTTAATGTTGTGAGCAATTTGTATTATAAAATAGATTTTATATCAGGTGACTTCAGTGGTTGGGGGCACCCTCCAGAAGGCACCAGAGACCTGGGAGGTGAGAGACTCTCAGGACTCAAAGGGAAGGACAGTAGGGAGAGGGAACTTATAGAGCTGACCTCCAGTAGGAAGACAGGGCATCAAGTGACAGGAAGGGGTTGCCATCCCACAGTCAAAAACTCTGACTCATAATTGTTCCTATCTGAAAGAACTGCAAGGATGGAAATGGAGAGGAGTCTGAGGAAAAGAAGGTCCAGTGACAGGCCCAAACTGGGATCCAGCTCCAGGGAAGGTCCCAAGGCATAACACTATTACTGAGGCTAAAAAGCACTCTCAAAAAGGGACCTATCATGACTGCCCTACAAAAGACCCAACAAGTGACTGAAAGAGTCAGATGCAAGTATTTGCACCCAACCAATGAACAGAAGCTGCTGACCCCTGTGATTGAATTAGAGAAAGGCTAGAAGAAGCTGAGGAGGAGGGTGACCCTGTAGGAGGACCAGCAGTCTCAATTAACCTGCACCCTCCGGATCTCTCAGACATGGGACCACCAACTAGGCAGCATACACCAGCTGACATGAGGCCCCCAACACATACACAGCAGAGGACTGCTGGGTCTGGTTTCAGTCAGAGAAGATGCACCTAGCCCTCAAGAAACTGGAGGTTCCAGGGAATTTAAAGGTCTGGTTGAGTGGGGGTTGTGGGGTGGAGACATCCTCATGCAGACATTGGTTGGGGAGGAGGTATGGGGAAAAGATAAAAGAAAAAATAAAAAAATAAAGAGAAAAATCCAAGCCAAACCAACCAAACAACCCAACAAACAAATAAAAATTAAAAGAGCTCTTAGAGACAAAAAAAGAGTTCTGAATCAGTTTAAGGCAGATTGAGGTTAAATTACGATATTGATATTCTGTAGTTGAGGTATATACAAAATACCATTGACTCATGATATTTGTAACTTATGATGGACTTATCATAACACACCACCTTGTAAGGTGAGGAGTGCCTTCGTATAATTTATGGATCATGTTTTCTCATCACAATGCTTTAAAGTCAAATCCAAACTGCTATCAAAACAGACAAATTTATCCATGTATTTAGAATTTTCTAAGTAGATTTCTTGGCAATTACTTAAAAAAAAAAACATTATTTGCATAATTTTGTCAAACGATTGCCTTAAATCGCGATATAAAGTGATTTGATCAGTCAGCTCTAGAAACCGGATGAGGCTGAAGATGAGGTAACTAATAGAAAGAAGTAGAAAGGAGAAATACTAGATAAAAATAAGCAGGTAGGGACTTGTTGAGTGCTTGCTGAACTCAGAGTTCAGTTGCCAGCATCTATATTTGGTAGCTCCAAACCACTTTTACTCCAGAGGTCAAACACTCTCTTCTGGTCTCCAGGAGTACTCATATATACATTTACAAACACACAACACACACACACACACACACACACCACACACACAAAACAAAACACACACACACAGCACACAATATCACACCCTGAATAAATAAAAAAATAAATCACTTTTTAAAATGCAGGGTATAGTTAAATGATAGATTGCTTGCACAGCGTTTATGAGTTCCTGGATGAATGAATTTGGCAGCAAGTACTAAAAACAGATGTGAACAGAAACAAGTTTTTTTTCTCCTTAAATAATAAGATAAAACTCTGGCAAGAACACAAAAATAACATAAAAAAGAAGAGACACAGTTTTTATTAGGAATGAACAGGCTACATGGGAAAGGTTGAATCAAAACTTGTTATAAGGTGAGTAGTTTATACAATTTTATACATAAGAAATTATTTTAAAAACCCAAATTATTGAAAGATATAAAATAATGAATTGAGTAACTCTGATCAAAACAAAATCCCGATGAACTGAACAATAAAAAGAGAATCAGTAGATGGATTTTCTCCATGAATATGCTGCCAAGCTTAAATATTGTTATGAGCTAAGTTGCAGCAAAATTAAAGTTATTATATTATTCTCTCATATGAATATTATTTTAAGATTAGCAAGGAAAATACAGCTATAGAAGTCAATTTAATCTTAGTACCTAAGTAGGACAAACTAAACTATCACCTAATTTCATTTAACCAATTCCTAAATAAAATGTTAAATTTGACCATTTGTTGGCATACTCACACAGTTTCATACAAACATGTGTCCCTCACTTATTATGATTACTATTGTATAAATTATGTCCTATGAATACATAAATAAGTTGTTCTAAAGGGACTATCAATATAATTTACCATATTAAAAAAGCTTAGGGAGAAAAATCATGGTCATATCAATAGGATAGAGGTAAGACTTAAAAAAATACTATAATAACCTTTTATAAAAGGTATTAACAGGAAAGAATTTTTAACAGAACATTTTTCATATAATAAAAGGTAGAAATGGTTAGAATATAAAAAAAAAAAAAGGTAATGCCTGTGGTGAATGAAACCTTAGAAGCATTTCTATTGAACTCAAAAACAATGAAAGAGTATAGATTTCTTGGTAGTATGTCCAGTATAAGGGGAAAGAGTAAGTAATTTGAAAACATAGGAATAAAGGGACTAATATAATTTTGATAAGATTATCTGCAAAGAAATTCCAATATTACAAATGAGCAATGATATAGAAATTACAAGAACACTCAGAAAAATGACCAGATTAAATAAGAGATAAAAATATAGAGTGTCAGCTTTTCTATTTGTAAGTTAGCACTCACTCAATGCTCCTTGCTTTTCATTTGCTTCCTGGATTTCTCAGATTTATGAATAACTCGAAAACACGAGATAAATATGACAGCTGCTGTACCCTCAAAATGTTTCTCAGAAGTCAGACTTGTTTATTTTTTATTTATTTATTCATTTTATTGGATGTTTTATGTAGTTACATTTCAAATGTTTCCCCTCTGGAACCCCCTCACACATCCTCCTCCACAGCTTCTATAAGGATGCTCCCCCTCCTGCCCACCCACTCCCACCTCACCGCCCTTGCATTCCCCTACACTGGGACATTGAGTCTTCACAGGACCAAAAACTTATCCTCCTATTTATGCCCAACAATGCCATTCTCTGCTCCATATGCGACTGGAGCTATGGGTCCCTCCATGTGTACACGGCTTGTTTATTTTTAAACATTAACTGCACATTTACTTATCTTTATGTTGTCTTGAAGAATATCAGCTCCTGTACTCAATCCATCTCTATGAGGCAATTCTTTTTGTTTGTTTGTTTGTTTGCTTGTTTTTGTTTTCGAGAGAGGGTTTCTCTGTGTAGCCCTGGCTGTCCTGGAACTCACTCTGTAGACCAGGCTGGCCTCGAACTCAGAAATCCGCCTGCCTCTGCCTCCCAAATGCTGGGATTAAAGGCGTGCGCCACCACCGCCTGGCTCTATGAGGTAATTCTTACATGGGCAATATGTTAGCCTAAGAAGCAGAACATTCTTATGTCTTTGTGGGACACCAATTAATGTCTAGATGTATCAAAACCCAGTAAGTTTCATAGTGACTTATTGTATAATATGTACCTGAATAGAACTAAAGCCTCTAAGTAAAGGTGATAGCTAAACCAGGAATTTCTGTCTAGTGTCTTGCGGACAGGAGCGTTTATGTATGAATGACAGTTTTATTGTGAGAACAGGAATCTGTCCCTATGTTTAAATGATAGTTATGTGCTGTTCACCTGTAGTGAATGCAAGCGGCCATGGCACAATGTAAACCCAACCAAAGCTGATTTTGAAAATATCATCATTACTGATATTAAATATTCATATTTTGTACAAATACATTTCAGTGCCAGCTTTCACTGCCTATATCAATATTCTGTAGTTTGCAAGGTGTTTAGTTGAACAATGTCATTGAAAGTCCTTAATGGTGCCACAGCAGAGTTAAAAAACTTACTTTCTCAATTAATGTGAAAAAGACTATTGTCTTTGAAATATTGTTACGGTAGCTGATTTTAAGCTACTGTGATGTGGCCTCTAGACAATGTGTGGGCAATATGCTAAAAAAATGTTCAAAAACAAGACTCTTGTCCCCTGGTTATTGAAACACTAAATGAAACAACATTGTGGAAAGTTTTCCTGGCTTTCCTTAAGGTAGTTAATCCTGAACTTTCCGAAAGTACTGTCTTACTAAGCTTTAAAAAATGAAAAGAAGAGAAGAGAAACAGAATGTCTGTCATTGAGATGCAAAGAGAAGTCAAGAATATCCCAAATATAAGAAAGACTCAATGTATGTTGAGATAACATCTGCGGATGCTCTAAATTTGACCTCCATGAGTAATAGACCTCAACTGTATGAGTGGCAGAATTTTGAGTTACCTAAGTGACATTGGGAGCAGATTTTGGTTTTCAGAGATTGTCAATAAGAGGCCAGCAAGTCGATAAATTGATCATATCCCTGTAGGACCCTGAGCAGGAAGGCTAATGGAATCAACCTATGTTTTAATGGAATCATAAGGTACTTCTTTTTTTTCTTAAAAATGGTTGCATTTTTAAAGCAGTTAAGTCACAGTAAAACTAGAGGAAGATGTAGGGGGTTCCCATTCATACCCTTCCTCAATCCATAGGAACTTCCTATTAGCAGCCTTATCCTACATATAGTCAGTGTTCTACCGCTGAGAAAAGAATCCGTAACCACAGGAACTCTTATAAAGGAAAGCACTTAATGGGGCTAGCTTACAGTTTCAGAGGTTTAGTTCATTATCATCATGATGGCATGCAGGTAGACACTGTGCTGCAGGCAACAGGAAGAATAAGATGCTGAGCCTGGCTTGGGTTTTGGAAACTTCAAAGGCCATTCCCCAGTGACACACTTTCTCCAACAAAGTCATATCCTATTCTAACAAGGCCACACCTCCAAATCCTTCTCAAGTAGTGCCATCCCTGATGACTAAGCCTTCAAATATATGAGCCTATGGGGCTATTTTCATTCAAACTACCACAGCCTCAATCCAAGTAGTATATTTGTTACCAATGATGGAGCTGCACTGACACATCAGCATCCAAAGGCCACAGTTTCCATTAGAGTTCACTTTGGTTATTATATATATATTTTTGTTTTAAACAAATTCACAGTGATGTGTATTTACCATTATTTAATATAGTGTCATAATGACCTAAATATTCTCTGTATATCACTCATTTATTTCTCTTTCTCATCTTCTCAACTCCATCAACACTAAACTTATATATATATATATAATTTCATGGTTTTGCTTTTTTCTGAGTGCCTAGTGTTAGAACCATAAGGCACAGAGACCTTTCAGATTGGCTTTGTTCATTTCATAATATTCATTGAAAGGCCCTATCCCATTCTTCCATGGACAGTCCGTTTCTTCTTAGTAGTGACTAAGACTCTAATATGCTAGCTTATTTACCTAGCTACTAAAAGATTTGTTGGTTGGTTAGAAATTCAGGGCATTATTAATTAATCTGTAAGAATTTATGGACAATAGCCTCCATGAACATTAGTTTTCACCCTCTAGGATAAATATCAATGATGCTAACTGCTGGTTTATATGGAAAACTATTTTTAGTATTATAACAAATAACCTCTTCTATTGCACATCTCTGTGAGTACTGAGAGCATATATTCTGTGGCTCCAGATCCTAGCCTGCGTTTAGTGATGCCAATGATCTGTACATTTGCAATTCTGAAGTCAACTGTATTGAAGTAAATTGTATTTTCCTGATGGTATTCAGTAGAGCATTTTTTAATATGCTTCACTTCATCTTTTATAGCAGTATGTCTCTTAATGCCTTTGAAACTTTCAAAATTGAGTTTTCTTATTAATTGATAACTGGTCCTTTATTAAATATTAAATATATCCTTTAAAAATAATTTTTTCAGTCCTTTGATTATATTTTGACTATTATCATTGCTAAAAAACAATTTTTAATTTTAATAAGCTGCAGTTTATTAATTAGTTCTTTCATGGATTGTGCCTTTAAGTTGATATTTAAAACACAAATTTAAATACCCATGGTAATTTGGTTTTACCCTCACATTTTCTTGTGGGTGTATTTTAAATTTATTTTGTTTTATGTTTCAGTCTGAGATACTTTTATGTGACCTTATAAGAGATAGAAAGTCTGTGTCTACATTTTATTTTTTTTTTATATTTTTGCATGTGGTTGTTCAGTTGTTCCTGCACTGATTATTGAAATGTATTTACTCCTCAGTCAATATAAGTTGACTATATTGATGCAAATTTATTTCTAAACATGATACCCTGATACCTTAAAATGCTCATAGATTCTTTAATCAATTCCACTGTCTTAATTATGTAATTCTGTTTTAGAATTAAACTAAGATGAGATTGGTATTATCACTACATCACATTCTTTTTCTTTTACATGGGTGTTGTCTAATTTGTGTCTTTTTTTCTTTGTATAAACTTTGAAATCATCTTTTAAACATCTCAAACACAGCTCACCGGAATTTTGATTGTGATTATTTTGAATCTGCATATTATTTTACATCATGACAATACTGATTATATATATAAAATATTTATCTATTCTCCATTAATGTAATTAATATTACATAATATATGTAATATTCTCAATAGTGTTGATTTATCTTACTGATTCAATATACAGGAAAGTGCTAAAAAAAAAAAAAAAAAAAAACCATGGCTGCTATTTTAAGAGATATTATTTAACTTATGTGAATGTGTAACCTATGGAGTTAATATATATTGTTAGATAATATGAATATGGATCAATTTTGAATAAAAATTGGGAACTCAGATATAAAAGAAAATTTGGAGTTTTTCTTCTTTCTCTTGGTCTCAGTTTTGTGCTTATGTTTTGTTTTTATTTTTGTGTATGTCAAACGTCTGTTAGTTTTCTCTTTTATTTTTCAGCTATGACGCTTAGGATTTAATAACTGAGCTATCTCTCCAGCCTATGTTAGTTTTCTCTAAGGCTAACTTTGGTGTGCCTGTACAATTAAAAATTATTAATATATTTGATTTGTTACCTTTCCAACACATAAGTTTGATCATGGTGTCTACAAATACCCCTACTGAATATATTATCCAATTGGCAGAGTATCTAATTCCAAAGCTTCATTCTGCTTTAAATTAAATAAATTTTGAAAATTGGAAATTGGTTAACACCATTGTTAGAAAAATAAACTGTAACGAGAGAAGAAAGTCAGTGATTTTACTGAATCTATGCTATGGCATTACTCCAGGAATTTTGGTTGAAATAAAGCTCAAATATCCATGGTTCATTGTATCTAAAGGACAATAGTTGCTTTAAGTTATAAAATTGTATTAACTATTTGTGAACTGTTTGATTAAGAGCTTACATCAATTCTTTTGATAAAAGTACAAATAAAGGAGAGGGCATTTGTCCATCTTGTTTGATGACAATCAGTAAGTAGCTGAATCAAGTTGGCTGAAGCAAATGCTTGTGTCACTAGTAATTATGGTTACCAACTCTTTCAACTGTGATGGACTACCCCAGGGAGCAATTGGCATAGTTGTTTGTTAGCCTGTGGGGTAACCTGTACTTTCAGAAGTTTCTCTGTTTTCTGTACTGCCAAAGGAAATACGATCTGGCATGCTTGGAAACCCTGTCTACTGACTCTGACCTTGTTCAATGTGAGCTTGCTGGACTCACTTTGAAGAGAGGGGCCCCAACTGAGCAAATCCTCTTCCTTAAAAAAGGAAAGCTAATTAGGCACTAAGAAAAGTCTCATTCTTTTGAGACTGAAAGCATTCCATTTTGTTTTGTTCACAATCAAACAGTCTGAACGAGCTAATAGTTCGAAAACAGAATGTCCCATTCATAAGTAATTAGGGCTTTGTATTTATTTGAGTTATTAGAGGAAATAACTTTACAATTTATTTTCCTAGCATATATTTAAATTTTTGGACAACTATCTTGACATCAATTATTTTCTTATTAAGTAAGAGTTTTTTTCCTATAATTTGAACTAAAATGTGATTTAATAGCTGATCTAATTAACCATTGATTAAAGTGGTTGCATATTAAAGACTTTAGAAAATTAATAAAATTCCCTACTTAGTGTCATAGGCGTAGGAGAGCTTTGCAGAAACTAGGTTATAAAAGCAGATATATAACAAGTAATTTTTAATTGTAAGAATGATTTCTGTTTCCTTCTGTTTCTCTTCAAAAGAACCTCACAGATTTTATAGACGGTTTCTTATTAAAACGATTCTATAAGAAAAATCAAAGAATTAAATAATTTTACCCAATTAAAAAACTTATGTACTAAAATGTTTCTATCATATAAAATAAAATATATTTTTTATAGTTTCTTGTCACACTTCAGGAGTAAAGCTTTTATTGTAAATTTTTTAGTTTTTTTTGTTTTCTACGAAGATGACCTAACAGAATGTGGTCAAAGATTCCCATATGACCAGTCAAATCTGCCCCTCTCTCCACAATTCTGTTTATATCTAGTTTAAACTTGGGTCAAATTCTCCCTCGCTGATGAACCAGGTATGTTTGCACAGAATCATTGTCTGAAAGGGATAAGAATGTAGTTTCTATTGCTTCAAATCTACTTCCTTGATCAGAAGGGACTCTAGGTCTTTTTTATTTTTCATTATTTTAACTTTTAACCTTTTATTGTTAAAATAGCCATATCCTTACAAATGGTATGACTGTACGACAGTGCATTCATTGACTTTGTCTTTTGCCGTCTTCTGGCATCCAGAATCCTGGCCTGAAAATTTTTGCCAGTACTGGTGGGAGTCACTGAGGGTTCTTCCTTCCCAAAATACGGGGCAGAGGCATGCCCTTTGATTTGAGTTGTAGTAGGTGAAGGCAAGAGTTCTTCAATAGTTTCTTTATCGAGTTTATCTTTTTCATAAAAATAGTGGCTTTTTATTTAATTTCCTCTCTCTATTTTTCATTCTTTAGTATTTCCCCCATAGTAGGTGGAGTCTTGTCAATGTCTCCTGCTTCATAGTCTACCTCCTTTCTGTTGCCCGTTTCTAAAATCCTTTTCTTTCAAATAGTCTGCCCTCTCCAGTTCTTGTACTTGACGACGTAGTAGTATTTGTTCCCAAGATGGTCCGTGTCCACGTGCTCCCTCACCTCCCTGGACAAGGAGCTCCAAACAGGAGCACAGCACACTCTGCTACCAGCTCATGGCCTGGTGCAACTCAAGGTCCCGGGACTCTTGCCCAACAAGGGACTAATTTGCACTGAGGACTAATTTCTTCTGACCTCATACATGTGCCAGAAGTGCATTGCTCAGACACACAGACCCAAGAGCACCCATTCTTGATTTTTTTTTTTCGAGACAGGGTATTCTCCTGTTAGTCCCGTCTGTCCGTGGAAACTTCTCGGGTTAGACCAGGCTGACTCGAACTCGAGTAATTCCGCCTGACTTAAGAGGCACCCATTCTTAGATTGTTTTATTAAATATATACATGTTTTATTGCATTCCATATTTTCTCTTTCTTCAACATGAAGTGATCTATTTCTGTGATTCATGTGATCATATTGATGGACTGAGTTTGCTTGGAGAGGTGACTTAAGTTCAGGGACACATTAGTTCTCGTGGAAAATCAAGCTTTCACTGTTGGCATGTCACAGTAGTTATATCTATGCTAGCAATTTCTGTATACTTAAGACATTAGCTTGTGCCTTGTCAGTCGGCAGATTGGGAGGCAGCAGATTCTACATGGCACAAATTGGAGACTCTGGAGTTAGTTCTTATAAGCTGATTAGACAAGAGGCTCGTTCAGTTCTCAACAGACTTCTTGATAGCTTGTATCTTAGGTTTTGAGGCTTGTGTCTGAATCAATTTGAGTCACATAGTGACACAGAGTATTTCCGTTCATGAAATTTGTGGCCCTGTAAAGTTACTAATTGGTACTCGAATACTTATTCCTTTGTAACACATTTGGCTTTCATCTGTGATTTTACCAGAATGCATGATAACAGAAGAGCTTATACAAAAATATTTTGGGTTGAACGATTGCTACAAGACTGTATTTCTATAGAAAACATTTTCACAGTAACATCATGTCTTCCTATTTGGAGCATCACATTCATAATGGTGAGGATCCATGTGGTTGGAACCAAAGAGTTAACTTGGGAAATTGGTAGGAAGCATTTACTTTACATTATGAATATAGGGAAAGGTGAGATTTGTGAGAGGCCTCAGTACAGAAGAGTAACTAGATTCATTCAACTCATAGCTTTTTGTTTTGCTTTCTTTGTATTGCTTCAAATTAACTAAGAGTAAGTAGTGTTAAATATCACTTTCCACTATTAAATGCTAAGATAGATAGGATAAAACAAAGGTGACCTCCCAGAATCGTGTGAAAGGTTTGCTTCTTGATGTAAGTTAAAATTGATGGCGATTTATAAGAATGCGAGAAATTGCAAAATATTTCCCCTTCGATATTCTAACTTAAAAATAAAAGAATTGCTCCAAGGGTAATGAAACATTTCTAGAAGGTTCTGTAAGAGTCACTCATTAAATGTGCTGTTTAACATGCTTAAAGGATAGATGTGATTGACTTCAAAGGCACACTCACTTCTTTAGATGTTACAATGTTGTAATAATTTGTTAATTTTATTTTGACTTTTTAAAATATTGCCAGCTTTATTGCCGTCTGTGATGGCTAATCATGATCACCTCTAGTCATGCACTAGGGAAATTGTGGCTTCCTGTTCCCAAGACCCATATTTTCCTGTCCTAGGAGGTTGGATTCCAAATAAGGAGGGTACACCTTTTAGGATATACAACAAATTTTTCAATCAACTGAAGGTCAGATTTCCTAAGGCCACTTAGGGCCACTTTGATGCCCACACATCAAATGGCTAAAAAAGAAATAATAGTATTATAGTGAGTGAGCTTCTAGACTACCAGTAGGGAAAATAGATTGTTTTTCTACAATGACAGGATGGAAGGCTATAACAGTAGAGCAGGAGAACCTCTAGGCTCTTTCTTGGTATCACTATGTCCTGCTATTAAGGTTAATGGGAAACCCTCAACCCAGCCCAGGCAGAATGACAAAAGGTCTAGAACTTTAACGATCAAAGTATGTCCACCACTCTAGGTAAAGATCAATAGCTGCTGCAGAGCAAGCACAGGACAAAACAACATGTAATGAGAAGTCGAGGAAGTTATAAATACCAGCGAATGCCATGTGACCAGTTGCAGAAGTGAGGCTGGTAACTGAAACTCCAGTTTATGTTTCATTTGTGAAAAGCATGTTCGTGTACATATACGTTTATATAATTGTTTTCATCCTTCTATTTCTTTGTCACCGAACTTGACATCAATGGAAAAAATATGAGGGTTTAATCATTGTGAAGCTATCATATCATATTTAAGATGTGAGATACTAAGTCTAAGCACTCCTCAGAAGACATTGCCACCTATTCTAAGACATGTAGCATGTCAGCAGTTGTATGTAGGATAGTTATAGTAGGTGGGATTTTGACCTGGATTTTTTTTTATTTGAAAATCAAGCATGACATAAGCAGAGGTGGTTGCATGTTAAATTGAGGGCTTGCGATTGCCAATCATGCTTGTCAATCATGCTTTCACTTAATCTGGAATCAATAAATCAGAAGTTGCAGGGCACTCCTGTGGATATTATCTTGATCAGATTTTGAAGTATGAATTCCCATTGTAAATGTGGACAGAACCTGCCCAGATAGAAGGACAGAGGAGGAAGAATATTTATTTTTTGCCTATGTGCCCTCACTCTTGCTGACAAGTTCATGTATTTTGTTACGGCAGGATTCCTTCACTGTTGTTAGAATTGATTTCTTTAGGAATCCAATGTAGACCAGCAGCTCGCCAGTATTTTTCCAAGCCTTTACTTCCAATTGGGATTTCTGAGATATCACATCCATAGATCAAGCAGGGAGTAATGTAGGATTACCAGATTACCACTGTTTTACTATCTGTAGCATGTGTGTTGTGTAGTAGAATAAGTATTATATATAATATATATATAATATATTTGTCATCATTTTAGAGGTAAGAAGAGGGGAAGATGTGTACTAGCAGCTATTCTAGGGTTATAGTGTTAGTTTCTTGGCCATTACCCTGCAACATCCTTAAATTCAGACCTAGAATTGCCTACAAATAAAATGGATGTCTTCAATTCAAGGGTGACAGTCAAAACCCTCAGATCCCAAAACAACAGGGGCAAAATTCTCTCAAAATTGGGCTATCAAGCAGTTAGACTGAATGCTAGCTATCAGCAACCCTTACAGCCAAGCTGAGACTTAGTGGCTGAGGGCCCAAATGAGTGACTCTCATTTTGTTCCATTATTTTATCCTCTTCAAAGCAAACAAAAAAAGAGAAAGAAGAGAAGAAAGTTAAGGTCAGATTCTCCCTTCAGATAGCTATTGATACAAAGAAAGATGGGAAAAGTTTACTGCTGATTTTAGTAAGAACAGCCTTTGTCATCCATAACAGAGGTTAAAATTTGGCAGAAAGCATCCTGACTCTCCACTTATGGACTATCAGCAGCTGTCTGTTACCAATCTTGATGAATATTTGATGGAGTAATATTCATAAACAAGGCAGGCTTCCAACATGCAAAATGCTTCTTGTTTCACAAATTCCAAACATAAATTAAATAAGAAAACTTAAAAGAGATTAAAGTTCTGGATAGCAAAGCAGTTTATATTAGAAGCAGAGAATATTACAAAATTCTGGGCCAGTTCTTAATAATAAGAAAACACATTCACACACATATACACTCATACACACATACTCTCAACATAAAGGCCTGGCTTTTTTTTTTTTTTTTTTTTTTTTTACTAAGTTCTGTGCATAACACAAATTCTCATAGGTGATTAAGATACTGACAGCTGTGTGTGTAGTGATAAATCATATATGTATACACTGATAAATCTTAAAACCTTATGAATTAGAATATTGCCTCTGAAAATACGCATGTTCTGGCATAACTACAGCTTCATTTATATCTAAAACATCAACATTCATAGTACTCATTTTCATTTGTTTCTATGCCCAAAATGAGGTTTGCTGAAGCACTTCTCAATTATTCTGTAGCAGTCAGCTTGCGTCACTGTAGCACATCAGGGAGACAGTCAACAGTTGCTGAGGGTTTTTTTTTTTTTTTTTTTTTTTTTTCTTTATTTTCATTTCAAATGTTATCCGCTATCCTGGTCCCGCCCCCAAGCCCCCTATCTATCCCCTCCCCCTGCTTCTATGAGGTAGCTCCTGCACCCAATCACCCACTCCTGCCTCCCTGCCCTGACATTCCCCTACACTGGGGCATCAAGTCTTCACAGGACCAATGGCCTCTCTTCCCATTGATGTCCAGCAAGGCCATCCTCTGCTACGTATGTGGCTGGGGCGATGGGTCTCTCCGTGTGTCGTCTTTGGTTGGTGGTTTAGTTTTAGTCCATGGTTGGTTGGCTCCTTTGCTCTTCAACTTGAAACTCAGCGTGTGTGGTCCAGCAAAGTCATTCATTTCCTGGTGGAGAGATTGAGAGAGGAACACTCGGAGCTGAGTCCTACTATTCTCTTCAAGTACATGTCTCCTAGCTCAAGACTGATCTTTCTTCTGCTGCAATGCCGGTCCTCAAGCTAGTTTGCTTGTTCTGGAATGTCAGCGATGTTCTGCTTCCGTTGTATAAACTGTATTGAATATCTCACAAAAGTCTCCCTGACCTGACCACAACTATCTCAACGCCGTATCCACGTTTCTCCACATGTCGCCCTCCTTGGTTCTGTTTCAGCTCTGTAATTCATTTTTCTCGCAAGGCTCTTTCTTTTGGCTACTCCTTTGCTTTCTGTCTTCCTCTGTTGGCCTGACAGAGACAGAGTAATCCCTTCACTCACCTTTTTGTCTTTGCTCATAATAATATTTTTTCGTGACGTCTAAATTCCTCCCTTATTTGGGAAGCAGCCAGCAATGACTCTCATGCCTTTATTCTCCTTTACTTTTTGCATAGCGGAAAAAAAATCCCCTGACCAAAGCAACTTAAAGAAGGGTCTGTTGTGATCCACACTTCAGTGAGTACAGTTACAGTTCGTCTGGGTATGGAAGTGAGGCGGCGGTAGGTGCTTAAAGCACCTGGTCATCGTGCATCCGTACTCAGGAAGCAGAGGAGAGTGATTGCTTGTGCTTACCTCACTTCCACCTTTTTATGGAGTCAGGGAGCTCATCCCAGAGAATGATGCTTCCCCAAGTGGGCATGTCTTCTTATTTCAATTAACATGAGGTCATCCTCCATAGACCTGTCTAGAGGTCCGTGTCCCAGGTGACTGTACATTCCTCAAGTTAACATTTAGAATTAGCCATCTCATTCAATTTACTTTCTCTCCTTCTATACTTTCTTTCTGTAAAATTATGTGGTTGTTTAAGTTTATTATATCTATTTATCATTTATTTCCCTACCCTAGAAATAGTCCCTGGCATTAAGAGAATCTTTGTTTTGTTTCAAGGGTTCCCAAATGCCAGATCAGCACTTAGAACATAGTGATCAATAAATATTTGTAGAATGACGAAAACGAATCCATTTTGAAATCTGTAATCCCTCTTTCCTAGTAAAAATGAATAAATGCGGATTTCTATATATGCACATCTTTATTTTTACCTTTGTATCATTCTGTAAAATTATACAGAACACTTTAACATGTGACTGTTTTATACCCACTAGACACCCTGGAGCTCCTGAGGACCGGACCACCAACCAAAGAGTATACACGGAGGGACCCATGGCTCCAGCCATGTGTGTAGCAGAGGATGGCCTTATTGGATTTCAGATATCAGTGGGAGGAGCAGTACTAGGTCCTGTGGGGGTATGATGTCCCAGTGTAGGGGAATGCCAGGGCAGGATGGTGGGAATAGGTGGGTGGGTGGGAGTAAGTGGGTGGGGAGCACCCTCATAGAGGCTGAGGGAGGGAGAAAGGGATAGGAGTTTCAGGATCGGAGACCTGGAGAGGGAATAACATTTGAAATGTAAATAAAGAAAATATTTACAATAAAAAAAAATGTGGGAACTACCAGCTATGTATGTGACTTGAAGTGGCTCGATCATGCATTCATTCATTTTCATGTGTAAAACGACTCGTGCTTAGCAATGATACATGTTCTTTGGTTTTATCTTTTGAGATGCTGTTTGCTAGATAATTCCAAAACATAGCAACTGGAAACAGTACATTTGTGATCTCATTGCCTTGTTAGGTCAGGAATAAAGAGCTGCTTAGCTGGTAGCTCTGGCTGATCTCCATCTGTTTGGAGTCAGGGTGTCAACAATAGCTGATGTTTCTTTCCGAAGTCTTGATTGGTACTGGTGGATCCAGTTACATGATGATCACTTAAATGGCTGTTGGCCAGAGGCTTTAGTTTGCCCTTTTGGATCTTGGTTTTGTCTTTAAAGGCACAACAGTTAAAGTGAAGCAGAGAGAGAGAAAAGAGAAAGAGAGAGAGACAGAGAGGGGAGGAAGGAGGGGAAGGAGGAAAACAGAGAGACAGAGAGAAAGACACAGAGAGAGACACAGAAAGAGAGAGACTGAGCATGTGTGGGTATCCTGAGTGAAGACACATTGTATCAAGTTCCGTTTCATTTTGTTATGAGTATGTTATTGTATTTTCTACACCCTCTCAGGAGGGGACTCAGCTTCTGATCTAGAAGGGAGGGATAGTGTGGACATAATTTAAAACTCCCCCTCTGGGAATCATGTTTTCTTTGTTTCAAAGTTTCACTGGAAAGGCATTCCTGTTCTGGTCTGTCTTCGTTCTCTTCCACATGATCCTTCCATAATTGCCAAGGAATAAGAGTGACTAACTTGACTTGTGAATGTAGAAGAAGAAATTGGTGGAGCATTACATTATGTTTCTTTCTGCTCACATGCTTGTTTGTAGATTTTTACATGTTCCTGAGAAGGGATAAGCATCTCAGGCATGCTGTGTTCATCTCAGCTATTTGTCTGTGACCGAGTATATACTAGAGAGACGCCATTTTAAAAATGTACCTGGCCTGAGGCCAAAGTCTTTACCTCTAGCATCTCTTTTACTAAGTAAAGAGACAATATTTTGACCTCTGTCTTTCGACTTCTTTATTTTAAGTTGACTTTGGTGGGCAGGGAAAGTGATGTTATTCATTGACCTTGTTGATTGTCAATATCACTCTTAAATGAAGAATATGAAATATAAAACAAACAAACAAACAACAACAAAACCCCCACACAGTGAATATAATACAAAAGAGACATATGTAAAAGGGCTAAAGTAAGTGTGAAGGACAGTAGAAGTAATGTATCCAGGGGAAGGCTTTTCTAGATGAATTGAAATTTAGCAGTAAACTGGTGACTAATGTAAAGTCAATCTAGGACAAAGGCATGCAATATAAATAATAGCACACAACACACAGACACACAACACACACACACACACACACACACACACACTACTACATATACAAGGAAAGCATAAAAAACATGATGGCATTTTCTATAAGGAAAATTTTGGTTTGATAGGATTTGGTGTAGCATAGAAAGAACCAAGATGGTGTGTACGAAGAACTATGATTAATTAAAAGATAATAAACAAAATTAATAATTATATTAGCAGGCAGAAAACTCAGGCAGCAGAATATTATAGTACAGGAGGCAGGTACAATGATCTGAGCATTTATTGGTAACAAACTTCTATGCATAGGGAGAGGAGGTAATGTCAGAGGCGTGGCACCTCAGGCATTTGGGATCATTTGATTGCTTAAGTAATTTTAAATCAGTAAAAGAGAAAGCTAGATGAGATCAAGGTTATGTAGTAAGATGTTGGACTTCCACAGCCCATCAAAAGCCTGGGGTTTACAACCACCTGAATTGATTACTAGAAGGAAGAAATGTGTAGGTAAGTGTCAGGTAGACAGGATATTCTCTGGTAGATGTGCTGAACAATTTAAATCTAGGGTAAAACTCCCTTTTGTAGTTGGAAAGCATTTTTCTAGAAGTAAAACTGATAATTCTCTTTTCTTTCTAAACCTCCCATCCAAAGATGGTGAACAACAGTGGGCTAGGTGATAGAGCTCCCCAATTCTACACTGGCATGGAGACAGTAACCCCTTCATATTGAAGTTGGCAAGAAAAGAAAGAAAAGATGTTGGACTTCCACAACCCATCAAAAGTACAGAGCATCATGGTGTAATTTAAATGTAAAGACCAGAGAGAGAGAGAGAGAGGGGGGGGGCACTTTTACTATAACAGCTTAAAGAACACAACTCAAAGAAGAGAAAGCTGGCCTTGGTGAAGTGAGGGTGAATTTGGCAACGGAGGGTAAAGGAAATGAAATGGAGAAAGGAGAACATAGAGGAAATTCAAATTCACACTGCAGCCTGCCCATGTTTTATTGAGTAAAGCTGTCACATTGCCAAGTCAGAAAACCATTTATGTGTCTTATAGAATCCAAGGACTTCTTGCCAAAGGAATAGTGAGCTGATTTTAATGTTCTCTCTGGGACTATCAGCCACTTGGCCATATTGGCTTTATGATCACTTTATAACTAATAGTATTTCAAAAGAGTTTACATTTGTTGGCTAGGAATAATACTATCATTTTTAGAACAGTGTGTGACATTCATCTACTGGTCTGGTTGGCTTACACTTTGGTTAATCACGTTTACCTTTTTAGGAATTTATTTAATTTATTTTATATGTAATTCCTTCTAAGTATTAAGTTAAGTAAGCTTGAATCTTTTTTTTTTCCATGTAAAAGAGTTGCTCATATACCAAAAGGTTCAACCTCAGAGTTAAAAGTCTAATAACCTTTTAGTGCTTTTAATTATGTTAACACCAAGCATTCGCTATGTTAATCACTACACTTTTAAGGACAAAACCATATAAACTTAATTGATCCCAATTGTTTCATTTAAAATAGGCAGGTAAAACAAACACATAGTCTCTTGGGCTCATAATTATATTTATATGGGATTTGATCCAGTCAACTATAATTATTCCTGATTATCCACTATTGAATATTACAAAGTTATCCCATATTGCAGTATTAGTGTGTATGTGTATCTTAATGTGTATGCAGATATATATGCATATGCAAGTACTTGTACATATGTGTAAGGTCAGAGGTCAACCTTGAATTTCTTTTCTCCAGTACCACACATATTTCCTTAAGACAAGGTCTCTCACTGGTCCAGGACTTTCCAAGTAGACTATGATGGCAGATCAAGCCCCAAAGATTTGGCTGCCTCCACCTCTCTAGAACTGGATAACAATCACACACTGCCACCACTGCATTTTTTTGTGGGGATTAAAAGATTGGACTCAGAACCTCATCCTTGAAGGCAACACTTACCAACAAAGCCATCTCCCCAGCTTGCCGTATCTCAGAATTTTAAAAGAATGACAGCCGCAATGGGTGAAATATCATTTGTTTAGTCATTACAAAACTCTCTCAACAGAAGATGCTAAGATAGTTTTGTCTAGTTCTTTCAACAGTTGTTGCTTTCACCATAGCTGTCTTCCAAGCTCTTACTAGAACAGGTCACTAAGCTTTGCTTACAGATTCCAAAGGTTTTTGGTTCAAAGGTTCAGAGTCGTCAAGATTTCTCCCAAAACAACAGAGTCTGGCTCTTGACAGCAACACCCACTTCCTGGTACCAACTTCTGAATTAGTTACTTGTCTGTTGCTTGGATAAAACATAACAAAAGCAATTTATGGAAGAGAGAGTTTATTTGGGCTTATGGATCCAAAGGGATGAGTCATTTGTGGCATACTGGAGCACAGCACCCAATGGTAGGCATAGCTGCCAGGAAGAAGGACGCTGAGAGCTTACATATTCTACTTCCTCTAGAAAGCTTGCACTTCTTCAAACTCTTGATCTTAGCCTCCACAGTCCATATGCAGTCAACAAAACCAGATCGCCATCACAATAAGGAAATCAATTGTTGTACTGAAACGTTTAAGGAGCATCTTATAATAATCCATAAACAACAATTTCCTTCTGCTGAATGAGTTTATGAATCATGGTTACGGTATACTTGGAAACCTGTAAAGATCTCTGCTATACTATCAAGTATGACAAACCCCACAGGAAATTGTGTTTACGTTCTTTAAATCCACTGCTTCATAAACCTATTGCCTCCCTGAGAATTCGCATGGCACCTGAACTATCTTCTATGACCTAATTTGAGAAAAAATAAAAAAACATTATGGTTGCTAATAATATAGTTATCATATTTCATATGAAACTTGAGCAAGTCAAACAGTCGGATCAGAAAGGAGCCACTGGTTTCTGCCAGTACCTTTAACAGTCCGTACGTCTCCCAGATACTAAAACCTGAAAATGCAAAATTGTTTACTGGCATAAGGCCATTATGATTCTTCACTATAAATCAATACTTTATAATCTACTTTAAATTTTTCTAATTCCTGATGTGTTCAAGTGATCTCCTACCCCACTCTCCATCCTTTTCTGCATCACTCATTCCTGCAGACAGGCCTGGGGAATACTGAATTTTGCTTTTTAGGGATTTCTGATGGTGTAAAGGATAGCTGTGTACACAGAGTATCACCTTTAACCCCTAGACATAAACAAAGGTATATGCTAATAACATTTTTCAACTTTTTTCTCCCTGAGGAATGAGCTGAGATCATTCTGAGTCTTCTTCATTGCTACACTGTGTCACTTGGAGATAAGTTTTAGTGTAACCACTGGTACTTTACCATGACTCAATTATGTAGAAAGATCAGTTGATAGTTTCTTCCTGTGAGATAGTAAAGAACATCTTTCTGGCTAAGCCAGAATCACCTGGAAGGATCTGAAGGCACAGGTCCCAGGCATTACATATAATTCATCGTAAGCATTTGTAATCCTCAATCTCTGAAATTTTAGTTTCTTGTTATATCTGATTCAGAAAATAATTTGTGTTGGAACAATTATAGTCATTTCAAATATTCCTTTCATTTTTTTGAGATTTATAATATAATTAAACCATTTCCTCCTTCCCTCTCAACCCCTTTATTACTGTAGTGTTTAGTGTTGATGTTTCGCTCATGTTGTACATGTACATGATGTACTCTGATTACAACCCTCTCACATCACTCTCTCATCTCTTTTGAGAGTCAATCCCTTTTGACTGGTATCAGTCTCTTTCTAAGATTCCTGATTCTTCTTCTTGTTTCATGGTGAGCATTGACTTGATCAAGATCTATGCAATGAGTCTTTGTGAGGCCAGCAGTGCCTAGGCAGCTGGAGGCAAGAGTTCCTTCTCCCTTTAAATCTACCAGAGGCTAATAGTTCTAAATGAGGGGCTTGGACCCCTGAACCCCTTTTCCATCCATACTTGATTGTTATTGGAACCATTCTTACGCATACTCAGTACAAGTTTCTGCAGCTGATGAAAATTCATGATTGCGAAGGTTGTTTTTTTTTGTCCAGACTTTGCCATTTCACAGCTTTTCTTCTTCTGTAACTTCTACTTGTGCTCCAAGTTCAACAAGTAAAATCAAAAAATACTGAAGCTAGAATCCACACATGCGAGAATCAGGCAGTGATGTGTTGTTTTTCTGTGTATGGTAACCTCACTCCCTTCCATTTAAGTGAACATTTTATAATTTCAATTTTTTTTAAAAACTATTCAGCAATTCCATCATATTCAAAATGTACCACATTTTCATTATGTACTCCTCAGTTGATGGATATCTAGGGTAATGCCATTTTATAGGTATTTCTAATACAATGTCAATGTATATAGATGAACAGGTTTTTCTGTAATAAGGTAAACAGATATTTATATGCCAAGAGTGGAATATTTGGGTCATATACAAGTATATTTTTGAATACATTTGCATTTATGTTCATAAAAGATATATTGGCCGCTGTCCCTCTTGTCTTTTGCTTTGTCATTATATGATTTTGGTTCTACAGTAACACTTGCTTCATAGGAGATGGAGTGTTATTTCCATTTCTAGTTTGTGGGACAATTTGAATAACACTTTTGTAGTTTTGCTTTAAAGGTCTGGAAGAATTCAACTGTGGATCCATCAGAATTATTTTATTTTTTTTTTTTAGTTACTACTTTGATCTCCTTTTTTTGTAATTGATCTATTTACATTATTAATCTGTGCTATTTCTCAGTATTTTTAATGTAGTCACTTAGAACTATAAATTTCCCTCTTAGGATGGCTTTCATTGAATTTCAGAGGTTTTGATGTGTTATATTTTCATTTTCATTTAATTCCAAGGGTTTTAAAACTTCCTTATTGGTTTGTTCAATGGTCCATTTAAATACAATGTGGTTTAATAGCCATGAATTTGTGCATTTTCTGGAATTTCTTTGGGTTTCAAGTGTTATTTCATTGTGGTCAAATAGATGCATGAAATCCTTTCAATTTTCTTAAATTTGTTGAAATTTTCTTTGGGTCATAATGTGTGACTGTTGAGAATTGGTCTGTTGCTAGGTATTGTAATGCTAAATTCTATACCTGGAGGGCTAGACCTATGAGTGTTTACAAGCATTTGTATGCAAACCTTGTTCCTTGATTTGAAACTACTGGTTAAATAAAATTGGCTACAGCCAATTACTGGAGGGATTAGAGGTAGGTTTGTTGGTGTGAGCTGGTTGAGAGCAGGAGAAAGAAGGAAAAGAGAGAGAAAGCCACTATAAGGGAGATGGATGATGAGAACACGGCAGGAGGAATAGCAAGCATACCACTCTAGAGGTAGCCAGGCCAGCAGTTAGAAGAGTAGATTAGGGACAACCACCTCTGCCCCCACACCCCAGTAATTTTCAAAGTCAGATAAAATAGCCATTGTCTGAGTCTCATTTATTTGTAAGCTAGTCAGAGATAAGCTTAAATTGGCTCTATTACATCTGATCTATTTTACAGAAACTTCTATGTGCTGCTAAGAATAATTATATTAGAGTGAAATATTCTTGAGATGTTGATTAAATCCATTGGTGTGTGATGTCAATTATCACTGTTTCTCTCTTTTGCCTTTATAACTTATCTATTAGTGAAAATGGGGTGTTGAATTCACTTAGTATCATTATGTTAGGGTTAATGAGGTTAATCTGTGGCTTCCTGCATATTATAATTTGCTCCTCAAAATTAAGTGGACCAAAGTTGGGTGTACACATATTTAGAATTTCAATGTCTTCTTTGTAGATGTTTCCTTGATCAAAACAAAGTGACCTTCATCCTTTTGATTAGTTAAATTTCAAGTATATTTTGTCAGGTATTAGAATAACAATGCCTAATTGTTTACTGGTTCTACTGACTTGTAATATTTTTCCATCATTTTACACTAAAGTAATGTCTGTGCTTGAAGGTGAGATGTGTTTGTTGTAGACAACAAAACAATGGATCCAATGGGCTAGGTTTGTCTCAGGAGAGGGAAACTGAGGCCACTAATACCCAATTATTATTGAAACATGTTTCAATTGCTGTTATTTGGTTGAGTTTGTAGCTATTAGTCTTGGTCTAATTTTGTATAACAACTATCTAAGCATCATTTGTTTTATTCCTTGCATTTCTGGAGTATACTATCATTCCTTTTGGTCTGAGATATTTTCCTAGTATTCTTGTAATGCATCTTGGTAACTATAAATCTCTTTGGCCTGTTTTTGTCATGGGAAAATTTCTTTTCTCTTTCAATCATGATGTAGTTTTGCCAGGTCAAGTAGTCTGGGTTGGCATCTGTGTTCTTTCAAAACTTGAATATCCAAACCCAACTGACTTTTGAAGGTTTTATTGAGAAATAAGCTGTTTTCTGATGGGGATGACTCTGTATGTACCTTGGACTTAATGTCTTACAGCTTCCAGAACCCATTCTTTGTTCTCTATATTTAAGATTCTTTTTTAAAAAAATATTTTATTTTATGGGCATGAACGTTTTATTTGCATGTATGTTTATATACTACATGTGTGCCTGAGGCCTTCAGGGCATCCCCTAGAATTGGAATTACATACATTTGTAAGCTGTTATATGGATGCTGGGAATTGAACCTGGCTCTTTTGGAACAGATCTTAACCATTAAGGTATCTGTCTAGCGCAAGGTTTCAACTTTAACATAAATCAAGGAACTTCTTATGTAGTCCTATTTGGAGTTCTCTGTGCATGGATGGGCACTGCTTTCTCAAAACTTGGGAAACTTTATGAGTTATTGAAGATATGTTCTATACCTTTGACCTAAGCTTTTCTTCAGTGTTCATAATTGGTAGATTTGAACTTTCATGGTGTGTCAAATTACCTGCACAAACCATTCATGAATTTAGAGAAAAATGTACCATTTTAATTTATTGAGTGATCTATTCTTCAGACTTGCTGATGTCAAATTACCTGCATAAACCATTCATGAATTTAGAGAAAAACGTACCATTTTAATTTATTGAGTGATCCATTCTTCAGCCTTGCTGAAACACATTTGATAGTCTGAATCTATGTGATCCATTCTGTTGGTGAGCTCTCCACTGAGTTTTATTAGGCTTATTGAATATTTCATTTCCAGTTTCATTTAAGTTTGGGTTTTATTCAATATTTCTCCTTATTGAATTGTGTTTTCATATCCTGAATTGTCATTATTTCATTCATCTGTTTATTTGTGTTTTTTAATATATTTCCATCTCTAGTATATTCTAGTCTTGTTTAAGTTCATTTGGGTACTTATTGGTGTCCTCTTTTAATTTCTTCAATTCTTGAACATGTTTGTAATTATTCTTTTGAATTTTATGTCTTGAAGTTCATCTAAACCATTCTCCACAAGGACAATTAACACGGAACTGGGATAATTGCTGGAGAAATGTTGTTTTGGTTTTTCATAATTCATATTGCTCTGCTGTCTTGCTGTAGGACGGACCCTGTACATTTGAAGTTAGGTTGGTTTTTATGTATTTTAATATGAGTTGTTAGTCTACCAGGTTGAAGAACTTGAGTGCGGTGGTAGTTGGATTGACCTGTGGAACCCTTGAGGTCTGTAGTCAAGAATAAGTCTTTTAGTTGTTAGCATGGGCAGGTAGAGAGTGTCCAAAGATAGGGAACTGGGTTATGTACATTGGGAAGGCCATGAGGGGTGAGGATAGCAAAAGGATTCTCTTGGTGGGGTTGGCTGCATGGACAGTATCATAAGAGACTTCAGGTAAAAGATAGACGAGCTGAATTTAAAGATGGGTCTGGTCTCTGATCAGGGGCTGACACTGTCAGGTGGGTGCTGTCATGGATACATAGGGGCTGATCTTCAAAGGGTCCAGGGCAAAGTAGATAGATTTGCATAGACTAAGAAAGAAAAATACGAACACCTCTTCAGCAGTGCAGTCCATCTGAGTCTAAGGAAAGGTAGGTAGGGTTTTAGGCAACAAAGGTTGGCACAAGGACAGGGCTATACCCAGTGTCAGTGTGGCTTAGGGTGCTGGAAAATTCAGTGTGGGTGTTGGGCAGCTTATAGGGGAAGAGTGAAATAGTCCTACCTGATAATGTGAAGTTATGGATAAGGTAGGCAGGGAGATGGGCTTAGAATCATTTATAATTGATATATCAAGGAATCAATTATATCAAGGAAGATTCTGAGAATACAAGAATGAAGTCAAAAAACTTAAAATAGATTAAAAATCAATCAAAATTTGACTTTGCTGATATTTTGTGATCTAGTGCTATGAATCTAGTCACACCCCCCCCCAACTTTAGAACTACATTAATCAATGATATCCTTTATCATTTTAAGATACAGCATATTCTTCACAATTAACACTGGGAATCTTTAACTGTATGTAATTCTTATTCTGTCACCGAGTATGTTTTATATCATGTTAGAGTCTTCCCTTAGATTATATTGACTTTTAAATAAAGGAAGAAACTGTTTCATGTTGTTTTCAATTTATTATATTCTATGCATTTTTATGTTTAGAGGCAAACTGATTGTTTTTGTCTGGGCTAAAGTTTTTGTTAAAATATTTTATTTTGATTAAGTTTTATGTGTATGGGTGTTTTGCCTACACATATGTCTGTGTACTTTTTGTGTTGCTTGATGTAGTAGAAGCCAGAAGAGGTCATCAGATTCCCTGAAACTGGAGTTACATTTGGTTTCGAGTTGCTATGTGGGTACTAAGAATCAAACCTTAATCTTCTATAAGAGCAGACAGTGTTCTTAATCACTGAGTCATCTTTCCTGCCCATATCTGCTACAAGAAGATGGTTTAATGATAAAGGTTACACATGTTCACTCATTGACTTTGAGATTAAACTTGGATTAATCATGTCTATGAGATAAACAGTGTGCTAATTTTTTTATGCAAATGTTATTTTAGGCTTATTCAACTCAGCCTTTTTAAATCTTAAGAACATGAAGCCATAGAAGTACTTTCTTTTACAGATGCTTAACATATATGCTGAGTTTCTGATATCATTGGTTCATTTATAAATAAGCGTATCTGTCTCAAGAGATGAAACAAAACAAAACAAAATAATAAATTCTGGGCAAGTGAGTAGATATTTCATAGCTCCTCTAGCTGCCTTCTTTTCCCTTCCTTCCCTTGCATTTTGGTGTCAGGCATCCTGTATATGAACAATATTAGCAACATCAAATAAGACATCTTCATGAATATTTAGAATAAATTAAAGAAAATAGACATGAACCCCAAAATGCAGTAGTTTGTTGTCCCGGCCCTGGTCTGCGGGTCAGGGTCTAGCAAGAGAGAAAGTAGGGATGGAAGGGCAAGAGATGCAAAGAATGAAGACAAGACAGAGAGTCAGTTCAAGTCCCATTTACTGAAAGGAAATCCTGGGTATAGATAAGCACAGAGGAATGCAGCTGAAGACACTTTACCACGTGAGTCTTGCAGCTGGGGGCATTAAACAACAAAACAAGATACGTGAGGAAAAAAAGGTGTTTATCAAGTGTGCTCAGCTGTTGCAGGCTGTTGAAAACAAGTCTCTTGTCAGGGTATATGGCCTGAGATGGCTGTAAAGATGATAGCTGCTTTCTGCTAGGAGTCGGCTCCCAACAGTTGGTGACTATAAGTATTATACCTTCTTAGAAGGTAATGTGAATGTAGTGTGTGAAGAACTAGAAACTGACTCTATCAAAAGCAAGATGTCCAGGGAAGAATGGACACTGAGCTCAGATGCACAGCAATACTTAGAACAATATATAGGGGAGCTGAAAAGGAAGAGCATGGTGTGTGTAGCTCTGAGACAGAGCGGCTACAGCACGCTTAGGGAGTGCAAATAGAGTGCAATGTGATCTGGACATGGCGGCATAAGACTGTAATTTCAGGTCTTGAAAAGGGTGCAGAAAGATTATAAATTTGAGTCCATTTTTGTGATATTGGATCTTGTCTCAAAAAAAAAAGAAATCAAAAGATACAAGACAAAACCAACCAACCAAAAGCAGGCCATTGTGCCTGCCCTGTAGACAATAAAAGTAAGAGAAACAAAGATGGAAGAGGAACAGTGGAAACTAGGTCATACCAAATTGTGCTGTCTATGTTAAAAATTGTCTTTAACCAATGAATAAAAAGAAATCATCAAAAGTAGAAACTTGAAGAGATTTCAACAACCTGGCGCTATTAAAATTTGCAGTGTGGAGAGAACAATTTAAAGGGATATAGAGAGATCCATAATAATATCCCAAAACAGGTTCATGGTGGAGATAATGCCAGTTTAGAAGTATGGAGTGAACAGAAAGAATATGACCCGCATGGAAGGTGTCCCTGAAGAGGAATGCACAAATTCTGTGATTGACCTACGCTTGAAACTTTAGAATGTAGAATAATCTTTAATGTTAAGGAATTTAAAAATAATTTTAATTCAATGTGTCAGTGACTCAGGTACTATTTGGTATAAGTAACTTATTTAATAGAAATAGATGTATAAATACATATTGATGCAATAAACGTATCTTTCATTTTAGCGAAATGTTAGCAAGCTTACTAAGGCTTAGAAGTCTGTCATTATGTTGTATAAATAGCAAATAGACTAATTGGCTGCAATGTTCATGCATTTTACCTTTCGCTGTCTGTATATCACTGGGAATAGTTTCAATGAAAGAATTCTAAATTCCTCACTGAGGTAGTGACTCCTCTGGAAGTTAGAGTATTCTAACTCTATTTAAACACTAGAAATCATTTCCAAAAAAGTAACTGAGCCTTTTTACAGGAAATTTTATTCCTAGAAACTCACCATTTTACAGCATGTAAGAAATAAGGACATAAATATTGTATTCTTTAAGGAGTCTTAACTTTAATTAAACGTCTTCCCTCATTTTTAAAGAAATCTTGTTAAGATGTCAACTCCCCTTCAGATGATTGTAGTTTGAGGGAGAAGAAGGTCACATTTCTAACAGGAGCTGGAAATAGTTGTTCATCTATAGAAAGTAGGATCTCAAAGACAACAAATCAGACAAAGAGCACGAACAATGCCTTAGAGGCAAAAGTTTTCCAAGGCACTTTTGTAATTACATTATTACTTTTATATCTCCATGAGATTAGTTGAAGAGAAACTGCTCTTCTAAAATCACAGTAAAGTTAAAATGAACTCTGGAAGCATTTAAGATATACCAAGTAATTCATGCATACCCTGGGTGAATAGAATTTCTGATTACCTTTGATATATAGACATCTGTCTGTCATATAATTGTTCTTCCTTTTCTAGGATATTATGCAAAACTTACTTATAAATCCTTCTAGTTTTGTTGTTTCTCAACAAAATATTCTTATATACAGGGTGATAAAGTACTCACAAGGCTTTATCTTACAGGAAAAGTTAACTATTCATTGTTTTAAAAATAATTTAAAATTTTATGTTTGTATATGACTGTGTGTGTTTATGCTAAATGCAGGTGCCTGGAGAGGCCCGAAGAAGTAGTTGGATCCCACTGGGTCAAAATTGACGCAGGAACTGGGAATTGGGATCAGATCATCTAGAAAAGCAGTAAATGCTCTTACCTGCTGAGCTATCTCTTTCCAGCCCTGATGGGCCCAATCTTATGTAGGTTTCCCATTAAATTTCTTTCTGCTTTTAGTTAGGAGATACAGATTTGCTGCCCCACTGTACATGTTAGATCTAACTGTGAAAGACAGAGGACACTACTATGAAGGACACACTCCTAGGTGTTATTAAGCAGAATAAAGTCTAATACCAAAACATCATAGTATCTTGCCTTAGTCTTGACAGATGGAATACACAATTTAATCATAGGACTTAAAGGGATCTTACTTTCATATTACACACTGTAAAGCCACAGATCACAAATAGCTTATGTTTTCGTAAAAGGAAAAAATTTAATCAAAAGCAAAGTGATTAAGTATGTCTGAAGATTCTATTTGAAGAATTTCTGTAAATTAAAAAATATCATGGAAGAACAAGTTGAGGAGGAGAGATAAGCCACCAAGGGTTAGGTGAGTCATAAAAATGTGACCCCAAAGGCTGGCCAATTGGAGTTAAGGGCAGCCCAAATGAAAAATAGTAAATAGTAAGTATAATTCAGGATAGTCCATAGGAAAGTAGGTTCTAATAGCATAGAGGGTAGATATCTACCTATCTCTTATGCTGTTTAAGGCTTAGTTGTAAATAAAAAAATATTATCATCAATGCTTTCTTTCTATTTGAAAAATGATGAAATAAATATTAGAAGTGCATTTTGAAGAAAAATAATAACAGAGGAAAGTACTTGGATCAACACTGCCGGGTTTTTTCAGCCTCAGTGATTTGTCCTTCTTTTCTGCATAGGATATTAACTGTAAACACTGAACAGACACCTCCCAACCTATTCATTACATGCCATGCCTTAACACTGTTTCTGAAGTTTATCAGAATAATTGGGAAGATTATTGCCTTCAAGTTAAGAATCTAACAATCTCAAAATTAGCACTAGAATATTATGATATGGCAGGAAATTAGGTCTCTACTAAAAAGGCACTTTTGGGTCCCATCAGTTATTTATTTTATTTTATTGGATATTTTCTTTATTTACATTTCAAATGTTATTCTCTTTTCCAGTTTCTCCCCGAAACTCCCTTTCCTATCCCCCATCCCCTGCCTCTATGAGGGTGTTCCATCACCCACCCACCCACTCCTGCCTCCCCGTGTTCGAATTCCCCTACACTGGGGAATCAAGCTTTCACAGGACCAAGGAACTCTCCTCCCATTGATGCCTGACAAGGCCATCCTCTGCTACATATGCGGCTGGAGCCATGGGTCCCTCCATGTATATTCTTGGTTGGTCAATTATTTTATGATTAGAAAATTCTACACTGCATGCTTTTGGGTGATTTATAAGTTTATTGCCATTATGAATTCTGCAACAAAAAATCTAATTGCTGTAGACTCTTTAAAATTAGGTAACTTTTCTCACTGCTGAATCATAAACACTGTTCATCTCTGAGTGCATTGTTTGGGTTTGAAGTAATCCTGTACCATTGGGAAAAGCTCTTTCGCCATTAAAACTAGCTTCTAGTGCATTTCAGAGTAACCTGAAAAGCTACCACATCAAAAACCTGCTCCAGAAATAAAAAAAAAAAAATGTTCAAAATTTCCAAGGGATCTCTACAAATTGTATTCTGACTTTCAAGGCACTACCAATGTCTGTTAAACAAAGGAATGTCCCCGGGCTGTGATACCATTTATCAAGGATGACTAAGGCCCACAAAAAGCAGGTTTCAGTGCCAAGTGAGGCATAAATACTGGAGGTTCCACTGAGCAACTGAAACCAGCCTAAAAAGTATGCCATATTCTATCCAAAGTTCTTTATGCTAATATGGGTACATATTGTTTCTGTTATGCTAGCTCAATATTCCTTTAGCTTTCCCTCCAGGCTCGACATACTCTATTTTGTTTGAAGTGAGATTGTAGTAAATCCTCCTGCAGGCTCACTTACATATTCCCTAATCACCCTTTGCTAAGTACTGTTAAAATGTTCATATATTAGATGACACTAATATGAAACAGGAATGAAGCCAAAGGATATTTTACTCGAGAATGTAGAGCTTTGGCATATTTCTATATTTCCAAATGTTATTTATTTGTTTAGAGATTATTATCTTTTAAAAGCTTGTAGGGCGAATCTGTGGAATGCCATTGGATTTCATGTTTAATGGAATCAGTTTGAACATGGGAAGCTGTTGAAGAACATTCTTCTTCATCTCCTTCCTACATCTAGTAACTTAGGACAAATACCTTAGCATCGCTAGGCTCCAGTCATCTTACTCAGCGATTATTGCAGATCCTCTTGTTGTCTTCACAGAGTCTATAGTTAAAGTACATTTGCAAGAGACCTTTATAAGATTACTTAATTCAAAATTTCTCCTCTGAAATGAAAGAAATTATAATTCCTACGTGTTAATAATGTGTGTATTTTATACATAGAAGAAATCCAAAGCATTTCAAGTGTATTTTCTTCAGTAAGGACCTTTATTGTTAAGCAAACTCAAATGGTTGTAACTGTTAGCATCATATTTCATAATTAATGCCAACCCTTTCTTGCTGTTTCTACTCTATACCAATTGTTGTGCTAAGGAAGTCAAGATTTTCTTTCTCAAATGCCATGTGGGTGGTGATGTTCTATATGGGAAGGGAAATTTTAGAAAAATGTGACTTCTGAGATTTAGTTGTTTTGACCTAGTGTCATACTTTATTTGTTTAAAGTTCCACTTTCCTATTTTTTTTTAAATTTAAAAAAATTTAAATTTAAAATTATAATGTGTTCTTTTAGGGTCTGTAGGACATCTGCCCAGGATCTTCTGACTTTTATAGTGTCTGTTGAGAAGTCTGGTGTAATTCTGATAGGTCTGCCTTTATATGTTACTTGACCTATTCCACTTACTGCCTTCAATATTCTTTCTTTGTTCTTTGCATTTGGTGTTTTAATTATTATGTGATGAGAGGAATTTCTTTTCTGGTCCCATCTGCCTGGTGTTCTGTAGGCTTCTTGTATGTTTATGGGTATTTCTTTCGTTAGGTTAGGAAAGTTTTTCTTCTATAGTTTTGTTGAAGATATTTGCTGGGCCTTTGAGTTGGTCCCAGACACCAGAGAAACATGAGATTCTCAGGATTCAATGGGGATGACTTTAGCTGAAATGAACAGAGAAGGGAGAGATAGAACCTTTAGAGACCACCTCCAGTAGATAGGCATGGCTTCTGGTCAAGGGATGGGGCCACCCACCCATCTCAAAGTTTTTAAACACAGAAATGTTCCTGTCCAAAGTAAGAACAGGGACAAAAAATGAAACAGAGACTGAAAGCAGCCCAACTGGGGACAGCTCCACCTGAGGATACATCATGTCTGTAGACACCAAAGCCAACATTGTTGTCATGGTCAAGAGGCTTGGTCAAGGTTCCTTGCTGACAGGAACCTAGTGTGGCAGTTTCTTGGGAGGTCCAGCCTGCAACTGACTAATGCAGATGTGGATGCTTGGAGCCAACCATCAGACTGCACTCAGGGAACCTGGTGGGGGAGCTGGAGGAAGGACTGGAGGAATGGATGGGGATTGTAACCCCATTGGAAGAACAACGTAGGCTGGCCTGACCACCCAGTTCTTCAGAGTCTAGACCACCAACCAAAGAGTGTACCTGGAGGGATCCATGGCTCCAGATACATATGTAGCAGAGGGCATCAATGGGAGGAGGTCTGATGCCCTGTGTAGGGGGATGTTGGAGTGGTCGGGCAGGAGAGTGTGGATGGATGGGGGAGCACTCTCATAGAGGCAAAAAGGAGGGGGGAGGGCATATGTAGGATGGGGGGTTGGTGGAGAGGTAACCAGGAAGTGGGATATCATTTGAGATGTAAACGAATGGAAAGATTAATAAAAAGAAAAAAATTAAAAAATTACAGTGTGTATAAATCGCCAACTCTTTCATAATCCATTCGCCCCATTACCAACTTCATGTCTTCCTCCTTCTCATTCTCCTCTTTGTCCTCTTCGCCATCCTTCTCCTTTTCATTTTCCTACTCCTCTTCATCCTCATCTTCCTCTTCCTCCTCCTCTTCCTGTAGCTTACTCAATCCAGTTGGTACTTCTCATATTTGCACTGGTCAGAACTGGAGCTTGGAAAACCTACCATAAGGCCACACTAGTGAAGTAAACCATGTGTCTCTCCCTAGCAGTCAAAAAGCTAACAGCTCATGAGGTAGGTATGGATGTTATGACCCTCTCCTTTCTCTTTGTTAGATGTTGATTCTATTGATCTTCTGTAGGTTTTTGGTTGACAACTACAACATTTGTGAGTTCATGAGTGTATCTGACAATTCATGTGCTGGAGGCATGATTTTTTTTTTTCTGTAATATTCTTAGCTTCTGGCTTTTACAGGTTTTTGCTGTTGTTCTTTCTGCAGTGTTCACTGAGCCCTGGTCGCAAAGGGGTGTGATGCGGCATCACATTAAGGTCTGAGCACTCCACAGTCACTTACCCTCTGCACTTCAAACAGTTGAGATCTCTGTATTAATCATCTACTGCATAAAGAATTTTCTTTGATGAAAAACAACAGAGTAGCCTATAGATATAAGTAGGAATATTTATGAGGTTGTTTGGTACTATGACCCTTTAACAAAATAATAGTAGCATGGCTTATGACCTATGTATCTGTAGGCATTTGGCAAACTTACAGTGCCAGACATGAGTCTCCTCTTGTGAAGTAGGCCTTAAGTGTAATTAGAAAACATTTAATTTATCCCTATATCATTTGTGATATTATTGTACCAATGAGTGTATCTTGCCAAACTGCTCATTTACTGTAATTTTCTGGAATCATAGCTGAGTAGGATTATTGATGGCTTTTCTTCTCCCCAATAGCCCAGAAAACACATGCACACCAGCCAGCAGGGAGGAAGTCTCCAAGTCAATGCTAATTTGATTTCTCTATACCTATGACCCAAGTATGGTGTCTTATAACAATAAGTTATTACCACCAAGGTCTAAAGGGTAGCAAAAAGAATGGGAAATAGGCTGTATTGTTTTGGGAGGTTTGAGAGTCTTCATTCAACAATTTGAAAGGAGGTATACCATATCTGACACTAACTAGACTTTTTATTTAATAACTTATATGGAGGAACATTATACTCCCATGTAGAGCAACTTCAATTTAACTATTTAAATATATAATGCATATTAAGAAGTGTGATGTAGAATCTGGGTTGTCACTTGGCTGAATCTGAAGTCAATTACAGTGCAAGTGATTAGACATTCTTGTGGGAGAATTTTTTTTCTTCCTTTTTGTCAGTCTTTGTCCAGGCTATGCTCAAACTCACACCAATTCTCCCGCTTCTACCTCCAAAATATTGAAACTAAGGGCATGAGCTGCCATGTGTTTCTGTGTGTCCCAAACCTTAAGAAGAATTGAGTTTGTGCATGCCCCAATAGGTGCATCCTACCACAGCTTTTATATTTTATACCTTTTATATTTCTTTCCTCAAATGGTCTTTGACTCTTTCTTCCTCCTGATGCATACAAAAATTAAAATCTAATAGAAATTAATGCATATCATCATTCAGTTATGGCTAATTTATGTGCCATGGTTAAGTAACAACTGTGACTACTAATATATTTCTTCATAATAACTTAAATATAATACAAACTACAAATTAAAGCTAGAAACTTAGAAAAAAATAAGAGAAAATGTTAAGTGTTTGATTGCATTGGATACATCTGGCAATAATTTGAAGACATAGTTTTTATCTTAGCTCTTTTACTTTCCCTTAGTTTTGTAATAGGAAGCTGCCGTTAAAATTAGGTGTCTAAGCAACTGAGCAGCCTGGATATTGCACATCTTTTGTGAAACTGCTAAACGTACAAAACAAAAAGATCAAAACAATATTTCATCTGTACATATAAATTAAATTATATATTTATAAAGAATAGGAATTCACAACTAGAAAATAGTACTGACGAGAAAATCTGAATGGAAAGCATTGTATATCCAAACCTAAGTTTTCTTAGGCTGGCTTTAGGCTCCTTAATAACTTTTTAAATGCCTACCTCTGTTATTTTTTTTAAATCATTTTATTTTTTTACATTTCAAATGTTATCCCCCTTTCCAGTCTCCTTTCCATGACCCCCACTAAATCCCACTCCCCTTTCCATCTAAGAGGGTATTCCCCCACCCAACCAAGTATTTCAGTCTCACCCCTCTAACATCCCCTTCTCTGGGCCATTAAGCCTACACAGGACCAAATGCCTCATCTCTCACTGATGCCAGATAAGGCAGTCCTCTGCTACATTTGTATACTCTTTGGTTGGTGGTTTAGTACCTAGAAGCTCTGAGGGATCCGGTTAATTCACACTGTTGTTCTTCCTATGGGGTTGTAATCCCTCCAGCTCTTCCTCTAACTCTTTCATTAGGATTTATGGGCTCAGTCCAATAGTTGGCCGTGAGCATCTTCATCTGTCTTAGGTGCTGGCAGAGGAAAGCCATACCAGGCATCTGTCTGTAAGCATATCTTGACATTAGCAATAGTGTTGGGTTTGATGTCTGCAGATGAAATGGATTGCACAATAGGGCAGTTTCTGGATGGTCTTTCCTTCAGACTCTGCTCCATTTTGTCCCTGAATTTCATTTAGACAAGGACAATTCTGGATTAAAAATTTCAAATGGGTGAATGGCCCCATCCCTCCACTGGGGGGTCATGTCTATCTACTGGAGGTGGTCTCTGCAGGTTCTATTTCCCTGCTCTTGGATATTTCAGCTAAAGTCATCCCCACTGGGTTCTGGGAGTCTCTTGCACCCCACGTGCTGGGACTTTCTAGTGGTTCCCCAAGTTCCACCCCCACTGCTACTTATTTCTGTTCATTCTCCTGGAAACTCTGGACTTCTCTTCTGTCCCTTTCCATATCCATCCTCCCGTTTTCCTCCTCGTCCCCTCTCCCAGCCAGATACCTCCCTCTCTCTGCCTTCCATGATTATTTTGTTCCCCCTTTTAAGTGGGTTTGAAGCATCCATACTTTAGCCTTCCTTCTTGTTAAGCTTCATACAGTCTTTGAGTTGTATTGTAGGTATTCTGACTTTTGGGGCTAATATGCACTTATCAGTGAGTACATAACTTTTGTGGCTGTATTACCTCACTCAGGATGATATTGTCTAGTTTCATCCATTTGCCTACAAAGTTTGTGAAGTTGTCATTTTTTAATATCTGTGTAGTATTCTATTGTGTAAATGTATCACATTTTTATATTCATTCTTCTGTTGAGGGACATCTGGGTTGTTTCCAGCTTCTGGCTCTTATAAATAAGGCTACTATGAAAATAGTAGATCATGTGTCCTTGGTATATGTTGAAACATTTTTTTGGGTATGTGTCCAGGAGTGACAAAGCTGGGTCTTCAGGTAGAGCTAGTCCCAATTTACTGAGGAACCTCCAGATTGATTTCCAAAGTCATTGTACCAGCTTACAATTCCACCAGAAATGAAGGAGTTTTCTTTTTTCTTCTCATCCTTGCCAGTATCTGTTGTCACCTGAGTTTTGATAATAGCCATTCTGATTGGTATAAGGTGAAATCTCAGGGTTATTTTGATTTTCATTTCTCTGATGACTAAGTTCAACATTTCTTTAGGTGCTTATCTGCCACTTGAGATTCCTCAGTTAAGAATTCTTTGTTTAGCTCTGTACCCATTTTTAAACTGGGTTATTTGGTTTTCTGGAGTCTAACTTCTTGAGTTCATTGAATGTTTTGGATATTAACCCTCTATTGAATGTAGGGTTGGTAAAGATCTTTTCCTAATCTAAAGGTTGCCATTTTTGTTCTGTTGACAGTGTCCTTTGCCTTACAGAAGCTTTTCAATTTTATGAAATCCTATTTGCCAATTGTTGATCTTAGAGCCTGAGCCATTGGTGTTCTCTTCAGGAAAATTTCCCCTGTGCAAATGTGTTTAAGGCCCCTTTCCATTTTCTCTTCTATTAGATTCAGTGTATCTGGTTTTATGTGGAGGTCCTTGATCCACTTAGACTTGGGGTTTGTACAAGGAGATAAGAATAGATCAATCTGCATCCTTTTACATGCAGACTGCCAGTTAGACCAGAACCCGTTTTTGAAAATGCTGTCTTTTTTTCCACTGGATGGTTTTGGATTCTTAGTCAAAGATCAAGTGACCATAGGTGTGTGGGTCTAAGTCTGGGTCTTCAATTCTATTCTGTTGTTTGACTTGTCTCTGTACTGTATTGCTGTGTAGTACAGCTTGAGGTCAAGGAAGGTGATTCCCCCAGAAGTTCTTTTATTGTTGAGAATTGTTTGTGTTCTGTTTTTTTTTTTTTTTTTTGTTATTCCAGACAATATGAGAATTTCTCTTTTTATCTCTATGAAGAATTGGGTTGGAATGTTAATGGGGATTTCATTGAATCTGTAGATTGTTTTTGGTTTTTGGCCATTTTTACTATATTAATTCTACCAATCCATAAGCATAGGAAAATTTTCTATTTCCTGAGGACTTTGTCAGAGACTTGAAGTTCTTGTCATACAGATCTTTTACTTCCTTGGTTAGAGTTATGCCAAGATACTTTATATTTTTTGTGACTATTATGAAGGGTGACAGAAACTGAACAGAGATGTAGTGAAACCAGCAGAAGTAATTAATCAAATGGATTTAACAGATATCTACAGAACATTTTACCCTAAAACAAAAGAATATACCTTCTCAGCAGTTCATGGCACCTTCTCTGAAACTGACCATTTAATCCAACACAAGAGAAGCTTCAATAGATACAAGAAGATTAAAATAATCCAGTGCATTCTATCATATCACCATGGACTAAGCCTGGTTTTCAAACAAACAAAAAACAAAACCAAAAAATAAAACAAAAACAAAAACAAAAAACAACAGAAGCCAACATAATCATGGAAACTGAATAACTCTCTATTCAATGATAACTTGGTCAGGGAAGAAATAAAGAAAGAAGTAAAAGACTTTATGGAATTTAACTAAAATGAATTATATCATACCGAAACTTATGGAATATAATGAAAGTTATGCTATGAATTTTCCTCTAAGCTGTGCATAGAGGAAAATTTATGAGTACCTTCATAAAGAAATTGGAGAGATCCTACACTAGCAATTGAACAGCAAATCTGAAAACTCTAGAACAGAAAGAAGCAAACACACCCAAGAGGAGTATATGACAAGAAATAAACTCAGAGCTGAATTCAATCAATTAGAAACAAAGAGAACTATACAAAAAAATCAACAAAACTAAGAGCTGGTTCTTTGAGAAAATCAACAAGATAGATAAACCCTTAGCCAAACTAACCAAAGGGCACAGAGACAGTATCCAAATTAACTAAACCAGAAATGAAAAGGGAGACATAGCAACAGAAACTGAAGAAATTCAAAAAATCATTAGTTCCTACTACAAAAGCCTATACTCAACAAAACTAGAAACTCTAAAAGAAATGGATGATTTTCTAGACAGATACTAGGTACCACAGTTAAATCAGGATCAGATAAACCATCTAAACAGTCCCATAACCCCTTAGGAAATAGAAGCAGTCATTAAAAAAAAAAAAAGCCAGGACCAGGTGATTTTAGTGCACAATTCTATCAGACTTTCAAAGAAGACCTAATACCAGTACTTCTCAAACTTTTCTACAAAATAGAACAGCAGCAATACTACCTAATTAATTCTATGAAGACACAGTTATGCTGACACCTAAGCCACACAAAGACACAACAAAGAAAGAGAACTTCAGACCAATTTTGATTAGAAATATCGAATATCAAATATCAAAATTCTTGCAAACCAAATTCAAGAACACATCAAAATGATCATTCACTACAATCATCCATCATGATCAAGTAGGTTTCATCCCAGGGATGCAGGGATGGTTTAATATATGGAAGTCCATCAACATAATCCACTATATATACAAACTCAAAGAAAAAATCATATGATCATATCACTAGATGCTGAAAAAGCCTTTGACAGAATACAATATTCATTCCTTCGTGTTAAAAGTCTTGGAAAGATCAGGAATTCAAGGCACATACTTGAACATAATAAAATCAATATACAGGAAACCATCAGTCGTTATCAAACTAAATAGAGAGAAACTTGAAGCAATCTCACTAAATTCAGGGACAAGTCAAGGCTGCCCACTCTCTCTGTATTTATCCAATATAGTGCTCATAGTTCTAGCTAGAGCAATTGGACAACAAAAAGAGATTAAGGGGATACAAATCAGAAAGCAAGAAATCATTATTTGTGGATGATATGATAGTATACATAAATTACCCTAAAAATTCTACCAGAGAGCTCCTAAACCTGATAAACAACTTCAGCAAAGTGTCTGGATATAGACTTAATTCAAACAAATCAGTAGTTGTTTTCTACACAAAGGATACGTGAGCTGAGAAAGAAATTAAGGAAACAACACCAACTTCTGTTTTTAACTTACCCCCTTTCCAACTGTCATGTAAAATACTTTGGATGTATTAAGACACTACAGATTTTCTCAAATCCAAAAGCCAAGAACGTAGTCAGATAACCTCTGAAACCTCTACCAGACTTTTCTCTGCTTTGCTGTAACATACCTACCTGCTGTCTCCACTGACATGTGTGGTCATGTCTTGATTTATGTCTTTCTATTGTTTTGTAAATATAAAATATTCACAAAATGATTTTCACATTGGAACATGTTAGTTTAGCAACTTAAATGCATGTTCTAAGGCCATGGTAACTAATTTGCCTCAGAATAAACAGGCTCTTACTCCCAGTGAGACGTGAACTATGTTTTTATCAACTATTCCATGATCAATTACTTTATTCTGAAGTCAATATTGCTTTTCTATAATGTGCTGTTTAACTGAATCAATTAGTGAAATCAGTTTATATATATGATTTAATTGTAAAAAATTAAAATTTTCAAAGCACTGCATTAAAGGATAAAATATATCTTATATTACTGATTTACATCAAAAGACATAGGGTATTATCATTTTATATCTTAACTTTGTTTTGTTGAAAGCACTTTCTAATCCTCAAACTTGGCATTGTAAATGAATATTCATTTGGTAATTTAAACTTAAGACTCTATCTAGTATTTAAATTTTTTAAAAAGTTTCATATAGCTTATACTTTAGAGTCTTTCTATACTGTCACTTTGTCATGAAGATTATTAACCAACTTTTTATCATAAATACTTGATTTGAAATTCTTTGAACCTGTGAGTTATGGCAATATACATTAAATAAGCCAGTGATCTGTATAACTTCTTGGCTGATTTCCTGTAGGAAGAATACACACATGCACACACACACACACACACACACACACACACACACACACACACACACATAATGTATATGAATATATACATTATATATATACATATATAATTTATTCTTCATTTAAAAGAAAGAAATCAGTCATAAATTAACTAGAAATTATATAAGTACCAACGGCAATTCCCTAATTCATGAGTGAGTAGGCTTTTGGTTTTTTGAATCTAAGTATATTACTTACACTTAAATAATTACATTGCCCAGGATATAATTACTCAGAAATGTTATTCACTTCTTGTATTAGGAACAAGTCATGCCGGTGTTTTTAAATATTATTGTGTATACTGCAATTGGTGAAATTCTGATGTTCCTTAGCACTGTTTTATTTTAATTTTCATAGTTGACAGTCTTCTAAGCTAATTCAAGCATATGGTAGCAGCTTGTATCTCTCAATATGCAAAAATCTATGATAACTGTCTGTGGTGAATGGGCTCATCAAAGTTGCTGTAATTATACAGGACTACACCCTTCATATAAAACACACATTCACACAGAAATTATTAAAAAGCCCGTAACACAAATTTGATTTAGATGAGGTACGTCATTTGCAAGTTCTCCAATAGTTTGGGATGGCCATGATCAAACCTGAACTAGATTTATGCACCTAAAATCTGCCCCTGCCTGTCCTTTACTATTACCACAGGGGATTAGGGATGGGTGAACCTAGCCATGTTTTGGGTTCGTCAAACATCTTGAACTACTTTTCCAATGTTCTGGGTTAGGCAAAACCCAAAATGTGTTTTGCCAAGCACATTTTCCCTTAATTCTAAAACCCAGGAGTATTTTAAGGTAAATTTAATCCATATGCTTCTGATTCATTTACACTAAACTCATCAAAATGTTCTGTCTTAAGAGCTATTTGATGTGCAAGAAGGTTTTTGAATATTTTATAAGCCATTTAAAGTCCTATGCATTGGGGTTTTACATTCTTCTGAGCCAAGAGCAAGTGAACTCAAACTCCAAAAAGACCAAGTTTGGTTGCAGAATCGAAACATCAAGGTTGTACAAAGGTTCTGAACTTGGCTGCACACAGTTCAAGCCTTGGTAAGACCATATATTAACTTTTTTTCCCAGAACTTAGATTGTGTAACACAATGAGTAGTGAACAAAATGCAAAGTAGGGCATGGAAATATAAAGAAGCCAAGTGACAAATAACTCGAAGCAGATTGAATGTCTGTTCTTTAGCAAGAAGCATGCATGAGCTAACATAATGGAGGATGACACCACATCTGTTTCCATTCTGCTCTCTTCTGGGAGGACTTTCTTCTTTCTTGGACTGGATTTTTTTTCTGCAAGGTTTTCTCCTATTTGTGTCTTTGGAGTAATTAGAGAACTTATAGCCAGCCTTTCAATGTTGACACTAACGGGAAGGAAGCAATGTTTAATGCTGTAAGTAAAGGGATCATCTCTTGTTATAAGGAATATAATGGATTACTCAAGGTATTCATTAAGATTCACCATATCGTTTCATATAACATATAAAACTTTGTATAACATATAAGTTTCTGCAAAGGAGTGATGGCTAAATTGAGATTCGCTGTAAACTTCTATATTCACAGCTCAAAATGACCATCAGAATCCCATCACTTATATTTTAGACTAGCAAGAACTTACCAAAATTTGTTACAAAGTAGTGATTATATATATAAATGTATTTTTATCTCTTACCATCATTTCTTCCTATATGACTAAGAGAATAAGATTATATTTAAAATGGGTTTTCAAATGATAATAGGGGAATGTGTATATATATATATATAATGCAGAATAAGATACTGCCAGGGAAGAACAATTTATCTCTGAGTCAAAGGCTGGAATCTTGCTTATACTCTGCACTTATGCCAATGTCTAAATGCCAGACCCAGACATTGAATGAAGCTGAATAAACATCAATAACTATTTTCTCATAAACTTTGACAGTTGCTCTTGAGGAAAGTTTGTTTCTCCTACTGTTGTTGGCTTAAGAAGCATTTTAGTGCCTTTCAAAATATTCTGTTGTAATGGAACACAAATGATAATAAATATTTTTATAATTATTATCTCAGCTTTCCTATAATCTCTCTTTACACTTTGTCAAGGACATTGAGGACTGACAAAGAGGAGGATGCCAATGAGGAAGTTAGGTAAGAGCAAGGCAACATAATGAGATTGTTTCCTGAATAAAATGACACATTGAGTATTTCTTTTGTATGCTTTCTCATTTCCAATCTTAGACATCTTGGTATGGTAGCAGAAAAATGACTTAAAAACTTGAAAAGTTTTAATAAACTCTAGAAACAAATAACTTCTAATAATAATAGTAATAATAATAATAATAATAATAATAGACATGTAAGATTCAAAGCCTTTTTAATTTAACTTCTCAGTGATGGACTATCATACCAGAAGACACAGTTGACATTCCATTTTGTTCAGGTCTCTGCTATGGAAACTTAGCTAGACAACAACAGCCTTTGGTTGTTCCTTTAAACACTAAGTGTTTCTACGATGGTATTTAACAGATTTGATTATAGAGCATAATTCATTTCTTTGGGTAGATTAACTACACGGGATTGATCTGATCCTTTGAAAGGTCTAAAGAGCACAGCGTTGGCTTCTCTGAGAAGGGAAAAATTCTTGGAATTTTTGGAAAATCATGTCACCTTTTACTACGATTTCCAGCTGCCGTAATACCTGACCTGTGGATTTTTGATATGACTACCAGACTACATCAGTCCATCTGCCAAGTCTGATAATTTCTATTATATTACTATCTTCTGCTGTATGTGTATGCTGCTCATGTATAATACTTGGCACATAGACTCTCGTGTAATATTTACTTGTATCTACTTTCACATAGCACAAGGTATATATTCAGTCATCAAATATTTACCAAAGATTTCTGCCTGTTAAGCATTGTTCTAGGTATCTGCAAAGAACAGATTAATTATTGTCTCTCTCATCTCTGAACTAAAAGAGGAAACTCTCTTAAATTTTTTATGAATATTTACATTAAATTAATAGGTTGCTTTCTAGAAGAAGGAAAATATTACAGTACTTTAATATCAGTTTTTCAAGATTATATATTAAAAAGAGATTTTGTCTAGCAATTTTTAATCAGGCTTATTTATATTTTAACTCAGTGACCTTCCATGAATCTAGATATCCTATTAAAATGCAAATATATTTTTTCTTCCAAAGTGAAATAGATTTAGTTTTATCATTCCTGGGTTTAATTTATTTGAGTGTATCTAGTTTCCTGTAAAAGTGATACAAATGAGTTAGAGATGGGCCATCTTAACTTCCTTGGCATTATATTAATTACTCTTGCCTTATTGAGTCTCACTATGAATTGTTTTAATCGTATTATTATTTAGATAATATGGTATTGTCATTCATATG